>OY754336.1:50435801-51635801 GCA_963573305.1 Pyrrhosoma nymphula | reverse complement strand
CAGAAGATTCAATTCGAGGGGAAGAGGCCGCTCCATTTGTTTTTATTTCAGCAGTTTTGGCAGAAGTAGCCGTGGTAATTGTTCTTCAGGTTGCACATGGTTTTGTTAAGTTGAGTTTAGGTAGTTTGAGCGAGATATTTCCCTAGTCTTAATGGAGACCATAATAGAAATTTATTTTTTAATTTAAGCGTCTGTAAGGAGTATCAAGTAAATATTATACCATTAATGGCGCAAAAATATAGCTATATATGACAAAAATTCTCAGTAATTAAATAAATACTACCACATAAGTCTATAAATTGACTCATTTGTTTCACGTCGTACGTTTAAATCGCCTTCACATCAAAGGTTTTTTTTTGAGATTCTGTAAACATTACTGAGGTTAGTAAATGATTAACTTTTATAAATTGTTGAGAAAACATACAAACTACAAGCCGTTAGTTTTTTGACGAAATGTAGGTGTTATAAATTACTAATTTTTTCAATATTCTCCCTCTGGAACGCGTAGTCGTAATCTATCCCACGTAAAACAGCTTGTATTTTTTTGCAAATTGCTAGGGGCAAGTGGCTCATATTTTGATATAATTTAAAAGATGGGAGTATTTTCTTTAAAATGATGTCAAATTTATTGGTGAATTGATTTATCGCTTCAACTACCATGAGATGAATTCGGAATGATGATCCTTTTATTCTTCCTTAGTTCTGTCGCTCACATTTGCGAGAGGCAGACGGCGGTAAGTGCTCAATGACCTTGGTCGGCGAAGCATACCGAAAAACGAGCGGCCAGGGCAAGGGACGGCACTAAAATTAAAGCTGCGATCCCTGTCATCTCTTAGTTTGGCCAAAGGTCCGCGGGGAGGTTGGCTGGAGGGCGGATGTGAGGGGAGGGAGGAAGGGAGGGAAGGAGGATGGGACGAGAAGCTGACCGCCTCCTCGTCTCTGCGTCCTCTCCTCTCCGGGCGGTCGATGCAATGGACAGAGAGCGACGACGGTTAGCGAAGGCGCGCCTGGTGCGAACAAAGGGTTTCTATAGGTGTAGCGAAACTTGGTGGCACTCACTTGAGAAGATCACGATGCAAAGATGAGGAAAACACACACGAGATGTGGATGAAGCGTCCGAGCCGTTTTCCAAAGGACCCTGTGGGAGTCCTTCGATAAATTTTCCTACTCATCAACGTTTGGTTTACGGTCAGTGTCCTCTAATCTTCCGCTATTGAGTGCCACCATACAAAGGGAGGAATCAGGCAAGATGCTGTGTAATATGAACATAATAAGAACTAGGATATTACAATTTTCCACAGATAAAGTTTTAATCGACCCGGGTTTCGATGCACTGATGATGATGCAGTGCATCGAAACCCGGGTCGATTAAATCTTTATCTGTGGAAAAATGTAATATCCTAGTTCTTATTATTATTGAGTGCCACCATATTTCGCTATACTTATACATCCTCAAAATACCCAGTAAGCCACCTCGAAGGTGTGTGGCAGGGGGTGAGTAGTCTCAAGCATGCATTAAACTATACCCTATTAAAGTTAGTGTTACTACGACTATTAATACATTAGCATAATTCTCTAATGCTTATCAGGAGACGAAGCCACAAAAGCATGCACTCAACTATAGGTATTATACCAATTTTAAAGGGACCGTTAGTATTTATGCATTTTTCAACTACATAAATGTGCAGAGATATAATAACTGTAAGCATGCACGGCGTGCTGTGAGTACTAGTTAGCAGATAAGCATACAAATATTAGGGAGTAAATAAACTAACTAGCTACACTACCTATTGACAAACCTAGTTAAAAGTCTCATCGGCAGTTACTATGGTCTCTTACCGTTCAAAGGAAATATGACATTTTAAATCTGTCCGTTCTGCAGTCTAGTTCCCTAATTTTATTCTCATGATCTGATCTACCGTAGTATGTTGTATTTTGTAAAATGTTAAAATCGTTTTTGAACTTGCATAATAGATTAAGTCTACATTTTCATGGACGGTATGAAAGCGATTCCTATTTCAGTTGCTGCAAAAGGTCAGATAGACTTACGATATTATCATAACGGCCTTTAACGTATCTCGCCGATATTCTCTGCAGTTGCAGAATGCAGTTGGACGAACTTTTCCCTTTCGTCACGAAATCCTCCGCGGCTGCTTGAGTGGATGGTCAGTGAATGGGATCCAGGAACTGTCATCCCGAACTGAGAATAATTTCCAAGTAGTGTTGGCACTAAAAGAGTACATCAGTTTCACTGCAATTGTTTCCCAACCGAAACAGTTTCAAAACGATACAGTTCCTCGAAACACCCTGTTGCGGACAACAGCCAGATGTCTAAAGACGCACCATACAACAGGCGATCGATCGGCGCTGTTGTAACATGGTTCGTAGTTATCTATCTGCGACGATGGGTGGGCGTTTTGGCTGAATAAACCATCAACTGCCTGCAAAATATTCAAATCCAACAAATTGTAGCTTATAATTGCCGCCACACGTGCAGTGCAACTGGAATAGAATAGAAGACGAAACAGTCAGCTTCAGCTATCAGTTACCACTGCACATCACAGAGCGCTACTTCGCGGCTGCGGCATGATCACAAAGCTATCCTGTTGTTTGCAACAGTTATTTGAAACAGTTTCCTAACCAAAACAGTTGCGACTGCAGCCGTCTTGTTGTGACAACAATTTACTCCACCACTATTTCCAAGTTTAGAATTCCACTTGAAAAGGGGCCGCACACCCTCTACCAGACGAGGTAAACTACAGTCACCTGAACTGAGGAGTGTTGCGGGCAATCCCTACCCGCTAGGTGGTTGGTTCTCCGATAAAATATTCAGGTATTAAGAAAGATGAATGAATAATCAGGAATGTTGACTAATCTAATTCGCAAGCTTATTTTGCATGGAGGATTCTTTGAGCATTTGTATGGTTATCTTTGTTATTCACCCATTACATTTAAATTAGAATATTTATTTTATTTTCACTAAGACATTCCTTAACTAATCTATTACGCAGATTTTTAAGAGTTGACATTATTTGAACATGTCTAGACCCTGAATACGTTTAAGCCCAAGCATTTGTAGAAACTGGAGTAGTCGATGAATTACAATTTCATGAAACGTTGTAGCGAAAGGATTTGTAGAGTTGAATCTCATTTTCATATAAGTCTAATATTGCTTAAATTATGTTAAATCATTCGTCAGCAATGGGAGATTACTTTCTTAATTCCCTTAAACTCAAATCGCTAATAATATCTTACACTTACCAATCATTCCATAAATTCATCTAAAAACCTTTTATTTAGTTCTTTCGCATATTAATGTAATGAAATAAACCCTTTCACTTTTCAAAATATTCTCCTTAAACCTCGGCGTGATAGTGGCGGACCAATTATCAATCTTCGAGTTGACATGTACCATTTATTATTATCCAGAGTTTTCAAGTAACCATGCTTGAAGGTAAGAGACTTTATAGAGTTTTTTTCTTCGGCAAGGTACTACCTTTTGATGTGCTCAGCATATGCATGGATACTGGGCGTACTTTGGTGATTTTTACTCCGAATAAACTCAACTTTAAGGTATTAACAGGATGTTCTCTTTAGCCAAAAAATATATGTGTACCTGCTTGCTTAGCCAGATAATTTTCCAGTTATGTGATTCCGTCTTTGTTCGATTAAAAAGCACTCCACGGGTATTTGTGCAAGAGGATTGATAATCAATCACATGATCATCCACGTGAATGCAGTGTTTGCCGTTCAGATGGTATTTGCTAGGAGCCCATTCGTAACCACGGTAGGCGACGCATCGAACGAAATTGATATAAGGGCGGACGTCTATGTGAAAGGCCCGCCCTTCCCAACCCACCAACCCTTTCTCGGATGAACCCAGGTCCTATCTCACCTACCCCAATTTCATCAATTTGCGTTCGCTTTGCGGAGACGTACATGCATGGACACGACGGAAGCGCACCTGGCCCCCGTGCGCGCGCAAGTCATTCGCTCGCTCGCTTCCTGGCTCTTTCATCGAGGGACACGTTAAATACATTCATTATCCCATGGAACGACGTTGTTTACACTGCGTCGATGAATGCATTAACGAACCGCACCGCGCCGCCAAAGGTACACCAAAGGGATCCATCAGTCGCGTTCGGTCCGCGCGCCGACGAACCAATCAGTTGGCGGTCGAAAACGGTGTACGCTCTGAGTGGCCGCGACACTTTTGCTCTGGCTTAATGGGGATAGAGTGTGGAAGGCAGAACCGGAACGTCCCACATTCAAGTCTCTCTGGGTGGACGTGAGCTATTTTTTTTCCTTCCCTTTGACCCCTTCGCTCGGGGGCAGACTTTTCCTTAACTTTCAGCTGGTGGGGAGATAAGCCTACGATTTCTCAGAGTGGAAACCTTTTATATAGTTTTCGAAGTGTTCAAGGAAAATATTGAAGCAAAAAGCTTGAATTTTACGCCAAAAGTTCCGATTTGCTTATACGCTTACCCTCACTGAGTTTTAAAACTAAGAGTAACATTTGAAAAAATACGGAGAATATTGAAATTTAATTACGCAAGCTTGTATGTGTTAATGCTAAAAGATTATTGAAAGAAAGTTTTCAATGACTCCATTTACAATTTTACAGTTCTATTGCTACCATCATTATAAAAAAATTATGCATTTTCAATTATCGATACCAAAAATTCCTCATTTGAAAATATTATTTTCCTTTATTTTTGAAAGAATTTATCTATATTGTTAAATCAATTATTTACAGGTAATTTCTTATCAGCAAATTTCTTTAAAAAATGGATATTTTTTTTTGGTGTAATCGATAATTTAGCTTGGTGGGATATATTCGAATCATGACACAGCGTACATGCATGAGCCATTGCGAAGGAAAGCGTTCATGTTCTCCGTCCTTCTGCATTGGCATACAAAAAGTGGATGGTTTATTATTATTTTTCTAGATTGTGGGCTGAGATCAAAAAAACGTAAGTTTTCGTGGGTGTTTGATTGTGACTCACCTTTCGATATTTCTCTCCTCCCAATCCACTGAAATTTTACCTGATTATTTTAGCAAATTCTCCGTAGGTTTCCTAAAATCAACTTAGGTTTTTGTGAAGTGTAAGTAAAACTTCTTGAGCGAAATTCTATGAAGATTATTTTACCGAAACAAAGGGGCTAACCAAATAGTGACTAATTTGCAAGATAAGTGTGTCCACATTTACATTATGCATTCAACTGGTTACGAAACGTAGTGAATCCTTTTATAAATAATAAGCTTTGCAGTTTTTCCGGGTTTTCTTCCACGTGCGTTGTTGTGTGGGACAACAGTTTCGCTGGCTATCCTGCCATCGTCTTCATTTCAAAGATTTCTTGAAGCATTTTTGTCCAGTGTGCAGGTCCGAGGAGTTTTTTTTAGGTGCTGCCTTCTGATAGGCTGAGGTGCGGATCACTCATTTCCAAGCCAATCATCCTTTCAGCTCCGCGGAAACCTTTGTGCAAACAATTTTTTGCATATAGATCAGGCGGAAAGCGGAATGGGAATACTCAAGAGAAACTCAACCCCTCACGATGCTGCTGCATATTTTATACTTTTTAAAAGTGGACGACTTACTATTTACACAACTCAAGCACATAAAATGAAACCATTCAGTGAGACAAATCACATGTTATGGAATATTGTTAACCAGAGTAACCTTGAAATCTATTAGAGATTGTAAACCTTGGAGCTAAATAGATTACCGCTACTGTGTCCGCCAGACAGCGGTATCATCTTCCCCACAGTTCACAATCGTAACTATGGAGTTTTTTTTATCAGATTTCATTTCATCGACATTTATGAGTATCGGTGTATCTAATGCGATTTATTCCGCATTCCCCGATTACTGTCTTTCCAATGAATGAACACACTTTGCCTGGAAGCGCGTCCTAGACGTGTTGATTGCTTTATTCCTCTTCACACCACCAGATTGACCTACCTATTTCTGCCTTCCCATGTTTTCGCTCGAACGCCATGGAGACAGCGAATCGCTTGTGTTGAGATGGCTGTACTCGGCGTATTGAAGCATTGATTTAGCTCACCCCATGTTCGTTTACCTCTCAGTCAAATTTATCGTTGAGGGTTTGGGGAGTTGATGACCTTTCGAACGGATGTTCGACGTCGTTCTCGGTGACGAAGTGTGTCACTTCCTCCTCATACGAAGGACGTGTACGAGAGGCCGGCCCTAAAAGTGGGAGATACACTAACTTGCCTTCCGATCTCTTCTCAAATGAGGGCACGGCGGTGGTCATCCAAATGGCCGTCACTCAGCCATTCAGCAGCCGTCGGGTCGTCGCCGCTAGAACACTTTGGACCTCTCTCCCCCTGATGTCTCTCTGGCCAGGGCCGGCCGAATGATTTGAGGGTCGGGGGAGAAAGACTGTGGCGTCAACGGAAGGCGGCCCTCGCCCGCCAAAACTGATAGCTCTCCGCTCATGTATTTGAGTTATTTCCCTGCCTGTGGGTGGCTTGGAGGGCTCTCGCAACCTCGTGCAAAACGTGAGCCAGTCACAGAGAATCGTTCTCACGTGACAGAGTTGCGATGTGAGGTCTCGGAAAAAACGCTATATTTTGGGAAAAAATTGTTTTTTTTTTCTTTTTTTTTATCCTTAAAAAAACTGAAAAAAAAAGGTCGAAAAACAATGTTTTTCACTTACAAAGGTAGGAAAATTCAATATTAATTAACCATAATCACATTAAAGGCTGCTATTACTTAAAGGCATGGATACTAATAGTTTTGGGTCGCTAACGGGTAAATTGGAAGTAATGCGAACAGCTCCAATGAAATGATTTATTTAGAAACACAAGTTACACTCAGGCGTGGCGATTGTCGACTCCGCCTCGGTCGCTTCTCCGCGGGTCTTTTATAGTGCATCAAACATCGCGTAGAGTTTGATGCGACCGCCTCGCCGCGCTGGCCGTCTCCTTGCCGCTTTGACTTGCCACGTGGATCGGAGACCAGCTTGACTCGCCACATAGTCATGCCATTAAATTTTTATTGAAAGTCACCGGAAATAAAATCCCAGAGTATTTTTGTTTAACTATCTTTTGGTATCTTCGGTATACTCTCGTTAATTTTCGGTTAAGCAAGAGATTCACGTGCTATTCTGCCGGTTTCCTCAGGCTTTTTTATTGAAAGAAAATTGTAAATAAATAAACAAACTTCGGCGGTTATTATGCTAGAGAATTACTAAATACTAAATTTTTTTAAAGTCTCTTCAACTTTTACGGGCGTTTCTAACCATCCTCTCTGTTCAAGTTGTTAGGTATTTTTTTTATTAGAATGGATTTCCTGATGACCCGTGGATAGTCACTGTTTTCTTTGCATGATACTTTCGCCGTCTTGATGTTAATAGTGGGACCTTTTTCTGATAAAGTTTGCTCAGCCACAGCAAAGTGATACCAATCTTTCTTTACTATAACCCGTTTATGTACCTTCGGTCTGTATATTATGGCTTCCTTAACTGCATAAAAGTTTGTGTACCCCTACAACCATTGTGAGAGGTCTTTAACTCCTAGAAAATGATCTTCAAATCTGAAGATAGTGTTATAAATTGCAGTGATGTTATGCTTCTTCGTTATTTTGCAAATGTGATCAGCTGTTCCCACGATGCAAGGTAGCATGATACATCCCAAAGGTTAAGGTGTCACTTTAGGTTGTTTTTCTCTTACTGTTTCAATTCATTAATAGGTGTATTATCCTTTAGTGACTCCCTTAAATATTTCATTTATTGTGAGATAAAATCAGCATCCGAAACTTTGTGAGCGCGATCAAATGTTTGTTGTGGATGGTGGTTTGATCACGAATTAAGATATCGATCAGTACGCGTATTTTTTCTATGAACACTATTTCCAAGTTTACCATCCTCTTTTCTCTCTATTAGAACATTTAGGAATGGTAGGAATCCGTCTTTTTCAATTTCCACTGTGAATTGGATAGAAGAATGCTGACCGTTTAGATGTATTAATAACTCCTAGAGTATCTCTGCCGAAAACACCTTCCCGTCCGGTGAGTGTGAAAACGAAAGATTTTTTCGAAATGATGACTGTAAGGAGATATTTTATTGAGTGTTCATCTATTCACAATTGAACAGCATATTGGCTTCAAGAAGGCTAAAAGCAATGAAAAAAGCGTCTGCAAAATAATAACTCCAAAATCGTACGCGAAAGATTCATGATGCTTCACAATAAAAATTATTTATTTTCTATGTAAGCTAAGTTTCCATTATATTACCTATGTCAACCCTAGCCAAGAACATATCAGCGTGGGGTGAAAACACTCGTGACGTGGGGTCTGTATTACAGCTTGCAAACTGCATTATTCAGTAGTTGTTTAGATAGTAACTCAAATCTCGCTGGAGTATACCAATAATTACACTTATTTTAAAGGAAATGTAGGCTTTCTAGTGAAATAAAAATATTAAATTTAGCAATACATACCTTTATTTTCTTCGTTAGCTAGATTGTATCTCTTTTAATCGTCTTATCTTATTTTCAGCCAGGTCATTGTGTTTTGTAGAGCCAAAAACATGAACCTTAGGTTCGGATATTTAGTTCCATTTGCAGCCCAAAATAGCACATGTAAATTACATTTTACGGGCAGTATTCTACAATATGGTATAAAGGATGACCAGCGAACTCCCTGAGGTACGACGGGACTCAACAATTTTCACCGAATTTCCGCTTAATTCACCAATAAATAGCATGAAACACGTCATTAGTAAGGCAAATCAAGGGTAAACACATGCGTAATTAGTTACTGAGTAGCTGCCAGCGATCGGGTCTTGTATTCTAGGCGGCTCCGGCTTTTCCCACCCCCCGGACTGTCACATTGTTGGCGCATTTGGTTCAGAGAACGAAAGAATTAAAATGACGCGACATATGCCCTGAATATGATGGCAGGGACAGCCATCGAAACGTTGGCATCGGTCGGTTTCCTGACCCGGTGGCACACTTGCAAAAATTTCATCAGCTTTTTACAAAACTTTTAATGTGGCATAAATTATTTCATTTTTAGCCAATAATAATAAATTTTGAATAACGAAATTTCTTTAAAATTGCGTGATAATTTTTTACTAACAGGAAAATATTATTTCTCTTTCTCCTAAAATATTTAATGGCCTGCTATTGTCATAACGATGGTCGCTTACTCCAAGTCAAAAAGGTATTATATGCCACTTAAGGTTTCCCAATTCATCGGCGTAAGATATTTATTCTGATTACTTTCACATGAAAGTGAAGGCATATGTTATGTACTCTAAAACTACTTTGCAAATAAAATTTAAAGTTCTTCAAGGAACGAAGCATACATTCTCCCCATCTTTAAACGCCAGACCATTTATAACATATACTGCCAACAAAAGGCATCATATCAATACCGTACCCCTCCTTAACTCTTTAGGTGGTCTTAAAATCATACGTTAAATAATACCAAAGTAGGAATAATCTTCCCTCATTTTAAAACTGATGATATCAGGCCTGACCTCGTCAGGCCTTGGAAATTATGGATATCCATGATGAGAAAACCACCTTTGTTATTTTCACAAAACTTTATTACGCTAGCACGACGCGCGTTTCACCGCACTGTAACACATGAGTATGCCACAGTGTGGTGAAACGCGTCGTGCCAGCGTAATAACGTTTTGTGGAAATAACAAAGGTAGTTTTTTCATCATGGATTCCCTCATTTTCTTCAAAATCCCTGTCAATTTCCCTTTCGCCAGCTTCCCATCCGTGAATCGCATATCTCCAGAGCCTATCCCTCCTCCCAGTCCGTCCTCAACACCCAATGCTTCGTGAGTGCTCCATATCAAATTCCTATTAATCCTTTCTTTGCTTTTTACCACCATTTTCTGCCTTAAATTCTTCTCTCATAGCAAACGCTTGTTTTTTTAGTGTTATTTGTCTCCAAGTATTTGGCGATCTTACATTTCTGCCATGAAAAGGAATAAACTTAACCATCGCAATTTTTTCCTTGATTTAGTATAGTTACTGAGTATCAACTTGATTGTTATGGCCTACTTGAAGCACAATTACAGAGTTAGTATTGATTTCATCTTTCTTCAATCATGACCTGTAATGTATTCAAAGAAAATTTGTACACAGTCTATGAAAATATGAAAGAAACTATTGTCCTCATAATGATGCAAGAGATAAGATACTAAAACCAAAATATTTGGATCAATTCTTTTGACGTTAGGCATCCAACAGCTTTTGAGGCATTTGCAGAATGAAATGTATAAAAATTAATGCAAGATTTACCGCATTAGCTTTTCTACAAATTTCCTGGGCGCAAACAGACTATCGTATTGTTCAAGTTTTCTTTCGCGGATTGTTCACCGAAGTTCGCGGATTACTTTTCGTGCCTCCTGCACTTGATTGTGTTTGCGGGGTGGAAACAGCGCCACTCCCTTCCTTCCAATTGCAAACCCCCTCTTCTCTCATCTGTCATCTGGCCCGGAGCAAAGCGCGAGAAATTTCATCGCCGAACCAGAGTATGCAATCTCATTGTTCTCCGAGAGTCACTCTTCTTTTTTTAACGGATCCGAAAAATAAGGATCGAAGGATCCGCCGCTTGACATAGATCGTTTCACTGGAGCTCTGGTTAGGCACAGTGTGAGTGCATCCGGATTACGACTCCAAAGTCGAGGATACACGAGGAATCGCGCGTGTGCTTGTGTTTCACGGGAATTTCATCGAATTCTCGATTCCACTCGCATTCCGCCCGATCACTTGCCGCCGATTTTATTCCTTTCCTCTCCTCCGCGTCTTTTCTTTCCCGCTCATTCTCCCCAAAGGCGCGACAAACGGGAAATTTGCCTCTCGACGTATCGAACTCCGCGGCAGTGCGAGGACGGCAAACGCGGAACGCAGAAATTTGGCGCGTTTTTGAATCGACAGTACTCTCTGAATAGTGGTGTTATAAAAAAAACACAACAGGTTCATTGCAACTGTTTCACAATCAAAGCAGTTTCTAAACTTAACAGTTCCGCGAAACTCCCTGTTACGTGCAACAGCTAAAGGCACACCAAACAACGAACGATCGATTGGTGCCGATCGGTGCTGTTAGAACATGTCTGATAGTTCTATATTATATGTAATAATAATATATTTTATATAAATAAAGTAAAAATTTCATTTTGATTGATGTAAGGTAGGTACTTCCCAGCTCCTATTAGGTCTGCAACGATGGGCGGACATGTGCTGGCTGAATAAATCAGCAACCGCCTGCAGCAGATTAAAATCTAACAATTTGTAGCTTATAATCGCAACGCAGCCACACGTACAGTGCAACTGGAACAGAATAGAAGACGAAACAGTCAGCTTCTGATATAAGTTGCCGCTGCACAGCACAGAGCGCAACAATTTTGCTGCGGCACGATCGCGAAGCTAACCTGTTGTTTTCAACAGTTATTTGAATTAGTTGTCTGTCCAGCACAGTTGCGGCTACAGCCGCTTCGCTCCGAAAACCCACTACTCCACCACTATCTCTAACGCATATCACACTACCAAATACCGAATGTGGCGTACTTGTGAGGGGACTGACTGAATTATTACCAATTCTGTCAATTTGTTAGAAAAAAGAGAAACCAAGTTTTTGAAGCCCCGAAGGTCCAGTCTTGTCTCTTCTTTTGGGTGGGAGCCTTTGGCAGAGTGCTTTAGGATAAATTGAATATCACATTTGAGTGAGTATAGTGAGTGAATGCGATTGAAGACGAAGAGAATGGTTTTCCGGGTTTCCATCCGCGTTTATCCATTTTTGATGGACAATATTTCGCCAGCGTTCCAGCTAGCTTCCTCAGGTCTGTTGGATTGTCGACAATTCAACTGAGGAATCTAGCTGAAACGCTGGCGAAATATTGTCCATCAAAAATGGATAAACGCAGATGGAAACCCTGAAAACCATTCTCTTCATAATTAAAACTCAGCGGAAGCCTTCACGAATTCGTTGAAGACGTTTTACGAGTCTGCTGTTACAGAAGGCCCATGTAGCTGTCAGGTTGGTGATGATAATCCCACCGTTGCTAGAAACCCAATTAGTTTCTCCCACAAAAGTCTAAAATGTCTTGTCAGAAATGATTGGAAAGTATTTTTTGTGTTTTGGAGTGAGCTGCTGTGAATAGATCAGCTTGTTTCTCGTGGGTCATGTCATAGAGCCCTTTACTCAGAGTAATGTTGAAGCGTTTTCTTCCCACTGCGCCGCTCAATATTGACTCGTCAGCTTTTCTCTACCCAGCCGGAATGAAAGGGAGTGGGAAACCTTTGGTATTACACGGTGATAAGGATTGGTAGCATTTGACTCGGCAACTACCAGCTCGGTTCTACTAAAAATCACTGGAAGGCATGTGTATGCAATTTATTCACCAGCCTCTTATTTTTTAAACTTTCCCCTACCTATATGAGATGTCAATAACTTTCCGAAAACTAATCTAAATTTGTGTGAAAAAAACAAGGCCGCCATTCCGTAATTAAATGACCGATTTTTTATTTTTATCCCGAACAGCACTTTGTTCTCTTAATATCTGTACGCTGTAAACAGCTATCTCGGGACATACGCGTAAATGTAATTTTTAAGCTTATTTTACTCTCTGGTTAATTGTTTTCGGAAATGACGTTAAATACTTTTCAAATTGGGACAGCAATTAAGAATAAAGAGAGACACAATCCACCCTGGCGTTCTCTAGTCTCCCGCTCTTGGTCCAAGAGGATAACTCATGCCACTCAAGGGGGCGAGGGATCCAGCCTAAAGGGTTTTTCGTTCCCTTCTCCGAAGGGGTAGGCATGAGGGCTAAAGGGGCGGGGGAAGAAGAGGGGATTATGAATGGGAAGGGAAGAGAGGGAGCGTCGTCCAATATTTGCACAGTATTAAGTGGATGAGAAAATAAACTATTTACACCGAGTTCTGAAAGAAGGAGCAAGCCTTAAGATAGAGAGCAGGGGAGGGTGCGGATGGCAGTGGGAGACGACCATTATGGCTGCTGGTATGTGTGGAGGGAAGGAGGAGCGGGGTGGGGTGTCGTGCTCCACTCCTTCTCCATTACTACTCCACGTTTAATCGATTAAAGTAACACCCTTATACACCCATCTGAATTCAATTATCCACGGGGAATACCGCATCTACGCGAGTTATGATCGCAAGCTAAGCACATGTAAACAATCACCGTCATGACGTACGTTTTCGCGGCGTTCAGGTTCGCAGTTAGGCAGGTTTTTGGGCTTCGTGCGCGTTGGCAACATTCTTGATGGCGACGTTTTGCCTACTGTGCCGTAGGTGTCCTTAGTCGAAAACGCCGGTAATTGTCTGGTGCAACTGGGGTGCCTGCACGCCAGTTCTTCACTGATTGGTTCAACCCCAAGCATCCGATCCGCAAAACGCATTTTGGTCCTTTTTGGGGTCATGGAAGACGCGTTTCCAAGCATTGGAAATGGTGCAGCCATCTTCCCTATTTATGTCGTTGTGCACTTAATTTCCATAGCTTTTCTGATGAGTCTTGGGAAATATCGCTTTTCTTTGGCCAGGATTTTTGGTTCTTCTGACTCTGTTGATTCTGTGACCTGATTCAGAAGTTGATTCTGTGACCTGGCTCCACCAAGACATGTTGAGCAATGGCCGATCTGTCTTCCTGCCTGTTCTTAAGTGTCCGTGCATGTTCATTCACATTTAGGTGAAACGGCACGGCACATGTAGGCATAGTAGGTGAAACGTCGCCATCATGAATGCTGCCAACGCGGACGAAACCCGAAAACCTGCCTAACTCTGAATCACCGTCATTTCGATTCAAATTTTAGGCGTCGCAATTACTCAGAACCTATCTTAAAGTAAACATTTTCGGAAAATTTATATTAAAACTAACAGGAAGTCAAAGTTTATCAAAATAATACAAGGCAAATACGATGATTCAGTTAGGAAAATAAATGGGGATGTTACATTTTACCTATTGAACTTCGCATATAATACGCGTCAAGTATTAAGGATCACTATGAAGAGGGCTCAATATTGGAATTAAATCGTGTGTAGCGAAGAGCAGCTAGGTATTTGAGGAGATGTAATGAGAAGTCTGGCCGTGTGTCAAGGCTGTTCGAATAATTGGATTGGAAATCTCAATCGCTGCGTAAGCTGAAGAGGAGACTACGCCACCAGAGTAGATTTAAGTCTCGTTCTTATCCTCTAAGGTTAAATGCATTTTTAAACTTTCGTATTAATGAGGTAGGCTAGATAACATGAAAAAAGAGTTATAGGTTGCCAGCTAAAAAAATGCGATCTATAAATTTTTCCATTTATGATTAGGGACCAAAATATTTACGCACTGTTAGAAGTAGCACTTAATCATACCTGAAAGTGGTAGAGGTGTTTTCGTATTCATAGTTAGTAACATTTTTTGTTTTATCAACAAATTTTGTGTGTTAATCCCTTTTAAAGTTAAATGAATTTTGTTGTAGACCGCTGTGTAAGTAGGATTATTCGATACAAAACTCAAGTTAAACGATTATTTATTGCATAAAATAATGAAAAATACTTCAAGATAAACAAAGGTTGTCAGTCCCGACTGCGTTTGAAGAGAAAGCGTTAAAAAACTCAGCGAAAAATTATATCCTCTGCGTGAATGCTTTGCTTATATATTCGTGAGATGGCTGCATGCTTCCTAAGTTTAATTCAGAAACGTTTTTCTTAAGATAATTCCACCATGGAGAAATTTCCCATGTATGGACTGCCAGAGTTTACTTGCGATAAGTTTGACGACTTGAAAATCTTGACGGTGCTGAAGTCTTGCTGAAGCTGAAAATCTTAACGGTACGGGCATTGACGGTGCTGAAGAGAATATATATGGAGTACATAATTAAATATTTGCTAGAGGTTATACTCCAGGCGTATGCAGATGAGGAAGGAAATACGGTGGCTAATAAGTGAGAGAAGATGGAGATTCAAAATACGATCAAAGGTGAACAAATTGAATGTAAATTACAACATAGTGCAATTGCAAGTGCAATAGGGAAAATTGAAAATGATAAAATACAAGTCAACGAAGAAGACGTTCAAATAATTCTGAATTAATTTTGATAGTCTGATTTTAGTATGGAGAGATGTTGGAGACATTATTGATTTAGATGGCACAATAGTCAAATTTTAGAACAGTATTACAATCGAATATGATGCAGTTGTGACTGCTCTTGGGGCGGCTGCAAAGCGATGTCTGAAGTTATCTTTCGTTCGAGAGAAAATTGAGGAGTATGAAAAAAGGAGTTCAAACGAGGCAAGCATCTCTGTTCCAGTACTCATGATGCAACATCTACTTACTACTACCCTGCAAGTCGCCGGTTAGTTATGTTTCAGGGGGTGTAAGGATAATAGCCATGAAAGAGGAGGGAATAGGGAAAAGTATGAAAAAATTAATATACATCAGTTTCTAAGTTGTTCTTGATTCTTAGTTTTTTTATATTGAGATTAGAAACTGTATCAAATTATGCTGCAATTCTTTTATAACAGCTCCTTATGAACAGTAAAACTAGGTAATAATATATACTTGTACCCTGCTGTTTCCTCTAAATCTACCACACACTCGTGTTACTTCGGGTCTTTAAGACTCAGTATCCTGAGATGATGAAAATTGTGACAATTAGTTGCGAAATATTTTTTTACGACTTTATGACACATCATATAGTTTACAAGTACAGTAAAATCATTGATAATCAATTAATTTTGTTTACACCAATATAAACTTTTGAAAATCCAGGCATATTAATGTGCCAATTTCTAGATAGAGCACAAAATACTAATAAGGGGTGGTCTTTATTAGTTTCACGCCGTTCTTGTTATCATCACAAGGAAAAAAGGAAATTTGGTACCTGTCATTTCGGCATTGTATCTCTATTATTTCGTCACTTCTATCGTTTCTAAAGATAAAATTATAGGTCAATACAATATCCTTTATACCGTTCTGAAAATGGCCTAATCTGACTAGTTCAAGTAATATAAGCCTAGCATATGGCCTCTCTTACGGCTACCATCTTGTCCTTCCATCAGCTGTGTGAGGTTAACCTCGTAGAAGGTGGCGCAAAGCTCACGCCTTGGGCTGAATCAGTGATATGTCCGGCTCTCCTGATCAACTTGCTTTTTCCAAGCTTTCAACGATCCGAATTCGAGAAGGAATCCTAAGTAGATTTATTGACTAAAGCACTCAACACGATTTTGCGGGGTCCGAATTCGAGTCCCGGTCAAGAAGAATGATTATTCTCCTCTGCGAAAGTTTGCACTTTTATTAGGTGCACTTACATACTCGCTGACTGACGTCACGGGGTCGTCCTCCGACAGCACTGCGAAGCTATTGCGAACTGTAATCAAAGAGATTATTAGAGAGGTTTAATTATCTTCCGGCTGTTTGATGTTTGTTCATGGTAGTTTGCACATGATCGCGCATTCAGAACGGGCACCCTGACTGACCCATCACCTCCCCCCAAATTCCCCTCTATCCCTCCGGGCCAGGATCACCACAACATTGAAGCGTATTTACTTGGGTAAATGCATGTAAAAAGCAAACGAAACGAGAAAGGTAATACAAGATGAATGTCTACATTTACGATTCATGTTTTTATGTAAGTAGGAAAAAAGTATGTTACATCTAATGCCTGCCCCTGATTCCTTTCATTTGACTATGTCTTCCTACTGTCGTTAATACGAAAACATGAAGCTTTACAATAGCCATCATTTGGCCTTAGCATTCGTAAAATATTTTCTTTAGGTTGAAATTCATTCGCAGCACCCCGTATTTAGCCATTATCAGTCAAATATTGCTTTGATGATAAACTGAGAAACATAACAGTGAAAGTAATTCAAAGCCATTTAGAAAACATGTTAAAACTGGTGCATAAAAAATGTATGAAGGCAATTGAAATATTAAATAATATTACGTTATATGTCATGAAGTTAAAGATATTGTACATTTTTTAATATTTTATTTTTTGCAATATTTTACACCATGAAAAACTGAATATACATCAGTTTCTAAGTTGTTCTTGATTCTTAGTTTTTTTATATTGAGATTAGAAACTGTATCAAATTATGCTGCAATGCTTTTATAACAGCTCCTTATGAACAGTAAAACTAGGTAATAATATATACTTTTACCCTGCTGTTTCCTTTAAAACTACCACACACTCGTGTTCCTTCGGGTCATAAAGACCCAGTATCCTGAGATGATGAAAATTGTGACAATTAGTTGCGAAATATTTTTTTACGACTTTATGACACATCATATAGTTAAAAAGTACAGTAAAATCATTGATAATCAATTACTTTTGTTCACTCCAATATAAACTTTAAAATCCAGGCATGTTATTGTGCCAATTTCTAGATAGAGCACAAAATACTAATAAAATATTACTTTTGACATTCATGACAATAATATGTTGAATATAAAATACGGAAAATACAGTACTCTTGACATTCTGGACAAGAATATATTGAATACAAAACACTAATAATGCATTAAAACTTACACTCATGACAATAATATGTTGAATACAAAATATTTATAATGCAGTACTTATGAAATTCATGAAAATGCAATGCTGAATACAAAATATGGTTAATTCATTACTTTTGACATTCTGTACAATGATCTGCTGAAAAAAAAGGTGATGATTCATAACAATTAACACTCCGGAAAATAATACATCGAATACGAAATATTGATTTGCATTCATTTAGACATTCTTGTAAATAATATGGTGAATACAAAATACTAATATAGCATCAGAAGTAACACTCTGGACAATAACATGTTGAATAAAAATTATTGTTAATGTGTTACTTGTGAAATTCAGTACAATAATATGTTACGTGAACCTTGCAAACATGATTGCCACTCGTAGAAGTTTTGTTGTCACATTTGCAGGGACAAAATATGCATCTAGCCCTTATAGAGTTTTTAGAACCACTAGGACCTTGTTCAGGATCTGCAGCTTGAATCCTTCTTACAATAGCTCTTGCTGATTCATTTCGCGGCAGCCGCTTTCTGATTTCAATGTAAGATTTAACTAATAGTTTTCTCAACTCCTCGAGAAATATTCTTCTCTTGTGAATAAGTTTTTCTTCCAGCTGGGATTGATTTATATCCACAGCACAAAAGCATTTCATGCTGTTGTATCAACAACGTTGTATAATACTGTGGCTGGCCAACGATTAGTTCTCCTCCTGCATGTATACGTGGCAATAAGCTGATTCAGTGTGTCAACTGCTCCCTTGGTAATATTGTAGTCGAGTATCATTTTTGGATTATCTACTCTGTTGCTTACTTCCTTGCTTTTATGCAGTGTGCTCATTAGAAGAAAATATCTGTTCCTATTTGGGATATAGGATACAACTGCAGTCTCTTTTGTAAAATAGAGTTTTGAGCTATGAATTGTGGGCTTTTCTTGAATGACTAGGTAGTTCAGTTTTATTTTTTCTTCATTGTCCCTAGCAGTGTAATATTACGTTTGAGAATAGCTTGACATAACATGTACGAAGTAAAAAAAGTTGTTACAAGTAGCATTCCGGCTCCTTAGCTCGTGTGTCAGTTCCATAACAGCACGCATGCCCTGATTTTATTTTCATTTTTCACCTGGTGGTATTCCTGTGTAGACCTGTGCCTTCAAACAGCAGGAACTAACACTATCGCACAGAGTCCATATTTGATCCCGTATTTTGCCAGTTTACTACGGATGCATTGATTCAATTGACAAGGCCCTCTAAAAACCAAAAGCTGATCATCAACAGTAGTATTAGCACCAGGATTGTTCAACTTTGGAAGTATTTCCACCCACTGCTCCCAAAAATCTCTTATGGGCGCTAACTTGTCATCTGATCGTCTCGCTCGTTGATCGGACTTGTCGTCAAATCATAACACACAAGAGATACAATGGAAAGTGTTTAGTGGCATTGTAGCAGCAAAAATGAGCCTACATTTTTCTGGGTTCCACAAGCTCTTAGTTGATTCCCCATGCGATCTATTAACACTAGCCAGCAATAGAATACCGATGTATGTATCGAATGTAATTGTATCCAAATCTTCCCAGATGTCACCATATAATCTTTGACCTTCAATGTTTGGCATTTCAACACAGTTTTCTTCAAGTTAGTGTTCAAAATTATTTCAAAAGAAGATCTTACATCATCCACCCTCGATGTAGCATATCTCGTCGGACCGGGTGTCGATTTCATTATGTTCGCAGATGATGTTCTTCCATGTGGGGAAAAGGATCCACACTCCCTAGTGATAATTTTTTTACTTTTGACTGAATGTTGTACCTTTCAATATCACTGTCAGAAATATCACTGTCTGACTCCAAGGTAGACTGAATGCTATCAACACTCGTATGATTTTTTCTTCTGAAACTTTCACCTCACTGTAAGATGCGTTTAGTAAAACCATCAGTTAATTTTCAGGAATAAATTGAGTTCCCATGGCAACCATAATCACAATATTCACGACACCATTGGTATCTTCAGAGTGGAACGCAGCGTCGCCGAGAGTCAATGAAACGTAACTGAGGCCAATCGGTATAGGTTCCCATATTTATCCTCTGTACATCGGCACGCATGGATACTCAAAGACACTTTTCTACAAAATAGGTATGAGGACAGACGTTGTCTGGCCGTCCCTCCATTGACTCCGTCCCACCCTCTGGCTAACCTCATCCCGCTCCCCACGAGTGGTCCCTCCATCCATAGCCTGCCTTCAAATGAGTTGAGCGACAAGCGCTAGGCATCTTTCGTCGTGCCTGTTGCCTTCAAACAATATACGACTTGCAGAAAACGTATTCCCCCAAAGGAATTTCTCAAAAAAATGAAAACAATTGGTTAACCAAATCATCGGGCCATAGTGACCCTAGGAGCATGAGTGGAACTTTTTTGTTTTGAGAAATAAAAAATGAACATAATACCGATTTTCAATTTTTAGGAAATGTGAAATACCAACAACAAAAAATTCACGAAATATAGAGTCCTAGAATTTAGTCATAAAAAAGTCACGTTGAGTTAAATTTCATTTCGTGTCATGACCCAAAGAGAACAGCAGGGTTAAAGTATACCAAGTTCTAAAAGGATGTTTGAGAATACAAGTACGGTCGTCATGATTTTGAATTTAATGACTCCGGGAGCCGTAAAATCTACTTTTCTTAGCCGTAGCCGTAAGCTCACTTTATTGATATTAACCCAAGAATAATTTTATGCAAACGAAATATTTCAATAAGTAATATTAAATAATTTGTGGCCGATATAAAATAACCAAATAAACTGAGATTAATTTTTTCCATAGAAAATATTTTGATGATTGAATGTAGTTTGATTTTTTGTGTTTGTCTCTCCCGCCTGGGGATTTCGAGTGTGTATTGTTTGTGTAATCCTACTTGCACTAATAGAGACCCTTTCAACGTCATGGCTGAGTTTGTGCTAGCCCCGCCGAGTTCATTGCGCTTTCATTGTTTTTGGTTTCATTTTTTGAAGCCGTTCGATAGGTGGCAATAGTGAGGTCTCTGATGGAGTTTGTTTACGTTTTGTCACTATCGTCATTTTGTTTACGCTTGGCGGGATGGCGGCTTGTGAGGAATTTCAAATGATGATATAGAAAAAGATTTATTACACGACTAAAAATGGGTAAGAGACCTTACTTTGTTCCTGGATGCTCCAAATGATATTGTGAGAAAGAACAAAATGTTAGGTGTGAAGAACAGAAAGCTTGTTTAAGGCTAATGTATGTACTCTGTTTTATTTTTCACGTTACCGTATAGCAAGGCATGGTCTATGCTGATGATTACCTTTGTATCCATTGCAGACCTCTTCTTATTATTTTGACACATGTTGGTTTTTCTTGTCTATGTGATGTAAATATCTTTGTAGTGATCATCGAAAGTATGTATTACTGAATTCAAGTATTCGTGAATTACGCTTATTACCCACACCGGTGCTAGATTTGGTTAGTCGTGATTGTTATAACATTTCGTTGTTTATAACTTATTTATTAGACATTGTTAACTTTTAGACTGATAGGCTATTGATACCTTGATAGGCTATTGAAGGGGTTTTCTGTGATTATATCGATATCAGATTTAGTAAACATGGTTATATCTGACGGATAAAATCATTAGTCGTTTCCTAACTAGCCGTAATTACCCTCAGTTCGAAATGGAAAATAGCGAAATTACATTGGGATTAGCTTGCGACAGTTTGTTTACATTGGGATCGTCTGATTCCATCACTGACACATAGTTGCCCCGCGGTTGTGAAAAATGTTTCCATGCGAAATTTTTCGTAAAAGCTCCGGTGCGCGCCTTACAAGAAAGGTACACGTATATATGCGATAATTATGGATCAACTTTTGAGCCTGATGTGTAAAGATACGTTTTCCAGTAGTAATTTTTGCATTGCCAGGCAATGTGTAGCCTGTCAGAAGCGATATCTTCAATGAAGGCTGCGTTGCTATCACAATTGTCCTTCTTTCAACTTTTGACGAAGCCTGAATTACCGAAGCTGCAAAAGGGAGTAAGGACCGACACTTTCTATCTGCTATTAGCTGGTCACGTGATTCTTTCCCAAGGAATTGTGGGTCATCTTCGATTCTACACAAAAATTAAACTTATTTGACGCAGCCCACGGCCAATACTTCTCGTGAACATTCATTTTTTACACCAACTTCACAAAATTGACTATATCTTCACAATGAGCATGAATGGAAAGGCTGATTTGATCACAGTTCTCCACCTTCATCAGTTTTCATCCAATGCTGCCGCTGACATGAAAATGGTGAATGTGTGTGGCGCAAAAGCCAGTTGAAAAACGCACATTACATTGTAGCTTTGGGTTCCTACTTTTTGGCAGAGAAAATTTTTCTATATAATGGTCTACTTAGTTTATTGGCGAAATAAATTTCGCTTATCGAAATAATTATCGCTTCGTAGGCCGCGTGTGATTCAAACAAAGCATTATACACTGGTTGTATGAAGTGTAACAATAAACACTGATTGTATATCATGTCCATTTTTATTAATTTCTCTCGTGGCTTATTCACGTCTAAATGTAATAGGCGTCGATTGCTTAGGCCTATCATCTATTATTATTTCCGCAAAACCGCTTTAAATAAACAATTATATACTGCATCGACTGGAATTAAGCCCCAGAATATGCACAGCTTATTCACCAACGTCAATGGCTTCGGTGTTACTTTTATGTATATTCATCCCAAAATTAACCTAATCGCTCATAATGCGCAGACTAGCCAAACACGAGAAGACCATACAGAATACCATACTTAGGATAAGAATCGTAGTTATTAACGCGCGATGAATTGTGAGACATGTAAGGGATGGGAGTTATTTTGACGGGAGCAGGAAAACTCAGGGTCAAAAAAATGCGCCGAATATATAGGGATATATGGAGGTAACACTATTAGCGTGCCTTCGAGTTAGAATTAAAATATGAAGAAAAATGGGTGGAAATGTAGTGAATTAACTTACATTTGAAAAGACTGATACATTTTCCACTTACGCGAATAAATTGCTCATTAGTACCTCGAATTTTCTCTTAGCATATGCAGGTGTAAAGACTCTTTTTACTCTTCACAGCGTGACTTGGTTTGTATTCTCATAGCATGAAGATCTTTCAGAGCAATATTCCATCTAATCTAAAGCGAAAATAGGTTTTTACGATTGAAAATATAAGGTCAAGTAATGGACGACCTATTTTCATCTCTGTTTCTGTTAAATACCTTTCCTTCTCAGACTTGAAATAAGCTTCTCACTTGGCACCAATTCCCTAATGTTTCCCTAATTCCCTTCTGGCAATGAAAGCATCTTCCTACGACTTGCTGCCACTCAATGTCTCCATCACCCATTTTTATGTCCTCTTGAATTGGAAGAGAGGGAAATTTTTCCCGTACTATGAATTAGTAATGGACGATGAAAGCTATCAATGAAGAAAAATGGTGATTCCCAGTGATGAAGCATCATATTTAAACAAGTTACCAATTTGCGTGTCGTAAAATATGCAGGTAGTGTGCCAGGCAGATACGCCAGAATGTTTTACTAAGTAGATTGATTGAGGATGGAATAAGTGGAAAATTGAGGCATCTATGACGTTAAGATCGACCTCAACATGACTAGAAAAAGGATCAGTCCACAAGCAGATGAACTTCATTTTACAAGCCAAGTGTGAAATTACCATCTTCACGAAAAAGATAAGTGAAAGGTCTAGAAGAAAACCATAAAAAAATGTTTTTTTTTAGAGTAGCGACGAAAAAATGTTTTTTTGTTACTTGACGCAGATAGATACTCATTATGTCCTTCTCATGACACCTATGAAAGAAATCCAGGGCAATGCCACCTGATTTTCATCAAAAAATTAGTAAATATAAGTAATTAATAACTGGGGTTTCGTTGTGTAAGGCTTGGAGACTTTTTCTTGGGGTTTCGTGTCCGTAGTTGGCCACATGTGTAAAAGGGTATGTGCATTCTGCCAAGCTTTTTCCCTGAGTGCCAATTGCACTCAGGAAAAAAGCTTGGCAGGATTTTAAGGCCGCGGTAAAAGGTGGAAATAGACTTCCAACCCAATGTTACCAATGCAGACGACGTTAGCACATGGAATTCAGTTTGTGAACTTGCTTGATTTGATGAATGAAATTCACGAAATATCACGGAATTCCCTTAAAACACCTGATGTAATTGAATTGGACGATGGGTGCTGACAAAATATATTCCTCATTACGAACTCAACGATTTTCATCTGCTAATTTGGAACATTTAAAGGTGAAGCCACAGGCCCTGCGTATAATTCTATGTACTTAGGCAATGAGCACTTTGGTATATGCAGAAAAATAATGACATATATTTAATTAATTCATAGTCGACAAACGTGACCGGAACTAGGTCACAGTGGAAAATTTCATCACATCATTTTTTTCCTATCCTTCAAACCATCTAAAAGTGAATGAAATTTCAATGCATCAGTAAAATCCTCTACTTCGTAAATGAAATGCTTCGTAATCGCGCAAAAGTTATGATTTCAACACTATTTCGTGGTCATTTTATAACTTATTGATGAATGTAAATTACAGTAACGATGCAAAGCCAAAGACATCCTCTAAATTGTTTTTTTTTTATAAATTTTCATTGCAAAATTCATCCCAGCAGGCCTATCAACTAATGCAGTCCGGTGTTGGTCGATATGGTAAACTCCAAAAGCGAAACAGTTTAAGATAAGGAAACAACACAAACACAGGAGTAAGATAAAACATTATCATATGTGAATTAAATAAACCGAATTGATGATTGTATACCAATTAAAAGCTAACTTTTGAACGTTAACATGATGAAGCTGGCCAAGAAATGAAGAATCGATGCCCATGGCGAAAAATGTTATTCTACAAAAAAGTTATACAATTGCATTCGTTACATTGAAATTAAACTTCCCAAACGGTTTTCTCATTTCACGACAAACTAAGGCGGAAAAAGGAAGTACACCAAAATATGTTCTGCCATTCATTGACAGGCCTTAAATCAATATCATATAAATATTGGTAATTCTGATGAAGAATCGTAGTCTTTCTAAACAAAAACAACAATCATAATATTATACGTTTTTATTCAAAACTTAGGCTTCATGCTAATTTCTCAGTGTTCTGGCAATACAACTAAAAACTAACTACCACTATCCACTGGAATGAAATTATCCTCAGCATAAGTGCACATTTTAAATGGACACTCATGAGCACATTATCTCTTCAGTAACAATACTCAAACTGACGCGAACATTCACCGATATCCTGAAGCCACCTTAGTCCTCCATGAAACTAAACTCCCAGGTTGACTCCAGAAAAAAAATACTGACTGGTGAGCCCATTTCTTCCTTTCCTGTGGCCAGAATTTATATTAATGTAAAATCTGATATAGCATTATAAGATTTATCATCTGATACATTACTTAGGGATGAACAAAAGGCTGCAGTTGACCAATCTTAAGATTGATAGACCAGCGACAGTATTTATACTTTACCTAGATTACAAATGACGCATAATGGATGCCTGGAAACAATTTCAGATCAAGAAGTACAGAAATAAGCATGTGTCCCAACTCGCCAATTAGGTACCTAAATCCGAATATTTAGGGAGGACGACATCTTGAAGTGTGGCCCAACTCGTCGGGCATTATAAGGGAGCGAATGTAGGTAGCCCAATCTGTCGGATAGATGGAGTCTATCCTATTTAGAACAGATAGAGTCTTTCCTTAATTAGCCACCACCTTGAATTTACCATAATTCCGAATGGTCCAAGCATGAAAACTAGTGGAATGAGTGGAAAACCCGTAAATATGGTTGGAAGTAATTTGTTTTGAATGTAAAGGCGTGAGTTCTTATGAAGACATATAATGAATGATAAAGGTTTGATTGATTTATGTTATAAACTTCATCTTCGAAAGCAAAGAGCAGATAGGTACCTTCATATAGACCCAAATTTGGCTAGCCAAATTCTATGCTCCCTAATGCCTAACAACTTGGGACACAGTTTTAGTTAATGACAACCTTTTCCTTACCCCTCGCCTTCCCCTGAATATTTTCTTTCCTTCTTAGACTCCTCCTAAAAAGATGTACAACACTCTTTTACGCATATTCGAAACACTTCCTCCCCATTTTCAGCCCTTCGCCACGGCCTACTTCCTTCCTTCGACCATCAGTCCCCTCCCCCCCTCATCCCCACTACCCCACCACTCCACCCGCAAGGCCTCTTCCCACTTCCTCCTTCAATAGAAACCTTCTCCCTCAAGAATTTTCCCTTTTTCTCTCTTCTCCTAATCTCCTTCCCTCCCTTATCCTCCTCTCCCTCCTGATAACACAGACTATCTAAATCTTAGATTTTTTAAAATTTTAAAAATATTAATTTTTTAAAGTGTTATATGCATCAGGAAATTTTTAACTCCACATATAAATAAATACTTCTTCAATTTTATTTTATTTATTTAAGTAGGATAGTAGTAAAATCATCAACCAACATATAATATGGTATATTCTTGTTACATACTATTTCTAATGGAATCGGGCTGGAAGAAGTTCTTCGATTACTGTCACCATCTGTCGGGAGTGAGAGTAATCAATTCATGAGTTGGTCATGCCAAAATATTTTAATTTTAAGATGAGCGTTGCAGTGCGCTACCGCGGGCGGCAGACCGCAGTGATGTTGCAGTGCGCTACCGCGGTGCATGGTGCATCCCAATGAAATCCCATTTTTGTTATTACGTTCCCGTGATGTTGCAGGCGTTGTTTCCTTTTCCATATCGGACATTTTAACAGGATAAATTATTCTCTCGTCTCGTGAACCAGAGATTCTCTTGTTAGTCCAGGGTATATAAATCTGGTTCGATGAAAATTCTTTCAGTGAGACTCGATATTCATCAGTAATATTATGAGCGCTGAAACGGTTGCGAATGGACGTATATTCTCATGTCATTCTTCTCCAAAGATATAGTCTGCACGCAGCCGACGAACTGCTCCAGTGACTTGGTTGCAGATTACAATGTCACACGATTATTTTAAAGACTATTCTCGTATACAATCGCATTTACTCTGTAGAGGTTAAGCTGCATTCATCCAACACGGAGAGAGAGAATAAATATTCCCAGTGATCAAAGTGGGATGAAGAAGCACACATATTGCCGTATTGGTTGTAGGCCATACTAGTATCTTTAGTGAAATTTGAAATCAGGAATACGAGTATGCAGATAGACTGTATTTTGATCACGATTGCCCTTATGCTTCCTGCGGAATTATCGAGATCATTCCGACTGCACCCGAGGACAAACACGTTTCTTTAAAAGGATTGCCTGTTTGAAATTAAACACTGGTTCGATTATTGCGCCGATCGTTACGACCGATAAAACCACAGCTTCGCCATCATGAAAATAAAGCTCTTCACCAACACTTTGCCGCACTCCAAGGCCTAATTGTATAAGCAATGAGGGAAGGGGAATTATTCGCTGAACTGGGGAGAAGGAGAGGTGGGGGGAAGGGGGGGGGGGTTTAAATCGTCCGATTCGTGCGAACAGGAGGGGAGACAGCCACATTATCGCGGACATCGCGAGCGCACCGTCCAATTATTGCTGCATTAATTGGCCTAATACTCGCTTCACCGTCTCTCCCCATCCCCTTCTCACATGTAAATGCTGGCAGAAAAGTTCGAATAGAGATTTAATGGAGGCATTACAATTTTGATTTCCGGAATTAGATATTGCACTAAAGACCATTAAAAGGCAATTCTCTGCAAACAAATTGAGTAAGATGAAAAATAAATTGAGGGTTGGATGAGTGAGAGAATGGTTAACAGGCTTGTTTTTTTTGGGGCTTTGAAGAGATTCGTAATTCGCTTCCATGGTTGAATGTACGCATAATAGTGCCGAATTCAAGCGCTCAACTGCGTTCTGTCGGCAATTTAAATCAAAATAGAAGGCGATGACGAGAAACAGCACAATAGTTGAACGGAGCATTCTGGAAATTAAACAGCGAGTGGAAAATGAGTAACTGCCAAAAAGGAAAAGGGCAAGAAGAGTATTAAAAACAAACAATATGATAACGAGGATTTTTACCCTCAGATTAAATTTTTATCGTCATTATTTTGATCTTCTCGACTCACATGCGATTCAACTGCTAACATATTTTCCTCAAGGAAACGTACAGTTATCCCATTCATTAAACCGGAAACCGCTAGGGCAACGGCCTGCCGTGATGGAGTAACAGGTTTCCTCTCAATCACTACAGTTACGCGTTATTGTTCTAGGCCCTATATTCAGATGGATGATCCTTAAATTCGTCTCCCTCGTGCTTTTACCCTTTTCTCCTACAAGTGAAACGCATGGTAAGTGAGAAATGTCGTCTGACATCGAAGCACGCTGAACTAAAATTGTATTTATACAATGGAAAACAACCATATTAACTATTATTGTAGACGATAAGCAACTCACCAAATTTCATTCTCAAATACGGTTTTCACTAGAAGACATGAAATTGTATCCTTTGGGTAAACTATTCTAGATTTAAAATATTCCACCACTTAGATCTACGCGCGGGAACTGCAGGAGAGGGTACATCAGTCATGTGTGATTGACAGTAATTTAGGATTGGGGCGTTGCATATCAGGTCATATCAAAGCTGCTTATGACTCAAACATTCAGTAGGAGAAATGTTAATCATGGAGTTCTCTCGGAGTTTTCCGCGGCGATTAGATGAATGTTCCATTCTTCTTCCAGGTATCTGCCGCGTCGTTGTGTTTTTCTGACAACGTTTCTCCTCCCGTCCTGGAGGCGTCTTCAGGTCGAAGATATCTGCGCTGCATTTTGGTCCGACGTATATACTGGAGCTGGTCGCATCTGATTGGCTGTCAATTATGGCGGAAAAACCACTTCCCGCACCATTTCTCATAGCGTTACGCGCCAATACACTCCTCCAAGTGGTAGCTAGGTTGTAACCATCATCCCTGTTGAAATTTTTGGGGCATTTGGCAATTTCGATCGCCTCCCGTATCAGTCGTGGGAAGTATCGGCTCTCCCCACTCAGAACTTTGGTCTCCTCGAAAAATATGGAGTGACCAGGCTCCGACCAGGGATGCTGCCTGTTAATCATGGGTCAGGATGCTGCCGGTATGAAATTAACCTCAAAAAGGGGACTTCCAGGGAGACAGCATTATCTTTTTTTGATACCAGATCTTTTTTGATCTCGGTGGAAATAACTTACATAAAAACTAGCAGTGACCGAGTCATTAGCCACATCCACCACAGTAAAAGGATTATTATGTTAAGGATAGAGACAAAACCCAAGTACATAAGTATAAATGCCCCCATTATCTTATGATTACAACTAAATGAAAGACATGAAGCGGAATAGAAAAGAGAGGCTAAATGAGTTTTGCGTATAACGTAACTTCGTTGATACTAACATATTTAAGCTGCTCATTTACTAAGAATGTATAAATACAAAATACCGATCAAATAAATCAATCATATTACCGGGTATTAGCGATTTTGAAAAAAAAATACGAGTGCTCTCCAGGTGAAGACGTCAACAGTGACAAGTTGGTCTCGATGGAATCCCTGAAAAAAGTTTAATAAATATAATACACCTATGAAGAATTAATGGCAAGTGAAAATGTTGATGAAAATTACACTAGACTGAATTTGGAAAGTGGTTTACAAAACGTTGGAGACGAATACACGAATGAAAAATCAATTCTGTGAAAAATGGCTAGATATAAAAAAAATATTAAAAGTAGAAGGCGATAAATTGAAGAGATGGAATATAGAGAAAGAGGAGCGGTAGAATTCACGATTAAGTAATGCTCCTAATAATATAAATAGGAATAGATAAACACATTATTACAAAAAACTGCAGTTTTATAAAATAATAGGAAATGTAATTAGGTGCACGGCAAATAAAGCCCTTGAAGAATTGACGGAGAAAATACAATGGAAAGATATGGGAGGAATAAGTTGAAGCTTCTTACAGAACTGTAAAAAAAGTGCTCCAAACATCTCTCAAACCCATAACAAGATGGAAAGCGTACTGGAAGAACAATTACAGTGGGATAGTATTGAATAGCAGTGTTGTGGAGAATGAAGAGACTAGCTATAGATAAGGAAAAGAAAGCTCTACATTATAATCAGTGCTGATGGCGTTAGCGACTAAGTATGAAAATGGGTACCAAGAATTATTAAGTCTTTGTGCTGATTGAGAACGGTGGATCAACAACCCTAAGAAAATTAAAAAAAAATAATTTGACTTTGACGTAACTTCGAAGACCTAATGGACTTTAATAAGAGTGAAATCATATCTAGCCCTTATAATAAAATATCACAAAATCAGGAGTAAGATGATTACTAAAAGCAAGTAAATAAGGCTCATTTTTACAGTTATACTTTTGTTTGTAATATATAAATAACCATTACTAAAGAAAATGTCAATGGAAATGAGCATTTTGGAAATTCATTGCCAGAGAATGGGTTGACTGTCTAATACAGCAGGAGTACATACAGTGGTTGACTGCCTAATATCCGCGTTGCTTAATGCACACATACAGATGTTACATTCACTTAGAGAAAGAATATAACCCACAGGGGCAGGATTCATACATTTTTTCGAAGTTCAAAGGTGTATATATTAGTAGACGCAAACGACGCTTGCAGGAGACCTCTGGTGGAGGGTAAGGGTCTCATTTTCAATTGTCAACATTAACGTCTAGGTGAGAAAAAATATTACGTCCAAGTATGATCCATCAAAAGTGAGCGAATGGCAATAGTCACTTATAGGAATACTGATTTTTAAAAAGTTAGTTTGATGTCAAACATTTTCCACGGATTCGCGTTCTTTATTTACCCACAAAAGCTAGATAAACAAAGGGAAATTTGATAGTATCTCAATGGTGATAAAACACAGTAGTAACTTCTACAATTTTTTATTTCACTAATACAGACCGACTCTGGTTTCAACACAAAGTGCCATTATCAAGGTGTCAATGTCAATGGTACTGTGTATTAAAACCTCGGTCGGTCTGTATTTGTGTCATTAATAAATGTGGAAGTTACTATTGTTTTTTTATCGCCGTGGATGTAACATGCTTACACGAAATTAAGCCTGATTCACTTTTATAAGAGTTTCTCGTGAAAAATATTCTAAATTTATCGGAACAACCTTTACGTGGCGTCATATTGGTACAAGGCCCCTCTGACGGCACTCTGAAGCCAGGTTGTCTCCTGTTTCACCCAATCACCTTGTGGTGGGGTGAAACAAGCGAGAGTTTGAACCACAAGTGCTCAGTGACTTTAATCTGAAAAACAAGGGGAAGACAAAAAAATTGTGCTTGAAGGCCGTAAAAAAGTTGTTTGCATTATTTAAAATATGCTTAATGAAAACGACAACTACTCTACACAAAAACGTGCTATAGAAACAGGTACCTACTTTAATTGGTTAGTAGTCATAATCCTTTTGGTGGATATTTTTTAGGCTTCTCCAGTTCTCATACCGGAAAAAAAGAATTATTTTACCATATTCTGTAGTTTTTAAATATATTGTTACGTTCGATGGTGCAAAAACAACTATTCATATTTCCGTAACACTTTAAACACATTCATTTCCCTGAAGATTTACACACAGTAACATTAAAGTCGTTCCCAAACTCACCATTTCCCGAATCCTCTCTTGTTGATTCCTCCCTCCCATCAATAACCACCGTTACCAAGGCTCTGGGTGATTCCTCCGCTACACTGCCCCCTCCCTAAGGCTGTTTCTTCCCGGAACAGTTCTTACCCAGGTCTTGGCCATGTCGATCGGCCACCAAACGCGCGTCCACCTCTTGGTCTTCCTCGACTCTTGCGTTGCCACCTGCTTCAGGTGCCAGTCGATTATAATGGACTACTTTTGGTTTCCCTCGAGAGAGTTTGCAAATGCGATAAATTGCATCGTTTAATCGCTTCAGGACTTCATACGGACCTTCCCACGCTCGTTGAAGTTTAGGTGACAGGCCACGCCGTCTCTGGGGATTGTAGAACCATACTTGGTCTTCAGCCTGGAAATCTCTCTCTTGCGCACGAGCATCGTAGCTCTGCTTCATTCTGTCACTGACTTCCTCCATATTTCTACAGACTAGATAATGGATCTCCTTAAAACGACTGACATAATCCTCTCTCGCTATAAGCTCATCGCCGGATTTGCTGCCAAACCTCAGGTCACATGGCAGGTGTAATTCTCTCCCGAAGAAGATACAAGCTGAGGCTTATCCTGTAGTTTCATGGACCGAAGATCTATATGCCAGAAGGAATAGTGGCAGATATTCATCCCAATAGCGCTGGTTCTCCAAGACAACCTTGGAGAGTTGTCGGCCGCCCGTCCCGTTCATACGCTCGACCATGCTATCCGATTGGGGGTGCAGCGGCGTAGTTCGTATTTTTCTTATCCCCATGAGCAAACAGACTTGTTGGATGTGTTTTTTGCCGAACCTCATTTCCAGCCGGCACACCAGACAATCGTAGTTCCTGTGTTCGTGGTCAGGTATTGCTTGCAGAATGTTCAAACCATCATCTCGCAGAGCTACTATCAAGCCCGTAGCTCTGTCTTCCTTCGTCCACCCGTTGGCATTGGCCGCGGCTTAAAATTGTTTACAGTATGTGGACCAAGGCATCTTGCCGTCGTATGTAAGTGGTTTCATACGCACGGCCTTGACACTAGGAGCAAGTCCTGACAATAGTCCTACGGTGCCAGTTTGCGTCAATTCTTGTGCGAGAGTTTTCAGACAATCTTCAGTACGCTTCTCTACGTCGATTTCTACCGTTTTTATGTCCTCTTTAAAATTATTTAACCTCGTCTGTACGCCTTGTACCTCCGAAGAGACGTATTTTAGTTCTTCCTTCACTTCGTTGACATTGGCTTTCAGCTCAAATATTACTCCACTGACGTCATTTTTAGCTCGCTTTTTAATTCACTGACGTCGTCTTTCAACTCACCTTTTATTTCGAAGATCTTCTCCAGCAATTCGTCTTTGATCTTTCGGATATTATTGACAAGTTCTTTCAAAGTTCTGGAATTTTCGTCAAGCTCCTCTTTTAATACACTGAGGACCTGCGTGAATTCGTGCACTCCGATTTCTATCTTGAAGAGGAAATCTTCGGGGTCCACACCTTCGGCCTGAAGCGCCTTACAAAGTATCAATTGAAGTACCGATTTTGTTCCACTAGTCTCCATGTCACGCTCCTCCAACTCGCGCTTCAAATCCGCCACTTTCAACTCACTTAACTTCGCTACTCTTGAAGCCATGCCCTTGATTTCCATGAAAATAAGTCGTGGCTAATACTAAAAAAGTCCACTAAAATTTACAAATTTATCCCACTTCTGACACCAGTTGTTACGTACGTGGGTGCAAAAAGAACTAATCTTATTTCCGTAACACATTTATTTCCCTAAACATTTACACACAGTAGCATTAAAGTCATTCCCAAACACACCACCCCCGTTGCCATGGCTCTGGATGATTCCTCCGCTACAGTATGAATACTCAATTAGTGATTTGCAATTTAGAATTTCTTTATGTGTAATGTAAAATGAGTCCACTATTTCTTCTTTTATTGCTTACTTAATCTAAATATAATACGTTGACATTAAGTTACATAAAATAACGCTGAAGTAAACTTGAGTTTAAAAAAATTGTCATGCAAATTAGCACCAAACAAAATATTGGACTCGGGTCTCAGAGATTAAACTGTAAAACAGAGTTGACTACGTTTACCCCGTTGCATCAAATGAGTATACTGTGTCCGTGAAAAATCAAGCTTTGTTGAATTATTTTATTTAGCACGTATAAAGTAACACATATGCCTGCAGAAATTAACATTTTCTGGCATTTAAGTTACACCCGATATTATAAAATATTTCCAATCTACATCGATGATGATTGCCTATTTTATTTTTCTTATTAAGTTAACTAGCAGGTAAAAACGTTGCTGACAATTAAATGCAACAATAAAGAAATTGTATAAGTTCTCAGCTAATACTAAACAGTAGTTTTGATGTCAAGTACCTCAAATGTTTCCTCATATTGTCTTACATACCTTGATATCACTTTTTCATTTTAGTTTTAACCCGAAACATTTTTAGTAAAGCACATACATGATATTAATTTTTTATTTTACTTTAATATTTGTAATTAACTGGGTTAAATCTAAAGGATTTAATTAAATTTAATAATTTACCCCGAAGGAAAAAGTATTGGCGGCGGACGCGCTATTAATGGGGTGGCGTCCAGCGGCGGACCAGTGGCAACCGATTTGATGATTTTTACCGGTGGCGGTGGCACGATCGGCGACGTAGTTTATTAATCATCAAATATTCACAATTATCCGAGAAAAATTACATATAAATATAAGAATTATCCATTTTTTATTTTTAGTGTAAACATTCATTTGTATCATTTTAAGTAAACATTGATTGATTAAATTTTAAGTAATAGGGAGAATTTTTTGGATAAATGTTTTCCACATTTTTGTAAATTTTAAGCGTGATTTTATATGTCGTATCAAAAAAAATTAAATATCACATGTACCGTTCTAAAATACCTAATATATAAAATCCGAGCGAAATATATCGTTCTGAAGAATGTCAATTTCACAGTTGCAATTTTAGAAATAGTTTTTCAAATATTAAGAACTTTAGCTCAATTAATTTTGTTAGTATCTTTATCACCTGCTATCTTTATCCTTTATCTTGTATTTACATATGCATCAGGGAAAAATTTATGAAAACAGGATTTCGTACAAAAATCTTTTCATTTTTAAGATATTTACTAAAAGTTAAAATAAATATTTTAAACTTGAAACAATCGAAAATTTTCTGGTTTTTTACTGTTTGGCATTTTTATTCTGTGCAATATTAGCAAATTTTATTGCCAAAAACTACTTTTTTCACCATCAAAGGACTACGCGATGATCATTGTGCGCACATTGTCTACCCAGCAATTGAAGAGACACCTTCACTAGGCTTGCTTTTGGCAGTTATGTATTGTCTTACGTGATAGAAGATCAATAGACCGAAATGAAGATTTATTTTCCCCATAACTTTAAATCATCACAATTAGATACGATTTCTGGGGTAGAAACGGTCAAGAAAATTTGGCAGTTCTTTTTAACATTAGTCCGTCTCTGACCATTGCATTCTACGGAGTGTTTTCATGATAAGTTCATCAAAAACACTATGATGATTGTTCTATTTCCTGAAAACATGGAATTTGTGGTTAAATCCTGCATACATAGACTTCTCTTTTACCGAATTGGGAAAACAACTTGCGGCATAGGGAATAATCTTTTGTTTCCTTTTGGTAGGTTTCATCTACGCTGAGGTTCTTGAATCGTGAATATTATAGAAAGAAATGATGCACAAGTCAGTTACAGAAAACCTGTGAACAAGCTTCTGTTTATGGTGACATTCATGTCTGCAATAAAACATTGTCGTCTTACGAAAGAAAACGTTTGTTAAACGCTAAATTGTAGGACGAAGAATTGCCTGTTATTCTCAACTTGTTAGTCGGAGACGCGTTTCCAGCCTCTGCCTTCACCTTTCAAGACACTGTCTGCGGCCAGAAACTTTCGGTACCATTCTTTTATTATCTTTAAATCAGTATGTGAGATCGTAAAAACACATTGAAACCCCTTTTTCACACTCAAAAGGCTTAATCCCTGAATAACATCCGAAAGCTTGCGCATTTCTGCTAAATATACGCCAAAAAACTCCAAGACTCCAGGCGATAGCCGAGAGAAGCGGACAAAATTATGACGGAAAATTGAACGATTACATAACGCACGAAAACCATAAAAGCTGTGAAAAGTATATTTACCGAATTTTAGCACCCCGATCACGCCTCTGAAACTCTCAAAAAAGAATGGCACGATTATTGAGGCCGTGGCAGAAATATGAACTAGTGGCAGCACTAGTACTTACACCCAAGCAGAAAGCGTATTTGCCTCCTATACACTGCGGCATGAAAATTATAACAGATTTAAAACTAAGACCGGATCCATCGAACAAATTAGAATTTAATTTAAAAATTCATTTTAGAATAAGGGCAGGGAGTTTCTACAACGAAGAGAGGGATGGGAAAATCTAACAGTATGAGGAAAGCGTGGGGAAATGAAGCTTACCGGTAGGCACACATTCAATCTCTGCATCAGCTCCTGCAAATATTGCGCTATTGACTTATAAGAGGTTTTTATTGCCAAATATGAAAACGAATAATAAGTAGTACTTTTGAAGGTCATTTTTTATTAACTTTTGGAAAATTTCGAAGTTTTCCTGATGTGACAGTTTTCCTTGTATGCCTCATTATTTTTTTGAGCTGCATGCTGCCTCATCCTCACCATCACGAAGTGTATTATTGTCCATGACATTATCTCCTCATTATGCTCAGCACAAGGAAAAGACAGTCCACCTGAGTCAATAATGTCTTCTACAGTTGACTCGTACACATCTATGCTGTCTAGATTCAATTCCAGCTTTTGCTCCACTGCCTGGATGAATCTGAATAGATTTGCGTTTGGGTGCACCAATTTGCCCTCTGACCTACACTGATATAATTCTGCAATAACACCAAGGCCCAAAGGATTGCGGGAAGTGACAGCTGATATACATATATTACACTTACTTGATTGTCTAATTTTTTTGCACATAGACCCCGTTACATAATATATTAACGCATCAGTGACTGGAAGAGAGAAATCGTGCTCAATCACATCTGCTGCATCCCAGTCACCCTGCTCTATCAGCCCATTTAGGCGCTCCTTCAGCTCACACAATAAAGTAAGAGCATTTTCATCCCTCGAATAAATTTCTCTAATGTCACTTATTTTAATAAGTGACTCAAGGAGGCTGTCATCTCTAGCTACACAATTTCCATACTTTGGAGGCTTCAGTATCCCGAAAACAGCCAACAATTTATATATTTGGATGAATCCAATTGCAGAGGGGTGGTCATTGGGCCCAAGTGACTGGCGTATGGTACCAAAAAACCTCTGAAAAAATAAAATGGAATTTAATAAGCATGAACTTCTAATTAGTATCAGCAACTCAATATTAACTTTGTTACAGTTAGGTCCTAGGTAAGCAAATGCAGCATGCATTACTAAAGCCTTTCTCAATTCACCTCCAATGAATCCTGGTTAAATCTTATAGTGAGGACATTCTCAAATCCATAATTAGCCAAATAAGGAATTATTTGTATCACGGGGAGCAAAGTCACCCTCAATCCTTCAGCAGTGGACATGGTGAGAAATTGGTTGGCGGCAATAAGACCCTCATTTTTTTGTTTTTCCCAATTATTAAGCCAAGTCAAAGATTGAGTGAGAACCTATAATAAATTATAGTAATTTAATTTCAACATACCTATTGCCATCCATATATTTTCCTTTTGTGCCAGTGTTTCATCATCCAGTCATAATATTAATAATTGAAACCAATCTTACCTCATAGTCAGCTGAGTCCAATTGAACCCCTTGGGATTTTCCTCTGTTCAGAGCATCAAACATATTATTTATTTGCTGACAAAAGTCTGCGGTTGCACCAATCTCCTCAAAACCGGGCTTCCGGAGACGGTGGTAAATCTGCAGACCTTTCACCACGGAGTTACTAAATACCTTTAAAATTTAAGATCCAAAGATGTACCCAACACTATTCAACATAAAATCATTTCCGATGATAACTATATCCAATAATTATAATGTAAGGCAATGGGCATTTAAGTTTCAAGAACAAATACCTGAGTAGCAAGTCTAACTCTCATTTTCATCACATTAGAGGGTAGAATGTGATTTTTCGTCAGTTTTGGGCACACTCTCCAGTCTCCCGGAAGCATCTTGTCTGTTTCGAGCAAGTTGACCAAATGTTTCCACCTAATTTCTATACCATCGTGGTGAGTCTGTAATCAAATAATGAATTTCAATTAATATCAAAATCCAAAATTGTGCAAAACAAAGTAATACATACTCCATTGAGAAATAACTTACTTTCAGCTCTCCAGTGGTAAGCAGTCGGTTTCTGATATTCTTGAGCAAGTGAGGGGTATCAGCAAACGCAAATATTTTGCGATTTGGGTCCAAAGGATGTTGAAATGAATTTTTTTCACTGCCCAGTTGTCCCCGTATTCCAAATTTAGTCCAAAGCTTCCTGTTAGTTGATGCACTATCAGAAGCAAAGCCATGGACCTTGGCACCCGATTTTTCGAGAAGAAATATTGCTTTTAATAAAATCTTTGCTAATACGTCCCCTTTCACTGGACCGTTTGAGGCAAACATAGCAACTGGCTGCGTGTAAGTGTCAGCTATGGGCTGAAACATTACAACCAGGGCATGATCTGCCATTTCAGTGACAGTTTCAGCATTGGGCCCATCCTCGCCAAAGTCGCTTAAGCCCACGTAGCTGAGGTTACTGCAGCACACCGACAAACTTTGACGCACAGACATTTCATCCCACAATATCACACCATGCCGTTGTATATCCTTTTTTCTGCACAGCTGCCTCTTGAATAGCTCAAAAAATCTGTCGTCAAAACCACATGACGTATCCACTAACGATAAATAGCGCCTTACAGTTCTAATTGTGGGCAAGGGCAAAATTTCACTTTCGCGAGCGAACTTGTATCCAGCAGGTGAGCGCACATGAAATAGCATGCACAAGAGCATCCAGTCTTCGGAGTACCTTCTGCCATTTTTCTTCACGGTGTTAGCAGCACTGAATATTTCTTTAAGAGAAATCACCTGATTCCTTGAAAGATTGGGGTGAGCTTGCAGTTTGTCTTGGAACGGACCCTCTGCCACCCTCTTCATCGTTTCGTGAATCTTGTTTCTTAGGTTACTAATCTTGTTCTTGGCCCTGAAGAGTGAGCGTTTGATATTGAAGTTTTTCTTCCTCAAGGTTGTCACGATTCTCTTTTTTTGGGGACTTAACTTGCCGGTAAGTCGTGTCAGATTGCATTTTCGCGTGCGTCTCAAGCTCATCTGAAGTATAGTTCTTCTGGCTTGCTTACAATGGCAGCATACATCACCAGCTTCAATTATCAGCATACAGTTTTCGTGCCTCCACTGATTGGCACTATCTTTTACGCAAATTTTGCTATCCAAGTTCATGATTCCACCACGCATAACATCGCCCCTGCAAACCTTTGCGACATCAACCTTTCCGATGATTTCTTCTAACTCAGAGCAACTCTCCAGGGGACCACTTTGAATGTCCACTCGCTTGTTATCAATGACATTTCCGAGCACAGCAAATTCTATAATACCGTCTTCTTTGACACAAATTTGTTTAAAAATTGCTACACTAACTCTGCCATCAGGCAACATTGTTGAAATTAATTGCGTAAAAATCACTACCTTTGGCCCAAATTTCGGAATATTCCTGCTCCAAGTAAATGGCAGAGGTACACACAATTCATCGCCACACAGTTGTTGATACACAGAAATTGTTGAAGGCTCACATGGTGTGAACGGGTTCTCTTTACCCTCAGCAGGAGAATTCACCTCTGAATCAATTCGGAGCCTCTTTTTCCCGGATAAAGTTTTCTTAATAATTTGTTTTCGAGGCGTTGGCTTTGTTTTGGACATATATGAAGGGCATCCAGGAAACACAGACGGTATTGCACCAGGAGATAGCTGTGGTTTTCCAAAATTTGCCTGAAATATGATAAAAACCACGATTATAATCACATTTAAGCTGGTAAACCATAATATTTGTTTGCACCTAAAGGATGCTCAAAAAACAATTACTTCAACATTTAATAATCAAATAAATATTTACCTCGGCGATTACGTTGCCATGGCCATCTTTGAAGACCTTCTTCCGTAAGATTTCATGAGGCGAAAAGTGTTTCTCACACAAAACATGAGTGGGCTTTAGTTCAAAATTTGTCCTCGAAATTGCTCGCTGCCATTGCGATCTAAGCTCCGAGTCTTTAGGAGCAGAAAAGAAGGACAAACACGATTTTGTCGACCCGTAGCCTTCTTTGCAGTTTGGAGCAACACAGCTACGCGGCATCTCGATTTTCCACGATTACACCAAGTACACTGATGCCTATTCCCGTTAACAGGTTCCACAGATGTTCGGATATACCTTTACTAACCTTGGCCGCAAAGAAACAGGAATTAACTTCTTCAAATGAAAACCTTCACGGCTTCTTTCTCACCAGTTCACTGCTAATCACAATACTGTGGCAGGGAATTGTTGAATGTTGAATAACAATGTTGGTTGTAAGTACTGCTAGCGCCAGTAGTTCGCGTGACTACCGCAGCTTCAGTAACAACGCCAAAATCACTACACGGTAACAATGGGAAGTTTCAGAGGCGTGACCCCGATGAAATTAGGGCGTTCCATTTGTGATACCCTCTATATCCTCGAGATTCCGCGTTCTGTATGGTGGTCACTTGGTGTGTCGTTTGGCGAGTAATAAGAACAATACTCGAAATATATTATCATCATTGACTCTCCCAATATAAGAAGGTGCTACGCGATTGATTGATAATCCTTTGATTTATTTGGGAGTGGCCCTTTGATTTATCTCCCTAGCATGTCCACTGTGCAATGAGGAACAAATAATGGTAATGTCACAAGACTAGTGTTGATTTTGGCCATGTAATTGGCAATACTCCTGATGGCCACAAGGTCTCTATGTGAGAGTTTTGTAAATGAGATTTGAGTGACAATATCCCCTGAGTGGACGCCATCGTGAATATGTTGACTCAAGGCAAGTGGTTACGCCGAGCTATCGTTGCCTTTAGGTGCTTGCTAACCTCATGATTTTCCCAGAGAAGTTGCTGATGTTATTTTTGTTGCTTGACCTTGCTTTGGTTTCGTAAAAACCCTACGAGGAAAACACCAAAAGTTGGTGACAGAAGGTTATTTCCTTGCCAATACCATTGTATGTAATTTAGAGTATCTTTCACCTGAGTGCATGTGAGTTGGTAAGAAATAAATTTTATTATTAATTTTTGTATCCACGTTTTTTTTGCTTTTTATGTTAGTAAATGCCATGGTAATTTAATTATTTCAACCTCTGAGTAATAGAATACCGCGCATTGTGCCGAGGGTCATTTTAAATTCCATCCCCTCCCTTAATCCTCCAAGAAAGCCGCAGAATGAACACCGCTGAAAAATAGACGGAGAAGGTTGTTTCTTATTGCGCCCAAATCCGTATCTCCAACCACTTCCATTTTATGGAGGTAATAGTTTATGCGACCGATCCATGATATTCCTTCCTGCCGGCACTAGACTTGCCGATTGTAATATGCCAAATGCAGGTGGTCTCTCGCCAGTCCAAATCCTTCTGACGACCAGTGCGCATCGTGATATAAGAGCCCACATGAATCAACCCTTGCACTTCACACCCTTGTGGATTCTTATGCCCATATCACATACAGTACGACCATATGAAATGACACCGAGTAAATATACAGCGAATTAGTATTTTAATCATGGCACTAAAACGAATGTGAGAAAATATTGTCTCCCCTTCCCCTCCTAATTTGACTCCCATACCATTCATTTTTGCCTGTCACGTGAATGAAGCTCCGGCGGAGATTTATGGACGTGAGTGGATTTCGATTGTCATTTTTTAAGCCTAAATCAAGCAGAGTGGCATCCACGTAGAGCTTCACGTAGGAACTAATGTGCGAGAACGTGCAGAAATAATTAAGGGGGGATTTCATTCGCTCTTATATTTTGCTGCTAACTTCGCAACAAGAAAATCCAGTTTCATTCCATTAGCTAAACACCCTACGTAATCTCGCCGGAATTCATATCCTCTACCCTACGTAATAATGGGTTCTGCGCACTTCAAAAGAGACATCGGGAGGAGAGTTGATTCACTCAGCAGGATAAAAAACCTCGAAAATCGTATCCCTGCTCATTGTTGTTCTTGTGGTGATTTTCAGAAAAAGGGTGAAACGCGATTGCTTGAAAGTTTTTCACTTTTGCTTGTTGAACGCATGAATCTACTATGTATCATATGGCCATGATTATTATGTCCCTAGAGAAGTCAGCAATTTACCTAACAACGTGGAAATTACCACAGGAAAAAATCAGCCTTGACCTGGAATAGAACCATGGACCTTTGGTTTGCCGCAGACCCAACGCTAACCTAACTCCGGTGGAATTGTAAGAGGGTACAATGGGATTGGACTTTAAGCCCCTGGATGAAGTCAAAGGTCCGTGGTTCGATTCACAGTCCAAGCTGATTTTAATGGCAATTTCTAGGTAACTTCTTCGCTGTAGGCATGGATATCTTCAAGTTACCTAACGTTTTGCCAGTGCAAGTTGTTATATTCGTCGTTGTTCGTTAAGTTCATTTCGTTGTTCATAAGTCAATATATATCAAGCCGGGCCAGAGTCTCGCGAATCAATGGGCAAATAAGGTTATCAATATAAATGGCCAATAAATTATCAACATAAGTTTATAAGTTTTCACCAATTCATAGAAATCAGCGGGCTAGCATGAATAGCGGCAGATGATAAACTTTCATTATCGATGCCAGGCATTGTCTTCAGCGTTAAATACTGATAAATACCTACTCATGTAGATTTAAGTATTTGCACGTTAACGTCCATGCACCAATGTTTCTACAAATGTCTCAATAGTGATCAGTTTTGGTGGGTTTCGGATGGTCCCGGGTCGAATAGGTAGGTCCAGATCTGGTATCTAGATGAGCTTTCTGGGTCCTGGGTAGTTGAGTCACAGCTGTTATCCCCTTTCAATGCCACTGTGTTGAGGTAGTATCCCTCTGCTTCACGGTCACGGTATGTGATGCGAGTCCACAATCGGACTCCAGTCTGGCAGCGTTTTACCTTCTATGGGGACTAGTCATTTCGGGGTAGAGCCCCACTCTTCACCCTTACCACTATTTATATGCACCCTAAACAAGATCTTCCTCCTCCAAGGTCTGCACCTTTTGAATCTCTCCCTTTGGGGTTTTACTGAGGTACTTGTCGCAAAAGCGAACGGCAACTTCTTGTGGCTGGCGTCGCAGAACATGCAGAATTTATTCTCAAGAGAGTTTACCCCCGACACCTGTGTGCCTCCAAAGTGTCAATTTCGCGACCTTGGGGACGACCTTGCTGTGCGCTTTCAGGATATTGTTCAAAGTTCGCCTACCAAGCTCGCGACTCCGCCCGCACGACGGTAATTGTCACGAGCTCTCCCAACTCGACTTGGGAGAACGACCTTCATCAAGGTGTAACCTTGATACGTTACATGAGTTACCATCAATAAAATTCAAAATTCATAATTCACAAGTGAATTAACATCTCTTAAATTTCGAACATGATTTTTTCAAAAAAGTAATAATTCAGTCATTTATCACTCACTCTAGAAACCTGTAAGATGGAGCCACTTACTTACGTACTCCCAGGATCATCTATATCTTAGGCAATATTAAGCCGCATCAACAAATCCCCTCCACCTGGATCATTATTCTTCTTCTCTTATTGCTGCTCCGATATTTTGCTTATCCGTTCTCACTTGGTCACCGTCCTCACTTAACCACTGTCACTTTAATTGTAAAATGCCGTCAGTCAACTACTTGCAAGAAATTTTATAAAATTTCGGATCAGTCCTTTGACTGACAAAATTTTTTTAGTTTTTATAATAACATCATGGTATCAAGAAATCTATGACTCATTTCTGTTTAGACTTCCACTAAAACAGCGTGACCTTTCATCTTGTCACGACGACAATTTCCAGTGATTCCGGCATATGCGATTACAATCAATAAGTCGCAGGATGAGTCGTTTGACCACGTTGGACTTCATTTCCAAACAGCAGTAACGTCACGCGAAGAACTGTACTTTGTTCTCTCTCGCTCGAGTGAAAGTGTTTATCGAGACCAACCCTCAGCAAGGACCAATGCCCAATGATAATCGTCAATTCACAAGCAATGTGAGAAATAAACGGAAAGATTGCAATTTTTTTAGTTTTTATAATGACATCATGATATCAAGTGTCATTTCGATTCAATATCTTCATTGAATAAATGGGCGCCTTTTAAAACATAGTCAAAATATAAAATAATAACCTTGTGTCAAGGTGATGGCAATGGTGAAGTGTCCTCGAGAAGGGAACGACACTTCTTTAAGGGATTTTTTTCGTTTTTTTTACATGCCGTCGCGCACCCTTCACCACCCGCGTGTACTGGTACTACCAAATCCGCCTCGCAGAGTCTCCTTCGCGGACTCTTAGGCGTCTATCACGTACCCTCTAGGATCCATCCTATCGGCTGTGTGCAGTTAACGGACATGTGTAGACTCCACTCTACACCAGCGAAATCCCGCTCGCGTAGGCGTCGGTCTCACGGGGTTGGAATACTACTTCCGCTGTAGTTCTTGGTGGATGCAACCAGATAAGCTTATCACCAAATCCACCCATAACCGTTGGCTGTAATATCCTGCTAATCATCATAATCATCTGAGTAATCTATCGGTTAAAGGTGGGTAGTGATGAAAGTCGGAGAATATCCATCAGAATTTTACGCGTGCAGTGTCCTATCTACATATAGTATTTCTTTCTTCATATCAGCGTAAGTCCTATCTTTCTACTTCCTGTCCATAAAACCAATTCTCTATTTTCCTCTTCCCCGCTTGCTTAACATACTTCCCTCTATCACGGCCTTCAACAAACCATCACCCCTCATTACCGCTTCAGGCCCTCTTCCCTGCCTTCCCCTAATTTCATCCAGAAGTTTCCTTTCCTCACCAACTACGTGAAGCACTTCCTCATTTGCCTTCCTTTCCGTCCACCGCACCTCCTCCATCCTCCTCTACACCCACATCTCGAACACCTTCAGCCTATTTTTATCTTCATTTCTCAAGGTTCATTTCTCTGTCCAATACAACGCCAAAATCCATATCAAGCTTTTCACCAGCCTTTTTTTTACATCCTTACTGTCTTTCTAAAGCACTGGAATCAATAATCGGTGACATTGCAGTATCTGAAATTGTACAGATAACGGATGGCAAGGTGAAAGAACTCCAAAGTAACACAAAATTGTATTTGAATAACTAAGCAGCAATAAGAAAAATTTTACACTCACACTTGGAAATATAAAAGAATTAATCGAAGATAGAGTTCGAGCATGTACTCGAATCTTACGTAATCCTTACCAATGGTTACTTTTTATTATCTCAAAATGAAATTATTTTTTGATAAAGTATCTTCTCTAATCCTTGCTGTTCCGCAAGGTAATCCTGTTGGAATCCTACCTGCTTGCATTAGATGGAGTTTCCTAAGTATCCATTTAGAGCCTAGCGTTTAAAATTCGTGACCGGCTACAGATATATCCTTGTTCCTGCGAAACACCTGTATTCTCTCCATATTTCTTTTTATCTCCAATTCTTTCTTTCTAATACTTTATATTACTTTTGGGTATTTCTATTTAAAATTATCAATTGCAAAATAATTTGGTTGCATGACTGTTTTTGAAAACTCCTATTTTTTCACACATACCTTCATGTATTTGCAGTTGAGTTTGATGATTTAAAAATATATCCCTCCTCGTTTACTCGTGGAAGCCTTTTTCCAAGGTTTTGCTTGTGACATTTAAAAAATATGAGGTTTACTTTATCCAAAATACCTCAATAACTAATTATGAAAGATGAATAATACTAAAAGTACACTATTTTACACTAAATGAAAAGCATTTCCTTTAGTTTTATCTTTTTTCCCATAGCAAACCTTTCTTGTTGAAATTGAACTTGAAGTCAACATTTATTTCCTAAAAGAAGCTGGTTTTAGACTCGAGAAAACTGTACGCAGAGGGACAGTCTCAGATTAGAGAGCGTCTGTACTCAAAGTAATAAAGTAGAAGAATAATATTAGAAAGTGTCAAATTGTGGCACTAACCCTTTATCTTCAACAAGCAAACAAACATGGCTTTGCGCTTAATATCAGCCTTTTTTGGACTTCATTTTCTTAGTTGAGAGCGCCACTAAAAACATGTGGCTCTCAGAATATAAAGAAATACTAAAATACAACTTTACTGCTAACTTGAAGTTTGATATTATGCTCGTAAGAGATTTAGGGAAGTTGTAAACTAGCTGGGAATTAAATAAATATTTTATGGTTAGAACACCTTTTTATTATTGTGGAAGGTTACTCGGGATTTCCACCGGGTCAGGTTCTCCAACTCCATCTCAGCCGACGTTTCGATGAACAAGTTGTCCATCGTCATCAGGGCATCGAACGAGTTGTCCATCGCCCTGATGACGATGGACAACTCGTTCATCGAAACGTCGGCCGAGATGGAGTTGGAGAACTTGACCCGGTGGAAATCCCGAGTAACCTTCCACAATTCTATACGCTGGGAAAGCCTGCGATCATTCTTCACCTTTTTATTAGTTAGGTTGCATGTCGCTTTCATGTCTCTTATAACGCGGTTGTTCGTGTGATTTGGAAGTATGAATTTTCTCTATTCGTCATGTTCTATTCTATTTGAAGCTGGCGAGCATGTCTTAGTATCACCAAGATTTTCAATGCCAGAATATATCTTCTAAAAGATCGTTTATAGGGGGCAACTTTTACAGTAAACCTTGTTTTAATTGTTTATTAAGTAAATTTATCTCTCCGTTGGTGAAGTAGTGGGATGAGAAGCTTAAGGTGTGACTGGGTTCACTGTTCTTTTGGTTTAAAAATATATTTACATGAAGTAAATCCAACAATACTAGTAATGCTACTCTAAAGTCATGTATCTACCATTTTCTAGAGGGGTATGAAAAACACAAATGAAGTGTACGGTCGTGGCATTGAAAACTAAGTTTCAATACAAACTAATTCCCAAAAGCCTTCTTTATTAAATAAAATAATATTTTTCTCATCAACCATGATTTATCTAAGGTGTATCATCTTCCTAAAATGTGCGTAATTTTGTGGTTTCCAGCAAAATCGAGACTAGGGCAATTTGGCAATTACCTTTGAAGCCTCGACGGCTAATTGGAAACCAATAATACAATCATCGAATACACTTGAAAGATTATTGATGCATTTACCATACTTCAAAGTATATCATTTTATATTATTGGGATACTGCGACAAGCATGGAAATATAACTCGAAAAAACTAATATTCCTCTCAAAATTTAAAGAAATCTCATATAGTAAATTTAACGATACAGCTCGCCACCAGGTCATGCATTAATAATTGAAGGACATCTTTCGGAGATAGCAGCACACAAGGTTTTAGAGTCCAAAATGCAGGAAATTTTTTTTATAATGATGTCTTTAGCTTTGAAAATTAAACACTAAAGAGTTGTTTGCATTCTTTTCCACGAGTTAGTGGTTCTTCCCCGTGTGGCATCAGCAGAGTAGCTCTATAGTTTACTCCCATTCGTTACAGTTCAGTTTTATCCTGACCCTTAGCTATTTTTCACGAGCTGGGCTAAGCCTCATGGTACATATGCATGCAATGCAGGTCATTCCGATGATGCATCGGTCTTCGTATGGCGGCGGCGATGGATCTCTCCGTCATTATCACGTCAATGCGGCATATCTGATTGCGCGCGATCCGAACGGGTCCGAAATTAATTCACCCGGGCCCATCAAGTACGCATGTGCACGCCACTCGTTATTACTCAGACAGTTTGCTAGAGTGCCGTTGCCATGTCTGCGGCCCAAACACACGAACACACGTTGCACCGCAAGAGAGCATGCGTGTCGGCCATCGTGCATGTGAGTATTTGTAATCTCGTGTACACCAAAGCCGTAAATAAATCAATAGATGCATTTTGTCGTCAAAAGCAAAGTATCCACCATTTTAGTATTTGTCACGCGCATAAATGGTGATCATTCCGGGAAGCCGCGGCTCCGCAAAACATGCGCGTCGCTCTCGTGGCGCGAGTGAGCAGATCGCAATTTCAGTAGAGGATAGCCGTTCTCTGCGACGAAAATTTTCCAAAATTATAATTCAATTGTTTGGTTTACATTCAGAACGAGTGATGATGGCTTTTCTGAGTACTTAAAATGAAAATTTATTTTCTTGATTCAATAGTTATTTGCTTTATCATGGTTCTTTCATCCTTTGGTATTTATGATATTTTTACTGCTCAAATATGGGGATCAGTACTCATGATTAACACAGCATAGTACTTTTCTAAAATATTTTATTAATGCACGACGCATGTCGCCGCTTTACGGCATCGTCAGGTCAGATAAAATTAATCTTTCCCGCCTCACCAGCCGTTAATCATTTTGTATTTTATTTCTTCCCCTCAACCCTGCCCCAATATATGTATCCCCCCACTCTCCTCCTCTGTAACTACAACAAACAATACCAAACTCAAATAACAAACTTCTGTATGTTATATTGTTTAACTGACCTGAAGATGCCGTGAAGCGGCAAAATGCGTTGAGCAATAATAAAACATTGTAGAAAAGTACTAAGCTGTGTTAATCATGAGTACTGATATTAGTAAATTCTACGAAGTGAAGCCTGCAACAGTCAAGTATAAATATGGGGATAATTTTAATCCAGAGAGTATTCTTTGCATCACATTTCATGATGGCTTTTTATTAACATTAATGGATTAATATGAACTTGCATGCATGATAATGGGCTTATCTTCAATACATCTAAGACGCTATTCCGAGAAATTTCCATCCAACTAATTATTTCCCGCGCTGATCTTCCACTTCTTCAATAACCTTCTACGACGTACATATTCACTTTTAAAATAGTAAAATTAGTGAATATATCCACAAACAACCCACCAACGTTTAGTAGTACTTGCATTAGGTCATCAGCCATCCCGAACGCGGCCAACGTTCTATCTCTCATTCTCTTTGGTACCTGGAGGTCGCCGAATTTGTTCAGAAACCAACATCTCACTTATGTCGTTACTTGGAAGACCTGGAAACCGCTTTCGTGTTATATCCCCTCCTCTTTGGTGAAGGAAGAGCTCATTAAGGCAATAAAATCCTCTCCAAGACCTTGCTCCCCGTCTCAATTGGAGAATATTATATCCATTAACGAGGCGATAATCATCGAAATAACTTTTCATCCGGTTCAAGATGCTGCACTAAAAAGTCTTCATAGGCTAGCGCACTCCAATCTCTCCTCGACTTTCTCTACTTCGTCACTAATGCAAAGACCTCCTGTCTATCCCCCTACCATTGAATCTCTTTCTTTCAACGAGCCACGTTCCCTAACCTATCCAATGAAAACCTTTTCTCGCTCATTCACCTGCCCGGTTACGAATGTCACTTTTAAAATACATACATACTCGTGGATCCGATTCCTCGAGTAATGTATTACCTAGTTCTATGGCACTGCCAGACCTTTTACATTGGACTCACATAAACACCCATTAACGTACAAGTTACCAATAACAGGAAAATCGTGAGGTAGCAGCTAAAAGTTGCTTGTAGCGTAGCATGCAAACTTGCATAACTTCTCCTCCAAAACCTGCATCACGGTAATATTCATTCACTCCCTTCCAGTTGAGGTCGTGAAGAACACGCAAAACATGTAAATCGTTCCAACAAATATAATTTATAATGTATACATTAATATGGTTCCTGCTGAATTTCAACGAAAAGACGAAAAAGATTTTGCGAGGGGATTTATTAAATGAATCCTCTAAAAATGGCTTGCAAAATGCAAATACAATGCAGCAGTCAATCATCAACCATGAAGAGCTTGGGATAGCTAAAATATCGTTGGATTTCGGTCATATGGATCCTCAACGTAAGCCATTTGTGTCTAGGGAATGAGTGCCCATTTAAAATCAATATTGGGGGTGCCAAGTAAACGCAAAACTATTTTGTTGAAATAGTTCACATATTTACGATATTGGCGCCTCAGTATTCCAATTTTTGGGAAAACGAAAGCGAATGCGAAAATGAAATGCAAGATTTAAAAACGTAATTCTTTCAGTATTCCGATGAGTACTATATACTTGAAGCCTATATCATCAGTAATTTAAAGAGGATATTTGAAATCTATGAGGCCTTAGGACCTTCCTTTTGGGTCCTTCCTAATTATGACACGGTATAAGCAACGGCTAAGGGCCCCTGGGTCTAAATCATGTCATTGCATGCCAGGTGATACGAGATGTTATATTTTTAATTTTTGTATACCTAACTAATGACCCACCTCCCTCGTATCTCTCGAGTTAGCTCCTTTTTTCATAAAAACTAGAGGTACCGGACTTGCCGGCATACCTATAAATATCAACAAGGGTCAATTTGACCCCTTCGGAATACTTAGTTTTCTGAAAGTGAATTTAAGATTTTTAATCGAAATAATACGCTAATTGTTTTAAAAGTGCCTTTAATTTAGTATTGCTATATTACAGTAACATACTACAATTTGCAAATTCCGCTTTGCCTTTTTCACAATTCCATCGATCATTGTCGTCAGCAGGCAGTCACCGTGAACGGTCGTATGCTACGCTCCCAGTAGTGAAAGCGTGTATTTCGCAATGCCTGAAAACTGTGTTGTGTGTGCCAAACCACCCAAACGCACGCAGAAGAATCTTACATGTGGTAGCTGTAGTGCAGTTCACCATCTCTCCTGCACTAATCTCACCGAAGCTGATCTGCAGGAATTAGAGGACCTGGGAAAATCCTGGATCTGCCCAATCTGCACTTCGGAAAATCGCAGCAAACGGCGGGACGACACACACGTCGGCTCACCGTCCTTAGCTCAACGGACCCCAGCTCCCATGGCATCTTCTGATGGTATGCTGAAAGAGCTGCTGCAGCGTGTCACCGACTTACAGGATGGCCAACGTGAGTTCGAGAGATCCATTAAAGCCGAACTGTCCTCAATTAATCGTACTCTGTCACAGTGGCAACGCACGATCGAAGAGCATACAAAGAGCATTGCATTCCTTAATGAGACTCTCAATTCGATTAACACCAAAACTGATAACATAGTTGAAGAAAGCAAGGCTTTGCAAAAACGTACTGATTACTTAGAAATTCGCTTAAGTGCTACAGAGCAGAACTCCCTAAGGAATGTCGTGGATATTCATGGAATTCCTCAAAAGAGCGATGAAAAACCTGAGACATTAGTCTGTCAAGTGGCATCTCTACTTGGAGTCAATTTAACCCCTAGTGACATTGACTATTCGTATTGGGTTAGTGCTCGGTCAAACAAGAATGCCTCCCCTGCTCAACCTCTCTTAAAAGTTCGGTTTCTTCGGTACAATCTCGTGTGTGAGTTTCTTGCAGCACGACGCGCGAAGAAAAACTTCTCCACAAAAGACCTTGGCTGCGATGACAATCATACTATATACATCAACGAATCTCTCAGCACCTTCAACCGTCGACTATACTCCGCTGCTAAGGAATTAAAAAAGCAGGGTAAATTGAAATATCTGTGGGTTCGCAATGGGTCGATCTTTGTTAGGAAAGAAGACGGGGGACGGAGAATCACTATACGTTGTGAAGCCGACTTCAAGACTTTATGAGACGAGGTTGGCAACGCAGTTGATACTTCTGACGGTGATACGGGGATAAGTCTACCTGAACCTGTGAAACCTTCGTCTGCTCAATCTCTTCGTTTGTCCCTCGTGAACTGTCAGTCACTACTACCTCACTTTGACGAATTTAGAGATCATTTTGTGCTGAGCTCGTTTGACGTTATCTGTATGACGGAAACTTGGCTAAAACCAGTTGTGTCTGATGATATGGTGAACCTAATGGGTTAAAATTTAATACGCCATGATAGGACTGGCAAGAGAGGTGGCGGTGTAGGTGCCTTTATTCAACAAAGATTGATTTACTCCGTCTTAGCTACTTCCCCATCCGAGTATTGTTTTACAACTGAATTTATTATTATAGAAATTTCTGGATATGTTATGTCAAAATTATTGTTAGCTGTAGTATATAAACCACCTAAAATTACTTCTATCACCGATTTTGAATCAACGTTTCTACGGTTTTATCCAACATATAAAAACATCATTATTGTTGGTGACTTTAATGTGAATATGATGAATCCTGAAAGCTATGATTGTTTACACCTAAAGAATTTCTTTCACTGTAACAATCATCACCTGGTCTCTTCGCAACCTACTCACCATACGCTAAATAGCCATACCTGCCTGGACCTCTGTGTTGTGGATGACATGGAGAAACTAACGCACTTCTCACAGTCACCAGTGCCTTTTTTATCTGCTCATGACCAAATATCCCTTTCGTACAATTTTACCTTTCCTTTTGTAAAACTTCCTACTTTTGTATTTCGCGACTTCAGAAACTTCAATAATGAAAGATTTCTAGAAGACCTACTTTCTGCTGATTGGTTGCGCTTGACTCAGTCAAATTGTATCGACGATAAACTTCAAATTTCCAATGATTATCTTGTGAGCTATTTCAACCGACATGCTCCTGTGCGTATCTGCCACCCTAAACGCCCTACCTCCCCATGGTTGACCTGTGACATTCGCAAAAAATGGGTGAACGCAATCGCATACGTAGAGCCTTCATTCGTTCCAAGCAGCCAGCCCTTCACGCCGTATACAAACGACTGAGGGCCGAAGTCAAGCTTTTGATAAATGAATCCAAAAGAAACTATTTCTCTAGTGCCCTTTCCGGGCTTCAAGAACCGAAGAGCATCTGGAAGAAACTACGTCAACTCGGAATAGTCCGAAGCCGGCAAATTTCTTTGGCCTCTAATCTCACAGTGGATGAACTTAATACTTATTTTACATGTCTAGTAAACACTGATCAAGATAACTCTCCTCTTTATTCTCCTCCACCTAATTTTCTCGATCCCGCTGTGCCGTTATCTGACCAAAATTTCTATTTTCAGTTTATTACTCCCGAAATGCTAAATAAATTTATCTTTCGGTCCAAATCCAACGCTACTGGTGTGGATGAGATATCATATACCATGATAAACAAGTCTTATAAGGTCACTATGCCATTTATTCTTGACCTTCTTTACCATTCACTACTATCCTGCAAGTTTCCTACCCAATGGAAGTCCTCTTTGGTAACACCAACAAAAAAGGTCAAAAATCCTTCAAACCCATCTGATTACAGACCAATCTCTATACTGTTCACCATCTCCAAAGCTCTAGAACGTATCGTCCATTCGCAAGTAGTTGAATTTCTTTCCCAGGAAAACAGTTTTGACCCATTTCAATCGGGATTTCGTAATAACTTCTCCACTCAGTCTGCTTTAATAAAAATAACGGACGACTTACGTCATGCCATAGACAAAAAAATGGTGACAGTGCTGGTATTATTTGATTTTAGCAAGGCTTTCGATCGAGTAAACCACACTATACTACTTGAGAAACTGAAAAAACTTAACTTCTCGTGCTCCGTGCTAAATTGGTTCTACTCTTACTTAGTTGGCCGTTATCAAGCAGTGAGAGATAGTCAAGGTAATCTCTCAACTTGGGCAGCAGTCACCACTGGTGTACCCCAAGGGTCTGTCCTTGGCCCCCTATTATTCTCTCTGTACATACTCAACCTTCCTAAATGTCTTAAGCACACCAGTTACATGCTCTATGCCGACGACCTCCAAATTTATCGCAGCTGTTGGCCATATGAAATTGACGAGGCAGTATCAAAAATTAATGAAGACATTTATAGAATAACCGAGTGGGCCACGCGTCACGACTTCATCCTAAACTCAAGTAAAACTAAGGCTATTATTATCGGTAGTTCCACGATGCTACGTAACATTAGCCACATTACGACTACCAGTATCGTGGTTAATGGTATCCCTATTCCATACTCCAGTAATGTACATAACCTAGGGATTACGTTGACTGCTAACTTTTCATGGGATTGTCATGTAAATAATATTTCTAACAAAATTCATTCTATACTTTACCAGTTAAAAGTTCACAGAAACTTACTTCCTTTTAATACTAGAATAACACTTATATCGTCGCTTATTTTCTCTGTAATAGATTGTTGCTGTCTTGTTTATAACGACCTCAACGAAGAAAATAACCTCAAACTTCACCGGGCCTTAAACTCCTGCCTTAGGTTCATTTTTGACCTTCGCAGGGACGTCCACATCACCCCCTATTACAAACAACTGAGATGGCTCAACGTCAAATCCCGTAGAGAATAACTTCTGGGATCCTTTTTGTTTGTTCTATTTAAAAACAAATCACCCATGTATCTGCATGATTTGTTCCTTAGTTGTCCCTCTGTCTCCACAATGTCCACTAGGTCTGATCGTAATCAATTGTATTTTCCAGGGCATCGCACCACAGCATATAATAAATCATTTCTTGTAACAGCTTGTCACATATGGAATAAGATGCCAACTGATATTAAAAATTGTAGATCTGTTAAAAAATTTAAAATGAAATACTAAGATTATTTACTTTCCCGGATATAACATAAGTTACTCTTATTATTATTTTTTTTCTTCAAATTTGTGTTCATGTTATTATGGTTCCTTATTCATTGTATCATTTTTCTATTGTTAGTTATTAATACATGAGTTTTTTGTGTTAATTTACATTTATAGAATGATAAAAAGTTTTTCCTTTTGTACTTGAAAAGTTTGAAATGGTGAAAAGTTTGTCCTTTTGTATTTGTAAAAGATTGTGCCTGCAAAGTGTTTTATTATTATCTTTGTTCTTTTGGATTTTTGTCCTGAACAATAAATATTTTTCTTACTTTCTTACATTGTTCAAAAGTAGTACAAAGTGCATGAAACATAAATGTTGTTTAAATGGGTTTCATAGAGCACTGAGGAAATCAATGGCTATTGGTCTATATTCACGTACCTATTTTAAAGTTAAAACTACGCGTATTCCATCATAGTACTATAACTATGCGTACATGTATAAAAATTCTTATTCTGAGTACATGTAATCGATTATCATAGTTTATAAAAACATAATAAAAGCAATAAAGAAAACCATTTTAACAAAAGACAATAAAAGTCTATTCTAAAATAACAAAAATCCAATTAAACAGGGGATAAATAGCCTGGGGTCAAAATGACCCCTTTGGTACTAATAGATAGAGGATAATTTACATTAAAAACTATGTTTCCTTCGAGGTTCTTATTTTCACATTATATATTCCTGGTATAATTAATAAAAGTAAAGACATATACTAGAGCTGGGACCTACCAATCAGAAATATTTGATTGCCAAAATTGAAAAGAGGTTTAAATGACTCCTCTGGTATTTCTAATACAAACAATTGACTAGTAACCCCGCGTTGCAAAATATTATGGTGGGAAAACGCTTTGGTAATAGGTTCTGCCTTTTGTTGTGGGAGGGCGATGTTTTTCGAGTACTCTGAGAAAGCGTCTTCAAAAGCTAGAATATTATCATTAACATCGTTTCCTATCTAAAGCCACCAAAATCTAATTTAATATTATATTACAGGGTTCTTTTCATATCAAAATATCCTACTCACAGAGCGTCATGAAATGCAGGCATCATTATAGTACTAATTGGCAAAGGACTACTAATTGCGATATACCTCTATACACAAACTTATCACCATTCTCCCATATGTCATTAATGCTTCTTACTCGTTTCTCCTCCTCTTTCTCCGGCTCTTTATTCACTAGTTCCCTGTTCCATACAGGTCCATACTCTAAATATAGTGAATGTGACTTACTGTTAATATTTACTATCATTCCGGCTAATACCCATTCATAACACGGTAGACTGTTGCACAAGAAAGAGTGCTTGTAAAGCATTTCGTTGGACCATACTAGGTAGGTAAATTATTTCAAAGTCATATTAATTTAACAATAAGGACGACCAAGTTAATGGAGAGGAGGGCTCCTAATGGAAAATAATAACTCATTAATTGAACGCTTAACCACTTAGACGGTGATCGATGGAACGAGGATGCTCTACTGGTATTGGTAAGTTTTAGAACAGAAACTACCTAGCTTCCCATCCCCATATCATTAACCAACCCTATTTAAAATTCAATAAATAATAACTACACACATTTAACATAATTTCCTCCTTGAATTATTCGTTTCTCTCATTACGAGCAAAATACATTTTTCCTTCACCTCCTCCCCATCTGTCCAACTTACTCCCCTAAATCACCATATTTAACTAACACATTTATCTCCTCTACCTAATTAAAATCTGTATTTATTTATCATATCTATGATGCATTTAGCTTATCCTCCTCTCAATGAAACTTCCCATCCTTATTAAACTCTAAACCCATTATGTAAACGTTTCTTTGCTACAGAAACTCCTGTACTTAAACTCTTGCTTATAAACAGAGCTCTCTTCTTAATTAATTCTTAATCAAGTTAATTACTTCACCTGACCTAATTTATGTACTCCCACTTTAGTATCTTAAATCATTATTCTAGTTTTCCTATCTCTTGAGAACCTCATCACATTAATCTCTTGTGCTTTATCTCCATCCCATATCCTCCACTGATATTTTAACGCGTACGGCACTGGTTGCAGTGCAGTTACTAGGACGCTTGGCTAATTAAAACCAGGTGAACTCCAAGACAAGTAAGCGTCATAATGGCGTCTACTTTTAGAAGCAGCTTAATCCCCTAATACGCCTCTCTCTACAAGTAATTTGGTTAACTTTTATGTATATAACTCAATTTTAAACTTGACCATGTCAGGCTTCACTTCATAGAAATTAATTATTTTAGTACTCATGATTGAAGACAAACTTAATAATTTTCTACAAAATGTTTTAGAAAAGTACAAAGTTTGTCTTTAATAATGAGAAATAAATATTAGTTTAAATATAAATGAAAAGGAAAACTTTGTTATATTCTACCAATTTATTTTCCGGTATAACTAGTTTCGACGCAGCGGCGTCATCTTCAGGTACAAAGAGTAAAAGCAAAAACATGATCCATATATACCATCCAGGGTATTCGTTGGGGAGAGGAGGGGGGAGGATGAAGGTAGGTGGGAGGGGGTGGAAAACCTCAAGGATGCAATGTAAGGTTGTGAGCGGGTGGTGGGGGGGATTGGAGAGTGAGAGGGGGGAGATGGATGACCGTTGGCAGGTTGAAGTTTAAGTTTTGAAGGGTTGATGGTGACTAAGGTAGCGGTGGGGTGTCCTTTGGGAGTTTACTGCACTTTCCGGATGAGAGCAAAAGATCACAAGAGGTATTTCCGGAAATGTAACCTCTCCCAGTCCCACTTTGCTAAACACCTGTGGGAGGAGAACCACACGAGTGATTTCACCCCAAAGATTTTGCACCGGGAGGAAAAAGGGAGGAAAATGAATAAAAAGAAGGAGTTGGAGATAAGGAGACAGATGAGGAAACGACATCTACTTTATGACATCCTATTTGAAAACCTTTCCCCCCTCCTAGAAGCCTCTCTGACTCTAACGGAAAAAACAGTAGCCCGTAATCCTTCCCCTCCCTCCACTCCCACGGAAACCCCACCGCTACCTTAGTCACCAACAACCTTCAAAACTCAAACTTCAACCTGCCAACGGTAATCTGCCCCCCACCCCTCCCTCTCCACCCCCCCCCCCCCCGCCCCCACCATCCGCTCGCAACAATATATAACATCCTTGATGTTTCCCCCCCCCCTTCCACCTACCTTCTTCCTCCCCTCGTCCCTCCCGAACGCCAACCCTGGATGGTATATATGGATCATGTTTTTGCTTTTGCTCTTTGTACCTGAAGAAGACGCCGTTGCGTCGAAACTAGTTGTACCGGAAAATACATTGGTGGAATATAACAAAGTTTTCCTTTGCATTTATAAAATGAACTTCCACAAGGTTGAGCCTGAGACGATGGAGATAATTAGTTTAAATTAATGGCGCTGGTGGCACAGCGTATATTTGTCTCTCCCCCCAGTGTTTCACAAATTGCTCTAATTCACTGTTTCCTCGTGTTACCGTTTAGTCGTGTGCCACTTGAGCCATGCATACGTTTCCGTTGATGCCGATACCTAATGTCAACTCCAAGTCAACAACCTCATTACTCTTACAAAGTTTCTCCTGTCTTCCATTATTTTCTTTAACCCGATTTGGAGTTTCCTTAATTAATCCTTGGTCTCATCTTTTAGCCGGAAAGAACTACTTAAGGGGATGTATTTTGTACGCTCATCTGCGATCCCTTATCATCCTATCAAAGGTCATTGCATTATATTTGGTTAATTCGAGGAAATGAGTCGACTAGGAGGCTACCTTTTTCAAAGTTTCATTAATCCAATTTGATATTCAATAAACAATATATATCCAATTGATAGAAAGGTTATACTACAAGCATCGACTTAATGACGTGAAATATTTTGGAGTGCCGATTCAAGGAATGGATTGTATGGTCTCTAGTTTGTCTCAACTGTCTCTAGTTGGTATAACAACTGCCATTGCAACATTTTCTCAAATAAATATATATTTTAGGAAAAAAAACTTTAGTTCTGTGAGATTTGAGCGCAGTCATGGGCGTCTCTAACAGCTCCCACTGTCGCATTAATTCTCTTTCTTCAAGCCGTAAAGAAGGAGGTAAGGATTAATAGAAAGTTGACTTTGACCGCCGGGAAAAAAATGAAGGAAGAGTGAGAACATTGCATGATAGAGAAAAGAGAAAAGACGAAGTATATTTTAGCAGCGAGGAAAAAAGCCGAGTTAGGGATTCATATGTTCAAGCATAGGAAACAGAAGGGATATCAAAAGAATTTCTTGAAACTTTCATGTTCACGTCTTTTTCGTAAAAAAATGTTTTCCTACCGTAGCTGTAATTTTGATTTATTTTATTCGAAAAACGTTAAGGTGCCCGCATAAAATCCTGGGTTTTAATTGAATATTTAGATTCCTTATCCCAAAGGAATTGACGTTTTGTACAGGTATTTTAAACTGTACATCTTGCATAAAGGATGTTTCTCTCAGCAAAGAAAAAAATTAGTCATTATATTATTTTCATGGACAATTTTGGTGGCTATTTTTTATTATTAGTCACATAGAAAGAGACTCTTGTGATTGTAGCAATGAATTATCTGCCCACATGATAACTACCATGCATGAAACAGCAACATCAAAAAATACCTTTATTTTTCTTCGGAAAGTTGATCAAGAAATGTGAACTGCATGTGCAAATTGTTGATCTCTAAATGTCTGGACAAAGGATCGTGGTATTGTATTAATTTTTAAAGGATATATAGTCCATTGATCATTTCCCTTACAAACGGACTTTCGGAAGCATGTTAATTTTTGCAGAGCGTCGTCTATAATAGGATATGTACAGAAGATATGATATTGAAATTAATTGCGCTGATGTGTCTGGTGAGCTGTTTTAAGGTGGTAGTTATTCCAAAGTATATTAAATATTACCTATAATGGATATACATCTACATCTACAAAATATCCTGCAAGCCACCTCAGGGGTGTGTGGCAGGGGGTGAGTATTCACCAACATGCATTACACTATACCCTAAAGTAAATGTAACGACGACTAATTATGCATTAGCATATATCGCTAATGTTTGTCACGAGGTTAAGCCTCACAAGCATGCACTACTACACTACAGATTTTATTACAATGGAGAGGGAACATTAATATATACGTATTTTGCAACTACACAAATGGACAGAAACTCAAGACTTATGTAGACAAAATGCATGGCGTGCTGTAAATAATAGGTAACAGATAATGATTCAAGTATTAGGAGTACTACTACTACTACACTACCTAACGGCAAACATAGATAAAAGTCTCATTGCTGTTGCAGCTGTTATGGTCCCTTATCGTTCGTGGGAAAAATGACATCTTAAATCTGTCCGTTCTGCAGTATCCCAAATCTCTCTCTCAAATTACTCTCATGATCTGATCAACCATAGCATGTCGGATTTCGTAAAATTTTATCAGCGTCGTCAGAGAATACCGGTTTGGAACTTACATAATAGATTGAGTCTAAAATTTAATCGACGGTCTGAAAGCGTTTTCCATCCCAGTTCCTGCCAAAGGTCAGTAACACTAACGAGATTATCATAACGTATTTTACCATATCTTACCGATCTTCTCTGCACGCGTTGTAACTCAGTTTCCAAGCCTTTTTTATTTATAAAAAAAACAATCTCATAAGGATCCCAAATACTGGCAGCATATTCCAAGTGGGGTCTAACGAGGAAGAAGTAGCTGATTTTCCAAACTTTATCGTCGCACTTGCCAAGTACTCTTTAAACAAATCCCAATTTACGATTACGATAATCTCAATACAATATACCCATCATGACAGAGAAAGCCCATAAACGATATCACGTTTGCACGAAAACGTCGATTATAGGCAAGATATTCGAACATATCGTCGTTAGCAATATCATGACGTTCTTGGAGAGTCGTAACTTCCTTCATGGCTGTCAGCACGGCTTTCGGAAAGGTAGATCACGTGAAACACAGCTCGCGCTCTTTTTTCATGACGTTCTCAAATCTGTTGATCGAAAACACAAGTAGACGCATTATTCCTAGATTTTAAGAAAGCTTTCGACACGGTACCTCACAACAAACTTTTATACAAATTACAGTCATGCGGGCTGAACGAAACAGTAGTAAACTGGATACGCGACTTTCTGAGTGATCGTAAGCAAAAATTATTTCTTGACGGAATTAGCTCTGATGTAGTTAAAGTGACATCGGGTGTCCCACAAGGAAGCGTAATCGGCCACCTTTTGTTCATTATATACATAAATGACCTATGCTCTTGAATGAGCAGTAAAATACGTTTATTTGCTGACGACGCTGTCATCTATCGCAAAATTAGTGATCACTCTGACTTTGAAATTCTATCATTGGATTTAAACAACGTTCATGTGTGGAGCCAAGAGTGGGGACTCGAACTTAATCTGAGCAAATGCACGGCATTACATTTCTTGCGGACGTCGTCCAACTATCCCCGTGCATATGCTGTGGATGGCGTTAAGATAAAGGCGACAGATGAAGTTAAGTATCTGGGAATTACGATTACCTCGAACCTATCGTGGGGAACACATATAAGAAATATTTGTGGCAGAGCTCTGTAGAAGCTAGGATTCGTCAAGCGTATTGTGGGAAGATTTTCAGATGAAAAATTAAAAGAGAGGTGCTATTTCGCACTCGTCTGGCCACACCTTGAATATGCAGCAAGCATATAGGATCCGGTGCAGAAAGACTTAAGTCGGGAACTTAATAAAATACAAAGGAAAGCTGCGCGATTCCTCAAAAACTGCTACGGGCGTACAGACAGCGTTACGCAGATGTTAAACGAATTAGGCTGGGAGCCGCTAGAGACTCGGAGGCTGCGCGCTAGGCTTCGATAACTTGAGCAATTGAGAATAGATATCTTTCAGAGCGACACGGAGAACATCACATTAGAACCCCACTATATTTCTAGGTCCGACAGAAACGATAAATAAAGAGAGATATTTTGCCGAACGGATAGGTATGAGAATTCGTTTTTCCCCCGAACAATAAGGGACTTAAATGCAAGGCGTAATTTCATTAGAACGTTTCCTTTTTATATGTAAACGGCTGGTGCCCTAATACCCCCCGCCACTCGCCTATTGAGGTGGCTTGCGAGGTAGTATGTAGATGTAGATATATGGGAAGTAAAGAAATATATGGGGCTTGGTGAAGATTGAAAACTTAAAGCAATAGAATACTGGGATGTCGACAAAGATGGAGTCCCTCTAATGACAGTGATTTCTGGCCGTAGTTGGTGCAACAGATCTTACTGCAATAACTTCTCATCATTGGCCAGAGTTGTGAATATACATTGCTTTAAAATCTTAAATATCTCTTTACTCCAATTATTCTGATACTGCATGAAGTTTTAAATCCACCTAAGTGAAACAATATTGTCCATTCCAACTTCTATCATTTCGTTGTTTTTTGGGTTTGGAGAATGCATCAATTACTTTGAGGTCTTTTGAATTACCTTTCCATGACACCTAGCATTTTCATTTTTTCCTAATTATATTAAGAAGCATGCCTTGCCATATCTCTGTATCTCATTAAAATCATTTCTAATTATTTTGTCACAAAATTGAATTGCTAACATTAGATACATATTTCTCGTCAAAAGGAGAGACACGAAACATTCACTTCACGATTTCTTTCAGACAATAAAACGAATGTAATCAACAGGATTCATTTGTTATCGTTTTTGAGTCCTTCATATTGGCAGTTAGAAACAACTCCAGCTGAAAACAGTCATATTCTTCTATTTTATCCCCCTTAAGCCCATTTTACTCGTGACGAGTGGCAACTTGGAAGTTGGCGTTTAAGTTGATGCCTGCACCACTTTTACAACCCATTCTTCAAATCGTTTCGTCAACCATAAATTAAAAAGCAGTTACCCATCAAATGAAAATTTAAAAAGAAAACACCCCCAGCGCCACCGCCGGCCCTGCAATGCTAGAGAACCGAAAGGGGAAACTCCAACCGCCAGCACAGCCCCTTGCGTCCATCATTATCCCAAAGGCTCAGCTGTGTTTATCTTTATTGCTTGCTATAGGGAATCAATTTCCCACGCGCGGCGAGTCCATCCGTCTATACCCGCGAGCAGGGCAGACTGGTGGGCAAACGATGGGGGGGGGGCGCCAGTAAAATTCAATCACTGTCAGCAATGAATTGATTTTCCCAGTGGTATTCTCTGGACCAATTTCTCCGGAGGGTGAAATTTGTCAAATTTACATTTTCATGCGTTCATAACTGGTCATCGCATCAAAATAATTGCCATAATTATTTGTAAATTAGACGGGATTTATTGGTGACAGAAAACTTTTGATTAATCTGATGGTAACTCGCGTGACCCTGGAACATAACGCTAAAATGACAAGTAAGTTCTCGTGAGATAATTTTCTCCGCATTTATAAGGTGCTACTTTACCCTTTCGCTACTGTCGACCTGCGGAGAATTGTCAGCCCCTGTGCGGCAAAAAATCGAATGGTGGGTAGGTCCACCGGGTGAATGTATCTACTACGATTAAATCAGTAAAAGGGTTAAAACAAAACACTTTTCAAAGCAATTATCCCGGCGCCATTTTCGCCGCAATGAAAAATTAATGTTCTACTGTAAAAAGATAGGAATAATGCGAACGTTTCCGTTGAAAAGGGCTTTAAGCTTGTTGAGTTAATTATTATTACCTCTGAGCTTATATTAAAGTACGAGGGAAGTGCCCTTAAATTAAGCAGTACCACGCACGAAGAATATAGAGCGAGTTCCGATTCAGACCAGATTTAACCACTGCGACTATACTACATGGACTTAAATTGCAAATTGGCATCCAAATAATTATCATTATGTAAATTCCACACTTCTTCCTCATCAACCATGGTTCCCATTCAAGGAAGTTGAAATTGAAAACATGGGATGACTTTGTCTGGAAGATGAGGGAGAAGGTGGATTTGTCAGAGTCGTGTCCAGAACGCGCGCTTACAAAATCGCGCCAATGACGCCAACAATGCCTACGACCCAAAATGTCTCACGTCACTCTCTTGCAGCAACTTCTTGTAGTGACAACTGCCAGTCAGTGGAAAGAATGAGTACTGCAGCAACACGGTCATTCGGATAATTGCACAGAGGCACCCTTCTGCATTGCGCCGAAGGAGAAAAAAAAAACATTCTGATGTTCCAACTGCGAACAGTCACCATAACTATGTGCCAATCCTATTTCCCCACCCCTCCCAAGGTGATCCACAATATCCCAAGTTAACCCACTCCTCCCTGACCTTGCAAATAACCCCTACCATCGGGTGTTTAAGTGGCCAGAGAAGATTTGGATCGAGATTTCGAGCAGCTTACGCTATGCCTATCTTATGTGAGTTATCTCTTAGTGCATGATATCTCATTCATTGAAATTTTGTCACTTATTCTGGAGTGTAAATTCGCAAAAGGAAGGCTGTTGAAATATAATTTGGTTTGGTTTGTGGAATATGCTTTCTTCGTATAGTTAATTATTGCGTGTAATTTTTTCACGCTGTATCCTCAGCTCTCACCGGAACTTGGATATAAATTTAGGTCACTTGAAAGGGCACAAACAGCGATTTAATCAAATTCTTTCCCCATTTAAGCATCATTGCTGAGGGTTACATTTAGTTTATTTGTGCAGGTTGCAGTTTCTATGGTACAGGTAGTATTTTTTAACACATTAGTTATCGTCGCTATTGCATCACGCGAGATGTGCTTTAGACTGTGACGGAGTATGTCACTCAGAAATACTACATTTTTGGCGTCATAGGAAATACAGAGCTTTTATTGACATCAATGTGAGCCTATAATTGTTTCATTTTTGGATCGTAAGCATGTTGCGTAGGTATTATTCGTAGCTAAAGTTTGTATTTCCATTCCGAAATGAATTCATTATTTGATGTGGTATTATATAGGGGTTACATAGAAAATTCTGCAGTAAAATAATGTTTGGTTTTCAGTATCTCAACTGTTAAAAGCATTCTGTTTGCCTTGTTCCACCTAATAGTGATGCGAAATACATTTTGCCGCAGTTAAATCTGGAAAATGGTTATTGTATGGCTAAATTTAATGAATGAATCATGAAGTCGTCTGCTGTACTGTGTGCAAGTTCTCTTATCGATTAAATAGTGAATATTATGTCTGAACAACGTAAGATCTGTTCCTATTTCAGTGTTAATGTCAGTTAATTATCATTTACTTCTAAATTATATCGTCCCTGAATATGGTTTATTTGGGATCGGAAGAAAGGTTCATGTCTTTTAAAAAGTTCATTATATTTATCAATTTTATACAAATCCATAAATTCAATTGTATTAGTTTAAAATTATGTTTGAAGCAAGTATGTTTCTTCGCGGCCAAACAAGTTTACCAACTTTAAATCATTAAATATTGGCAGTGTTATGAAAGTTACTCAATAGCTTTTAATTTCCAATTTTCTTTACAATAATAGGCTAGCCGTCGCATTAGCGCGTTTTAGCTATAAGTAGTTCAGCTTCTATGAATATGGCTAGAAGTCTTTAGCAAACGTTCAGCTGTGAGGTATACTATTCTTTCTATCGTTATAATGTCAACTCTTTTGTAATTATTCTTTCAGTTATGCTTGGTTGTCACCCAACCCTTCCTCATCATTGTATTCTTAAATGTTACCAATGGGCCTATCATCCTATTGCCATTAATTGTTGTACAAAAAGCCGTAAAGTGGCTTCTCCGGATTTTGGGTTAGGTAATAATTAATGAAAAATAATGAAACACTCACATTTAAATATTCGCTCACCATACGACCCAGATTTTATCCCAGGGCTTCAGAGAAGGAAAAGAACTTTTATTCCTACACAAAAATATTTTATAAAGAACCATTACACCGCTGGTTCTGTGGGTTGCAATGAGTTTGACATAATATTTGATTTACGCACTAAGTGACTAACAACTTATGCCGCGGTAATATTGTAACTCAGTTGTAACACGACAGTGAAAAAAAACAACTAAAGAACTCTGTGAGATTTTTTCAAATCAAATTAATGGTCGCGCTGCATGAAAGTAAAAAAATAGCAAAAAAATGTGGTGTGAGCACAGCGATGTTTTAAATTAATTCCGACCTTCCATAGCCCAATGCATTTCGTTGGCTAGAAAGTGGGTCAGCCATGCTTCAAGACAAATATATGAAACATAATAAAGAGTGACGTGGAGGAACTTCATTAGGAACGAATATTTACCTAGTAGAAATACTGAAAACATCCTTTGTTCACTCGTCTGGCTTATTAATCCATTAGTGGCTGGTGGTAAACGATTTCCAGAATCAACCCTTTCCATCAAATTATGAAAAAATAGTTTGTTTGCAAGTGACATGAACAATCACCTGAAGTAAAATTGGTTGCTAGGTGTTGAAGGAAGGTTCAAGGTTAATTTTGTCATCTAGCTGCACATGCTTAATACTAGCAACATCAAACAATCTAACATGAGGCGCTTACATTGAGCGCGGGAAAGTGATATTGATGGGATGGATACTGGCCATAAAAAACAGCACGTCAGTTACCGACAAGACTTAATTTACTCATTGCCACCAACGATTGGCTCACCACTCATTGAAGGAAAGAAAAGATATGAACTTACATTAAGATTGATTCTACACTTATCTAAGGTACACTTAAATTTTCTCTATCGTTTTTACTCTCGTTTCATGTTCAGTATATTGCCTTTCAGCTTACTAAAATTTTCAAAAATCATGGTATTAAGTCTCTATGAAAATTGATTTAAAAATATTATCGTTCTGAATATTTAAAAAAAGACTGACTTTATACGCTATTCTAGAGAAACTTCAAATAAGACCAGGATTACCTCACCAATCCAACGTGACGGCCATCAATCTTCCGTAACGATTGCTGTTAGGGTTGTTGTATTCTCGCAATAAATAAAACTGTCATTCTCATGTGTTTATTTTCATGAGACTATGGTCCATGCTAACACAGTGCAAGAGCTGTTAATCGTCATTTTAGTTGGTGAGTGTTGGCAGAAATTCCTAGACAAAAGAGCCTGGGTTTCAATATCACGAATATTTATGAATAAATACAATTTTTGCTTCAAGCTCTTACGGATTAGCTACTTAAAGTAAAACCAGCCTGATACGCTGTAAATGCTACGCAAAAAAACCTCTTTCACTCTAAAATAATGAGGAACTTTGGTTTACGTGGTAGATCAACCAAGTGATAATATTCATATTGAAAATACCTACTTCTTTACATAAAAATTTAAAGTCGTCAGAAACAGTCCATCTTTTACCTCTTAGACCTTGTGTAGTGAATTATTGGTGTAAAATTATATTATTTTCGAGCGAGATTGTTGATTAATTTAATTATAGCATCAGCCAAAAGCATCGAATTTTTATATACAGGGTGTTTCAAAAAGGACTTTGCTCTACGACTTTGAAAATTCATATAAAATCATTCCAAAAAGGTACAGAGCTCGTTTTAGTGTTGTTTTAAAGAGAAACACATCAAGTTTTGACTCGCGTAGTCCGATAGTGCCTAATTGCGCCGCATAAGCCGCATAAGCGCTAGTACTGAAATGCTAGTGCGAGTCTGGGAAGAAATTGACTACCGATGGGATGTCTGCATGATAAACAACGGAAGCCACAGTGAAAAGTAAAAAGAACTTGAAGTATTTTTCTTTAAAACAACACCAAAACCAGCTCTGTACCTTGTTTCATTAAGTTTATATGAATTTTCAAATTTGTAAAGTCCTTTTTGAAACAACTGTATATTCTCAATTACGAGACAATTATACCGCTGATATTTCAAGTATATTTCCCTGAATTAAAAATAAAGATAGGTATTGCAATAACTAATTCACATTTTAATAACTTATTAAAATGAAACTCACGTGAAAGTTTTAGCTCAGAGAGCTGAAATCACAGCCCTGCGGCGTTTAATTCTCCATCTGATTGCTGCGTAAAAGTAAAACTAGCTCTCAGGTTTTTAATAAAAAAACGTCTGCTTCTTCCCAGTCTATTACTCTCTCTTACATTACTGGTCTTCATTCTATTACATATCTAATGCTGGCGATTACTGCTGCCTTATTGAGGTCATTGACGGCATTGCGGTCGACGGTGAGGCAACAGGAGGTCGGCCTTCAAACTAGAACTCCTTCCTCGCTCTAAAGGCCATCAAAGACCTTGTGAGCGCAATGAGTTTGCTCGGCAGCTCCCTTAATGGAATCGCCTCGGTCTTTTGTTTCCTCCGGAGGAGTCTGGGTTTTAATCCGGGGCCACCGTTGAAGCGCTCAAGGCAAACATTTCGCGCGGACACGTAAGGAGAGAGGAAAGTAAAGTAGCAATTGAATGCATTTCTCGGATGGGTCACCGCGGTCGCCGTTCAGACTACACTTGCGCCACATCACCACACCAACTCTCCTACGAAACCTCAGGCCGTGACTGGATAAATGCGACGGGACGGATGGATACCGAGCTAATGCACCACCACTACCGAGAGCCAAAGAACAATGCGCCAAGTGAAATGGGAGACGAAGGAGCTCTGCAAACCTTCCCGATTGCATGAAACGGCACCAGAGTTTGCACGTGGTCGCTCAGATTCCCAAATTCACCGCAACTATGAGGAAAAGAGGTCTACACATATGTGAAAAACAATTTTACCGTCATTTTGGAGCGCGATAAATCGTTAGAACATTCAGAAAATATCTTTGGATAATATTGTGCGACCTTGAGCTGCGATTAAAGTTCACTTGAAACCAAAGAGTAAAAGTTTATAGTAATTGAGGTTCATACAAAAAAACATAAAACATTGCAAGTAAACTTTTTTCTCAACCACGAATATTATACTTTAAATTAGTATGTTTGAAGTATTGGTCAAAACTTTCAAGTATACACTTCAATCGTCATAAACAACGTGTTTCCAGGTTTTATTGTGCACACCAGGGCTCTGACTTGTTCTTAGAGTGTGAATTGTCAGTTGGAGTAGGGGAAAGAACACAAAGCAACATACATCGGTAAAAAATGTAGCAATAATAAATGAGTTAATCTGTCTTTCCGTTAACTCAAAAATTTTCCTTGACATACTCGCAAGAGTACATTCAACCATTAAATTCGAACCATATAATGAAATTAAGAGTGTTTGCTTCCTCGAAGCTCTTTATGGGATCTAGTCTTCTAAATGGGCACCATCGTGAAAAAATATGTTGCAGGGGTTAATATTTTTGGCCAACAGCCATTGAATTCCAAAAGCCGCGCTCTTTATATACATTTTTGGGTTAAAGGTACTCGGCCATGGAGTGATACCCCGTTTGAAAGTGGTCTTTTGAGATTTATTCTCGATGCCATTCACGGGAAGCATTGAAAATACCTGGCGTCCTATCATTGATTAAATCTGGATGTAGAAGATCACCCTCGCAATTAGTGCCCACCTTGAATTCGATCACGTCCCCAGCACCCTTTATTTTAATATTCTCCCTAATCCTGCAGCTGCTCAAAGTCATACTTCTCGTATCCCAATCTTTTTTAGTTTCCATGGCAACTCCGATTTCATCCGCAATGCCGTTGTAATATTTAACTTTCCGAGTGGATTTTGGGCAGTTTCCATATTGTACTTAGGCGTATTTTACCTAAATAACGTACATAAATTACAGATGTAGGAATAGGATACTTATATTATAATCATGTTTTCCTTACGTATGGTTAAAAATAAAATTATACGATGCGTAATATTAATTGTAGTGCAATAACTTTTAAAAGTTATTGAATTTTTGTAATTTTATTGTTTGTACCCCTTTGGCGTGTTTTATACCGCACGTATCTGATTAGATTTGCAATTTTTCATTATAGTCTTTATTAATCACCATGGGAGAGTATTTTGGTACTACGTGGAAATATTTGTCTTTGAAACAATATTTTAGCTATATCAAAATGTTATACATTATCTATCCTTTGTCCTTATCTTTATTTATCCTATCTTTTGGTCAGTATTCTTATGCTATAACTATAAACAATGTTGTGAATGAGAAGCTGTAGCTTTGTAACTCCACATGTATTTACTAGACAGGACCTAGGTTTCGACGTTGTATGTCATCACCAGACCTGATGATGACGTTCAACGTCGAAACCTAAGTCGTTTCTAATAAATACATGCGGAATTACAAATTTACTGCTTCTAATTTACAATGCTAAGCAAATTCCATCAAGTTACGCCCGAGACAACGGAGTTAATAAACAATAATCAATCAGAGCAGAATAAGATTTCGGGAGCCACAAGGGAATTAAGGGAATCGTCTCCTCATCTGGAATTTAGCAACAATGATGGACGTTAAAATTATATAGTGGTATGTTGTTAACTGCAATGGAATAGAAAACGTTATAATTATATGCATGAAATATACGTGGGGGATCCGAATGATACCATGTGAAAGGAGTTCAAGATGCCATCTATCTGAACCGAAAATGAGTGGCTTATTTATATCTAACATAATAGTGTACGGATAAGGATTTCACTTCCAAGAAATTTATACACAGCGTAAAATAAATTTCGTTTCGGCCGTTTTAGTGGGCGCCACAATGTAGCGGAGTGAAGGGAGGATACAATGGTTTCGGGATTTATGCGTCATATTTCTCCGAAACCAAGCATGCTGTATTAATTAGAATGAGAATTTATTTCTTTTGAGGAAGATATGCGCCTGGAACAACTATGAAATACCCCCGCAAACTATGGCGACCGCAGCATCTCTACCCTATTTAAGTCACATAACCTACAGGATACTAATAGAAATAACTAATTAATAATGAGTCATTATTCAGTCTTCATCCGCAATCATGCAAGTCCGACATTAGACCATTTTCAGTGTGGAAAAACATAGATGTATGGTGATATGGTAAACGCGTTATCATAGCTACTATTTTACGGTTCCTAGTTAACCATCAAGTGGAGTTGCAAATATATTTAAGGAATAATATTTTAATTATTCGGGTCAATTCCCGCGTCTGGTCCTTAGATTGGCAACAACATTGTTAAAATCGGGCCAACATAATCTAGATGATATTCCGTACTGTAATAACGAAAGTGCTCCGATCTACCACTTTCGACTTCGAAATAGAATGTAGTCCTTGGGATGGAGCCTAAAGATACATGTCTAAGGTGCATGTTATCGGATGGAAAACTGAAAGCCATCATTTTAAATTCCAAACAGAATAATGAAAATGCTATGAAGTCTTTCATATTCCATCTATTGTATTTCATTTCATCCTCCAGCGATAACCTGAGAAGGAATAGGAGGTGTCAAGACACCCAAAGTCATGTTCCCTACAGATCACGAGAGATAGAGTCGGACGTGGATGCGTTAGAGACGACCGTGGGTTGCATGCCTGCGCCAGCGGATGTTAACTCACCCCAGGCAGCGGGCGTCACGTCTAGCGGAGTCTTTGTGTTGTCGAAATTCTGACGCTCCTATTAGATGTCTCAGATAGTCCGCCATGGAGAGAATAGGAACTGGTAGATACTAAGCTAATTAAGCGCTCTTTTCGATGAGATACGTTATTCTACATTTCTTCTGTAGTCCAGTCAATGAACGCGCAAAAAGGGGGTGTAGAGGACATAAAAAAGGACAGATATCAAGCTTCAGGGACGTGTTTGGATTATATGAGGCAAACATACTAAGTCCCCGGACCTACGATGTGTGCGGGGGGAGGGGGGAGAGGGGCGCAGAAGGTCCCTTTTTTGGTTTTTCGCTTATATCTTGAAGACAGTACGTGGTAGAGAAAATATTACTATTTAAAATGGAAGCTGACAACATTTACCACAACATTATTTCATGTACAGTTATTTCTATTCCTCATAGTTAACGAAATATTTACTATCGAAAATTGTAAATTTTTGAAAACGCTTAATTTCCTCACGTTTTTGGACAAACCTTTCCTTATAGTGGCTCAGACCATAGTATTGCATTAAAGTCTTCTGGCACATGGTTGTATAACAACACATTACCTTTAAAATGATACATCACAAAATATTTTATCTTTAACTGGTCAATAGTTAGTTACAGCATTGGACATTTCTAGGGAAATTCCGGAATTTCGTAAGAAAAGAGTACATTGCTCTTTCCCGTTTTCCTAGGGTTCCATATTATTAATATAGCTGTATTTTGTGTTAATATACATAAATGGTAAGAAAATTTGTAGTGAACTAACTATACAGTTGGCTTATGTATACTCAGTTTTTTCACACTATGCGTATACATGTTGAAGTACATGCTTCCGCACCGAATCGAAGAAAAGCTGGCCGCAAGTATATTTTTTTTAACATTTTACGAGAAAGATCAGTACCTAAGCTAAGTCTTATTCTACAGCATATGGCCTACTAGGATGGTTATTGGCTACTAGGATGGTCAAAACACTATTATTTGTAAATTTACAACAACATAAATTTTCACCGTCGCCCACAGCGGTCGACATGCTGGAGTCCCGGTGATTTCGATGATGATTGCTACAGTCGCCAAGTGAGAAATATGCTCGCCCCTTATGGCGTCAGGGCCACGGGTCGCTGTATTAACTCTTTTAGGAAGGATATTAAATCAACGGCAGAGGGAACCGATACATGGCAAAGAATATCGCGCTGCGATGCTGAGGAAATTCATTGATTCGAACTTGGAAGTAGTAAAACCCGTTAATACATGTTCTATTCCATGGTACAAATGAAAGACAATGTTTAATGAATTTTGAACTCCTTCATCTTCCGGGTGCACGTCCGTGTTGGTGTTGGCGAAAACAACATTTTCGCTGGCATTACTGCCAGCGTCTTCAGTTAGACTTCTTGGTGCTGCTCTCCCATTGGTTCGTATCAGAATTTTCCTCCATGTGTAGCCCAGGTGGTATCCTTCGTCACTATTGAAATCGTTCGTTCGAGCTCTCTCTCTAGATTCTCTAGTTTTCCTAGGGTAATATCTGCCCTCTATGAATATAACCTTGGCTTCGTCGAACTTCACGTCATATCTCTGGGTCCAGGCGTGCTCCGATATGGCAGACAGCTAAAATTCTCTGTTTCCCACCTTCAATGACCGGCAGGTCTCACCAATGTATGATTTTCCGCAGGAACAAGGCAACTGGTGATGAATTCTCTGTAAACAAGCTCTATAGAAGGCGCATGGACTGCTTCTTTACCTTCAAAAATACCTAAATGTTGTATTTTAGTTTAATTTCAAATATTTCATATGTTAGTTATTGATCACATCAAGTATATCAGTCTATCTTTCTTTATATGATCATGTATACAAACCAGAGGGGTAAAAACATCAGATCGTTTGTACCTAAAATGTACTCATGGACGCCTTCACAAGAGAGAGGGATGTAAGGGGCAAACAAGCCTCGGCACCAACTTCCCCGCGCATCCTTCCCTTGCCCAGAGCCTCTTCTCTCCCTTTTGTCCCCAAACGGGATGATTTTCTCCTTTAACTCCCTGCACATTCTCCGCCGCTTTCAATTCCAGGGAGTAAATAACACCCACCCCGCAGTATTGTGGGGCGCGTAGACTTGAGATGGCAGCACACGGGCATGATCGCAATATTAAGGAAAGCTGCTGAGTGTACGTACAAGGCAGGCCATTACGCGCCACGACTGCGCAATGATAACGGGTGTAAATGGAAGCGATTCTTTTTTTTTATAGTCTACGCCTTCTTTGTTCCCCCTTATAGTTATATGCAAAAGCCGTCGCGTCGGTGGAGAGACTGGGAAATTGAATTAATTCTTACCCAAAGTGTTTCGAAATGCGATTGAAATCCCCTGTCATCATTCGATTTCCGTGAAGATATTTCATGAAAATTTCCTCGATTTTCTCTCCTTATGTAATTTTGAGAGAAAAAATTCCTTTCGTATATATTAAAATGATTACTCCAAAATCTAAATTCTCTGGCAAAATAAGAGCTATTACGATTTTTATTTCGAAAATTATCATGCATAATTTATCCCTTCGTCAAAAAATTAACTTTTTACAGATCATAAGGTGTTTAATGAATATTCCTTTTACATAATGTGATGAGCTCACTGCTTAGTGTAAATAATAACAATCAACGCATTTAACGGTGAGTTGAACATAAATTTTAATTTTTTTTCTGTCTCCCATTTTTCCAACCCACTCTGATGTATATCAATTCATTTCCTTCCACGGGGTGTTTAGTTTCGTATTTCCCACATCAATCTCAAAACCTTATGAATCTGTCAGTCAATCAAGATATGGAAGCGAATCGACGGTAGAATATGAAAATAAATAAATATTGCGGTGGAAAAACCGTTTAATATCACTAAGGGCAAAATAATCTGTGTCATGTAAAATATTCCAGAAATGCTATTAATATTATAAAAAAATAGTTTTTAATGAAGTAAGATTTAAGTGTTTTTAATGAAAATATAATTCTTTCTATTTCTGGTCAAATTTGTTAGCCAGATTCACGAACTTCATTACTTTGGTTTATAGCTTTGCACCCGTGCACCAGATTGCGCATCAAATAATTCATGTCTCTTTCACTTTAACAATTGGCTTTAAATACTCTTTTCTCACTTTCCCACTGCCTTTGAAACGGTCAATGAATACAATTGATACACTTGTACATCTATCCTATACAACAATGTTACAGGTCACAGCCAGTTTTTTCAATACATATGTGGCTCAATACTTTTGGTAGCAAATTTTCATTCCGTACATGTTTAAATTACTACTCCACAGTGTAAATTCTCTAGAAAAATAAGAGTTCTGATGATTTTTATTTCTAAAATTATGATATATAATTATCCTATCATTAAAATATTAACTAATTTCAGTTCATTTAGTGTATAATGAACATTATTTTTACATAATTACATGAATTAACTACTCAATGTAAATAATAACAATAAATGCATTTTACAGAGAGAGGAATATTATTTTTCTTTTTTGTCTGATCGCGTAATAGTTAGAGTATATAACAATGCGGTCGAAATGACTGTAAAAATTGGAGTACCGTCCAGCTACCCTAGCTACCCATCTAAGAGTGAAGATGTTGAAATAAAGGTTTTTTTTTAGGGAGGATGACTAACTACATAGTAGCGTATGAAAGAATATTTCTATGGGCATCGACTAACTAACTGACATGGGCAAAGTTAATACTTAATGTGAAATTTTGCCTGAAAAAAGTGACCGCCATTTTTAGGCGTAATAGCACTTAATTATCAAAATCCTTCTCTTAAACATATGATTAGGACTGAAAAAGCACCGTGTTATCAGATGCTAATGTTTTTTATTTCATTAAAATCCTTCTATGACTCCGCTATCCGATTAACTTTTAGGATTTTAGAAAAAAAATAAAAACAGGCGTCTTTATTAATTTCGGTTGTTTCGGCCTCTGTATCTTAGTTACGCGGTTTAACCTATGAAGAATGACTTGCAATTTCATATTTATGAATCGTTTGTGAGTATGTGTGCCAAGTTTCAAGCATTCATCTAAATAAAGCAATTTTGGACTTTTGTCCGGCTTTTTTCGATTTCCGACCGCTGTACAACGTTTCAAAGCCCGAATTGTGCATCTTTAGAGAAATGTGCCTCTCAATAGGGTGCACTCGCCTCAAACTGAGGCAATCCGTAGCTGTTCTTAGTAACCAACGAGCAAGCACATGCATGGCCACTGGCCAGGCAGTTTAAATTAAGTCATATGAAATCAGGCAGACTTGGAGCTCACAGCACTGGACTCATGAATACCATACTTAAATTGTTAGATGGCGATCGAAACCTGAATTAAGAAGGTTACTTTACGACTGTGAGAGATAGAATGGGGATAATGTTTTTTCGGTGACTAGAGTGCTGGATTCCCATCCTGAAGACACGGTCTGTATTCTTACTGATGAAAATTTGTCAGTGGAGTCACGATCCCATCTCATGTAATTTGCGGCGAGTACTTCAAGGGCTATACTCCGTCCGTCGGATGGGTTGTGGTGGTCTGTGATCCCCCAGCACCTTTTTTTAGAGAAGACTAATGCCAACCCCAGGTTTCTCGCCAACTAACCTCTAAAACCAAAAATAATCCTTTCCCCACCTAAAAGTCCTAAATGGCATATATGACCTCAGCTGTACGTCGCCTTCTCTAGTAACATACGACCAACACGTCAGCAAGAGTTGGAAGGGGGTTTGGCTTGGTTAGCGTAGTTGCTAGAGTGCTCACGTCCGAGGCTTAAGTCCCAATGAAGGAGGTGAAAGTTTTTTCATTAACGATCCTATCCGCCCTTGGGTACTACTTGGAGGGCTTTTCAAGCTACTCCATTCTTTAGTATGAGGCCGTCAGCCATGTAGTAGTGAGAGTCTTGCAGTAGTGAGAGTTGAAAGTAAGGATGATTATCTTTTACCCACGGGTTGATAGACAGTACTCGAAAGCAGCAGCTGGCTCTTGATTGAAAAACTGATGAACATAATATTATTCCTTTACTCTGCTTGCCTCAGGAAGGAGAACAGCCACCGGCAGCCGGCTGTTCCAGTAAATGGAAAACACTCGTCACAAATTAGGTAAAACACCCTGGGTATAAACTAAAAGTTAAGGATAGGGTGGCGTCGAGTTTTCCTACGGTGGTGTTGACTGAATTCCTTCATCTCCTGAGGGGTGGGCACCACCAGCGGCAACCGTTGCCACGGATAACACCGAAGAGGAGTTGGGAAGGGGGTGTGGCACTAGCTTGAGAGCTGAAAACACACTACACCATAGTGGTGGCGACGATGACCCCCAGTGAATGGCGGGCGGAGAGGGGTGACCGGAGCTACGGGGAGCAGAACCCTCGTTCTAATGACGCAGCCCCCCAGCATTGCCTTGCATTTTATATCAATTTGTTTCTAGCGGGGCTCCTTTATATTCTTTCCGTGGCATGAGAAGAGAGGAGGGAAGGATGTGGGTAGGATGGTTTGGACTCCAATGAAAATTACTGGATTCCATGAGTCATTGAACTTCTATCCTTGGTTTAGGTTATTTAAGTGTTTGCGTATTTCGATGACCTTTTGACGAGCCAATTTTTGAACAATACTTCTTTCGCCAGGATCCTTAAATTCTCCGTGCCATGTCTATGTCCTTCGTAAGCTTGTTCCGTGATGGAGAAGCGTTCAAGGTACTCCAGTCTAATAGCACTCTTAAGCTCTCCAATCCCGGGTTTGACTGTTCTTCCGGTTTCCCCGATATAACGTCGATAGCACGTATACTAGAAAGCCCATGCACACCTTCACTCTCCAGAGGAACCCTTTATTTGGCGTTCCATAAGAGGTCTCATGCTTGTTGTTTCTGTTTAAATACGGTCATTATGTGTAATTTTTAGGACTCGTGCGATCCTGTTGTTGGTACTTTTTTATGAATGGTAAGACTACTCTGTTTTTTACTTCTTCATTTTGTTGTCAATTTTCCACCTCTATCTTATTGAGGCTTCCTATTTCTTTTTTAACCTGTCATTGTCACCTAATTTGCAAACCTAAACAGTATTCTACGCAGTGTGGTCAGTTCGTCCGCCCAATGTTCATTACCTGTCCCTCAATAGTAAAGATCGATGGATACATTGGACGACGCTGTTGATTGGCTCTGGGTGATGATTCGATTTTACATGCAGATATTTATCTGTGTTTAAGGGGTATTTTTATGTACTGTGTCCCAACTTACTGTAGTATCTGCTGATGATTTATATACCAAGGAGTGGGTGTCCATCTTGCTCCATTTCCATTTTGACGAAAAATATAAACACGATATATATTTATTGTAAATAAAAGGCAAACATCATATGAAATTGTTTTACAATGCATTTAAACTTTATATAAGCGGAATCTATTATTCCATGCTGAAACCACGCTTTTATTTTATATTAAGGTCCTTATATAAATTAACCCAACATGTATTCCATGCATAGATGTAGAGTAAGGTATCTCTCCACCAGCACTCATCTTAGAATCTTTCAGTCCTTCGCTTTTATTCTTCCGTGATTATGATTAAATGTGAAAACAATTATACCCAATATATATTTTATATACTAACATGATGAAATTTAAAATGTTTTTCTAAAATGCATTTTAAATGTATGTGGAATTCCTCATGCAATAGTTGTAGCTATACGCATTATTATGTACATTTGAAAGGCGCATGAAATTCATTTTTGCAAATTTGCTAAAATTCCAATTAACATTCATTTGTAAGTTCGCTGGATGAGATCTATTTTGTCAAATGTAATGGCTTAGCAATATTTTTAAAATATGTATTGAAGATGCATTTAATTGAGACTATGAAAATACTAATTTCATAAATTTATTTCAAATGCGTAAGGAATAAGTTTGACAAAATGAATATTTTCCATAGGTATGCATCTAAAATGCATTCGACATGTTTTTCTAAGTCCATGATTATTTTTTCTTATGATAATAAGTGATAAGAGCAAGCCTGCATTAGGTTTTACACTCTTCATTGACCTAGTCAGGGAACTTATGGACAATACTGTTTATGCTGCGAATAAGACTAAAGCCTATGATTATTAGATAGGTCTAAAAGAGATCTGCAGCTAAGCATTAAATGCACGCATCAATGGCAGAGAGGAAGGCTATCCTATGAAAGCAATGCATGAAAGTAGTTTTTGCCATATATATGTAGATGGAGTGAAGGAAAAACGGGAGAAATAACGAAGTCCTTTCTCAAGTTTTACGTGGGTTGTTTTCCTTTCATTTTAAAACACAAGTAGATGCTCCAATTTAGCTGGGATTTTTATCATCACTCCTTTCTTTGGGAGTTATATACTTAAGAACATATATAGTCGTGTAGAAGTGGTTCAAAGATATATTTTTAATCAGGCATCTACTGGAAGGCACCTCTGATCTTGGAACCGAAATAATCTACAAAGCAAAATTGCGTGAGAGAGAATGCACAGAAGTGTCTCCAAAAGTCCTGCCCCCTCTCCTACCCAAAGGCATTCCTATCTCCCCCGTTACTACCTCCCTCCACCCTTCCATTCCTTCCACCCCCGAACCTCGTTAACGCCCCAATGGCACTCAACCTCTCGCGGATAGCTCCGCATCTTGACGACAGGAGGAGAGCAGGAATTCCGTTCAGCTCCATCCTTTTCCATTTTTTCTTACTCAATTTTCTCGGTGATCGATAACACCAAGAGCTTCACAAGTCGCGATTAGCGTCGCCTCTGTTCCACCACCATCCTCAGTTTTTTTTTCGCTTTCATTCGCATCCAGCGTCACGAACATGATTTCCTTTCGCAAGTGTCTAGTAAACTTCACCGAGAATGGAAGAGTGGAGTTGTCACTGAGCATTGGTATGATCGGGTTGAGTGGGGAGCAAGAACTCACCAGCAATTCTAATGCTTCTCCACGCAAACTATTCGCGTAAATATTCTTCACACCACTCGTTTAACCTCATTAAAATGAGAACCTATTAAAATTATTGCTCGAAGCGTGCGCTCGCTATTTTTTCTGGGAGAAACGGAAGTAGTTAATTTAATATTGACGTGGTACATCACGGTGGTCTAGTAAGAATAAAAACCTTACTGGCGCCAATACATGACTCGTAATTGCAGGAAAATGAATGATGCAATGCATTTTCTCGGGGACATACTTAATAATTCCTAGGAGTAATACAATTCCTCCTTCCATGCAATCCAACGCTTCTTCAAATATATGTCGTTAAATAGTCCCAACAGAAAATTCTTACCAGTTAGAAAATTTAAGCATATAGTTTTAATAATTTATTTTATTATTTAGTTATACGCCACTGAATAAGAGGCTTTGAGATAATCCCTCACATTTCACTCTTGGAAAAGGTTTTTATTAAATCCTCAAAGAGTTAGCAATTTTCCTTCCTTCATCATAGGTATTGATATTTTGCGGAACTAAATAGCACTACAAAAAACTTAACGATGATTTCTAATAATTTCAGTGGAGAACCAATGTTTCTGTCGATTATTACCATACCTCAACTATTGCACATCCAAATTCCTTCGCGTATTAAAATTGTTTATATCTTCAGTAAAACTGTGTTCTATCGAATAAAACGATGAATTTCGCTGAACTTAGTGAGTAAACTTGTCAGAGCGTGTAGCTTGTTCGTATGATAAGAAGAAATTGACACTTTGTTAACGTTTACATTTTCGTTTAACGACTATAGCTATTATTTATACATTCACCACGCTCAGTACTACGTGTCTTCTGTGACAACGAAACACTTCGCGAGGTGAATTTTTCTTTTATCTCTTGCTCCTGAATTTTAAATCTTCTAAAATGATTTTCATGTTTTCTGAATATGATTTCAGAATAATATTCCTTTAGAAAACCTGAGAACGTCAATACTTACAAACCTTCATCTAACTTTCCATTACAAAGATGATAACTGGGATCTGTCATCTTAACGTACTGTCATAATATCATAAGGTGTCATCCCGAATAAGTATTGTGTCAGCAAGAATGAAATGCGGAATGCAGAGATCGCGATTTACATTTTTAGTTTTAAATGACCGTTTTCGTCTCATTTGAACAGGTGATTGAGCACGATTATGTGGGGAACCAAAACCAAACAAACGCAGCACAGCGCGGCCATGACCTAAACTTCACCTCTGAGTAAACCAGTATATTCCCTTACAAATATATATGGTTGGAAGGCGAGGGAACACGGGACTCGGCGCCAAAAGCACACGTAAAAGCCTTTCCACTTTGTGACGACGGTGCGAGCGGTACGAGGGTCCCCTTGGCATCGTCGTCGCAAAGTGGAAAGGGTGTGTCGGTCGGTCAGGAAATTTACGCCTCGCTCCTCGCAAGAGGTGGCGCTCCATTATGCGACCGCGAAGCGATAAGGGGCAGAGATCAAGCATACGTCTTCTCTGCTCCTTCGTAGGGCACGGAGGTTTGGAGGGAGATGGGTGCGTCATGCCCTCCTTGCCCGCTCCTTTCCTTCCATCCATCCCGAGCAAAAAAAGGATCGAGACGAGGGAAGAAATGGGTCGGAGTCCCCCAGGGGTGGATGTTAGTGCCACTCCCGCTTACAAAAGGGTCGCTCACTCTCGCACATGATCTCTCCACACGTGATCTGGCAGGGGCGAGGAGAGGTCGCAAATCGACACGCCGGCAAGATAACGGGGGGTTCGAGGATTTTCGAGACCACCTTCGGCCCCTTCGACCGGCCCCCTCGCCTCGGCTTCCCCGCCCGACACCTCACCCCTCCTTACCTATCGCTCGCTCCGATCCCATTGGCACGCATGCGTCCGAAACTCCCCCACACCCCCTCCACCCTATTAACACCCCTTCTCAAAGCTTCCTCCTGTTCCCGGAGCACGGCCCTACCTGCCTCCTTCCGGACCCCAGGCGCAAGCGTAGCCACAGTCCCGGCTTACTGCACGGAGGGCAACAAAGTGACCCAGAGTGTAGAGAAACCGTGAGCACACCTCCCTCGTGAAATCGTCGATTTGGACGCCAACCAAGGTGCGACATACGAGGGTTAACCCAAACATAAGGAATCCATATTTTCCTATTGAGAAATACATTTTGTTTTCCAAACGTTTTACATGGTTGTAAAGCATGAAAGCACACTTTTTATCAATATAATCTCCATTATGTTCGATGCATTTTTCATTGTTGGCTGATCGAAAAAAGCTGGCCAAAATCAAAAAGTGCTTTATTTTCGGTCTGGAAGTTGAAAATTTGCATGGTCACTGCAATTGACAATTGTATATGATGAAACGTTTCATTTTTCATTGATCCACAATTAGCAGCGGCTAAAACTTTAAAAATTTTCGTGAAAAACTTATCTTTGATTTTCTATTAAATCCTCCGATTTAAAACTGTTACAGAACTTTTTCTAAAACATTTAAAAAAACCTATTTTATACTAATAAAAATCTCATTGTATTTAATTATATGTAAGTACTATTCATTTTCCGAATATTTAAATATTATATAAAACAAAATGGCGGACAATGTATTTAAGCTATTTTTTAAGTTAACGGATTAAAATAGTTGAGTGATACACCAACATACACCAAGCATTCCTACACAATTTTTTCATAGCTTTCAAAATGTGATTCCAAAGAAAATATATGCGTCCGTCTGCGTCCCCGAATGCATGATCGAATTTTCGATGACGCGGCGGAGTCGGCTCTGCCCGTCAGGAGCCGAGCGCCGCAATGACGTGGCGAGTTAGTTGATACGCTTCTTGCAAATAGTGGTTGTAATGGCGCCTTATGAAAAAGGACCTCTACAGGTATTGTAACTAAGTAATTATGGGATAATTCACCTTCGCTTTTGAGTAGCCACAAGACTGTACTACTGGCTTCGTTGGACATGAAAATAAAACTCAACATTATAGTTGCATGTTCTTCTTTTTGGAAGAAGTTGTTACTTCCTACAAAGAAACTGTGTTAGTTTGATTTATTTACACAATTAAATTTATTTATTGGAATATAAAATTACATGCTATTTTGATTATACTCCTCTGAGACCAATACCATGAACGCATGCATTTTGATTTAAAGTGGATACTGGGCATTTTTCTGTGGGGCGTAAAATCATTTATTCAAATATAAAGGAAATTTTTTTGCTACTATGAATCCTTCTAAGATAAAATGAAAAATTTCCTTTAAACTCTGTTGTAGCCTAATTTACCTTCTTTCTCACAGTTACCTGAAATATGAGCAGTCGTTTAAGTCCTCTTCACTAGCACAAAATTCTATTTCTTCCAACTTTTTATCTGCAACAAGAAGGTTCCTTCATTTAATCAGCATCTTCATTTGTTACTTATGCCTCAAAACTTAAACGTTGGAGATAAAGGGATCTGAAGTAAGAAGGAGTCTTCGGAAAACATCCTCGTTAGTGAGAAACGGCCATAGCGCGCTGCGGCCGTTTTTCTCTATTCCAGTGTCGTAGAAGCTTGTCGCCAACTCATTCAGATAGCGTATTAATTCTTATTTCACTCCACCATTTTCGTCAAATCGGATTTAAACCATACATACTTTCAAATTTGTAAACAAATAAAATTCACTGGGAGCCAAGTACGGACTGTGAGTAATGTAGCATCCAAATGTAGGTGGTTGATAATGTAGGATGCAAACTCGTTTAGAAGGTTGACGACTTCGTGGGCAACATACCCGGCAAGCATTATCTTGAGGAATGTACAGTGTACAGAGAAATGCTCACTATGGGCGTTTACATTGTACACGCCCATAGTGAGCATTTCTCTTCTCCGTTTCTGAATCACCCGTTTGAGTTTTTATGAGTGTCTCGGAATATGCTTCTACCTTTATTGTGGTCCAAATATGTATGAAATCGGTCGACAATACCTTCTTGAGATCCCAGAACACAGTTACCATGATCTTGCCAAGGCAATTGGTGGGAACGGCGATAGACATCTCCGTTTCAAACGACGGCCAAGCAAAGACTAATGCGAGCTCGGAGGCCGTTTGTTTGAAAGAGGAGGGGAGGAAGATTACGGCTATGGTGCCAACTTTTGCAAAAATGTTTCCTTGTGGCTCTAGTGCTTTGGAAACCTAACCTTTGTGTTAACCGTCATATTTGCACCGAGTCCACTAAACGTGAAAATATCGGATGACGACTTTGATATGAAACATCACATTCCACATTGAAATTCCATTCCACATTGAAACAATCATTAAGTATTCCATAGCACATTTTGCAAAATAATTTTTTCTACGCTCCTCTTTCCAAAACTGTATGAAACTTGGCCCATTATTCATCTTCCCAGTGCAGTAAATTTCAGCATTGCATACCTGAACGGTGACCGAATTACATGAAAAATCAAAGCAATGTCGGTGAATTATTCAAGGATGTGAATCGGAGGTGAATTATTCAAGGATTTTACGGAAGGTTTCTTCGAAATTCCACTTTCCATAATATCTTAAATGTTTTTTTTCCTCATCCATCTGAAAGATTCATATAGTTTCAACATCCAATGCATGAAAGAAATAAAATTTCTACACTAACAGAATGAAGGAGCTTTTCGAGGTGAAGGAATATCACAAGTAGTTCCTCAAATAACAGAAATGAAGAAATACAAGCAGATATATGTGCACAGGATTATATCCATGGTACATTACTAGTTTAAAAATTATCTGTCATATTGAGCATGATCAGCTTTATAATTAAGTTTCCCATGAATTATATCCACAGCCCTCTAATGCGAGATGTCTTCATTCAACGCTTCACCATTCCTCCGACCGTGACTCCTTGTATTTTTCAGACTCGGTGGAGGAAAGAGTGCAAGGGTACAAGGAAAGAGGAAAATTATTGCTCAGTTTCAATATAGGTCTCAAATTTGGATAATTGAAAAATGTTATATACTGTGTAGTAAAGAGTTCACGTTTTAAAAATATAACTGGTGCAAACTCAATAAGGCATTCTAATGTTTTTCCTTAAAATTTTTTTTTATTTTAACTTCAGCATTTCATCAAAAATGAATGTAGATATTTTACGTTGTCTTAGACACCATCGCATTAATAGTTTCAATTCCGGGTAACAACAATACAGGCATTCAAATTTGGAGTATTTTTACATTAACTTATTTTTTTCTAGAGCCAACGTCTTACGGTAGATACGATCACAGGAATAAGATAAAGGAAATAGACTGCAGAACCGATAGATTTGAAATGTAATTTTTTCCGCGTGCAATAAGGAATCGCAATAGTTGCGACACATCAAACATATTAAACCCTCACCCTCGCTAGGTAGACTTTCCACTTTTCTTTAATAACATAACATCGTTATTAACACTAAATCCCGCTTGAACTGTTCGGCATTTGTTTTCTGCATAAAGTAGTATTTCGTAGCATTCATTAATTAATAGTATTAGTAATATTAACCATTAGTTTTCTCTTTAGCATTGCACTCCATGTCTGCTTGTTCATTTATGTAGTTTTCTCCCAGTTTCTGGTTTGAAGGCGCGTTGTTCCCCTGACTGCTTTTTGGTCTGCGCCTAGCGGCCGGGGCAACTTGCGAGGTCCTGATTTGAACTGGGATTAGTGCTGCATACCTGAAGTGGAATAACGACGTGGAAGACACCATAGTGGTGGCTAGCACGGTATTTTATGGATGTACATGTAGCATATTGACCGTATGGACAATGAGAATGACCAGCATATATGTTTACTTTTAGCAAACACAAGCCATATGATTCCAACATAATACTAGCTCTATATGAACTGAAATCATTATAAAATATTCTAAAAGAACAAAATTTTTATCAAAAATTTGAATTGTTTTAAACAAAATCAAACACTATGCATCGATGAATGCTAAAATCAACACGAAAGTGAAACGACGGAAATGATGCATTCTTTCTTTTCTTTGTTTTATTTATCTACCCGAGGGAGACTAACATAGATATTATTTAACAGCAGTGATTGTCCCCCGAGTTTTCAGAACTCAAATTAAATCAACAAGGAAACAACAAAACTGCATGTTGATCAGAAATAGCAGAGGCACGAGAGCAAAGGATTTCAACAAATATCGTTCCAACAGTAAATAATTTAATACCGTTGCAAAATCTCAGGCATTTCATAAACTATATATACTAAATTGATATTGAAGGGAAACAAATGGAATATTTACAAAAAAAAGTAAAGCAGATATACTTACACCAAAAAGGGTTTAATTCACCATGAAAAAAGTATTTTACCTTACCGGGATTCAAACCCGGATCTTCCATTTTTTGGTCAGGTGTTTCCATCATTTGTGCAATGGCCATGATTGGAAAATGTTAAGAATTGCCTGATAACGTGCTAATTTTGGGTGTAATAAACATAAAAATTTGTCAGCTTCGTTATTACGTGTAAATTTATGGTTTCCTAGCACTGAAAAACTAGTTGAAAGGATGATGAGAATATTGTTCAAGCAAATAAGTTCTGCAATTAAACACATAAATTATAAATTAATTCTTTTTGTGAGGATAGAAGTGTTTGTTAAGTCACTTTTTTCATCTTCCAAAGTTCACCTCAAAAACACTAACACTGCATTGCCTTTTCTCATAACATTCGTTAGTGACTATTCTGTAGGAGCATATAAACAAACGCTGTCTCAGATTAGACTTTGTGAGTCTTTCCGTATTGAAAAGAGAGGGGAAAAAACTGTGCTATATCACATAAAATTGGCGGAAAAAAATATGTTGCACAACAGCGAAACCTGGATCGTGAAATAAAATATTTTATTTGGAATAGCAGAGTTTTTTCCCCTCTCTTTTCAAGGAGCATGTACGTAAAATGGACGATGGAATGTACGTACGATGTAGTACGTAAAACGCTGTCCACCACGCTGTCTGCGACCACCGTTCCATTCATTGTCGTTCAGGTGCACTGGAGTGCGTCGATGTGTGCTCAGATGTACTCATGTCCTTCCATCTTGAGTAACGAGAGATTCCGCCATTAACCTGTAATATTTATTAGAAATTTAAAAATGAAACTCCTAACGAACTTAAAAGTAACGTCGTTTATTCAATAACATGTTATGATTGTGACAAATGTATGTAGAGCTAAACCCCCAATACTTGAGTAATAGAATATCCCAGCATATAACCTCAATAAAATAACAAAATAGATTATGTGCTGCAATAAAAAATAACCACTCTTTTATTTTCCAACTCACAATAATAATAGATCTAGAACCTAACCTATCTAAATAATTAGATATAGATGTGATGGGCATCGCAAAAAAACAAAACATCCAGCGATAAAAAAACAGACATCGCCAAATAATTAAAATTTACTATGACTTGATATTTTAATGCTACACTTAGTATTATTTGGATGATTCCTTTTCATGACTACTTTTATTATTATTTATTTTCATCCTCTTCTTTCAGGAGATACGAGGGGGGACCCAAAAATAACCGGACACAATTTTTTTAAAATACCAGAATTTATTTTTTTGAGTTAGAAACGTTGGCCACCTTCGAAGTACTCTCCATTGATGCTAATGCATTGGTTCAAACGTTTTTTCCACTGCGCGAAACACCTTTGGTACTCGTTCTTTCCGATGCCTTGCAGCGCCATCTTCGATTTTTTTTTCACCTCCGGAATGTCTGCAAAACGTTTCCCTTTCAGCTCTTTTTTCATTCGGGAGAACAATAAGAAGTCACAAAGTGCTAGATCTGGTGATTAGGGTGGTTTAGAAAGCGGTGTCATGCAGTTTTTCGCTAAAAAATCACGAACAGATATGGCTGTGTGAGCTGGTGCATTGTCATGGTGGAAGAACCAGTCCCCACTCCGCCACAAATCGCGCCGTTTCAATTCGTCTCATTTGCAATTCTTCAGATAAAATGCGCTGCGATGAACTCCACGAAAGACCAGATGGTTCAGCGAGTTCATCAATAGTACGCCTTCTATCCTGGTACACAAGCGCATGAATTTTTTCCACGTTTTCATCAGTTCTGGACGTGGAAGGCCGGCCCGGGCGTTGAATGTCTTCGATCGCCATGTTGCCGCGTTTGAATCGCGAATACCACTCATAAACTTGAGTTCTTTTCAAGGCGTGTTCTTTATAAGCTGTAGACAACATATCAACCACATCCGACGCACTTTTACCGAGCAGAAAACAAAATTTCAACGCTGCACGCTGTTCTCGAATATCAGCCATTTCAAAAATCGAAGAGGTCGATAAACTCGTCGAACGAAAACTGTCACAGGGGTTCGCTACAACCATCTAAAAGGACGCCGCTTGCAACAATGGCTCAGGAGAGGTTACTTAACACCCACCCAGTGGGAGAAGCCCGAACTACAAGAACGACGCACGCAGCGAATTCCGTCCGGTTATTTTTGAGTCCCCCCTCGTATAGGTCAAATAAGTTGAATGTTTTTTATTTATTACTCTTTGCCAACGTTTCGCATTTTTATCTATGCTTCATCAGGGCTACAAATAAAATATGGGGCGTTTTTTACATAAATGGAATATAGTTTATAATTTTTAGTACATATTTATATCATAAAGTTTATAAAAATTGCATTTTTTAATATTCCTCAGAGAGAGTTCCTTCCAAATTAATTGCTTGATTATATTTTCGTTATTGTTCAATGTTTGTTTCAATTATTGTATATTTTGGTTGCTTCAAAAGTCAAATATAATTTATTGTTGTTAAAACATATTTTATTATAATAAATTTTATTTATTTTGGCGATGCCTATTTTATTATTGCAGGATGTAATGTTTTGTGTAATGTGCACCATTTTTAAAAATAATCTTTTACATAATTTGGGTTTTGAATCTATTACTTTTGTGAGCTGAAAATTGAATGTGTATTTATTTTTTATTGCATGATCGGCCGTTGCACATAATTGTATTTTGGATTTAATTGAAGTTTTATGCTGAGAAATTCTATTTTTCAGGTATTGAGATGTTTTTGTCCTACATACGTATTATCACAGTCATTGCATGGTATTGAATATACGACGTTACTCTTCATTTGTTTAGGAGTTTTAGATTTTAATTTCGAATATATGAGATTTTGCTGTGTATTATGATCCCTGTGCGCTATTTTATAGTCTGTGTTTTTGAAGTTTGTTTGTTCAGATAGACTTTAATATAAATAATTCCTCGATATTGAGCTTTTTTAATGTTAGTGATGTTAGCTGTATTGATTGATTCTTGTTTCTGAGAAGAAGAACGTTTTTAGAATAAATTATGGAATAAATTAACTTCTTGGGGAAATGGTTTTTTTGTAAAATATCTTCGATTATTTTTAAAACTTTACTGTGAAAACATTTATCGCTCAAACTTAGTGCTCTGAATTTAAGAGCTAGTGCTGTGTTAATTTTTGTTTTAAAGGATGGTGAGATTGGAAATTTAAGTACCTATCAGCCTTATGAGGTTTCTTCTAACAGTCAATGGTTATTGTACCAATAGGATTTTTTTTATCATGTCTCGAAAAGGGAGTATGTTATTGTTCTCATATTCTAATGTAAATTGTAATTTTGGATGTAAATGATTAAAATATTGCAGTATAGTGCATTCTGGTATTACATATGGTAATGCCAAGTACATGTCATCTACAAATTTGTAGATGAAAGGTATATTGAAGGGTAGTGTAGGAAGTACGGTATCTAAATATTTATTTAATGTGAGATCTGCTAATATAGATGCCACCGGTGACCTCATTGGAACACCATTTTTCATAAGATTTTGACAATCTTCATATCGGAAATATCTCCGGTTTACACATATGTAAAATAGTTCAAAAAAGTCTTCTTTGTATATAGATGTGCATTTACTTAAGCTTTTCCAATTGTCTAAAACAATATTGTTTACTAAATAAACGGGTAAATTTGTGAAAAGTGATTTAACGTCGAGTGAGAAAAGTTTATAATCTAACGGAATTATTTGTTTTTAATTTTTTCAAAAAATTGAAATGAATCTTTTCTGTTGTATCTATCAGAAGATAAATGAGTAAGTATGTTGAATATGAATTTGACACATTCGTAAGTAGGCCTGTTTACAAAACTGACAACTGGTCTACGAGGATTTCCTGGCTTGTGGTCTTTAATTAAACCATTAAGCTTAGGTAGAGTGCTATTTGTTTTAGAAAGTTTACATTTAGTTTTAAAATCCATTTTCATTTCCTTAAAACTTTTTTAACAACCCTAGTTTTAATATATAATTATGTACTAAAAATTGTAAAGTATATTTCATTGATGTAATAAACGAACCATATTTTCATTGTAGCCCTGATAAAGCATAGATAAGAATGCGAAACGTTGGCAAGGAGTAATAAATAAAAAACATTCGACTTATTTGACCTATATCTCCTGAAAGAAGACAAAATATAAATTTTTTAATTTTGTTTTATAAAAGCACGAAAATTTACAACAAATGACGAACAAAAATATAAATAGGAACGAAGATATCATCAAACAATTAATTCGAAAGTAACTCTTTCTATGGTAACTTGAAAATTCATATATATGCATACTTTTTATCATAACTATGTACCAAAGTTGTAAAAATTATTAAGTCAATTTAAAATTCGCCCAATAATTTTCATTGTAGACCTAAAGAAGCATGTATAAAAATGCGAGACGATGGAAAAGAGAAAAAATAATTGACAAATTTCTATACCTATATCTACTGAAAGAAGAAAAACATTACATAATAAAAAAAGAGGTAATGAAGAGGAATAATCTAAATCTGATGTACGTATGGATGTGCATTGAAAATTGCGTCGCGTAAAACGGTGAGTGGCAAGTTTGCATGCGCAAATGCATAAACAAGAGATGGGAAAATAGCCCCTGCTGTAATTCCGTGCTCGCGTTCTCGCAATTTCAGTACATCTAATTGTGCAATAAAGGGTCTCGTGTAATTAAAAGCCTTAATGCTTTACGTGCTTAGCTTAGGAATACTACTCAGAAATAATTATCGTCAAGTAGATACATAGTCCCTGCCGCTTAATGTAGTTCGAACGATAATAAAATTCACATAGAGTTTGATCAATTAAAATTCATTTTAAAGTATAAACTTTCATCTATCCCATTATACCAAAATATTGAACTACTTTTCGAGCAATTTGCCTAAAAATATAAGCTGTATAAATAGCATAGATTACGGCCGTGTGCTCCAGAGGGAGAATATTGAAAAAAATAGATATATATAGCACCTAGATTTCGTCAAAAAACTAACGGTGTGTTGTTTTTTAAATCAATTATTTATGAAAAATTAATCTATTACTTACCGCAGTATTTATCACAGAATCGATCAAAAAAACCTATTGAGAAGGCGATTTCACTGCACGGCGTAAAAAAATGAGTCAAGTTATAGACATGTGGCAATATTTATTTAATTACTGAGAATTTTATTCATCCATAATTATATTTTTGCACCATTAATATTAAAATATTGACTGCAAAGTTCTTAAAGACATTGACATTAAAAGATTAAAATCGTTTATGGTCTTCATCATGACTAGGGAATTATCTACCTCAAACTACCTTAAGCACGTAAGCAAGGAGAAAGGTGCGAGATGAGTCTGGGAGGATTCGCGCGTCTAGCACAAGAGAGAGGGGAGGGAGATGCTTTCGATGATCCCTCCCCCCTCTCCTCCCCATCCCCCTCTCCACTCCCATACTCCTCGCCCTCTCAACCCCTTCTCCCCGCAAGGCGACACGTCCACTCCTCCATCCTACACCACCAAAACATGAGATCAACCCAGCTGTCTCCCTCCCTCCTACTCTGCCCTCCGCCTCCCCCCACTCACATACCCCAGGCCCTCCTCTCCAGCCATCTCATCCCTCCATCCAGCACCCAGAGATCTTCCCACGCCCAAACAGTCCGACCCTATAAATAAGGCAGCCGTGGCTACCGCATAAATCCGAAGAGCAGGAGGTAAAGATATCCTCTTTTTCCTCCAACCACACCTTCTTTCCCTCCTTGGCTTTGCTCCTCAAAGAAAATGTCTTGAGGTGGTAAGAAGGGGAAAGAGTAGGGTTCCGCCACATAACTCCATTCTCCACCTCCCTTCTCTACCCAACGACCACAACATACATCTACATCTACAAAATACCCTGCAAGCCCCCTCAAGGGTGTGTGGCAGGGGGTGAATAGTCACCAACATTTATTATACCTTATTACAGTTATTGTAACTACGACTATTTATGCATTAGCATAAGTAGCTAATGGTTTTCGGGAGAAGAAGACCTATAGTGTCGAGGCACTATACTATAGGTATGCTACCAATGTTAGAAGGGCTGTTTGTATTTTGCAGATTCATAAATGGACAGAGATACAAGAACTATACAGAAAACATGTACGGCGTACTGTTAGTACTAAATATCATATAAGAGCACAAGTAAGAGGGAGTAATTCAACTAACTAGCTACACTACCTATTAAAAAACCTTGTTAATAGTCTCAATGGCAGCTGTTATGTGAACTCTTATCGTTTGTTCTCATATCGTTTGCAGAAAAAATTACATATCTGTCCGTTCTGCAGTCTAGTTTCCTCATCATCTGATCTACCGTACTCTAAATAACCAACTTCTCTGGATCTAACATACTCTGGATAGACACCGAGCCACGCCGATTCCGCGCCGACGTAACGCCGACGTAACGCCGACGCCACGGGATTATTCGCTGGCGCGCAATCGGTACGTTTGTTGTCGATTTTGGAGCCCATATTATATTGATACACTCCGAATGTAAGCACATCTCCTCTGCTGCAGAGCGGCGTCAGTCATTGCAAGTCTCATGAGTCAAAGAGTTCCTTTGAATGTGCTTTCCTCATCTTCATCTTCTTGGGATTTATCTAAATAAAGCCTAAATTAAGCCTCTAGTAGCAGAGCTGCAACGTTAGAACTACGGTTGATACACGTCAAGCATTGGAACTTCATGTGATAAGTGGGAGTACGTTTCATTGATAATGAAGAAATTTTAATTTCAATTTTCCGCGGATAAAGATTTATTCAACCTGGGTTCCATGCACTGTATCATCATCGGGGGAAGCGCATTGGAACCTGGGTCGATTAAATCTTATTCTAAGGAAAATTGCAATTTAAATTTCAACATTATGTTGAAATTCCACAACTTAACGCCTGATATCTCCCTTTTTTGTACACTGCATTGAGTTGTGTCCTTACCTTATGGCGTAATACGTTTGCCAGTGTTCATCATCACCATCAATATACTTCCGTCTTTTCCACACTAGCCAGCTCTCCAAACCAAGAAGGAAGGCATTATAGTGTCCACGGGTGGTAGAGTAGAAGGGATTAGACTGCATTTTTACGAAATCGGGACCACGGTTGTCCCATCCAATGGACAGAGCACTCCACCTCAGCGATCTTCTCTAAGGCAAGTGGGAGTCCGATTTCCACAGAAAATTTTCCGAAAACACCGGGACTCAAATCTGGGTCCTCCGCGTAGTAAATTTGTCCTTTAGCCGTATGCTGATCCAAAATCAGTCATTGTGGATGTAGGCATCCCCTCATTGCCTTGCCCCTCCCAGTGGTGAGAGGAGGAAAGGAGCTCATGTCCACAAAACGCGTGGAACGTTTTTTATCACTCTATTGAATGTAATCACATAGTAATGAGTTCTATAATGCATTCAAGGCGATGTTGACAGTCCATTGCTGCATGTTCCTATGATAGTGTATGAAAATGTCAGTTACATTGTTAGCTGGTGATTAGCTTTAATGCGAGAACCTGAAACCAATTAGCGATAATACTCGATGTATCTAATTATGGGGATAATGCCGGGCATAAAGGATATTTCTCGTCAAGTACAGATATAGACCCTACCACCATTACTTTGCAAAGAGAGATCAAAAATTCAATTGGTGTACATTTCACCCCAAACATCATGGAGAAAGAGGAAAATGGTTAGTTGGCTGCTGGTGAAATCCAGTGACAGTTGAAATAATTTGTGCCATTTTGGTTGGAAATGGTTGGATTACCATGGGTAATGGAATTAGTGTAGAGAGAAACCCGGCGTCGATATTAATGCGATCTTCAATGAAGGTGTCAATGAGACCATCCCGTCCCATGAAGTTGTAGGAATACAGTTTTCTATTGAAAAGCACGAATTCGTTTAACACGATTTTCCCTATAACACGACCAGTCAATTGATATTTTCTTGTAACACCATTAAATTTCCCGTTGTATCACGATTGCTGGAATACATTTTTATGATAAAATTAGCTCCGATTACCTTTCACTTTAGTTTCGAGTACTGGAAGACAAACATTTAACACTGGTAACGACATAAAGCTATATTTATTAATCTATTTAAACCAATTAGCCCATACATTTTTTTTGCTCTCCGACGATTCTGGTGATTCGCAAGCCCCTGCGCTACCGTTAAGCCATTGACTTGTCTCCAGGTTTCTCAGGAGCCGAACCACCAGAACTTGACAGAAATACCCATTCCCTGGGCATGCGAAAAACCAACAAAATCGAATCGAGATGGACCGAGGAGGAGCAACTAATCGGATTTAACTACCCATGGGCGTATTAAGCCAAGTATGCGTTTAGCTAAGCTATTTTGGTCTTCATTCATCGCTTTTCACTTACAAGCGCTATCTTGACTGATCACGATTACAGTATATCTTTTGCTATCCTTGTTAGCTTCCGCAGGTTTGTTAATTTTTATATCACCGAATTTATTCCAGCCAAAGCAGAATCTTAGTGCGTTATCGAATTAGTTAATATCTCACTATAGTAAATTGAGTGCTTCTAGGTTAAAGATTCAGATTATTAATTTTAGCGTGTTAAAAAGACGATTTAACGTTATCTTTTTACTCAATTACGTTATCTTTTGCTAGTCACGTTATCTTTTGCACTGTAATACCGAAAATTTCTGAGATATATCTTGTTGTTACACCATTGGATATCGTTGTGCTTAAAACATAAATAAATGCTAAGCAATTTGTTTTAAACTAAACTTACAAACTTGATATGAATTTACGAAGTGTAGTAAGTAATTCATCGTTTAAGTGACTGTGAGTTACTATAAACTTACTTATTGTCACAGTGATGGAACTGGCAATGATGTTTTTGCTTATGCTGTATTCGGTCATTTCTTATCACTAATAAGTGGATGTTCGATTCTATGATTTTATTTATTAATGTAAATTGTTTTTGTTCTGATTGGAAATATATCCTAGAAAAAATTCCATTTTCTGTTTTCAAGCAACTGTCCAATTTCATGTTCGTATTACTTAACAATTGCAAGGTTTGTTAATGCTTTTATGTATTCACTGGACTAAATTTTGTGTGGAACGCAAAATTTGAGATCGCATTTCTCTTGTCAAGTGGCGATTACCTGTAGTTCACTTCAAGTGCTTTCCTGACTGCAATAAAGTAGAGATTGGGATTGCAAAGAAAACACTCTACCTTGGCCTTGATTTAACGGGCCGCGGAAAAGGCACCCAGTACTCTAGCCACTGCTCCAAATCGTCTCTCTTAAGGGGAGAAAGTAAGGAGAGCAATGCGTCAATATTTAATGATAACTTTTACAGCACCGCTAAACAACGCGTAAAAATACGATCTGAGTTTCAATACGTAGGCATCATCATTAAGTGAACCCGAAGATGATGCCTAATCGTTACAGACCGGGTCGTGTTTAAATTGTTTTTGCAAAAGTTGTCATTAAATATTCCTGATATGGCATACCACAAAGTTTCCAAATAAATTGTTTTACTTGAGATCAATTCTCGCGTTAAATCGCACTCTCACTCACAAAATGAGCATGTAGGCAAAACATGGACCGCGTCTAAATATACTCCAGGCTGGTCTTCGGCGACGGTGGTGACACTAGCGGAGAGGTAGCGTCCTTCTTTCCTTCTCCGCAGCACTCCCCGTCTCCCGAGACTTCTCACGTCCGTGCGGGCGATGGGATATGTTAAGAGGGTACCGGAGGGGGGAAGGGGCATGAGAAGGCGACCGATTGATAGGAGAGGGGAGGGAGGGGTGGTAGAGAGGCAAATATATCCAGGGGCGGAGGAGGGGTAGTGAAAGGGAAAGTCAAACCGGACCCGCCCACACGGACTCCCTCCTTGGGAGAGAGAAAAAAAAATGTGTTTATGTAATGTCTTGGTAGAAAATCGCTCTCGGCGACGATGCACATGCATAAATAAAATAGCGATACACTAAACAGACACAGAAACACGCGAAAAGGCCGCTTACAAAAGAAAACTTTCGTTTTCGTTTGCTTTTCGAAACGTTTCGACGGTCAAACCGTCATCATCGGCGGTAGAAGCTCTGTTCCCTTGGGGAGGAAAAGGCAGAGAAGGAGGGGGGGGGGGGGTTAAGTGCGAAGGGGTAGTGGTGGGGAGAGAGAGTTGGCTATAGGGCTATTATTTACAGTGAGCTAGGTTTAGCTCGGGCTTCGAATGCCCTTGTCACCCTAAATATATAAAGAAAAGGAAATAAATATAAAAGTCACTTCTTAAGGTAGCTTTCGGGCTAAGGACCCTTCTTCAGCTGGAGGAGATCACTACTAAGGAGTGTCACATAGGAGTTGAGAGTTTAGGAAATGTATTGGTACGGGGTTGGTTGTTGGGGAAAGGGGATTGGTTGGGAGGAAGTGCAGGGGTAGGAGTGGGAGGGGAAGCGGAGGGGAGGAAGCTAGCGAAGATTGAGTCCGGGCGGGCAGGTTGACTTTAAAATGGAAATATAAGACATCTCCCAGTGGTGGAGCTCTATTATAGGTGTGTCAGGTCAGGAGGGCGCGAATTATTTTTATAAGAAATCAGTTGTTGAAGGAGAGGTTATGCGAGTTAGCGAGCTCGGCTACAGGCAACTGCAACTGTTGCATCACGCTGCTCCTGTGATTATTTACTCGCATATTTAAAGGTGTGCTGGTGAGGACAACGTAGAAGGCCTGGCACTACTTGCAGGATATAAGATATTTTACATTACTCGAGGAGCAGGTTCCCTGAGTAAGTATTTGATATGTGGCATTCGTCACCGGAATAGTGAAGAAACGGGAAGAGGTGTTGATTGGGCATGTGAGGCAACGGGGCTTGTTGTAAGGATGGGAACCACCTGGAGAGAGATTGGTAACACTACTTGCAAGAGAAGTTTGACGGATCTCACGGATCCAGAGACTATTTTGTAGATTGGGAGGGTGACGGAAGGAGAACATGGGAGGTCTTTGTATAAGGGAGGAAGTTGAGGGGGAAGAGGAGAGAATGGAGTGTGTTGAGGCTTCAGGAGGCTTTTCATTGAAGCATCAAGACCTGAATGAAAGGTAGTCGCGAAGATAATCAAATTGTCAATAGATATATTGTCCTCCGGTTGAGGCACGAAGCGCGGTCTCGGGGAGGGTTCGATCACCAAAACGTATATATATAAATATATAAATTCGCTCTCGGTGACCATGCACATGCATAAATAAAATAGCGATACCCTTGGCAATAATGGAAACACGCAAAAAGGACTCTTACTAAAGAAAACTTGGACGTTTCGACAGTCAAGCCGTCATCGTCGGTGGTAGAATACTCAATACACGATAGACACGAAAAAAAAGAGAAAGACAGACACTTATATCGGGAAAATGTTTGGTTTTTACAACCGTCTTCAGCGGCAACTATGGTAGGGGGCTACTACGGGACTATGAAGGAAAGGGAAAGTCTCCTCCAGATCTCGCTCGTCAAATAAAAAAGGAAACGGGAATGCCAAGGGACAGAGGGTACGGAGAAAGGGAGAAGAGGAAAAGAAAACGGAAGAGAGGGAGGAAAGAGGACGAAGAAGAGTGAGTAGGACCGCGAGCAAGCTTAACTCTTTTGTGCGTCCGTCTTTGGCCCGACCTCCTTATGCTCCCTCGGGCGCGATCCGGGTCCTTCTCACAATTTCCTCCTGCTACTCTCAACCCCCATCTTGCCCCACAAGCGCAAAACAATACGCAGACAACCCCCGTGCCGCTGGGAGGGAGGAGAGATGGAGGAACACTGACGAGTAGATATGGAACCAGAGAGCAAGAGGAAATTTAAAAAAACTTTTGATGAAAAACCTAACTCCTTTCTCCCCTCCCACCTTTGCACCCGCACAGTAACCATAGAAACAAAAATAAATGTGAAAAAAAGATGTCTTTAAACGCACGCTTGTCGGGACGGGGCAAGATGAAAGGGATGGAGCCAGCACATGCGATATGAAAATCGTCACACACGTTGGGGCAAAGGTGATATGCAGGTAGTGTCCGTGACAGTGCCGCAGGTATAGCGTGGCAGGCCGCATTGTGTAAAAACGCCGTCCTCAGAGTCGGAGATGCCCAAACCTTGAACTGTGCAAGTGGATTGAAACGAGTGAACTAAATGGTTTCAGTAGTGGGCGCTGCCACTTTTTAGTTTCAAAATTCGATGCTCTTTCATCCATTTGCCTTATTTTGAATTTATTTTATATACTAATTTTTTAAATACTCAGATATGCACATTTTCCCAGTGCTTATGAAGCGGAATCTCTCATAGATTTAATTGTATCATCGTAAATTCTGATTGTTTTTTGATCTTCCTCATTAAAACGATCTGAATGCTAAAAGAAACACAGAATGTTTTCTCCCCCGTTCGCCAACTCCTCGAGCGATGTTACGCTGTGCAACTAGCAGGTGGCTAGTCGTCTTTTGGGATGCGGAAAATTAAATGGGACCTCTGGTCTTAAATTTTCTATTTTAAGTCATTGTTATTTTCTTAAATAGTGATGAATTTTGAACAATTTTATACAAAAATAACATTCATGATAAAAAAATAAGGAAGATGTGCCTTTATGCAAATAAGGAACGGAAAAGGGTGATTTTGTGGAAAATGTAATAAAAAATTTAAAATGCCATAACTCTTTTATTTGGCAAATTTAAGAAATGCATTTTACTTAGAAATAAACTTTGAAATGCCTTTTTTGGCTAAATAAATGAATAAAAATGCTTCTTAATCAAAAAATATTTAAACTGAGCGACAAAATAAATCGACAAAAAACCGAAATATATATTTTCGACCCTGATTTTTTTCGCCCGAAAATTTTACTCTGCCGGCATGAGGTCTCTTTTCGTTTTCTAAATCACATTTAACGCCATTTATGTTGTCCATCATATTTCGTTAAATGAAAAGTCCAATATGGATATTTATTTTAATTTTCAAACCATCTCTGTTGCAGGACACAAGTCGTTTACTGATACTTCTCCGACTTTCCAAGTTATCAAGTCGTTTTCGGTGCATACGATGTTTTTTCATCACCGGTAGTCATAGGTAGGTACCCCATCACACCCTCCCTCACCTTATTCCCCCAAACCTATACGCACCAACTAATAGGACGATTAACGTGAAAAAAAGTCTCAACTCCCTCCGCCGCACCCCAGCAGCATAAACATGAAGGGAATGGGACGGAGATAGCAAGAAAAGAGAGATCCCTTATCTTGAGGTGACGAGAGTGGTAATCGTCAGTCATTGAGTATACATTATAATAATATTCCAAGTGAGTTGGAAACATTTCTCGCACCAAATTTAAATCAATTACGACTATTATTACAGTGGAAATTACCACGAATGTATTAATTTTAGTGATGAAAGAACTTTATTTTTTTAAAATTTCACCTTAAAAAAAGCATAGCCATGCTTTAATTTTCGGCGCGAAATGCGTAATTTAAGCGAAAATCATATCTATATACCCTTTTTTACTCATAATAGTAACAAAATTCATAATCTGTAGTCATCATATCCACCTTCATTATAAATGGGATGAGTTTTCTCAAGGTAAGGTCGAAAAAGTAAACCACTGCTATACTTCACGAACTTTTCAGAATGGAATACCCTGATGATAGAATATTCCGAAGGACGGATTCCGAATCGTTGGTGAAGAGTAGAGGTGGTTTATTTTTCTGACCATACCTCGAGAAAACTCATCCCAATATTTATATTAATATGTAACGTATTATTTCGCGCTTAGGAGAAAATCTGTACACATGTAAAAGAATTATTTCTAAATATATTGTTACTCATTCTTTGGCAGGGATGTCTATTATGTGTTGTTGCCACTGCGAAGCCTTCCGCGCGTACTCTACGGACGCTCGGGGTGAGTGCTTCCGCCACCTCCTTGCGCTGTCCCCGGGCTGTTTGTGTTCTGACGCGCGATGAGTTAGTCTCTATCACTCTCGTCCGCTCTAGCCTGCCTGGGCATATTACGCCCGGCGCCTCGTCTGGCGTTTCATTTCCTGCTAATAAAGCAGCCATTAACTCTGTGTAAGTTTTGTAATTCATTCCTTAATTAACTGAAACATATATGTCATGGGCCATGAGTCTACATGCTAAAATTGGATGGAATAGCCAAGAAACCAAATAGGTAAAAAGCTGTTTTTTTCACTTTTATCTGCAGACTAGCTGAATTATCCGGCATTTCTCGGCATTACTCTTCCTTCATTAACTCATCACATAAAAGGATAATTGATTGAAACAATGTGAAGCTTGATACACTTCATGGTTGAGGCCTTTACCTTGTAGAAATCCATTCTAAAGAAAGAAATTGAAATACTTTGCATGTTTCTACAAATTTACTTTGATTGTCGACTAGTTTCGATACACTGTATCATCACCACAGACTAGTGGTACAAAAAACATAGGGACATAGTTATATACATAGTTATACTCCCCTCCCAACCCATACAGTATATAACTATGTCCCTATGTTTTTATACCACTAGTCTGTGAAGATGATACAGTGTATCGAAACTAGTCGACAATTAAAGTAAATTTGTAGAAAAAAGCAAAGTATTTCAATTTCTTTCTTTTAATGTGAAGCTTCATTATTTAAGGTGTCTGATAAAATAAATTTTATCTCTCTATGTTGAGTGAAAGTAGTTTTTAAAAGCGAAAAATAAAGCACTGCGCAAAACCCAATCCGTAACATTTCTAATCAGCTTAACTGAGCAAAATTAATTTAAAATGCGTTTAAGACCAAAATCTGGCTGTCAAGGAAATATGCTATTCATAATTTCCGAGAAACTGTTCGTTTATTTCAGCTAAAAATGCAATTTTCAAACAACAACGAATTGGGAAAGATAATTGATTGAAGTATTTATAAAGTTCATTCTTTCAGCCATATGATATAAAAACTTTCAGTCCTCCATCTTGAACGAAAGTAATTCTAAAAAACAATAAATGAAACCTCTGCACAAAACCCATTGCGTTGCATAGACCGACTAGGAGTCCCTTTTTGGGACCTTTTTGGGCCCTCAGATCTTTTTAAAAGAGTCTAAAACTTTTAAAAATTTTCACCGGTCTTGAACTACAAATCTGCAAACTTTCAGCACGATTTGTATAAACTGTAAATTTGTAAAACTGTAGATTTGTATAAAAGACAGACGGGTGGTTTCACCCAAATCTGTAGGTACACAAAAATCGCTCCGACCACTATAAACTCACGATGAAAAAGGTATGCGAGGAGATGAAATGGCAAGGGCCGACATATACAACCACGAATACGTTTGAAAAATCATATTCCCTCTCTTTTGCGGGGTACGGGAAAAGGGGACGTTTGTGCGCCAAGGTGGACGAGAAGGAGGGGGACGCGAACATGTAAACCGAGATGATTATCGTAGTGAGGAGAGGAGAAGGAAGAGGAGAATATGACGCATTTTACTCTCTCCTTCGAGTATCATTTCCACTCTCTTCCTCCCCCTCTGCACCCTTGACGATGGATGGTGGCTTAGCCGCACCACTCTGCACCCACCCCTCGGATTGGGGTGGCGTGGCTGCCGGGAATGCGGGCGCCCTTGCCATGGGTGACCGCGGCTGGGGCCTGGGCGTTGGTCGGCGGCGCGGTTACCGTCGGCGGGCCGCCGTATTCGCCACCGATGAGCCCTCGTTCGGTTTCCCACCTGTCCAACTGGTAGCGAATGATATGATACTATTCGCTTAAGTGGCTGAGATGGTGGGGGCTAGTGGTCTGATCCCCATCGAGTGCCACAAGCTTGAATGGAATACACTTGAACTGCAATATTACAATTGTCAGATGATAAGTAAATATTGTCATCGATACTTACAAGGAGGCATCGCGAGACCTATGCTGAGGTCACTAACGACACGAAGTTTTTCTGAAACTAGAGAGAGAGTGTAGAAAATTTGTCACGGCTTTTTCTCCCATAGGGCCGGGTTTGCGAGAAAATTGTTAATATAGAAGTTCATTCCGTGTCAATTCTTTGCATTGCTCTTTAACATTAAAGGACCATCGTGGCCGATTGGGTTAAGCTAGTAGAATAGAATAAATCAGCGCCTAGGACTCGCAGCTCTCCAGCGGCATATTTTTTTCGGTCTAATATGTTACGGAAACAACGTAAGATGCCCGATCCCCTTACATGTACAAGGGTAACAAGAGCATTTTTTGTTTTCAACATATTTCCTTGACTTTCAACATTGTCGTTAGTGACCTCAGCATAGGTCTCGTGATCTCTCATTGTTAGTATTATCTGATAAATTTTGCTTTGCCATTTAAGTCAGAGCGATTGTGAAAGATCCCTGTAGGAACCAATCAGAGAAGCCAGAGAGCCACGAGGAGAAACAGACCATATCTCATCCTTCCCTTTTGTATAAATTAAAGCTTTCGCAAAAGCTGGTGACAGATGCGACCGTACAAAAGGTGTCAGGTTTGGAAGGGCTTGAGAAGGTGGACCAGAAGGAAAATTTAGGAATGGAAGTGAATGTCCGGCGAATTTCTTGCATTCAAAACCAGACAAGAGCAAAATTACACCTCCCTTCCCGGTGTTTGTGAAGTAGATCCTCTTCTGATCTAAAATTTGTATGTGCCAGGGATTTTTGCAGAGACTACTAACTACGTAAACATTTTAAAAATAATCACGATTGTACATTAAATGAAATTCTATATTCAGCCCCGAATGAAGTGCCTCTGTGTTGTGTGGGTTGACTGCATCTCAAATTTGTCGAACATAATGGGATGCAGCCAAACGTTATTTCAAGTATTGGTGAGCAGGGTTAGTGCTTCATTTCTCAAATGGTGGGTTATTTTTACCAAAGTGATGTGTGTTATCCTACAAGTTATTCCTCATTTACTCCTGAGAAGTTTATATCATGGATCACGCAAGATTTTCATACCTTCTTCATGTGGGGGTGTTTTACTGCAGTGGGTTTTGTTTCCGTGACGGATGCAAGCCAAATTCCTCACGTTTTTCCCATCATTGTACAATCTTTTTACACTATTTTCTGATATTTTATTATATCTCGTTGACATTCTATTTTTATATTGAGTTTAATATTATTTATTTGATTTATTTATCGCAGTGTTTGTCATGCACACTGTATTCACATACTGATGATGGGTTACATGGAAGATGATACTTTTAAAGTCTCAATCTCGTCCCAATAATGACGTTTATCTATCTATCTACTCCTGATTTTAGGCAAGACTTTAACATTCAATTGAACGCAGGCAGGCTAGGTAGCGACATATTACGATTTTGATGAAATGTTTCATCAATAAATAAAGGACCTCAACATGCTACTTATTCACCTTCTGGCGTTTGGAAATTCGAAGAAAAAATAAAATCAATTTACATCACTGCGTAGTTGTCACGCGGTAGAGTTTCTTTATTGCGATGACAACGTCGCTTGGGCAAAACAGCAATTACGTGGTTGCACTGATTGGAATGGTGGAGAAGGGTGGGGGGGAGTTAGGAAGTGGCACAAGCCGAAGGACCGGTGATGATTGGAACGACTGAGAAGAGCGAAGTCAAGAGAAGAGCGATATTAATGGGGACCAATTGAGTAGGACCGCCTTAGGGTAGTTTGAGCAAAATATCACTTCACCTAGAATTTAATGAATTTGACTTCATTTTTAAGATAAAACTCCCATCTTTGAAAATGATATCGAAATATCAACCCCTTCCCAAACTACATTTAGAACAATTTGCCTAAAAATATTAGTTGTTTTTCCTGGGATAGATTACGGCTATGCGCTCCAGACTGAAAAAATTAGAATTTTCTAACACCTTTTTTCCGTCAAAAAATAATTGTTTGTTTATTGTATGTTTTCTCAACAATTTGTAAAAAATTATTCAATAACTTACCGCATTCATTTTTACAGAACCGCAAAAAAACTTTCTGTTGTGAAGGTGTTTTCACCGTTCGGCGTGAAAAAATGAATCAAGGTTAAGACTTATGTAGTTATATTTATTTAACAACTGAGAATTATGGTCATATTTAACTATATTTTGCGCAGTTTACATTTCAATATTTACCTCATACTTCTCACTGACGTTTAAATCGAATATTTAAATTTCGTATATGGTCTCCATTATGACTAGGGAACTATCTCGCTCAAACTACCTTAAAGTGACGGTTGAACGACCAGGAACTCGTATACCACTGGTACGTCTCGACCTCTGAATTGAAGGGAAGGAAAATCAAAAGTGTTCCGATGGATGACTCAAGTGCATCCATCAGTTACAGATTTGTTAGCCAAAACGCCCATATACCCGTTTTTTTATTAGGAAAGGTTTATGCTTCAACTTCTCCTAGATGGCGCCAATCCATTTACACGTGTACATTTCACTACCAGATAAAAATACCGTTTTTGTCTTCTCAGCTACCAACAACTATCTGAATTGCTGTTTTTATAATGATTTCAAAAATAAGCTGTTACAAGCCATGTAAACAGAACATGGTGTATATTTTCAAGAATTTCAAATCATTTCTTTTTTCTAAAAAATATAATAAAATACACCTTCACTATTTTTTATCCAGATTAAGCTCATAATGGGTTTGTATTGACAAAAAATTATTAATTCATAAAAATGTTCATAAATTAAAAATTCATATTTTACTTTCTAAGTTATTAACAGTTAACTTGAACAAAGAAAGTAATAATGTGTAGTGCAATGCAAATTGTACAAGTTTTTGTTCAAACATTTGCATATTCAGATTTCATAATCATAATAATTTTCAAAGAACAATACATTGCCTTCAACTTGATACCAAATTTAACAAAATTGGTTCAATAATAAGAAATATTTGACACATATTAGCAATCACTTTCAAAATTGGAAGTAGGCATTTCGCAATCAATGTCATTTTCTCAAACATTTTTATTGTCATTTTTACTTGAACCCGTCTAAGGATTTTATTCAATGTAGAGTTAACAGTGAGGAATGGTAATTACACCAAGAAGATGCCAAACTGGGAGGCAGACACTGACCCAATGTGAAACATATCAAGCCATAAATCCTGAATGAAGATTTTAGCAAAGAATAACACGGGAGCCATCCAAGCCATCGGATAGTAGAGACGTGAAATTACTGAGAGAACAGACCTTTTATAAATGAGGAGGTCGTGTTGGAGTGAACAATTCTAAGATGGAAGACATCATTCTCTGGATCCCAGTTTATTCCAAGCGTTGCAATTGGATCACTCTCAGTGAAACTTTTGTAATCAGGTCTTTCTTCCGAATTATGTTTACGATTATTAGAAGCCCACTTGCTCAACGGGAATCCTGCAGCATTTAACATTTTAATAATGTGGTCTTTGACCTCTAAGGCCTGCTCTAAATTTTAGGCACTACAAATAATTTGATGAGAGTTGTTATTGACCATTCTTTTATGTTAAATGTTTTATGGAGAATTGGTCATTTAAAATAAATCACTTTTCTTCTCTCTTCAACGTTTCAAAACTTTATTGTTTCATCTTCAGGGCTTGAGGTGGAACACTTAGATAACCAATTCAGACAGTTTTTATTTTAACGCAATTGACATTTGTTATTCTAATAACAAAATCATCTTTATGTTACACTATAAACAATAAAGTGTTGAAAAGTTGGCGAGAGAAGAAAAGTGATTTTTTTAAATGACAAATTCTCCATAAAACATTTAATACTACAGATAATTTCATAAACCAATGAATGATATTGAATAGCTTCTGCTCCTAAAGGAAAATAAGATTGCTCATCCTGGGCCAACTGTCGTAGGACTCGAAGCGCTAAGAATGGAGCAGATCCGGTTCCGTACGTTACCGTAGTAAGCTTGTAGTCCTTAAAAGGCTCAGCAGGATTGAATATCTCTAGAATTATCTCGTAATCTTCATCATTTGGGTGGATACGTATCTGAAAAAACCCTTAACAATATAAGTCTGAATAATAAATGTGACTCTAAAAAATCTCCATCGTGTCAGTAGCAACCAAAGATCAGGCTGTAATTTGGGTCCAGGTAAAAGTAAGCCATTCCGAGAGTATCTTAATGAAGACTTAAAAGAGGCATTGGATAACACTCGAATGCTCTTAAGGCCGTTTTACACGGTACATTTGTTTGTACAATCTCTTCCGTGAACTCTTGCATGAGGCAAAATGTATCGTGTAAAGCGGTAAATTGTATGAACACTTGTGCGAATGTCTCAATGCCTGCACGGGAAATAGAACCAGTTCTAATTTCGTTGAGACAAACGTACAATCTCACGTACATTCGTTTGTACAAAATCTTTCATCGTGTGAAACGGCCTTTAGAAGCGTCACATCTTTTCTCAACGGCATGATGGGGATGATAGTGATTGTTATAAAAATTTTTCTCCGTAGCCTCCATGTGTTTCAGAGATAATTATTCTGACAAAAATGATTATGCATGGCTTTCATTTCATTTTATACTTCCAAGCGACGCTGAAACTTACAGACAAATTCAGAACAACTTTTTTAAAGGAACCAAATAAGAGTAAATTATCATTTCTGATGGGCAAACACACAACGGTACGTCTTTTATCATCCATCGAATGAGTTATTCTAAATTGATTCTCACAATAGTCGTCAGCGTCAGACATGGGCTTTTCCGAAGAGACTTCGTCTATCTCCCAGAATACATGGAGACCATCGGTCAACCCGTTCTGAGCTAGAATGTACATTGCTGACGCGAAACTTCTCCCGAATCACGAATTATAAAGACGGCACAGGTCCCATTAAAATCCATACAAACGGAGAAAACCTGGCATTTGGTGAGCCCATTTGTCCTAGCCGAACTTCATTTAAGAATAAAGGTTCACAAGCATCAGTGCCCAAAATAGGGTCAATCGAGGATTGTGTATTAAACTCTGGATCGGCAAGATGCAAAATATGTCAGTACGGCCAGTGTTGAAGCCGTGCATAATGAGATGGAGTTAAAGTAATCAGCGTTACAAGTACATATCCTTGAAAATGAAGCCCAAAGAAGCTATTTTAAATTGATCTAATAAACAAATTCACAAAACTAGAAGCGGTCTCACAACCCTGACCTCCTGTTATAGGAACGTGCACCTTTGTTTTTGCAAGTTGCAACGCCTGAGCAACCCCTTCTGTCACAAAATAGGATTTAAAGCTGTGTCAAGTAAGGCTCCAACCGTTATATAATCCTATCAGTAGTCAATACAATACGTAGTCTCACAGTTACTAAAAGCACTACTTTATTAGTCGTTGCAGAACAAACTGATGCATCTGGCGCCCTTTGGGTTGAGGCTGCTGCGAAGTCCGGCATGTTGTCTATCGCTCTTGTCGAAAATAAAAATGGTCAAGTTATAGTTTAAGTAAATCCTGATGCCTAATATGAAGGGATCGTGAAGTAACGTGTGATGCTTATGACTGCACACCAAACATGTGCTTGAGGTATTGTTCTCGGGCTCAGTACCAGGTATTTGGCTTCATATTGGCCAATATGAAACCAATTACCTGGTGAAGAGCCCGAGAACAATACCTGAATATTATTAACCGGGAAAAACTTATATCGTATGTGCTTGAGGATTATCAACACCTGGTAGTATGCTGATTAAATATACAGTTCATGCAAAAAGAACTTTTGAGCACATTCTCCTTTCGCTCGATGGGTTTAAACCCTTTAAACATAGGGCAATAATTCAAGAAATTTCCTTTTGAGTATAAAATACATTGCGAAGACTACCTCGGTCATTGTTTAGTAGATGCGGTTTTAACTAGTGATCTCTGTTTAAAAGCCTTTTTGGTACCAGCAAGGTCATGTTGGTTTTCACGACCTGGATAAGTATTGGAAGAGTTCACTTCCTTTGTCACTACCAAAGCATGGGTTCTATTTTACAATACAAAAGTTGAACAAAGCAGAGAATTTCGGAATTGTAGTAGTATCTTATAATGCGATTTCCAATGAGAGACGAGTAGGCAAGTCGAGTATTTTTATAAGCAGAAAAACAAACCACTCATCCCACTGTTCAATTGGCTTCCCAAGTTTCTCAAAGACTCGTATCGATTGAGGGAAATGGTCAAGAATGCGTCTTAGTTCAACCGACGTAGCTCTTAACACAATTGAAATTTCAAATAAACTCTTCATGTGGAAGCTCGAAAGAATTCTTTTACTCCCGTAAAATCTTTCAAGGTCGTCCCATGCCCCGAAGTGAGTTTTTAAGTCAAGTAGCTTTTGTACATCAGAAAGGTCTGGTATCTCGTGAACAAGCTTTTTGTGTTGGTCACGGAAGCCCTCCCATTCTAATAAATTTCGCGATAAAGTAAAAAATTTTATCTTTGGCAGTTGGGTGTGAACATTATTGCTGCAACTAGAGCATTGAATTTCACCGTTAGATTCAGAAGGAGCACACAATTTAGAAAGGCATTCCATGATATTAGCGCAAGCGTCAGTATATTTTATCTCAAATTGAGCGAATAAATCCTCTTGCAAATAGACTGTTCCCGCAGCATCAGTTTTCTTTAACACTGCTTACAGTTTATGTAATAAATCATTCCAATACGAATGAAGCAACTCCTTACGTAGTTCCAACAGGGCATATATAAGTTTGTCCTTCCGATATTTCAACGTGTCATTCCAAAATCTAGGAATAATTCACCTCCATTGCATTATTTTGAACAAGTCCTTCAGTTTCTGGAGACGTCAGAATGTAAAAAGAATCTAAAATTACTTATTAATTACTAGTGAGTTCGTCAATGATATATGTTTATCACTAAAGAATTTCAAAAGCGCAAGAAATAATGTATCAGGTACCAGTGAAGTCGGGTGGGTCTCAAGGACACTATATAGTAAGAACATAGTACAAGACGAAATAACGTTAACGATCGTGAACCTTCACATTCTTTTAAGCTCAGTTGATCCAAAATAAAGTCATCAAGGACGTAAGATGACACAAAATGACTGAAATATCAGTGAGTCTTCAAGGCAGAGTAGGCATTAGCACAAGCTAGGCTAAATAGTTCCATCATCTTAAAAGTTAGCAATTTTCACAAAGCACATCACATAAAGTTCTAACCAGTGAGTCCAGCACTCGTCAGAGTTCTCAGCATCGAGACGAGAAAAAAGACGAGCAAATGCGACACAGCTGCCTGCAACCTCAATATCACACCACTGCCGTTGGCCTTTCCTGAGCAGTTTTGCCTCACACCAAGGAGGTTAGAAAAGAAATGGAGGCGGAATGCCACTTGATTCTTGAAGCCAATCCGTCATTGCAGTCGGCACAGTTTAGACCTTCCTCTGGCTTACGTGTCCGGCGGTCGCATTCGATTTTCGTCAAATCTAAGTTAAAAACCACAGACAAGCCGATGTTTTGTAACTGGTTTGGCAACACCTACTCGGCACAAAATCCTTCCCAAGCACCCCTATTCTTGCTTCACTATCACCCATGAGCGCACATGGTCATGCCTCCTCCATTTCATTTTAACCTCCTTGCCCCAAACTCAATTCTATGAACGCATAATTAAAATGCGTGAAATTGGAGCCACTATAAATATCCTACTCCTTGCGGTTCGTAATATCAATTTTCGTCCTCTGGCGGAATTTGTATAGCCATGGTGGCAGTAGGCTTTCTCAGTTGTCTAACAGTCCCGCTGCCGAGTTGTCGAAGAAAGAGCGATTTCCGTTACTTCTCGCATACGCCGAACGCAGATACCAAATTAGTTTGCGTTTTTTTTCCGCCGATTTAAATTCATATGCTACCCGGACAAGTTGCCGCAAGGTCGTTTAGCGAGGGTTATTACGATAGTTTGAGCGAGATAGTTCCCTAGTCATAGTAAAGACCATATTCGATTTTTTTTAATTTAAGCGTCTGTAAGAAGTTTGAAGTAAATATAGTTTTATTTATGGTACAAAAATATAGTTATACATGACAAAAATTCTTAGTAATTAAATAAATATAACTACATAAGTCTCTAACTTGGCTCATTTTTTCACGCCGTACGGTGAAATCGCCTTCTCAATAGAAGGTTTTATTTGCGATTCTGTAAAATGTACTGCGGTGAGTAATTGATTAATGTTTATAATTAGTTGAGAAAACATACAGTTAATTTTTATAAATAGTTGAGAAAACATACATACTACACACCGTTAGTTATTTTTACGAAATCTAGGAGTCAGCAGTTCCATATTTTTTCAAAATTCTCCCTCTGAAGCGCACAGCCGTAATCCATACCACGTAATACAGCTTATAATTTTAGGCGAATTGCTCGAAAAGTAGTTCGACAAGGGGTTAATATTTTGATACCATTAAAAAGATGGGATTAATTTCTTTAGTATTCGTCAAATTCATCAAATTCTAGGTGAATTGGTTTATCTCTTGAACTACCTTAAGACGCCTACCATGACCCAGGTTGGGCGACACAGCCTTCAGTGCTGGAGGGACAAAAAACCGACCCAGGTCGGGCGACACAGCTAATAATAAAAAGGGAGTGAATATGAAAAAGGAATCCGAGGTGGAAAATTACGAGAGATTTAATGTAAATCAACGTAGTGCGTCTCAGCGCCCCGCCATGATTTGGTCATTTAAATATCCACGTCGGAAACATTTTAAAATTTTTATGTGTATATCTCGTCGCTTCAGTCTCCAGTCTGTCTCCGAACGGTCTCCTTCTTCGTGAGTCCCGTGAATGGCGATGGAGGGTTCAAGAGGGAATGATTCGACGAGTTCAATGAAATCTGCGGACTCGCACGCATGGATGTGCTTCTTTGCTTTTTGATTTGAGCAGTGTGAGGAGTGGTGAGGAGACTTTCAACTAGGTTTGTCAATTGGTAGTGTAGGTTGTTAGTTGATTTACTCCCCATTACAAGAATGCCTTCTGCTACCTAGTACTAACAGCACACCGTTCATGCTTTCAGTATAATTCTTGTATCTGTGTCCACTTATATAATTGCAAAATGCTAAGGGTTCTGCCAACATTGGTAGCAATACCTATAGAGTAGTGCATGCTTGTGAGACTACGCCCCCTGACAAGCATTAGTGGTTTATGTTAAATCAGTGGCGGATACAGAAAACATTCAAGGGGGGGGGGCGCAAGTTATCGCGACGATTGTAGCTTTCAAACTGACCGCCTGGCAGCGACTCTGCTTCCCTTATATATGTAGCTCGGTTGTTTTGAGAACAGTTGGTGCCAGAATGTTCGCTTCCAGACTTTTAAAGTGTGTGAACAAATACAAACAGTAGAATATTCGCGACTTTTCTCGAACAAATACCGGACAGAATAACGTATCGAGATCACTAGAATGGCCGTGACTTTTCTCGTAGGTTAGCTATCTATGTGCCAGACAGAAACGTATGAAATACGATGACGCGCGCACGTGCTACATAAGAAAGTACAACTACTCGATAACTCGACTCAGAGACGACTGACGAAAGACACGAACGAATAGCGTGCGGGCTGACTGGCGAGGGCGGCCCCGCAAGGGGGGGGGGGCGACCCCGCGCCCCCCATATGTATCCGCCACTGTGTTAAATGCATGAATAGTTGTAGTTACACTATTGTAAGCTTAATAGGGTATAGAGTAATGCATGTTGGTGACTACTCACTCCCTGCCATACACCCTCGAATTGGCTTGCAGGGTATTCTGTGGATGAAGGGGTGGTGTTTACGTAGAGATTGGGCAATGTTAGGGATGATCCAAACTGAAATGATTTGAATAACTTTTTTGTGGAATGAACGTTGTTTATTTCCACATTTGCGATAGAGGAAAAGCAATGACAAAACTACAAACGATAACAACAAAAGAAGAAAAAAACGGTACATGTGGGACCAGCTATAGGCATTAGTCTCTTCAGGGGTAAAATTGCCACCGGATTGGAGTGAAAAACGTGGTACATCTCCGGAAAATATGTCACCATATTTATATGAAGAACTAAATCCTACGTTTCCGAGGTATTCATTTGAAAATTTAACTTAAAATAAAATGATGCTATAAGTTTTTAGTGCTTTTAGGCGCGAGATTGGGTGAACCACATTCGTGTTGCCATTTTCGTGGATTTTAGGGGGAAGGGGAGAAATCCTAGCAAAGAGCAAATAAAAGGCAGGAAGGGGGGAGGGGTGGGGAATCGTCGGCAGCGACATCTCTCCGCTCGGACCGGAATCAGGGTGGATGGGCGAGAGGGTGAAGGGGTGGAGCGGCGGCAGGAGGGGAGGGAAAGGGGAGGAGCGAGAGGGATGGCGGGAGGGGGGAGATTTCGTGAGCGGCTGTGGGCGCGCGCGTCGCCAGTCAAAAGCGAGGGAGGCCCCGATTCGGATGCAAGGAACTCTCGCCCCGTTGCGTCCGCCCCGCCACAGTCCCTACGCCGATCGCAACTTAGGGGAGCGCGCCCCGCCGCCCGCCCAAGTCTCCCGGCCGCGGCGACCGCAACTCCCGGCATAGCGAATATACTCTCCGCCGGTGATCATTTAGTGCTTTTTTTTTGCGTGTCCCCCATTGCCCCATCCCCTAATTCCCCACATCTTCACAAACTTCCCCTCCCCCCCCTAATGCATCATCATTTTCCCTACGCGCCCTATGTATCGTGAGTGCGACCTCCAAAAGTAATCTCTAACACCCCCGCTAGTGTGGACCAACCTGGATATTCTCCTCTCGATACCACAGTTTGTATTTTTTTTCAGCAAAATTTAACTCTACTTGCCGTGATCGTGAATAACCGATCACTACCCTCCCGCCTTGTCCCATCTGGGATTCCTCATCCCCTACCCCGTGGCTTTCGACAAATCTGTCACTCAACCCTGGCCGTAACAACCCTCTTTATCTCCGCCTTGTCTTTCCTAGATACAGTTTACAGGAAAATGCAGACATTCCTGTGGAAGATAACGGATTAACCTGTCTGTGTTTGTCAAAAGTGTTCTTCTTCGGCGAAAAGAGATCAATTTCCCGCCGTGGCCCAAGGAGTGACGGATCTCGTTCTGTGCAGCCTTATGGGAGGATAATTGCGTCTCGGATTCCATATGTTCGTGTGCATTCTAAAGAGAGAGAGAGAGACGTGGTTGCAATGTGCCTGATTATTGAGGATTATCTATTGTAAATGAGCGAATGGGTGAAGTGTTGATGTGTTAGTCGACGACGCGTGTCGTCATCACGGCCCTTATTAACTACAAGGCCGGCTGCCCGCACCGCCAGTGAACAGGAAACGACTAATCAATGCCAAGCCACCGATTTTCCTTCTCCTTGGGCCTTTTTCATTCTCTAGTATGGTGTACGTCGGGTCATTAACAGAGAGAAGCCGGAGACCCGAACTCATCGCCAGCAGAGGCGACTGTGGCCTTGGGTTCCTCACAGCCGGCACAGCGGAGGGAAACAAGTTGTGAATGTTCACCTAACCCCAGTGTTTATATTCATTAGAATCCCCGAGGGAAGTGTCGCCCTATTCGAATACAGTAAAAGGAGAGTTCTCCTACCCTCGGGTCGTGTGCTCCGTTTCCCTCACGGCGACAGTGTTTCCGGACTCACGAATAATTCAACTGCGAAAGTTTTTCCCCAAAGAGTGGCTTCCAAAGAGTCTTCCCAGCAAGAAGTTTCCCTTTCTCTTCCACTTCGCAGCACCACTTTCTTCTCTCTCTCGGATAAAGTTTCTTCTTCTCTTTGGATATCCTCGGGTGCCGTCTACACAGCCGCCTTACCCCTTAGCGAGAGTGCATGCAGTCCATTCGTTTGTCCTCCCGCGGGCAGTGAGCGTGTGATTTAGTTTTCGGGTCGTCGGTCCTCGTAGTGTCGCGAGCGCGCATCTTCTGGATACGTGGACGGTCGACGGTTCGTTCTCTTCTCCTCTCCGGCTTATGGTGAATCGGTGATAATTGGTTATTTGGAAAAGTGCTAAGTACGAGGAGGAGAGGGGTTTGCAAGGAGTGCAGCCCACCTTAATGTATCTGGGGCCGCACCGCGCGTCGTCCCAGAGGCGTTCATCTTCTTCGCCGCTACTGCAGCAGCCGCCCTCCGGAGCGATGGTTCAGCGCGCCGCCACGAGGGCGCTCTCGCTGCTGGGCGTGGCGCTGTTGGTGCACCTCATTGTCGTCAACTCCGTCGCGGAAAAAGGTGAGCACCAAAGGCCATCACCACACTCCGTGGTGCTCAGTGCACTTGCACTCTGGCAACCTTTCCCCGATGACGTAATTAGAAGGCGTAGTGTACTGCGGTAGAATCACGGTTCCTTCTTTCGCGTTATCGTTATCCATAACGCAAACCGCTCTAGAAGGGCAATGCCTAAAGTTACTGTCCTAAGAATGCACTCCATCAACTAAAACTAGTGATTTAAAACTCCTGGCAAAATTTTAAGAATTGCGATCAGGATATTGTCTCCACGAGCGCTATTGGAAAATAACGGTAACGCGAGCGCAAGAGCTATGGAGAACCGTGATTTTGCCCCTGGTCAAGGCGTCAGTTAGCGAATCCTTAAAGGCAGCACAGTTTATTAGCCTTAGGACCTGCTCGGTGCATATTCAGGACCAAGAGTCAAATACATAAATGGAAGTTGATGGCCGACTCGCGACTTTTCACGATAATTATCCAGACTCCTCCTTCAGGAACACGAGAAAGAATGGCACTTCACACCTCGTCTGTAATGTATCTTTTGTTCGCGATTGCACTCTCACACACGCCGAAGACGTATACACCAAGCGTACAGCAGCAGCGGCATCGTTTTTCGGGTCGCAAGGCTTTGCCATCACCGTGTGCGATTACGGCCCGTTTGCACATGTTTAGTTGTAGCGGCAACACTTTACACCAATTATCACAGCCGTGTCTGGTAGATAATTTCTTTAATATTGTTTTCTTCTCCCTGGTATTCCTCTAGCTAAGCAACAAGAATCCATTATTTACGCTGATCGGCTAGTAAAGCGAGATATCCAATCACCCAAAGTCTACCATCTAACAGTAGCATACATGTGTAATGTTCAAACTGCCATGGTTATGTCACACTAGCTTATTACCTTAACTCTAAAGAGTAATCCTTAAACAACTCAATCAACGATCCCCAAGGTGATATTCTCTCTCCAGACCCTTAAATGGACAGACCTACGTGTTGTCGACGTTTCTCCCGCTGCCGTCTCATGTCCCTTATCAGTGGCTACATTTCAAATGCTAGAATATTAAAGTTTCTTACCAACTCGTTATTGTTCATGTGTTGCACTCCTCGTCCTGAATTTGGCATAAATAGAAAGACCTCCAGTTCACTTGATTTAATTATTTTGAACAGGACGTGTTATTTTGTCATCAATCACCTTCGCTAATTACTCCCTCAAACTTTAAACTAGACAACGACGAACAGCTTTTGAATCTTTCTCCGCTTAAAAAATTCCCTGCCGTTAGGTGCGACGCGTATTATAAGGAGAAAATCACATTGCCAATGCATCAGTTGAACTGCAAATGCTTCAAATCCAGTGTGCATTCATTTCTCTCCTCATGGGACTAAAATGTTTTAGAGCATTGAGATAGGGAAATTCAGAGAACGCATAAGTTTTCGCGAACGTTTGCGTCATTGTTACTGGTAGGAAGATATTTCGGGAGATCGACCGTCAAGTATAGGAAAAACATGGTGTTTTCTACAATTGATAGCTAAATCTCTTTGACCCTATTTACCTACCAGTGATGCACCGCAATATTATGGGTAGATTTACAACCCGGTGGGTAAATTTTTCGAAAACAGTTAAATTTATTGATTATTGGATAATAATTAATAATGAAAATTAAATAAAGCTGTGAATATTGATTCCTTTACTCCAATTGTAAAAACCATAATTTGGTGGGACGGATAGAATAGGTATTCCTTTAATGGATGTCGCCTAATACGCCATATGGTCAGCGGCCGACCACCGATCGGTCAGACCGTAACCTAAGCCATTATCCGAATCTTTCCAAGAGCGGGCCGCAATTCAAATGAATTACTGTCTCCTGAGGTTCTGGAAACTACTCACTAGCCCATGTTGCGGAGCGTTATTCCAAACTCCGTGACGGAAATGAAAATTTCAGTTTGGCCAAGGCCCGGGCGGCAATATGGCTGATTTTCTAGTTGCTACGGGATTCGTTGTGCGGCTGATGAGACATTGTGACAGTGGCACTTCAGTCTAAATTACACGCCATTTGGATTCTTCAGGACTAACAGGCGTTTTGTTTTACATTTTATGAATAATTACCAAAATATCGATTTGATATTTCGCAAATAACGTAAATGCGGCATTAAGTACACGTTTCTGGTGGAGAATGTTTCATTTTTAAATCGTACGTCCTAATAGTGTAGTTTCGGGGGCACTCAAAAGTGCCTTCCCTTCCGTGTGACTCCAAAACAGCGTGCGGTCTGAAGTTTGATCATTCGTCGCTGTCGGAAAATGAATGACACCGGGATGGACCGCATTGAACGCTGGGAACGGGTGGATTGAGCGTCGCCGGCGACCGAGATGAACACAACCGCTATCCTTTCCCCTTCCCCTAATGACAAGGTACAGACTTGATTGAAAACGGAATTATTAATTGTAGAATGCGTTTGCATTAGGTAGGTTTACATACTACTGACGAATCCTCAGGCCTCTTTTCAAATCATGTGCCAATATTCTTCTGTTAATGCAGACAGCCATATTTTATGACATTATAACTTTTGTTAAACGTGGCCACAATTTACAATTTAAGGTCCGGTTTTACTATTTCAGGTTAATTAAATACTTACGTGGTGTGACAATTAACCTTAGATTTTTCTAATCCATCTGACGATCAAGTGAACGAACCGATTATCTGCAGATATTCACAAAACAGAAACTCGTTAGTCATAGTTCGCCATTTATCAAAATAATTATCTATTAGGTGTGAGGTTATTAGTTGGGATATGATGACCATCGCCAAGAAAACAATTCTCTTACCGATGGACCTCCTTGACGGAGCGCAAAGAATCCCGGGACTTGCGGGATTCGCTAGAGATCAAAAGGACTATCTAGAATACTTTCCAGGAAACGACCCCGATCGCCTTCAATGAACGGACCTATAAAAGCTGATTTAACTAGAATGACGTTGGAATTTTCTCTCGTTGGAAGCGAATTTTACTCACATATAATGAATAAAAAAACATCTATAAACAGTAGCTGTTGCGAGGTGTTAAGTGAACAATAGCCGGTGACGCATCCACAGAGTATAGTTGAAAGACTGATAATAACGATTGAATGAGAATTTATCTCGAAACTTCCTTATTTTTATAGCATGTTACTCGAGTGAGAGAGCTCTCAGCGGAGACGCTACGGTGCCGGCATCCAACCCAATCCCAAGCTAGAATTTCGTTGCTGAAATCCCTTATCCCGTATACCATGTACTTATGTATTTGCTGGATTATATCAATTATCTTGAAGTAATTCGACCACTCAAGCTTTATTGTAGCCCCCATGAAATCGGTAAAATTTATGTGAGCATTTATTTCTTATAATCTCCATAAATTTATCATACAAAGGGATAATATCTTTCCATGTACATGGCAGGGGAAGCTTATTCTCGAGGCAACTTTGCGAAACTGAGTTATTTATCTACTTTCAGTATCTCTATTTATCATAACAAAAATCCACTTGGTAAGCTCTTCACTTGAATTTAAAAAAAATCAGACACCCCTCATGTCCTGCATGAGTATTGCTGACGTCAAAGCAAACCGCCTTCTCAAAATATGTATCATGACGAAGACACCGCATAAACGCCTACAGGAAGAGTAAAATCCAATATGGAATATATTCTCAGTTAAGAACCGGGTAGATTGCATTTCAAAATGACAATATTTCCTCTTGGATGCCATGCCGTCCCCTTTAAGTGCGAATTGGATGACCATAAAATCGTCTCTATAGCATAGCATCATCATCAACGGTGATCAACCCGAAGTTTGTTTGACGCTGCGTGAATCCACTACACTCTCTTTCTAGATAAAGTTTTTACTCCTCCATTATTTTACACTCCACAATGAGCCTGATGCATGTAATCTCTCACAATTAGCCTAATGTAGATGCATTGAACTGTGGAATAAGCCGCATAGTAACATAAACTGAGTCACACGAGTGTGTGATTAAATAATAGTATGAAATTTACTGTTGACAATCATTCACCTGGACTGGGGTTCAACCCAGGCCCCTAGGCATCGCGCAGAAACCTCGAACCAGTTATTTAAGAGCACTTCATTCGTTCAGGATGGGTCGTGGTTCGCATTTCTGTCCAGGTGAATAATTTTAAAAACGGTGAATGTCACACAATTGTGCCTGATGTAAGCATCCATGGTTTTCCACAAATAGTCAGCCCATCAATTTCCTACCAAATCAATACTGCTTTAAAAAGGTTGTTGTGTCTTAGAATGTGACCAATAAGTTTCCTTCTTATTCTCAGGGTAATTTATGAACTCCATCTTTCCTTCTTAAAATGTCTTCATTATACTTAGCAAGATCCGGTCCTTCGGGTATACTGCCGCGAACGTTCGCGGTAGAATGACCGTAAGACCAGATCTTTGTAATTAAATACTCCGCGGAAGCCATCACAAGAACTTCATTATATTTTTTCCCTCTTCAACATTTAGTAGCACTTCTTCTTTTTTGACTCAATCTATCTCTCTCTCTCTCTCTCAAATATGGTTGTATAAATTTGACGGGAGGCATTATATTAGAAAGAGTGATTGTACCATTGTGTACGATTTACCTGCGCCATATCAACTACATGCCAATAAATTCGTGCCAAAGATATAAATTTTCCATCACATGCGTGGGCGGCGTTCAAAGACCACTGCTGGCCCTCGGAAAGAATTCTTTGCTCGGTGCTCGCTGTAGTTCGAAGCGATGCGGAAGTGGGCCCGGGAGGAACGGTGCATAGCGCCCGGGTGCAGCGAGGTCTGTGGGCGGAATAAAGGATCCCTTAAATGCTGCCAATCTCTTTACGGAGTATTTAGGGTTTCAGCCCATTTTAGCTGTGGGAAACGTAGGCATGCCTAATTCTTTTCTTTGGCGATTGCGAGAAAAACATCCATGTAAGTTTGTCTGTCACCTTCGTCCCTCTTCCAGTCCCCAGTGTTATCACCGGAATACCACAAAAAAGGCTCACATTTTAATATTATTGTGAGTAGGATGGAACGATGCCCTCCACTCAAAGGCAATTCTAGGCTGTTAAACATCGTTCTGTTCCAAATAACATTAGTGTTAAAATGTCCCGTAAGAACAATCATCCGTCTCAACCAGGAATCGCTTGATATTTCGCCGAGTGCTCCAGTAATGTATGACACCGAGGCGTTCTCTCTAGAACTGTGGGCTCTAACTAAGATGTAGGTATAGCTGTTCAAGACTGGAGTATATGCAATGTTTGTTAGCAGTCGAATTGTGCCCATGGCACCACTGTCCGCGAGGTTAAAACGTAACATTAGAAGCCATTAGGGGTTCACATTTGAGCAATTTTAAGGACTCCACGAATGTACCGCATTATACCTTTCGTACTCATGTGTCCTTGTATGTGACACCGATAAGTTAATAACGCGTCTATTTCGTGCTATCCTTAAAATGTGAACATTGCTACGTTCAACTTCGATGAACCACTGCATGCTAAGGGATTGAAGCACTCTACATCTACAAAATACCCTGCAAGCCACCTCAGGGGTGTGTGGCAGGGGGTGAGTATTCACCAACATGCATTACACTATACCCTAAGTTAGTGTAACCACGACTAATTATGCATTAGCATAAATCGCAAATGCTTGTCACGAGGCGAAGCCTCACAAGCATGCACTACTACACTACAGATACTATCACAATGGAGAGGGACCACTAAAATATATGTATTTTGCAACTACATAAATGGACAAAGATTCAAGACTTATGCAGAAAACATGCACGGCGCGCTGTTAGTACTAGGTAACAGATAAGGATTCAAGTATTAGGGAATACTACTACTATTAAAAGCTACACTACCTAACGACAAACCTAGATAAAAGTCTCATTGGCAGCTGTTATGGCCCCTTATTGTTCGTGGGAAAGATGACATTTTAAATGTGTACATTCTGCAGTCTAGTTCCCTAATTTTACTCTCATGATCTACCGTAGTATGTCGGATTCCGTAAAATATTATCAACGTCTTCAGAGAATAGACCGGTTTGGAACTTACATAATAGATTGAGTCTAAATTTTAATCGACGGTCTGAAAGCTTTTCCTATCCCAGTTGCTGCAAAAGATCAGTAACACTAACGAGATTATCAGAACCGCATTTAACGTATCTTGCCGATCTTCGCTGCACGCGTTCTAACTCAGTTTCCAAGCCTATCTCATAAGGATCCCAAATACTGGCAGCATATTTCAAGTGGGGTCTAACGCGGGAGAAGTAGCTGATTTCCCTAACTTTATCGTCGCACTTGCCAAGTACTCTTTTAACAAATCCCAATTTACGATTAGCTTGACCGGTAAATTCTGCAATTTGTTTACTCCACGAGAGACCATTAGTCAGTTTAACTCCGAGGTATTTAACCGATTCTACAGTATCTAATTTGCTGTTTTTTATGCAATAGCTGTTACAAGGACCGTTTTTCCTTTTCCAAAAGTTCATAACAACGCATTTTTTCAGGTTTAATTCTAACTGCCACGCATCGCACCACTCCTGTATTGCCTCGAGATCCTTAGTTAATGCTTCCTTATCATTAAGGCTATGCATTTTTCTATACACCACTGCGTCGTCTGCAAATAATCTAAGCGTACTCTCAACTGTTTCACAGATGTCGTTTATTGCATTGTAAATTGGTTGCATTGTACTGGTTGCATGGTTCTGGTTGCATTGTAAATTATACAAATTTTAATTTTAAACGTACTACCACTTTGGCCTACATTGGTATTATCAGGTACAGTATGTAGTTAGTTCAGATGCCGGAGGAAGACATTCGGTGATACACAAAACTACGCGACGCGCTGAAGCCGGATGCAAAAACAGAAAATATCGCGATGTCTGTCCACCTATTTTTTGTGTCTATCGTTCTCGTCTCTATACATATAATGTTGTGGAAATATCACACACGTGGTCATGCAAGTAGTCGGTTCCGCAAGAAAGGTGGCATGTATAATTCTATATTCTATGTATAATACATACATGGAAACACTGAGAAGAAATACACACAGATAAACAGTTTCGATATTTCGATTGCCGCTAGAAACCTTTTTTACAGGAAGTAAGGATCATGTATCACCAGTGTGTTTCCTTCCTTCCTTCATAAAAGTTTGCCAGCGGCAACCGGAAAATTGGAACTGTTTAATTGGAGTGTTTCTTCTCCATGTTTATATGTTAAATGCTGCCTTATTTGTGGCCCATTGTATTATTATTATTTTATATAGTCACTTATTCACATTATCACTTTATATAGTCACGATAACTGCCGTAATTTTTCAAAATTACTTCTAGACTGATACACAAAATATGATTGTGAAAATTCGTGGACAACTTTGTTAATGGGTAAAATCGGACCTAAGGGAGGAAATGGCGGAGTTTTTTAAAAAAGAAATATTGAAAAATCACCATAACACCCTTAATATGAAATGTATTGCATTCCGTTATATTTATTTTACTTCTTAAGATTTAAAAAAACCATAGACCGGGCCTAGAGGTATTATTTATATTACGCGTCCAGTTCCTCTTTCTTCCAGCGAATTATAATCAAGGAACAAATGTTTAGATGTTGAAAATGCCACCATTTAAAATACGTATTGAATCAACGGGGTATAATTTGTTCACCATTATAATTCTATGGATACAGAAAATACTTATTTTAATAGGGATATTAATTTCTTCATCGCTGATCACGTAAGATAAACGAGTCCTTAGTCCGTCAGGAGTGGTGATAGAATAGAAAAAATACCTGAATATTTTCTGAAATTAAAAATATATATGTATACCGATTCCGAATAATGTTGATGAATTTTTAAAATTGTGTCACATTTTATTACAGCGAGCTTGGTGACCATTTGGTAATTTAGAGAATTTTGGAAAATATTTATTATCCATATCTGATATAGTACGCTGATACATTTACCTTGTTTAAGCGTCCTGTGTGTCTTCATGCAGTTAATTAAAATCGAAGATCAAATAAGGAGGAACTGAAAAAAACGCTAGCTAAAATAAAAATTTGACTACGAGAATTAATTTTTTTTCAGTATTTTCATTCGATGGCTACTGAAAACTTTGATTTTGATAGGGATTCAAATGTCTAAATAGCTATTCATTTAGTTTAAATTTATTCCGTTAGAAGTTGTACATATTCATCTAAATCTAAGGGGTACCGTGAAAGCCACCTCTAGGGTGTGTGGCACGGGGTGATTCCGCACCAGGTGTTTTGTTCTCAATACAGTTCAAATTTTGTCAATAATGATGTAATTTACTACTAAAAAGGGTTGATTATGTCACTGTCCAAATTATCTATCACAGTAATGTGCATGTCCAGGTTCGAATTCCGTTCAAATGATAGTAGCCTTTAGGTGCCATTTTCTCATTTTGGTACATTGCATTTTTGTGAGATGTCGTTGCAGTGACTGGCAGATGATCAGACCATGTTCATGTACAAAGGGATGAAATTTTACATCAAAATATAACTAAACTTGACCATAATTCGGATCCGGAATTTTCATTTGTCGGCCAGCTTGCTATCCAGTTTCCCTAATTAGCCATCTATGTTCAAGGCGAATTTCAGCTGGGGTTTATTTTATGTATATTATAGCATCCGTGTGCGTGACACGTACTGAGTCATTTAGTCATTTAACGGCAATACATGGTTTATTCATGCCCAATGAAATCATAGGACCAGGAAAAAGCATGCTTTTTTCTCCGACATCTAAGCAGAAAGCAGTGGTGTACACAATATGCCAAATCGGCCAAGAAACTGCCAGTCGAAACTTAATATTTTGCTTTGTTTTGGTAACCAACTGTCCACGTTCAAATTGATGCTATAGGTAATATAGTAATCTTTGCTACTGTAAAAGGTGTATCCTTCGGGATCCGAGATTCCGTCAGTTCTAATACATCCAAACTCAGAATGCCGAAAGGACGCATGTCTTTGCTTTGGGACGTATGTAGTCTGCCACTGATAAGACTTTATTTCCCCCGCCCGATAAATTTTCTTCCGAATATAGATTCAGAGCGCAGTGGTTCAGTTCACTGGAATGAATTTTCCTCCTGACTTTTTTTTAAATCGCCGGTATTTGCCGGAGACCTCAACATTTGTCCAAACACGATGAGTCTATCCTCTGCGGTGCAGTGGGTATTTGAAAACGTATGAGTTATTCAGGACAGAAAGCCTTTCCAACGCGTCAGAGCTTGACTTAGGACTGTGACCACTACATCACTTAACCGATATAAAGACATTCTCAAAAGCCTGTAAGACCTCTCTGTCTCCCATACTCGTACTTAAAATCGCATTTTATTCAATAATTTGCTAGTTAAACCTGAAACATGATTTCCAGTTAAGCTGTTTTGCTTATACACTCATCAACTGCTAGATAAATTAACAAAGAAAGTACTCACGGGTTGATATTCGCTAAATCAAGTGACTGATGTTTTCAGAGATAAGTAAAACTGCTTGATTCACAGATATCTGTTCATTGATTGGGTAATTAAGGCAAAGTAAACGTTGAATGGCTGACAGAAAGTGAAAATCAAGCGAAATGTTCATGTGAAACACAAATCCATATTCTTTGCATAATTCGGCTGGATATCATCGCTTCTGACTAATCCAAATTGAATACATCATTTGAAGTAGTAAGAAAATAATTTTTTGTAAGAAAGCAAAAAATTATGACTTATTTTGTAATATTTTAATTTACTGATTTATTTATTAAAAATGTATATCACGATATATAGCTGGATAGAAATATTAATGGTCAAAGGTTTTTTGGCATAGGAGATGATCCTCCCAGCACATATTAAGTAGCAAATCGTGATGAAATTACGAACTAAGCAATTTTTCACAATTTTAGTTTTTCCAACGATCTGGGTTTCAATGTTAACACATGATCACCTAAAAATTATGCATTAAAATTGAAACCCGAATCGTTAGTAAAATTGATATTGTGGAAAATTGCAGTTTTTTCTTACGCTATGTAAAAATTCCACGCGAGAATCTTTGGATTTCCTAATGGCAAATCATTGCAAATAATTATATTTCATTGGACCCCTTTGAGCTATGCCCTCCTGCATCTATCTCACCTTTTTATTAACATTGCTGTGAGCTACTCAGACAATACGGATAGAGAAATGGTGGGTACGAAATGGCCGGCTGCATAAATTTCATGCTTAGTTACATTCATTATAACATACGAAAACCTTCCCTAGGAGTGCATTAACGCTCTGCATTAATACGTTCCCACTTTCCTAGTTATTTATTAGACAGGCCGTAGGCCAAAAACACAGCTATAACACTCGACATTAAATATTAGGTTAAACTTTAATAATTCTTCTGACAACAGCCAGTAATTTACGAGTAATTGATCCGAAGTTTTCTGCGGCGTGTGGCATGATGAATAACAGCTTTCGTTCATTCCTGTGCTTGGAGTACAGATTTCAGTATAGTAACTATCAGGTAAAATGATGACTATACTATACGACCACGCTATAGATTTACCGCATATTGCTGATGGCTAAACGCTTTGTTATCCGATCAGTAAATCATTGAAAGAACATTGACTATATTTATGCCAATTATCTACACAATGGCAATACGAGTACACTGCAGAATGTTTTTGCTTCGAAGAAAAAAAGTGTGATTCGTCATCATTAATGATGAAACTTCAGCTGTAAATAAGACAAACTTCTTGCAATTTGCGTAACTAGGCGGCTCTCATTAGTTTTCTAACCTACTGCCCTCAAATGCCGCTCTCCTTGCTCACTATGTAATGAGTCGAGCTATAAATAAAGCGAACCAATTCACCTATAACGTGGGTGTTTATCAAAATAAAATTTCTGTCAACACAGGGCGGTATATAAGCTATAGCAGAAATGTTCATTCACCTAAAAGTACTCGTAATTGAGCCTCATCTCTCATAATTTTTCCAAATCCATACTCTTTGCAAAGTGATCTTTATCATTCATTAAAAACTTCTTGAATGACTAATCTCGCAAATTATTAAAGTTTAAATAGTACACGACTATAATAAAAACACCGCTTTCTTGAGAAAAATTAATGCGAAAAATAAAGCCTTCTTCCCGTTTAAACATCGAACCGCTCTCCATCCGTTTTCTTCACTCAGCAAATTTAAGCCTTCCTTAGATTAATGTTTACAAAAGATTATTCAGTGAGAATTATGGAGAAAATGAAGAGATATATCTAGTATTGTAAAACACCTGCCCCCATATATTGAGGAATGCCAAGCATTTAGTCATTCCAAAAAGCCGACGAGTTGGTGGGAAGTGGAAAGCCACAATGATGATGCTAACGAGAACTGATAAACTAATATAAGGGATAAAGTAAATGGTACTAAAGCTTGATCTGTGCTAACCAAGTGAGACTGCGAATCATAATTCGTCACCTATTATGAGGAGTCTGAAAGGCATATGGTCAATTATAGTAACGGTCTCTAGGCGTTCGATGGCATTCGGGATTTAAAATCCCAGCCTCACACCAATTCTTGCGACTAACTGTCACAACAATGCCCCATTGAACTCAAGACACTGAGCGTCCAGAGCATAGACGAATCTTAATTTATCCATTAGAACTCTCCCTTCAATCCCCTCACGAAAGCGTCAGGCGTCGTCTCCGTTCGGAAGGCGCGCATTTAGCGCGTTCGCTTAAAATCAAAGATACAATGAGCTTCAATTTACTCGATCGGAAATGGACTTTAGGAAGAGTTCCATCGATGAGCATAAAATAAGGATAATGTAATAAATTTCAGCCACCCTGAAATCCTTATTTTCTTTATTTTCCCCTTTTTTATAACTGGAGGGTCGTTTTTCCTCTCCATTCAGTGGGGTTAGGGAAATTGAGAGCGAAATAAATGTGTATGACTGCTCCCTATAATATGCATATCGCTTCGTTTTCTCAAATCGTTTTTCCGATTTAATACGCCTGGAGTTTGACTTATCCTTATCAAGAGGAAATTGGTTCCTAAAACTTTTCGATTTCCACGAAAGGCAATCCCTTAAATGTTCCAAAAAATACACTTATTCAAATATATTGATGTTTTCCTCCAAATTTTATCGTCCAATTTGAAGCTGGCAGGCTTGTTTATGCGTACATGCGTTTTAAACGCGAGTATATTGACGAAACATGATTTCAATAGCCTTTTTCCATTGGTTAGACAGTTGGCATATTAAGAAGCTTGTATAAGAAATATTGTTCCGAGAGTAACCACGAGTGCAGTCAAATAACAGTAATCAATTGATCTCTCCATTGTTTATGGGTTGTCACCGCGTTATAACTTTGTTGATGATAATATAATCAAGTTGAACTGATGACGCTGGTTGGAATACCTGCGAAACTATCACCATCAACATTCATTCATCAACAAAGTTCTTGTGTGGTGAAAAACCATAAACAATGGAGAGATCAACCGATTAACGCCGCGGAAACCTAAGAATCAACGTGAAGTTAATCAATAATTAACCTGCATCAGTCGTGCCATCAGCTCACCTACCGCAATCCAGATTCCCTAGCAGAGCAAACACCAAACAACCCGAATTATATTCCTTTTGCCGTGCACACACCTTTAGGACTCTCGCAAGGACTGCAACCACACTTTCTCAGATAGAAATCGATTCCACCAATCGGGTGAGGAGAAAGGAAGGGAGATCTCTTTAACCTCAGCCCCCTCTCCTCCACCCACCACCACCCCCTTCCCTTGAAACGACGTCGTTGGCGAAACCCAAAGCGCCTCTCTTTTGTTCCTCGGACGCGAGTGCTTTTATTTTTACTTCTCCCTCCATTCGATCCGCCTCCGTAAAGGAGGGTCAGCCAACATCTTCGGAAGCCGAGCAGCCGAAGATCAACGCACAGGATGCAAGTAGCTTTGAGGGATACATCTGATCGGGCAAGGCGAAGGATAAAGCGGCCGATTTCACACGAGGGAAAAGTATCCGAGCGCATTTGAGCTGCGGAGGAAGGTGAATGTTTTTGTCGGCGAGAATTAATCGGCAAGACGTAATGAATTATATCCCGCTCGTTCATCCCAGCGTGACTGCTAGGAAACCGTCATCATGCTCCAGGCTGATATTAGGGTTAGGTACAGTGTTCATTTCCCCGCTTCACGGATAAACTTTGAGCGAAGCACATTTTTAATAAAAATAAAAAAGTAGGATCAATTTTTAATACAAATAGCTAAAGTTGAAATGTTTTAATCTTAAACTATACGAAAAACGACAAAATTGAAAGAATCAGAATATTTTACATAAAATCTGATTATATTGCAAACTTTGGATTATATCAATTTTCAACTCATTATTTACGTTCCCTCCATCAATCTTTGCGGAACTTTTGCTTGCGATAAACCTTTTCTCTTTTCCAGGTGGAGGAGTCCTTTATAAAGATACTCAGAGGTAATCCCCCTTTCTTTTGCTGTTATTATAGACGCCGAAATTATCCTGACCACCAGCAGTGTGTAATCTTCATATCTAGAGCGCTCAAAATTCAGATTCGCGTGATGCTAGGCACGCACGTGCTAAGCCTTCTATCAATCAGGGAGCAACAATTGCGTCTATTCCTTCATGATTCAAGCGGCTTTAAGGCTCACCTCGAACGGATCCGTTGGAGAATGGCATTGGGATTTCTGCAATTTTTGCATTCCCATCTCAAATTGCAGCTACTCAGGGGATCAGGTCATGAAAACTACATCAACACCGTTGAGTGTCCGTGGAGAAAATAACATTTTGAATCTATAGGTTTTTCTATCTATTTCCTATATGAAATGCGTGTCATTATTTTTATCGTAATACGTTAGCTCTTACGAAATATATTTGAACGTCCGAATAAAATCGGCTGCTTCGAACTTCCCAAAAGATTTTACGTAGGTATATGTCTTCATTCGATTACTCAGAGATAGAATCCTATTCAAATTCATTTAATAATCCGGTCACTCAGCAAAGTTTATCGTTACAGCTTTTTATAAATATAGCTGCTCTCCGCTATACTCAAATTTATTTATGAGACAAATCCTACTTCGGAAGGGTCCCTTATGATAGCGGAATACTCTTTAGGTCTCACGTGAGAATATTAAAATCACTCTTTAACCTTCTCGTCACATTTTCCTTGTATTCTTTTAATAAATCGTAACTTGCAATAAACTAGTCTGTATATTTTACCATTCGTGTTTTCCCCGAGACAGGTCCTGAGTAAGGGTCATGCCTAAGTACTTAAATGACTCTACCTTTGATAATTCGGTTTGATTGATTGTGTAACCTTCGTTGGCTATGTTATCCTTTAAAAAAAATTCATAACGGCGCTTTTGTTATTTTAACTGTTGAGTATTGTACCATCCATTTATAGCGTCTAGATCACTCTTTAACCCAACCCTGTTAGACTCATTTCTAACATCCTTATACAATACTGCGTTGAATGCGAAGAGATACATTTTGCTTGTTACTACGGCAGTAATGTCGTTTATATACGTAATTAGTTATATGGATCTATGAATCTTCCCTGGGGTACAACTGACAATACATTAACTCGATCTGGACAGACACTATCTAAAACCACCATCTATTCGTGACCACACTTGCCAATCCCGCATATCACGTGGCGGTGTATTCCATTTGCTTCCAACATAACGAGTAATTTCGAATAAGGAACTTTATCGAAAGCTCTCGAGGCAAGAATATCGTGGTGGACATGGTATAGCCGGGTTTTGCATGGCCTGGCTTTCCGAAATCCAAGTGTTTACAAGTGTTGACTATCCAGATACCCCATGATCGAAGTAACAATTGTGTTTTTCAATATCTTGCACGAAAAATACGTGCGAGATATTGGTCTATTGATTATAGGCTCTTTCTTATTGCTGCTCTTAAATATTTAGCGTAACGCTCGCGATTTTATAAATAAAGGAAGACGATTTTTTTGTTCCAATTCGGTTGTGATGTCATGTAATTCAGTAATCTCTTCATTAATGTTCATGGTTCCTACGCTGAGAACGTTTTCAGTCATATGAGTTACTAAAACGTCTAGAACGTTGTTTTTCTGGTTGGTGCCGTTACTACTTGGTGTGAGGAACTTGATGAGAGTAAATAGAGAAGAGTGTCGAACAGACCCTTATATTTGCAGCCATTTCTGAAACTATTAGTCTTCCAGTCTATCGAGGGAACGTTGATGTCACCATCAATTTAAGCGCTACTTTCGTCATTGTGACGCATGAAATGCTTCGCCTGTCTTTCCAGCTCAAAAATTAAATTAATTTTTGCATCGAATGGACCGTTATATGCGCCCATAAAATGTTTACTAGCATTTAGTATGACACCACATGCTCGTAACCAGTAAATGTCTCAGATCTACTGACGATCTCGCCATTGAGTGAAGTAAATACTACTCCTTTAATCGCCACTTGTTCTGTTTACATTGCGTATGGTTTTGGGAATATCTCGGTAGGTATTCGCTCTGTTTCATAGACCCACTTTGGAGAGGAATCCTGATTAGTCACTTGCAATCTGCTCTGGAGACTCGCTCGGAACTTGGTTCATCCAGCCGCTTGGCTAAACAATGCCATCATTTCGCCCCGTTTCGACAACTGAGCTAATTCATCAGCTAAGTTATAATCTGATGGGTCACAGCGAGGCCTTTAACGCATGCCCGAATCAAAGTGAAGACTCGAGTTCCAGCTCAGACCCGGCCGTGGCGCATCATACGAGAGCTTCTTCGTTTACAGACGAGAGTCATCAGAATTCGTCGCCCAATGCAACCAGTAATTGCAACCGGCGTCTACAGGGAAGGAGGGTAACGACCATGTGCGGATTCTATCTCTAGTTCTCATCACAATTAGCTCAACAATCCGGAAGAAGTCGTATTAATGATTTCGCAGAAATATTCCAGTCCGTGATAATGAAATGCAGGAATCCCTATATCCCTGAGGAATATGTAGTAATCCCTCTACTCAGGAAGGCAGAGGGATTACTACATATTGAATACATGTATTCACCACGTGTAAATTCATCGTTCTGGCATACATTGAAGATCATTGGTGACAACGCGCATCTAAAGCCCGTTTCACACGATGCTTGATCCAGCACAAGACCTAGTATGCTAGCTGGTACTTGATATTGAGGACGGAACCCATTATGATAGAAACCGTGATTGGAGGTTTCACACGATCATTGAACTTGTGCTTGCGATGAGGAGGTACTGTTGTCCACTGTTGCGAATTATTAAAAGAAAATGGAAGATTTCCATGAAAGAAGGCGAATTTCGGCTACTGCAGTAATAGCAGGTATTGTCGAGACTTTCACGGCACATTGATTTCACCACCAAAGAGTGCAAAACACCCGCGAATAAGTGAGGCAATGATTAAAAAAAAGGAAGACCGCACTCCGTTTGTAAAAGCTAACGTGATTGGTCGACGGCTACTAGGTCCTACTGAGAGCTAGTAGCAAACTAGTACCGCATCAATTATGAAATCAAGTAGCTCAGCCAGTATGATAGCGATTATACTGGCTGGCCAGCATGCTGGTTCTATATCGCTTGATACTGGAAAGCTATTATACTAGTGAGTATCCTCGAACTTGTGCTGGATCAAGTGTCGTGTTAAACGGGCTTTACAAATGGGCAACGGGTCGTGCTCATATCTTCACTTCTGCTTCCTCTGCATTTTCACAACATTAAATCTAAGATACCTGGGCCTTCGATATTTTATGATTTACGATTCCTTCAGCATTATTTCATAAATAGTAATTAGCTCTGTAGCACTTAAAAACGACTGAAAACTTCCAAGTCGAAAGCAGGAGATTCGTGACTCGGGTAACGCGGCATGGGTAACGCGGCATGATTTGAAACTCGGGGAGTGACTGGGGACCGCAGTGGACAGTTAATTGAAGAGAAGGGTGGTTAGGGGTTGGATTTTGGCCCGGTTTACCGATGTGGGAGTGCATTGGTGCAGTGGAAATTTTTTTGTTGTAACATTACTGATCTCCTATTTTCACCGTAACGAGAGAAATACTTGCCGACATTCGCTGCATACTTTAAAAAATCTTTTCATTTCATTTATGATACCGAGTTATATTGTCAGAGGTTGAAAACTTATTTCCTATGAATGGTTTCAATTTTAAATAAGGACTGTGACTATGCCCATAAGTCTGAAAAAGCCAAGTGATCAACCAATCAATCGCGAAAGGGTACGAACAAATTTGAGTTTCCAGGCGTCACGACACGAGACTAATAATTTCTTCCTTTCGATGCCGCATTGCATCCAATCGAAATAATCTAGTGGCATTAATTAGAATGGTGAGAAAGTGAAAGCAGGGAAATTGCTCGAGGCTACATACTACATTTGCGTCTCCGCTGGAGGCTGATTCCCTCCCCCCCTCCCTACTTGAGTGCAGCAAAATATTGGGTGGTAATAATGGCGCGTTGATTAAAGTGATAGATGAAACTCACTTAGGGGCAAAATCAATTATTACATTTGAGGAAACTTCGCTAACGTAACCGCAAGGGAAAACAGTATTCCTATCCATCAAGTTGAAACATGACATGCAGCTAACTTCCGAGACACCAATCCGCCACGGTCGGAAATTGACGAAACGCTCGCACCCAACAAAACAAATAGGCCACATAATTCCCCGAAAAATGGGAGTGGTATTTGCTTGGATTAAAATTGCTTCCTAAACCCTCGCATCACTCCCCAGTTCCCGTCGAGCGATTGAAAATTGAAGCAAAGATGGACTGGACTGGTCGATGAGAAAAACGGGATGATTTTGCGGGGCTGGGAGGGAGGTTGGGGTTGGATTACGAAGGGAAATGGGAGAGGCAAGCGGGGAACCACGGCGGCGGATACACTCGCCCAGCGAGCGGGGAGAGTAAATACGTACGTACGTAGTCTCCCCTTCCTCTCGGCCCGCGCGCCTTTGGCTGGCGTGACTCGGTTATTATCCGGGCTGGCTTGCATGTTTGCCGCCCTTCCGCCTCCCCGCCCCTCACCCAAATAGATTCCACGGATATCTCTCCACTCTATGCAATGAACCTCGCCTTCATTATGCCAATTTCCCTCCGAAATTGTATTCAGATGAGACGTGGGCGGAGAAGGGATGAGGTTTTGCGGTGAGGCGATGCGAGATAATGGGATAACGAGTTCCTCAGTCAATCCGTCGGCTGCATTGTAATTGTTACTGGGTTGTAAAAACGCGTTTTTTTTCTCTTTACGCTAAACTATTCAGTTTGTATGATAGATTTTAATGAAGGAAACTTGCACCACCTCTTGGGTTAAGCAGGAAAATTGGGGGAAAATAGAGTAGAATTGACTATGGCATTTAACAATTTTTGATAAAGGTGTGCATCTGGATATTTTAGATAGCTGCAATTTTTAAATAAACTAAAGTGTTTAGGCCAAGTAACACGGTTAGTGAATCTTCCTCGCAAGATGGAACGATGGCCGTAGACCGCGAGTGCGACCTCCAAAGCATATATAACTACGACGGGAACTGCGATGGCGCATGGAATATGGAAGTCAGTCCCCTTCCAAGTCTTCCACCGCGACTCCCTAAAGCTGAGCCGGCGCTTTTTTTCCGAAAATAGAATATCAAGTTACAATTTAAGCGTTATATTATATATACCACTTTTAAGAGTCACTGACACAGGGATATCTTCCCAGGAAATCTTGTCACCCTCCCCTCCTACCCATTTAAATCCATCAGCTTTTTTATTGTCACCTGGGGGCAAATACCGTGGGTATCTCAGAAGCAAGGATCGCACTCAGCTCTAAATCACGGCATTAACCGTCTTTCATGTGCTCTAACGTTGGCCGACGAGTTCCGTTCTGCGCCGACTTAAACACGTTGAAAGGATAGTCCCATAATATTCTAACAGAACTCTAATTCGTAAATCATTTTCCTATAGTAGTAGCACTATCTTGCTACTTAAACATTTATCTCCATAGTACTTGAATCGATTCGTGAAACCAGTTTACGTTATTTTCGGTTTTCGGTTTTTTTAATTATCCATGCCTCATCAACCATCGATTATCACGAATAATCGAGATTTTTCTGTAAGCCTAAGTCAGGATAAGTAGGTATAGTAGTTGGCTATATGTCGTGGGAATGGGATACCTGAGAATTGTTTGCGGCAAATATAGGATGGATTGGGTTAGAAATGTGTGGGTCAATAAAGGAACGTGGGTTGGATGCTCCAGTATGGGACTAATATGAAAGGCATGTGGTTCGTTGGTTTGGCCATGACGAGAGAATGGATGAGAGTCGTGTAACGACACCAATATATAATTTATTTATTTATTACGTTAATATGGCAATTAGACATTGTCTGGTGGCAAGATAACATTAGTTTAGGTGGAAATAATAATAAATTATAAAATGAAACAGAAATAACTTTATACGTGATGGTTTCTCGGGTTTGAAACCGGGTAAGACTATTGAAATTGATCAACGTTTCGATGGTTGACTCAACCACCGTCATCAGGATAATCAAGGTAGTAGTAGTAGCATTTATTCCACCATTTTTGCATACAAAAACACAAGATTACAATTGATTTGTGGAACTACAAACACCCCTGGTATAAGACAACGTGTGTTGGGGTTGTGATAATTTAAATTTACCAAATATAACTGGCTGGTGCGAGGCCACAACATAAAAATATTACAATTAATTTTGCTGTAGAGTCAGAATGTTACATATTAAATTGCATTTTAAAGTGTGTTTACTCCATTGACCATGAAACAATGGGAAATAACTTTATACAACAACACTTTTTGATCAAATACATTCCATAGTTACAAAAATTATTCTTAAAATTAAAAATAATCTTCAATATTTGTAACAGCCTTGTTTTTAATTCTTTTAGAAATATTCTAACCGACTTAATTGAGGAAATGTGAGCTGGTAGGCGGTTAAAAATGTTGGGAGCACAATAAAAAAAGAATCTCCTAAAGGCTTCATTATTAGGTTTTTGGAACATTAACTCTATTCCGTGGCCTCAATCCATAAAACGGTACATTCACAAAACCTGTGAAGTTACATCCTCTGATTTAAAAAAAATGTAATACTCTGAAAATAAATAAGTACCTGAGAGGTAGTATACCCAACCTTTTAAATAAAGGAAAGGATGAAATATTTCGTTTTTCACCCATAGCCAATCTAATAATTTTTTTGTGCCACTATAACAGGGAACATATTTGATATGTAGGTTCCACCCCAACAACTTAGCCCATACTGCAGCTTAGAATGTACAATAGAATAATAAACTATTTTTATGACAGCTAGATTACATATTTGTCTAAATGATAGAACTTCCTTAGTACAATATTCATATAGTTATTTAGTTTTTGCAAATGAGGCTTCCAACTCAAGTTCTCATCAATAACAAGACCTAAATACTGTATGTTACTGACTTGCTCTATTAAGAGACAATTTTTACACAGGTTGTCCTTGGAAGAAAGGCAGCTGACACACTTAGAATACAAGTAATCAATATAGTCTTTCCTGTTTCTTAAACTTAAACGCATAAATTTGGTTTTTTTAACTTCAGACAAGTTTATTAGCAGAAAACCAATATTTCAGTTTATCCAGGTCATTTTGCGTCTGTTTCTGAATTGTCGGTAGTTCTTTCTCAGAGTAGGACAAAGCAGCGTTGTCAGCGAAACAGGTCAATTCACCATTGAATGTACCATTACATAAATTATTGACGTACACTAAAAATAGAATCGGGCCAAGAACTGAGCCTTGAGGAACACCGTAAGTGATAGGTTCAGATAAAGCTATAGCACCCTTTGAACCTGACACACTGCGTTTTACCACTCAAATAGCCATGAAACCAGTTTAGGGCTATACCTCTGACTCCAGCTTCCCTCAGCCTACTTAACAGAATGGGATGATCCAGGAAATCAAATGCTTTTGTAATGTCCACAAAGATACCAGCGACGCACAACCCATTATTTAGCCCCTTAAATAGCTTAGTACAAAATTTTAACAAAGAATCTTAGTGGACTTCCCTTCCACAAAACCAAATTGGTTACTTGAAAATTAACTATTTTTAGAAAAGAAACCTAGCAAACGATTCTTCACAATCTTTTCGATTATCTTCCAGAACACCGACAGCAATTAAATCGGTCGATAATTAATTACGTCAGTTTCACAGCCTTTTTTCAAAATTGGAATTACCACAGCAACTTTCAAACTTTCAGGAAATATTCCATACTCAAAACTGAGATTCATTACAAAAGAAAATACAGGAGCAATTATTTCGCTAACACATTTCACAGTAAAGGCTGAATCTCCATCAATTCCAGGTGTTTTATTTATTTTCAAACTTTTAATTACATTATTTACTACATATTCAGTGGTTGCATATTCAGTGGTTGAAGACATAAACAACGAGTACTGAACTTGTTTTTTGGGAAAATATCGCGCATAAGGCGAGTTAAAAACTGTCAGCAGAGACCATTCTAGTTCTCAGCTTCTTTATAACGTCACCAAAAAAAGTATTGAATTTATTTGAAATTTCTACAGGATTTGACAAGAACACTTCAGAGGTATCTGGTAGTTTTATTTTTTCAGGTTTCGTCTTACCACCATTTCCACCAAGTACACTGTTGACCAATTGCCACTGTTTATATATCATTCCTATTTTAATTGAACAAATTAAGATAATAACTAAGTTTTTTTTCATGTGGTTTATTTTTTAATTACTTGTATTATAAGTTTCTGTGCACCTGCCGCTAAAATACTTCAACATTCATCCAAGGTTGAATAGGCAAATACTTGGCCCTATTTTTTGTCACAAAGTTAGATTTTTCTGTTTTGTTTTAGCTATTTTAGGAAAGTATCAAAAGCTAATGTAGCATCTTGTTGGTCGTATACACATGACTAATCTACGCTATTCAGTAACAATTTCAGCTTAAGGTGATATTTTTTTAAAATTTCCTGATTATTTTCTCGAGTACTTCTTTGTACTCTCTGGGAGATATCGAATGCAAGTGCGTAAATTGTTAAATCGTGATCGCTTCTTCCTGATGGAATAACATTAGACTTTTACCTAATATTGTTACGGCATCTGAGATAAATATGATCCAGACAAGTTATGACTATTTCCAATATTTCTAGTTGGAGTATATATTAATTGATCCAGACCAAGACTCGACATAATTGCTATGTATTCATCCACGCTTGGCGTTCTTTTTAAAATACATAAATTCATATCACCGGTGACAGTCAAATTTTTATCTGAACAGCCAGAGAGAACATTCTTTAGCTCAACCAGAAAGTCACGCACATTATGAGAGTGGAGGCGGTAATTAGCAATAACACTGAGAGGGATCCATCCAAGGTCAATGGTTACCTTAGTTGCATTGGCTGTCTGCACATCTACGGTACTCACAGTGGCACTGAGCTGTTGTGACACATATACTATCACTCCGCCAGATCTGTAATCCTCATTACACTTGGCAAATTGACTATAACCATTAATGCTAAAAAAAAGGAGTTTTACAATCTTTTATCCATATTTCTGTCAGAACTATTTCATCTGGGCATTTGTTTAAGGAACCTATGAAGACTTCGAGAGAGTTGATTACTATATTCTATGAAAAAGGCGATTACTCGCCGAAACCATGGTTGGTAATAAATTTAGTGTGGAACTGACAAAGTTCTTTCTGTTTTATTTTATAATGACGTGGTTCCATTTAGTAAGGCCTCATTCAATTTCCCATGATAATAATAAAATTTTAAAAATACATATATCAACCAAAAAATCAAACACTCCTCTCGTTTTTTAATTTGCATTTTTTTTTAAATATTTACATTCTCTGGTAATGCTTTTGTGAGTTCTTGTGGCAATTGATTCCATTCAAATACCCTGCCATTTAAGAAGGAGTATTTGGCTGCATTCGTTTTTTACCTCCTTAATTTGAGTTTCAGCAGGTGGTCATTTTTTCCCACAAAATTTGTGATGCCAGCATCTTCTCCAATTTCAACCAGGTTGGATGTTTTGAATAACATTTAAACATTCCCAACAACGTATTTACTTCCCTTCTATCTTCCAGTGGACTATATGAGAGTGGAGTGAATGGCGTTAGAGGACAGGGTGTCATGGGTGAATGTTGAAGAAAATCTCGTAAGAGGAGGAATATTATTAGTCTTAAGTACAGTAGGGCAAGTTTTAAGTAATGCCTGAGGGTAACTAAAGCAAGTGAAGGGTGCAAGGATTAGGCAGAATGGAAGAAATTAATTTTGCTGAGTCAGCTTTATCTATCTATAGATACAGGCCTATCACATTGAACATTTTTGACTGCGTCTACCCCAAAAGGGAACGGCATATGCATGGAGGGCATATTTATGTAAGTGCTGAAATTCTAAAGAGTGTGAAAAATATTTCTTTTTTCAGTAGTAATGAGTCAAAAAGAAAACTTATTCACTTAGGGGAGATTCAGTTTAATTCGTGGCATCGATATGTTCTGATCATTTAACCTCAATGAGGCAAATGAACGCTGAAAAGTGAAATGTGAATCTCTCGTCAGAATGTAGCAATTATCTGGATCATTATTTTAAAGCCATATATGTGCTAAAGATTAGCCATTGACCTTGAAATAAAGTGCTAAATGATAGTTAAAATTAAGGGTTCATAAATTTTCCAATGTTCACTTACATATCACTTTTCCCTTCCTTTACGATTATCAAATCTAAATCGTTCAAGTTGCCTTTTGATTTTGCCTATGCAATCTTGCTTCATACAAGTTCTCATGATAATAGAATAAATTACCTAAGAACTAAACTCATAGCATTGGTTAAATTCAGAGGCATGCATTGTCGTGAGGCAGAAACCACACGAAACAATTATCCCCTACAGTCATTCCGACACTTCCCTGCCTTTCCCTTTTTGTAAAAAATTCATAGTAAACAAACACGCAGATGTAAAAAAAAACTGTGATCATCACATTGACGATCGATCAAACCAATCCTATTTTTTCGGTCTTAGCAATGTTTCGGTTTTTATTAAGATGATTGAGCATTGGTATCCAGGTAATAACGATATATCTATATGTGCATCTACCCTGCCAGCCACCTGAAGAGGATGTGCCAGGGAGTGAGTTATTACCTACATGTACTCTACCACGACACAGTTAATTGAGTTATCACTATTGGTGCATTAGAAAAAACATGCCAATAAGTTTCAGGAGGCGACTAATCACCAACGTGCACCGCACCACAGGCATGCCACCAACGCAAGAGAGACTTCTTGCACCAATGTACCTTAGAGCTACCTAAATGGGCAGAGATACAAGAGTTAAACCGGAAACATGCATGACGTGCGGTTAGCATTAGATACCAGATAACGATAGAAGCATTAAGGAGTACATATCTTGACTAGCTACACTACCTACCGACAAACCTAGTTAAAACTCTCAGTGGCAGCTGTTATGGTCTCTTATTGTTCGCGGAAAAAATTACATTTTTATCGTACCGTCTATCGTAGTATATCGGGTTTAGCAATATATTATTGCATCGTCAGGGAAAATTTCGCTTTGGAACTGACATAAGAGATTAAGTCTAAATTTTAATCAACGGTCTGAAAGTGATTCCCATCCCATTTTTTTGTAAAATGTGAGAGATACGAACGAAAATATCTTAACGGCCTAATACGTATCCTACCTATTTTTGCTGCATGCGTTTTAATTCGTTTTTTTAAAGCCTATCTCATAAGTATCCTAAATACTGGCTACGTATTCCAAGTGAGATTTAAAAGGGAGAAGTAGCTGATTTCCCTTACCATCGCTGTTGCAAAGTACTCTCAACAAATCCCAATTTACGATTAACTTTGACCAGTTAGTCCCCAAATATGTTTACCCCACGAGATATCATTAGCTAGTATAACACCGAGGTATTTAAAAGATTCTACAGTCTCTAATTGGCTATGCTGCATGCCATAGCTGTTATGAGGAGAGATTTGTCCTTTTCCAGAAATTCATTACAATACATGTATTCAAATTTAATTCTAGTTGCTACACATCGAAACACTTTTGGATTGCCTCGAGGTCCTTTGTTAGCGCTTCTGTATCATTATGGTTACGGATTTTCCTATACATTACTGCGTCGTCGGCAAATAACCGAATATTGCTGTCAACTACTTCACAAATGTCGTTAATATACAAAATGAACAGATGTGGCTATGACATGTGGCAGTGGGACTTTAAAAATTAATAACTTCATTAGAGACATTGCCGTCCAAAACAACCCCTTTTACGCGATTGCTAAAGAATTCTCTAATCCAGGAAATTACGTCGTCTAACCCGTAGAAAATCGTTCACCTTGACCGGGACTCGAATACGGATCTCTCGATATCGCGCCTGGTTCTAAAGCCAGTGAAGCCATCAAGGAGTCAATATACCAATCACCATTTTATTTAGGACATTTAATCTTCATTTGTTTGCTCAGGAAGATTATGACTGATCATGACGCGTTTTTTAAATATTGTTGTTTGTTTGACAAATATTGCCAAAACGCTATACATCCAATACTTCTATGTAAGAATGTTGAGGAATGATCTAATCGAGATGTTATAAAACTCTGCCAATTCTCAAACAGCTAGTCTCATACTTGCACACGCTATAACTTTCACTTGATTAGCCGCGGATGGTCGTCCACATCGATCACAATGATTTACGGCCACCACGGTTAATGACATTCAAAAAATCTTCCATGACTCATGAAATGTTCCCTATGAGCCACATTAAACATTTTATAAGTCTCTGTATGAGTTTTACCCAGTATGTCATAGAACTTAACCTTGTATCGCTGCCCATTGTGGTCGCACATGGTGAAAAATTGCCGCTCAAGAAAATAAAGTTTCAGACTGACTGCTGTTTCTCACAAATGTGAAGACAAGTAAACAATCCATACCGCTTTACGAAACTTTAAGAAAAATGTGTTGGGTAAATTACTAAATGAAAAAAATTAACCTTTCGATCTTACGCCAGAGAACTTCTGAGTAATCGTGCAATTGTTCAGTCTTTGTTGGAAAAAGTGGAAAAGTAGTCACTAACAACATATCAATAGTTAACACGTTAAATTACTTCTTTGAACTACGTTGGAAGCAGTTAGAAACTCGAACGCTATACGCTAGGCTTAAATGACTCTAAAAAATTAAAATCCGGCGAGTTACAGTACGACACATAGGGTATACTTCCTCTCCGCGCTATATCTCTAGAACAGATAGAAGTGACAAAATAGGATATATTCTCTGCCAAACTGATGGGTGCAATAATTCCTTCTTTCCTCGCTCGATTAGTGATTGTAACAAAAACGGCATGACGCTAGCATAATGCACATCGTTAGGATACAATCCATCTCTGTCTTCTCTCATCTCCTTTTCCCTATCCCCTCTCCTTCCATGGCTGGTCTTCTATATCTGCTACACGCATCTGTGGCAGCTCACAGGGTAGTATATAGATGTAAAAATAAAAAAATTCATATGTTTCCAATTCATTGTCAAAATTCAACTCGGTGCGGATTATAATAATCTGTCGGCAGACTAGTGAGCGGAATTCGGCATGTTTGTGGGAGTCGTGGTGGTCACAATATGTTGGGATGATGTAATCTGTAGATAATAGTTCTCGGTACATGACTAAAGCCCGTTTCACACGACACTTGATCCAGCACAAGACCTAGTATGCTAGCTGGTACTTGATATTGAGGACGAAACCCAGTATACTAGAAACCGTACTAGAAGGTTTAACACGATCATCGACCTTGTGCATGCTACTAAGCAATTATTCCATATGATTCCATACTAATTTTAAAAAGAGAAGATCGCACAACGTCCGTAACGTGAACGTGATTGGTAGATGGCCACTGGGTCCTACTGGGTCTAGTAGCAAACTAGTACCGCATCAAGTACGAAATCCAGTGGCTCAGCGAGTATACTAGCTAGCATGCTTGCTAGCCAGTATACTGGTTCTGGTCACACGATACTGGAAAGCTAGCATACTAGCGAGTATACTAGACCTTGTGCTGGATCAAGTGTCGTGTGAAACGGGCTTAATGCATATTTTCTTCCTTTTTAACAAGATGCTTTAATATGAGACATTTATTTCTTCTACATCACTTTTTCCATTAGGAAATTTATGCTTTAGCGCGTATTCAGGAAATTCAGCAGCTAACTGACAATCACTTCATGTCCACACGTCAAGAATGTCAACTGCGAACTCGTTATAGCAATGCTCGTCTTGTAGATGGTAGAGTTATGCAAAGGTTGAAGGTGGTAGAGTAAAAGGGATAAGTTTCCCATATACCCAGAAATTTTTCGGGCAGAAGAGGAAAAATGAGCAAATCCTTGACTAGACATCTATTTATAGAATTTTGAACTAACTTATTCTCAAATCGGAAGTAATTTTGTTGTAATATGTGTATTTTCATTTATAATTACTTCAGTAGTTTTACCAAATTGCTTGCTAAGACCACATTAACGTTCGTAGTTGATAAAATATTTTAAAACTCTGTACACATCGTTCAGACTGGTAGAGCGCCTAAGACCTCACCTTTCCACCATGTGCCACCCGGGGTCCTCTTAAAACCCTGGAACCCGTCAGCACCTTGTCCCCTGACCCCATGAACCTCCCGCCCTGTCCCTCTCTATTTAAAAGCCCAATTTCCATGGATCCCTTCCCCTCTCTTTTAACTCATTACTTAGTGCATTTGTCAATTGTGGATTCACTGCCTCTTCCCAATCGGATCCTGGGGCGATTTCAGGGAAAACAGAAAAAAATATTTAACCGGCCTCATAAGCTCAATCCACTTGAAAAACAATCACGTTGAGTGCAGGCTGGCTAAGACGCTTATGAATGGGAATTAATTTAAGCTGTATGAGTTGCAAGTAGGTATACTGATTCGGTGAAAAAACTGAAAAGCTAATGGCGAGTCTTAATGTAATATATCCTTTACTATTCCTGAGGCAAAACTGTCTCTTATTATTCTACGAGGCATTTCAAATATCGACTGGAGGCAGTTCGCGTGGAAGAGTGAAGTGAAAGGGAGATTTCCATATCCATCGCGCCCTCATCTACATCTACGAAATACCCTGCAAGCCACCTCGAGGGCGTGTGGCAGGGGGTAAGTAGCCACCAAAATGCATTACACCATACCCTATTAAAGTTGGTGTAATTATAACTATTGATGCATTAACTTAAATCGCTAATGATAATCAGGAAGTGAAGCTTCACAAGCATGCACTGCCATATAGGTATACTACCAATGTTAGAGGAACCGTTAGTATTTTGCAACTACATAAATGGACAGAGATACAGGAACTATACTGAATGCATGCAGTACTAGGTAGCAGATAAGCATACAAGTATCAGAGAGTAAATCAACTAGCTAGGTACACTACCTATTGACAGACCTAGCGTCATTAACAGCTGTTATGTTCTGTTATTGTTCGCCGGAAAAATGACGATTTAACATCGTGCCAGGTTGTGCCGCGAGAGCGTTCATGGTATACAGCCATTTCTGGATTTATCTCAATGAATTAGAGTGTTGGAAAATATGTATTCAAGATGAACTATAACATTCATGATAGTTATATCAACTTTGCTACTTCTGCAATTTATTTTAGAATGCACAAATGGTTTAGTCAGTGACGCCAACTTCAGGTACATGAAATGGCGTGTACCTGAGGATGGCCTTACTGCCGAAACCGGTTTTGCATTCATAAATAAATCGTGGAATTAGCAAAGCGTATTAGAGTTTTCTATTGCTTACTTTGGCCCATCTAAGTGTAACTACAAATGCACAACCACAGCTTGAGTGAAATGTTATAAAGTATTTGATATGCCAAAAAAAGGCCTACTTTAGCTGAAAATAGTTACTGGACGGTTGGGATGTAGGCAATATATATATTTAAGTAGAAAAATAAAGACACATTCAAAATATATAAAAACTCATAGAAGGGACGATAACAAACCCTAAAGAAAAATGTAGTGAAAATGACTAACTTGGGCATTTCACCCTCTAAAAAATCTGTTAAAAGTAAAGTAAGTGTTGACCACTTTTTTAAAGTACTTTTAAAAGATTAAATTCCATTAAAGGATATTTTAAAGGAGCATTTAGAGTAGACGTGAGAGAAAAAACAAAATCAAAATTAGTCAAAAATACTCCCTCGGGAATTCTCATCAAACTTTGAATTTATTGCCTTCACATTTATCATTCGATTCTCATTTAAAAAATATCTTATTGTGCATTTTCAAAAACTCGACTGTATTAATTATTTTGAATAGACTCTTGGTTTTATTTTTAAATTGGAAAAGTCTTTCATGAAATGTAATGGCACTCAAAAAGAGTGGTAACAAAAATGAATAAGATTGAGAGTATATATAAGTAGGGTGGACATGTAGTAGTGTAGAATTTAAAATGGGTGAACATGGGTGGGTATTAATGGTTTGAGGCGTAACTTTATGAAACTTCTTCATAATTGAAAAGAAAAAAACTTAGTTAGTTCCACATAAATAATTTTATTGCCGACCTAGGTTTCGTCTCTAGGCGACATCATCTGGGACTACCTGATGATGTCGCTCAGCGACGAAACCTAGGTCGGCAATTAAATTATTTATGTGGAACTAACAAAGTTTTTTCTTTTCAATTATGGGTGGGTATAGTAATAGGGACTTTGAGTGAAGATATGAACTGTTCAAGGAACTTTTTATAGTAATAATATTGTCTTTATCACGAGAGGATTTAGGTCTATGCAGTCCTCCCTTCCAATTATCTCGTTAGACGAACACAAACACTAATGCTATGAGTGGTGAAAAATCTACCCAGGCAGCACTCGGTCCCGCGACCCTTGGATTATATAAGGCCTGGACTTTAACCTGGCGTAACCAGAGCTGGCAGAGAGAATCACGTAGTATGAGAGAGTCACGATGAAATCAATGCGTAAGAGACAATAATCATAGATATAAAATGAACTTTTAATTTTCAAATCAGAACTTTCAATGTTGAGAAATCGAGCATTTGATTCATTATAAGTAATATCAATATTTTTTTGCGGTAATGTATCTTTAAAGGTAAGATAGTCTTCCGATATATTGCTGCAGCGATATCGATAATTTTGATTTGACTTCCCAGGTTAATAGAAAGAATCGGGAAGATTTAGTTTTAGCCAATCTTTCTTTCGTAGTGTGCCTCTAACCTGAGTTAATTCCTTTTTTCCTCGTAATACTTCATTATTAAATTTAAAAATGTTTTGTTATCACAAATAGCGTCATTTACTCTTAATTTGCGCTCAAGAAAATGTAAACGTCCTGGAAATATAACCATGCGATGGTCGTTACAACCCAGATGTTTAAATATTACTCATTCTATGAAATAGGTTTGAAAGATTGAATGAGAAGCAGTAACTTTGTAAGTCCACATGCATTTATTGGAAACTTGGAAAGTTTGAAAGAAAAATGTCTCTCGTGACAAATTCTAAAGTGAAGCATATGAATTCTCAGATTACGTTGTCGATGAATTTTGAATGCAGTTGCTAGTAAATTAATGAAATTCATGCTATCACTGAGGTTAACTTAAATCCCCAGATCATAACATCAAGAAATAAAGTTGATAGGGTGTAATGAGAGAGCCTCAAAACACGCTTTCCCCTGAGGGAATGTCGTTGTCGCAGACTATAAATAGTATATGCGGATGACGGATTCTAATGAAAAGTCCTTCATATGCATTCACTCAAGCACACGAATAAAACAGTAGTAACCGTTAGCAGTTCCCAGAGGATATGAGTGGCATCCGATGCCTCAAAAGAATCCATTTCGGCCCACTTTTGTTTCTAGTCAGTGCCATTAAAATCACCTCTAGAATGACGAGCGATATACAGCGGTTTCCTGACGATAATTTTATCTCCCGAACAACAAAAACAACAGTGGATTTGGAGCTGTTGTATTACCGCTCATAAACGTTACTTCTTTTATGTCTTGAACGGAGGATCGAATTGTTAGATAGTGTACTCAGTAGTACTTTTCTTCCGAAATAAATCACATAAGTAAATTTAAATATAGTTATAAAGTTAGGGTAATTGATAGATGCATAGCGGAAGAAGTCTGTTCCCACGACATCACCATAAATCCAAAAATATCGTGGGGAAAACACATTAAAACATTTTAAATGCTGAATTTTTACGTAAATATCAAGCTGTTAAACGGAAGGTTTTTAGATAAAAATCTAAAAGATAGATTTTGGTTTCCAATTACTAGGCCTCGAGTTCATAATCAGCATTTCAAACTAAGCGCTGAACGAACTATTACACGAACTATACAGGATACACAATAAAACAGTACGCTTTCTCCAAAGACTCCAACGAGTAAATAAAAAGTGTAACACAGCTAATTGAAGAACTAGGTTAGGAGCCGCTATGAGTTAACATTCAAGGCTAGGCTTATAAAAAATTAGTTCACGCAAATTGCAGCGTGACACGGAGGTTAGAATTACTCTACTCCCATAATGCACCTCTATTAATGACTAAAGCTGCAAAATATAATAGAGACGGTGGAAGATAGACGAAAAACTACGTCGTGTGAAGACATAAGGATTACCACGCACCTCTCTCTATTGAAAGAGAAACAAGGGAAGAAACTGAATCATGCCTCACTTGTCGTGCTATTCTTATCGCAATCATGCTACCATCCTCTTTATTTTCCAATAGATGCGTGTAACCTAACAACCACTGCAACATGGCTTAGCGACAGCTCGCAGGGTAGACATGTTGGTGACTACTCACCCCCTGCCACACACCCCTAAGGTGGCTTGCAGGGTATTTTGTAGATGTAATACGTAGAGGCCGGATCGTGCGAAAACTGCCAACACAAGAAGGTCATACAAGAAGTATCCACGGAATCACTTCGATGAAGCCTGGTGATATTGGCAAAGCAGTCGTCTTGATTTTAGTTCTAGTGAACATTTTTTTCAGTATTTTTTTTAATTGAACATTTTTTTCATAAGTCTCTTTGAAATTAGAATGGAAAATTCCAAGCGACTTCATCATTCTTCTGCCATATAGAAAACAAATGCTTTTTTTAACAATGTAGGTAACATTTATTATTAAAGCTACCTTTGTGTTCCTGAAACAACGTAGGTACACTCAGACATGACAAACAATTACAATTTTTATGTGAATTGAAAGACGAGCGAGCGAGTTTGAGCGAGATAGTTCCTTAGTCTTAAGGAGACCATATTCGAATTTTATTTTTTTAATTTCAGTGTCTGCAAGAAGTATGAAGTAAATAGTGTAACATTATTGGTCCATAGAAATAATTTTATGTGACAAAGATTTTCATTAATTAAATAAATATATCGAAGCCTCAAAATTGACTTATTTTCTCACGCATTACGGCTAAAATGCCTTCAAAACAGCTGTTTTTGTCCAAGTCTGTAATAACTACTGCGGTGAGTTTTATCTTAGTTTTTATAAATTATTGAGAAAACATAAAAAATACTACACACATTTAGTTTTTTTGTTGAAAATAAATTCTAGAAATTCCTTTTTTTTTCAATATTTTCCCTCTGGAGCGCACAGCCGTAATCTATCCCATGTAGAACAGCTCATATTTTTAGGCACATTGCTAGAAAAGTAGTTCTGAAAGGGGTTTATATTTTGATAACATTGGAGAAATGGGAGTGTTTTTCTTTAAAATGGGGTCAATTTCATCAAATTATAGCTGGAACGACTCTCAAACTACCTAAAGTTGAATGATGGTTGCTGCTTTCTAATGAGGATCTTGGGTTCAAGCTCTGATAATGCTCGAAGGCATGCCCTAACTTCTCCTCCCGACCCCCTCGCCTCCTCTCCCATCCAGCCCTCGGCTCCCCGGGGGACCAGCCGAAGCACACCACCCCCTTCCCCTCTACACCCCTCAACTCAAAACGGCAGCCTGCCGGCCTCCTCCTCCTTCCCTTCCTCCCTATCCTCATATCTCTCCACTTCAACCTAACTCAAACAAACGGACCTACGTTCGCGAGCATTGTCGTTGGAGATAATACGAATGCACCCCATGACACGGGACCCAAGCTAGAATAGAACCACGGGAACATTTGTTATCCGTACCAAACCAGTACTTTTCCAGTTAAAAAACAGGCTTGCACATTCGCAACCCTTGTTCTTAAATCTTAGATTGCTTCCATTACAGCATTATTATGTTTTCAAGGTAATGGAATGATTTTATGTAATGAGTGGTAATATTCATAATATATCTAGCAGCATGTATAAGTTTAAATTGATCGAGGGTAATGTCCCATTATTACGCCAAATTTAACTATTTTTAAACTATCTTTTGTTGACATGAACCCAAAGGTTTACAATATGTTGCCCGAGAAAATAAAAAATGTTAAAAATTGTAAAAATTTCTAATTTAAGCCATGTCATGGATACTTGCTGTGCATATGGCTGTCAGATTTTTTTAATGTTACCAGGTTTTTTTATTTGTAGAAAAACTATTCGTTATTCTGTATTTATATTCACATTGGTAATATTTCAGATGTTAATGGCATTATTGTTTATAGTTAATTTCTTTAACTTTTGCATGAAACGCTTGAAGCGTTAGCAATGAATATAAATTCATGAATGTTGCTTCAGCACGGGTTTACCTTTGAGACAACCCAGGTTTTTTGTTTATTTTCATTATAATTGGTTGAATAATTTGTTTATTTCTAAGTTGAAAGCAATAAATTAACAATTTAAAATTCTAAACCTCAGGGCCCACGTGGAATAGAGGCATTATTTTCCATACCCTCCCAAATACCCCGTATCAAAGACTACGCGTATGCCGTTTCCGGTTTGTTAGGCGGAGGTCACACCATCACTCACGTCACACGGCTACCGCACGAGAGGGTATGCATTTACCTCAAGACCGAGGACTTGGTGGACACGTTTATGCGTGATCATGGTGGCGTGAACATCAGGAACATGTACTCTATGGCCAGACGTGTGACATCGAAAGTCGAAAAACTATTCATATCGCATATTCCCCGGAATTCCCTGACGGCGATCTTTGAAAACAAGCGATGCGGATAGTCAGTCCAATACATAGCCTCCCCCTGGGTATGCATCAGGATGGTTTATCCCCACATCGACAGTTGGAAAAGACAAGTGTTCGTTGTCCTGAGAGGAGTCACTCTCCCCAATTCTATTCTCATAGAAACTGATAACAATGCCAATCACCGATTATACCTCGCCATCCTCATACTAATATATAACAATTGAATGGTGTCTGTCTCTGTCTGTCTGTTGCTCATTCACGCAAAAACTACTGAACCGATTGAGCTGAAATTTGGCATGAAGTCATAAAATGTATCTGGGTGTAGCATAGGCTATATTAAAAAGCCCTCAGCTCTTGGTGGTCCCTGGTGCTCCACGCTAAGCATTGGGTTCGGTGCAGTGGTTTCATTGTTTGATTTTTAAAATTACTTTCACTAAAAATAGAGGGCTGGGGCTCTTTTTTATCGGATGGCTAAATAAATGAAGTTTCTAATTCTTTCAATTGATTTTTTTACGCTTCGTAATTTTCTGAAAATAATGATTTTTGCCGAAAAATCTCAAATTTTTCTATGAAATCAACAATAGCATATTTTCTTGACAACCAGAGATTTGATTTTCAAAGGATAATCACGCCTCTACCAGTAAGCTTTCCTGGAAGCCCATGATAGCACGTAGAAAGGAAATCTGTATAAGAAGGGCCCATAGTACCAAGGGCCCCATGATTGATTGTTTCAGCGGGTTATCGATAAATTCAATGCATATTTACAACAAGTATACTCTTCAATGTCTATTCTCAAAGTAGCCCTCATAGAGACACTGGATGCATATGGGAGAGCACTTCCGTAGTAAATGATGCATATGAAGGAATTAAACCTGCAATAATATTTACGTGCATCGAATAATAATTGTAATAATGCCTCTGTTGCTACAACAAACACGGCGTTGTTTTTTATCGTTTTATACTCAGATGTATTATACGTAGTGGAACCATCTGCCTCTCATTACGATTGCGAACTATTTTTTAGACCAATTCCCACATCATAAACTTTACGATTTATTTATATATACTTAAACGTGTTAAAGAGTAGTTAACTTACATTCACTCAATCATCGAGTTGCCTATTCAAGACCCTCACTCATCGCTGTGTCTCCTTTCCTTGGACATTAAAGTATATCCATCAGCATGCCAAATAGAAAAAATAGTGACCTTTCGAAAACATTTTCTAAAGCAAAATGAATGTCTTCTTTGCAAGAAAATGAGTACTTACATGAAAAACGACAAATGTTAGCCTTGGATGTTCAAAGACATGCCTACCAGCAATGTCGTGATAATCTCCCCGTGGTGTTTCTCGGATTACGCTAAGAACCGCACAAATTTCATCCTAACCAAACCTACTGACGGGTAACAAGCTAAAACTCTGGTTCAAATATTGAGCCATCTGTTTCGAAACTTCAATCTGTTTTAATATGGCGGAAATTATAATTGCGTCACTACATGCTTCTTACCCATAAGAAGAACGGATATTCTGCGCAATGGACGTCATCGGCGCATGAAAATTGGCAAGTGCACTAAAACTGATCACCATAGATTTTTAATTTAGTAACCGATGATTATGATTTAGAAACCAATGATTATGGCTACCCTTTATGCCAAATGCGCAGTCCGGGAAGTGAAGGATTCATAGGACGAATAAACATGGCTCATGTTGAAAATGATTTTTTTGACGTTGTCAACCACTGGATTATACTATTTTCTCCTATCCTGATTAAGATACTCAACGCAAATGTCAACGTTGCATTGCGGAATTCAATTAAGTCTTTGAATGCAAATATATTTATGTACACGTGGGAAGTAATGAAGCTGTTAATTACTCAGAAGACGGCTCAAGAGAACTGGAGGGGCGAGGTGACCATCTATCAACCTGGGTGCTATTTAAGTAGTAATGAGTCTGCTTGGCTCATTTTTGGGTTTCCATTGCATTAAAGAGGAGAAATAGTCACTCAACTCTCCGTGCACCTGGAAAACGAACGAATTACAACGATCACAACATACACGATAGGAAACGAACTCCTCAAATGATCATGCTGACAGTGTTCTTCAGGCTTTGTGGTTTACTTATAAAGTATGTTCAATGTTTTTCACACCCGTTCAATTTCAACGGGTGACTTCGGCTAGTAGATGATCGTTATGCGATGTTTTAAATGTGGTTATGAAGGTCACACGGCCTGCAACTACCACTCAAAGGGGTTATTTTGTAATCTCACATTTTCAATTACTCCTCATTTATCGGAAGCCAAAGGTTGTACGTCAGACATTCCCAACCTTGTGTTCGTTCTGTGTGATACCCTCACTGGTACTTCCAACAGAACCTATCAAGTTCGGCTGCAACGGCTCCTCTCTGATTTAAGTGCTAATTAGCCCATCTTTCGTACAATGTGCATCCTTAACTCCGCTGTTATACTTTTCCCTCTTTTGCATTTTTTCATGCCACTTTGAAAACGTTTTCTGCCTTGTTATTCCGCATTTATTTTTGTAGAATATCTGATCTTACCTTTATGACGCGGAATGCGCGATCCGTCCACAGCCAATATAAATGGGCACAGCTCACACTTTACTCCCAGCGCAACCTCTCTGATATTCTATTTCTTCAAGAGACCAATTCGGTTTCACCGCCCATTGACGCACTAACGGATTATGTTTTTCCCTGCTGCAATCCCATGACTCCGAATACGGGACCGCTATCGCCTATATAAGGAAACTTGGAGTGAATGCTATAGCAGGGCCTGCATTCAATATAGTTATCTTTTTTACTGCTTTGGTTTGTTGATTTGTTAAGTTTCTTCTTCCTTTTCTTGCGTCGAAAATTATGAAAATACACACCTTTTGAAATTGAAATTGAATTGAATGTATTGGCATCGGACGTCATCGTTCCAGGATAAGGCCAATGCTGTTCCGGCACGCCTCTTACCTCCATACTCTTCAAACGTTCTCTTGATTTCTTTTTATGGACCACATGATCAAGATCATGCCACTTATGCCACCTTCTAAGTACATAAATATATTGAATCAACATCTAGACATGATGACCATTAGGGACTCACAGTCGTGATGGGCGGTGATTTAAACAACAGAATATCACCATCTGCCGATAGAGAGACTCGGGAACCGAGCACTACACTAGATATGTGACCACTTTCAAACACCTATTATTGGGTAATGACACTGAATAGTTTTGGTCTAGTTACCATGCCAACAAACCTGGCATTATTTATTTCAGTCCTAGAGGGGGTCGTTCGCGTGTTGACCGCATATACCTCTCGCATCACAAAATCTCCAACATATTGACTTGACAGCATATGACCCCTTTTAGTGGCAATGTGTAGTCAAATTCTGCATGTCATTTAGTCCTTGTATGACCATTTTTGCGCCAGAGCTATTACGGATAAATTGGTTTTAACGCATAAGGAGATATAAAAAAAATCCGCAATGCTGCCTCACCAGATATTTCATTTCTGCCAATAGAACGGAAAAGTTGGGTTTAAAATTCCTATTCCCATCAGATTTGTGGCGGAATATCTTATCAAATTGCCAAAAAAACAAGAAAGGAATATTTGCGTCATTAATAATACTGAAATTGGATGGTATCCGAGCAAAATCAAATTGCTTGCGTCCAATTGTTAGAGTAATCTCTCAATCGACACGTCCTAAAAGAATCCGGCTAGCCGTCTCTTTTTAATTTTGGCGCAGTTCCATACTCTGTGAGATCACTGTATACGCAGAGGAATTTAATTCTCTCGAGTTTTCAATTCCATTGTAATTAAAACAGTCTCAGATTTTAAAACTGATATGCACTGGAGCAATCTGGGTTAAGCCCTTTCGGGTCGGGTTAAAAGTATCCTCGAAAGTAATTCCACGCGAAGAATTGGTTTCCACGCTCGCCACCGGAACATCTTACATCTTTCCGTAAAACCTCTCCGGGTCATCCCCTCCTCGAATTAACTGACAGCTAGCTGGCTCGATGCACTTTATCGATAGTTACTTCACAGTTTTAAGTACCAATTTCCAGAATTAATTTCCACTTAATCGTTTCCTGAAGGTGGAGAGTGAAATGATTTTAATTAGAATTTAAGGCTAAAATTGTTCAAATCAAGTGATTCAGCGGCAATAAAAAAAATGTATTGGTTTTCTTTATAATGACTTTTAGCGTTCACACAGGGAGTAAAGATTTCTCAAGTTTACTGTGCCAGGTAGTAGTAGCAGTCACCGACTGTTTGTGTTACATGAATCATTCTGAATCAATCAAAGAATTGCTGAACTGGCCGCTCAGTAAATTTAAGGAAGTCACCCGCTAATGGTCACACAATTGTCTGTAATTCACAGTGAATGAATCATTCGCTTGGACTGGGATACGAACCCAGACCGCTCGACTTCGCGCCGAGTGCTCTATCCAGTTAAGCTATCCAGGCGTCCTCTCTCACTGTGCGAATGATTTTTTCACTGTGAATTTCAATTACAATTGCATTCTGAATCAATTTTTCAACTCCAAATTGTATCGAATACGTAGGTGACTTCACAAAAAATTAATACTTTGAAGACCTCATCTGAGAAGTTAGGGTAAGCCAAAAATTAGGCAAAATTCAAAGGGAAAATTTTTCTAATTTAATCAATATTATGGGATAAAACAAAAATATGTGTCCATATTGAAGGAAAAGAAATAGAATCACTGATTGAATTAACCATACTTTTAACTATTGTCGACCATGATTTCTGCACGCTAAGCCATCGCGATTGACAATTACGTACTCTCTGCCACGTACTTGAGCGTCGGCACAGAAGAGTGACTATGGAAATGAGTTGAAAAATTATGCTCAGTTTCCAATATATCATCAGTTAGGGTAATATCATTATGAATTTTGCGTTTACCTAATCTATTCAACCCTTCTCCGAACTTACGTAGAAAAATAGAGAGAGAAAATCAGCAATCAATACAAAGCGGAATGATGGAATAATGCTCTAAGTAGGATTTATATCCATTTTTTTGGTTATCGTTTAAAGTAAATACGACTGGTTGTAGGATAAGAAGATGGGGAAATTTATCACTGGCCTCTTTCCCTCAAAGACAAAGTGACAGGTTATGTGCGCATATTCCAGACCCACGCAAAGTGGGAATGTGTCAAATGCGGTATGTATGTTTTACTACCTCTTTATGGAGTACCATCCAAGTTCAAGTATAGACTTTTAGCGGTACCTTTGACCTGCATTTGAACCTGCACACTTCGACGAATGTATTTTGACAGCGGTCGATTCTTGTTGGAATCAACCTCCGTGCGCTATCTTCTTAACCCTCCGGTGGGCGCGCCAAATTCACTCCCACGAGTGGGCGCGTCGTGGCAATTTTACCGCAAATATAAATTGCATTCCTATATTTTAGGAAAAGGTAATTTACTAATAAAAAAGGATGATTAAATTGTTACAGTTACTTCTTTGATTGTTTGACATTGAATGTACATTGTTAATCATCTTAGTTCATATCTAGGTCCTGTTCATCTTCCCATCTCATACATGTTGTCTCATGACGACAATGCCTCCTACATACATTATTTTTACATGACTGACACATAATTTTTGACCTGCAATTTGTGTGCCACCTGCAAACATGGCATATTACTGGTATAGATGCTTCAGAAACCGGTTCCTTGTTCTTATATTTTCCTAAAATTTCTTTTATATCTTTAGTCAAACGTCAAAATCTCTTCGATGTCGCACAGCTACTGAAGCGTCCGGTGGATAATTGATCCGGATATCGGAAATACTCCCTCCTATCATGAAAAATGAATACTTGGAGACACAGGCATTAAATACAAACGGTACCAAATGGAGAGCTCAGAAACTAAAATATGCGGCAATTTGCCGCGGGCGCGCCCGCCGGAGGGTTAAGGCTGTTTTACACGAGGCACCTTATTGCACCATTTTAAATACAGACATTGCGAGAATGCGAGCACGGAATTAGAGAAGGGGGTATTTTCCCATCTTTTACCCATGAATATAGAATATAATACTGGATGGGAATCAGTTTAGGTTTTTTCCTTTTTTTCATTCGAAGGTCAATAAGAAGTTGTAGCATTGATTGCCAGTTTGCATTTGGCTAAAACACAGGTTCTCAGAAAACAAAAGAGAGTGTCAGCAGGAACAAATGGTGAAGATCCATTTTTTACTAATAGGTTCTTTTATTTCAACATTCTTACATGCTATAAAATTGACCTTATGTGTTTAGTGATAAAAATAATTTTAATTTGATTCTATCAATTATTGTTTAAGCTTTATCTTGAACCCTTTGCCTTGATCAGGTGAACCTAAAGGTTTGTAGCCTTTTTCACCGCCTAATGCTTACATATGATTTTTAAAGCTTTCTTTTTATTGTAAAAGAACTGTGCCAGCAGCTTGCTCTCAACTGTTGAAAGTTGTTTCTCTCTTTGTCTTGAGGATTCGGTTTAGTAAGTTGAGCTAAAAATGAGGAAATTACTATAATTTTCTGAAGCTTCATCTCCTGAACTTACGTTAGGTGAGGAAAAACATTTTGTTGTGAGTTCACGTACAATTTATATATCCTATTCCTATCTTTTTCGGAAACAGTTTTGGGGAACCATCGGAATTTGAAGGATGGGTGAATATAAGCCGCTCAAATGGGATCATTTGCTTGTCAGTCCAGATAGAATAATGTAAACCTTTCGTAGATTGTATTGATTATAATTGTAGTAACATTAGAGAGGTGTCTGTGATTTATTTCTAGTTTCATATAAAGTCTGTTAGGAGAGAGAGTAATGTAGGTACCAGCTCATCATTCATGCATGCCTTCTCATTTTGCATTAAGTTCAGTGTCACGGTAATCCGTTTCAACACAGTGAAGTACTCTTTTAAATATTCCAATTCAATTTCTTCTAGTTGTGGTAGTTCCCGTTTTTCAGTCACTATGTGAAGTTTATTCTTACACTGTAATTGTTGTCACACATAATCGAAAAGATAGTTCCACAATGTAGGACAAGGAAATTTTAGTGTACCCAGCAAGATCTTTGAGATTATTTCAGATGTTTTAGGTCGCCTCTATATAGTCTAAAATGCTGAATATCTGGTAAGGGTTGAGTGATGGATCCTAGATGTATTAAATAAATTGTTCTATGCATTCATGAAGTCTGACAGCAATATCACAGAAATAATTTGTAAATATTCACAACAAGTTTATTTTACCAGACTAGGTTTCAGCAAAACTTTGTCATTATCAAGATGAAGTTACAATCATCTACGAGCATTATACATAGGTATGGGATGGAGGAGGGGGTGGGAGAGTTGAACTCTAATCGTTAACCTCCCTGTGAGAGACTAAGTCGAAAGCCATGTCCGTTGTAGGAACCCTCTACAGATTCACTGAAATATCAGACCCCAAAGCACTAAAAACGATCTTAACTGGCTGCATACTCCCTATCATTGAGTACTGCTCATTGATTGGGTGAACTGCCTATCCCACCAGCTTTAAACTCTTGGACCGTCCCCATAAATTTTTCACATCTATTGTCCATCACCGTGTTCCCCACCTGCGTAGCTCATCCCGTAGTGAAATAATGTCATATCTTGGAATTTCCCATTTGTCAACCTGCCGAAGAGTTCATGACCTAAATTTCCTCCGTAATGCCATCAACGGCAATTTCCGATCCACCGACATCCTTCCTTTTTTCACCCTTAATATTCCAAACCGCAAAACCCGCAGCAGTGATCTCCTTCACCTACCTAAATTCCGTCTTTCACACTCCCATCGTTCTCTTTTCTTCGGAAATCCTAAATTATTCAACATACTTTCTTTAAATCACCCCTTTACTTTACCTCTTGGCCTCCTCATTACCTCCATTGACCTTTCCACCTCCCGCTACTCCATTACCGCTCCTATCAAAAAACGTCTTGTCTCCTAATGTAACCGGTTTGTTCTCCTTAGTGTTTGATTGTACGGGCCACCATTCATCATCATCGTTGGTGCATCTGTCCGCAGGCAGGTATCAACGGTAGCGTTGTCTCCACAGCATTCTGTCCTGGGCCTCTCTCTTCATCTCTGCATAACTCCTTCCTTCTTTTATATCCCTCAGCATTCCGTGCCTCCTCCTTCCTATTCCTCTCTTCCCTTCTATTTTCCCTTCTATTATTATTTTCTATTATTTTTTCTTGATTTATTTTATTATTGTTTATTAATTTATTCAATTTTTATATATTCTATGTAATAGGCCATTTGTGGCTGTTTTTTTAATATTTTAATGAATAAATAAATAAAACAAATAAACAAAACCCTCCCTCTTACTCCTGTTACGTCATGTCTTCCCCCCTCCTTCCCTACTTCAGTAGCCTCTCCTCTTCCACCCCCTCCTCCATCCCATACCTATATATAATGATGGTGGATGATTCTTACATCACCTTTATAATGGCAATGTTTTGCTGAAACCTAGGTTGGTAAAAGTAACTTGTTGCGAAAATTTACAAATTGTTTCTGTGATAATGCTGTCTGTCACACATTTCCACAAATTATCTCCTGACACTCTCAAATCCATTCATGAAGTCTGTTGTAGCAAGTAGGCTGAGAGTGTCGCCAGCACAACTGAAATGCCAAGCCAAATAATCCCTTGCTGGACTGTTGTTAATTGCTATAAATAAAATTCCTTGCTGTGAATAAACTCTTCTTCTGGTGTATGAAGTCTTCCAAACCTCTGCCGCCGTGGGAGGGTAAGATGTGGAAGACGCCTCCAATTGCATTCTTTCTCCGATATTCTCTCTCGAGAGCAGCACTTTTGGGGAGTGTCACGCCCCGGGCGCGAACCGAGTGCCCCAGAGGAAGGGGAGCTCCACTCACTCCGTGATTCTCGAAGAGCACCGTCTTCACTAAACGCCCCTCGACTGAGTGAGCGACTAGCAGCGCCACCCACGGAGAGGCCTCGAGGCTCCGTCTCCCGGGGCGACGCGGCCTCTTGTCTCTGAGCAACGACCCTCATAGAAAACACTCTCATTCGGAGGAGGAGCCATTAAGAGGCGAGAAGTGATCGTATATCGGTAACATTCCCCTGCCTCTAGCGACTCTAGCGCATTGACGATTTATTTTCTCATGGGGAAGCTAGGAATAACGAAGGAAGGTCTCACGTGACGCCTGAATAATTTTGTGAGAGGAAAAAAATAAACAAAAATTTGGATATGGTTTAGTAGGTTTTCTTGATTTTCCTTTGGGCCCTAATGTGACTTTTGGCCGATATCTGAAATATTTCTGGGAATTTCAGATATCTCTCGCTCTAGCAGAGACATCGGAGTCTTGAGGACTGCTCGGAAATATTCTGCCATTCCCATATTGACCACCACCAATCGTCGAGGGGTAGACAGAAGGTCGTGCTGGCATTATAATAATACATTATCACTCTATCTATATCAACGAAAACCGCATTCAGTTCCATCGTGTCATCTGTCACTTAACATTAATTTTCTGTGTCAAAATATAACAATCTGCAGCTTGTTGTATCACCATCTCCATCTTGGGGGGTTATTTTGTAATCTCACCTTTTTAATGACTCTTTTCGGGAAGGCTGGAGGAGACCCGTTTCGCTCACCAAATGATCGGGTCTCGATCAGCCAAGGTCCGTGGAAACGATGGTGGCCCCATTTCACGTTACATATGACTCGTGAGATGGAACTATTGAAAGGTGGAGGAAAATGAAACGGATCAAGAGTCGAAAGAGCCAGTGAGTTACGGGAGAGAGCTATTGAGTCAAGGAAAAGACCTACGGATCACTACTTGAGAGCAGAAGACGGTCACGCCACCTGGGTGGTGGAGTAAAACTACGAAAAATGACGCAATATTCCGTATTTTATGACGTATTCTCACATAAGGTAGTTTGAGTGAAATATTTTTCTAGTGATAATGGAGACCACATTAGAATTTTGTATTTTAATCTCAGTGTCTGCAACAAGTGTGACGTAAATATTGTAATATGAATTGCGCAGAAATATTTTTTTACATGACAACATTTCTCAGTAAGTAAATCTACATAAGTGTCTAATTTGGCTTATTTATTCATGCCGTACAGCTGAAAAGCCTTCAAAACAGGTCTTTTTGCGCTTCTGTAAAATATACTGAGGAAAGTAATTGATTAATTTTTATAAATAGTTGATTAAAAATAAAAAGTACACACCGTAAAATAACACGAGTCTTTTGCGATCTGTAAAATTTACTGTGGTGAATAATTGACTATTTTTTATAAATAGTTGATTAAAAATAAAAACTACCCACCGTAGGTTTTTATTTTTATAAATTCATTCATTCATTACAGTAATCTACCGGTTAGAGGTAGGTTGTGATGAAAGTCAGAGAATATCCAGCGAACTCTTACACGTGCTGTGCCCTTTCTACCTCTTGTATTTCTTCCTTCATCTCAGCATAAGTCCTACCTTTCTTCATCCCGTCCATAAAACCGATTCTCTTCCTTCCCCTTCCCCGCTTACCCAACATCCTTCCCTCTATCACGACCTTCAGCAAACCATTGTCCCTCATTACCCCTTCCAGCCACCTGCCCTGCCTTCCCCTAATCTCATCTATAAGTTTCCTCTCCTCGCCCACCATGTCAAGCACTTCCTCATTTGTCTTCCTTTCCGTCCAACGCACCTTCTCCATCCTCCTCCACACCCACATCTCAAAAGCCGTCAGCCTATTTTCGTCTTCCTTTCTCAAGGTCCACGTTTCTGCCCCATACAACGCCACACTCCATATCAAGCTCTTCACTAGCCTCTTTTTTACATCCTTACTTAAGGTCCCCGTCATCAGCTCCCTTCTATTATTGAACGCTTCCTTCGCTAGCGCTATTCTCCTCCTAATGTCTTTGCTACTATGTCCTCTTTCTTCTAGCGTACTACCCAAGTAATTAAATTGTTCAACTTGCTCCAGTTTGTGACTTCCTACTCTTATCACCAGCTTCGCTTTCTTTGCCCTAGAGAATCTCATTACTTTTGTTTTCCTATTATTTATCTTCATTCCGTATTTCTCACACTGCTTTTCCAGTGCATCTACTAAAGTTTGAAGTCCTTTCGATGACCGACTCACCAACGCCTGGTCATCTGCGAATCTAACCGACTTTATCCACTGGCCTCCTACTTTCATTCCCACGTCTAGCTCATCCCATGCCTCTCTTACCATTTCCTCAGCATAGATGTTAAAAAGTAAAGGCGACAACGGGCACCCTTGCCGCACCCCGCGACCTATAACTGCCCACCCTGATTCACCGTCCGCTACCCTTACCTGAGCCCTCTACCCCATATATAAGTTTCGGATGAGTCTCCTATCACGCCAATCTATTCCTATTTTCCCCAGTATCTGCATTAGTTTCTCCCAGTTTACTCTGTCAAACGCCTTTTCGAAATCTACAAAACAAGCGAAAACATCCTGATTATGCTCTATGTTTCTATCTATAAGTGTCCTCATTACCGCAATCGCATCTCTGGTTCCCCTCCCCTTCCTAAACCCAAATTGGTCATCGCCTAAATAGCACTTTGCTCTGCTCTCCAACCTTCTATTTAGTATTCTAAGCAACACTTTTGCTGCGTGCGAAATTAAACTGATTGTTCTATACTCCTCGCATTCTGACGCTTTCTTCTTCTTCGGGATAGGTATTAATACTGTTTTCACGAAATCCTCTGGCCATACTCCTTCCTCGTAGATCCTGCGAATAAGTTCGAAAAACGATTTTCTCCCCCTACTACCTAGATTCTTCAGTAGCTCCGAAGGTAGGTTATCGGTTCCCACGGCTTTTCTACCCTTTATCTCTCTTAGTGCCCTCTCTATTTCACTCTCAAGTAACTCTGGTCCGAGGTTATCTTTATCTATTGTTCCTTCGTCCTCTAGATCTAGGCTAAGGGGTCTATTCTCGCTGTCATATAGCTCCTCTACGTATTCTCTCCACCTTTCTTGGATATCTTCCTGTTCGATTAATATCTTTCCTGTTTTGTCCTTAACCATTGGTATCGCTTGACCTCTCTTACCACCCGATAACATTTTCACCTTGGCGTACAAAGCGCCCACTTCCCCCTCCTCCTGCATCTTTTCCATTTGCTCACATTGTCCCTTCCACCAGTTTTCTTTTGCCCGATTGGTCACTCGCCTGAGTTTATTATTCAATTCCTTGTACTTCCTCTTCCCTACGTCGGTGTTCACGTTTTTCCATATCCTTCTCTCCTCCATTTTCTTTATCATTTCTTCTGTAACCCACTGCTTCTTAACTCTCTTCTTTTCCACCGTTCCTATTGTTTTCTCTGCCGCTCTTGCGATGCCTGTTTTTATAACCTCCCATCTCTTCTCTATGGTTCCCATCCGCTTCTCTTCACCTATGTTCTTTTCTACTAGCTCTTGGTATTCCCTCCTTTTCAACCCTTTCAATGCTTCAAGGTTCCACCTCTTTATCTTCCTACCTTTACAAAGCCTTTTGAATCTAACTTCACACTTCATCATCACCAAGTTATGATCCGAGTCCGCATCCGACCCTGGATAGCTACGAGAGTTTTTTACACTGTTCCTAAATCTCTGCCTCACCAAAATCTCTGCCATTTTTATAAATAGTTGATTAAAAATAAAAACTACGCACCGAAAGTTTTTTGAAAAAATTAAGGTGTTATAAATTCCTAATTTTTTCAATATTCTTCCTCTGGAGCGTACAGGCGTAATCAATCCCATGAAAAACATAGCTTGTATTTTTAGGCAAATTGCTCGAAACGTAGTTCGGCAAGGGGTTATTATTTAGATATGTTTGAAAAGATGAGAGTTTTCTCTATAAAGTTAGGTCAAATTCATCAAATATTATGTGAAATCATTTTTCACTCACACATCACTAAAACGGCTGGCTTAAGCCATTTTGGCTACATAAATTAAATAGAAATTGTTGTTGAATACGTTGAATAACAATAAAAATAATTGTTGAATGCGTTTTTGGAATCAGTAACCGCAGAACATTTTTATTTGGTGAATTTTCATCGTATTTTATGGTCTTTCAGATGGTGCAACAAAAATGTTTTACGTGTGTGATATTTCTCCTTGATTTTGAAATTTTACGTAGAACGGTCAACTTAGCCATTTTGGTTAAATGTTAGTTTGCGCTCATTTACTGACATAAATAAACTGCATTCAGGCTTCTGTTACACTAATATGCATGTGGGGTCTACCGAGCATCTACCTCCTCTCCCGTGAGAATAACCCCCCTGGTATGCTGTGTGCTAGTCTGATTTTTTTAAGACGTATCCAGTTTGAGAATGAGCAAAATGGAATTTTGAGGAAACCGGGACTAGCCACTGTAGTAACCTTTACGGAGACACCCGTAAGTGCACATAAGTGCCATATTCCACGGGAGAAAAATCATTCGTCTTGACCGGTATTTGAACTCAGATCCCTCGATTTAATAATCCACAGGGGAGAAGGACGCTTAACTGGTTAAAGTTCTCGGCGCGAAATCGAGGGATCCGGGTTCGAATCCCGGTCAAGGAGAATGAGTTTTCTCCTGTGGAATATCGCACTTATGAGCAAAAAGGAGTTGGAATGTCAACAGGTGACGGTTGTCAGTGCGGCGGTGGTGAGACGAAGCGAAAGCGTCTCGGGTTGTCAGTCTTCGACGCCTCCGAGAACTAAGTAATCGGCAATACAATCTCCCCCGACGTGACCGAGACGTGCGATTGAAGACCAGCGCCATCAACTCTATAGTTTCCCTCCCTTCCCCCCGGTGCGTTTTCGTCGGTTTTGATTGCAGGTAGTGCTTCTAAATAGATCTCCAGGATCCACTCTTTTCTATATAGTAGCCCGAGTTGAATAATCACAGCGAGAGTTATTCATAAACTATTTTCGGAACTGAATCTATGGGAGGAAACACTTGTATATGTAAGTCACTTTATGAAATGATAATGAATGTCATAAACAGTAATGCAAAATGAGAACGACACGATCCGTTGAGATAAATATTGGATTTTGAACTCACTGTTATTTGCGTAGCAAAGTTAATCATTATTTGCGTAGATCACTGATTCCTTGGTAAATTTCAAGAGAAAATATTCCAACGAATCCTGTCCTTGACGTAACCTGAGCTCAAACGAGACCTGTCTTACCCTAATTAAATTTCGGTTCCGGCTGCTCGGATGTAAGGGTATTCGTGTCCCAACGGAAACTCTCAATCGCGGAAACTAAATGTTTCTTTGCACATGAACATAAGTTGAGCGGAATTCTTGGAACTAATTTATTGGAAAAATTTAGCCTTGAGAACGTAAAACGCTTATTCATTTCGACAAATGTTGGACTCATTAAATGATACGACGGTCAACTGTCTGAATAAAGGTTAATCCGATGTATTTAACATGTGAAATTGATCTGATGGAACTAATGAAAGATTTTTGTGTATCTTGACCAAATGTTTGTGAAAGATATAAGGAAAGATCAATAAATTAAATAGGGATCAAATACCGGAGGAAAGTCTTTGGTTGGGATCAAATCAAGGAATTAATGTTTGTCTTGGGTAGTGAAAATCGCAAAGTAGAAAAGTGTTCTAGTTCTAGTGGGAATGGGGTATCTGAACAGTGTTTGCGGAAAAAGTGGGATGGATGTAAGTTATGAATGAGTGGATCATAATATAACGTGGTTTGAATGTTCCAGTAATATACATCAATGAAAGGAGTGTGCTTCGTTGGTTTATTCCTCTCGAGAGAATGGATGAGAGTCAATATTTGAGTTGAATACATTGAGAGTTTGTCAGCTCCGGTTGTGATGGGGTAACGTCCTCGCCTGCCAATCCGAGGGTCGCAGGTTCGAGTCGAGGTCGAATCGGGTGGATTTTTCTCCACCAAGGAAATGAGTGACTGTGTTCGTCTGTAGTTATTGTTATAGCACACGATGTAAGAGGCCATTGCGATCTGTTTTCGGGGTAGTTCAAAATTGAAAAAATATATACATATACGAAATAGATATGTAGGATGTAGGATTGATGGCGTGAGAGGAAAGAGTATACTGCAACAGATAAGGATAAGTTATAATTCATCATTATTTTAATGTGACCTCTGACGCGGAAATAGAAGTAATTTTATAAGTGATATGTCAATTCCCCCCCCCCCCCAATAGGTTACAAGTGTATATTCTGACGGTCTGAAAACACAGCCTGTCCCCAGTGGTTACATTTGATTCTATACATCCGGTGTGTTTTATTGTATTCCTGTATTTGTTTCAATATTTTTTCGTATGAAATTAACATCTTATTTATACCCTAAAATGTCCCTATTAATTATTCATGCAAAAATGTCTGGAGACAGATAGCGTGAGGACTGAAGAGGACGCATGAGCGTTAGGTCAACATGACTTGCCTAAATGAACTCGAACGGAACTGCGACTTATTTAGTAATTGGCTTATAGAAAGCATATGCGATAAGGTAGAAGTTAGGAGTGGATAATATGCTGCATCTTTTGTTTAGTATGGCATTAATTTTTTTTTCTTGCAGAAAAATAAAACGCAGATAATAATATTTGCGGATACAATGTGAATATTTTCCCATGTCATCATCATGCGTAAAACCTTTTTCTCTTATTTTTTTGTGAACATCAACCCTTTTAGCCAGAGTATGTATCTCATGCAGGTATGAATATTTAGCGAGATGCTGTTATCATGGGATACCATCCTGCATGAAGCTATACAATTCTTGATGAAAAATAAATCTCTATGCTATCAACCGAAAATGAATGGAAAGAGAAGCACCTTTAGCGGGTAATATTTTGAATAATTTGACAAAAAGTGATTCTAAAGCAGCTACAAACAATTTACACTCCGTGGTATTGGCGTCTGCTTATTCGTTGATATAACCTACGATTATTCTGCAGCTGCGCTTAAGCTCAAGACCAGTCTTGGATACCATATTGCATCAAAGAGGCAGTGAGTTCTTAGCTCTGAAGACAGCAGAGAGCCTCTTGTACTTCGCTCTTATTCAGAGCAGAATGCCTCGCGAGGTCAAACGATTCTATCACTGGGCTGCCCTGCCATGTCGTGCAAAATGCGTGCAGCTGACGAAAAAATAACAACAAATTTGGAGATATCTACGAGGATAATGTTAAAAGTAATTTTTAAGGATATTCGTGTGTAAACTTAAATCGGCCAAACTTTAGGATACGACTCATCTCCCAAGCTCATGGTATTTTATTCCTGTCATATCTCCATTGATTTTTAATTAAACTTCTGAAACTTTGCTTAAAGTCCATTAATGGCAACTACATAATTTTTTCAGGCATGCCTTTGTTATAGAATCAAGATATCAAAAAGTGATGTACAGCAGAGTCTCGATTATCCGACCTAAACCGGCCACGGCAAGGCCGGATAATTGAGAAGGTCGTATAACACGGAAAATAATAAAATCAATGTAAAAAAATGTCAAATTTAATTTTCACATTGAAAACTTTTCAGATACATGTGTCTTACTTAACTTTATATGACGCACATTTAATAATATGAAAGACTGCCTGGGCCAACGGGTCCTCGCGCGATAGCCTACTGCATAAATTACAGTAGTTATCGTGCACGGGGACGGTCGGATAACACGAAAGGTCGGATAACCGAAGGTCGGATAACTAAGACTTTACCGTACCTCGGTTTGATCAGGTATTGTCAGGATGTATTATTATCAGGATCAGATACGATTGGTGAAATTAGGTTTGTGGAGGTGTCTCGACAGTCGCAATTATTTGCAGCAGCATCTTAATTCAAAACACTGATCCATAACAGGTAAAAATAAATAAGATATTAGACTATTCAAATGCATTTTAAAACTCTTTACATATTCCTATCCTCGGCCAGCCCCGGTGGCGGTGGGGTAAAGTCTACTCCTGTCGAATCAAGGTCGCTGCTTCGAATTACACCTGGGTAGGATTTTCACCTCACAGGGCATGGTTGTGTGTGTTCATCAATATATCAATTTGGTTGTATTTGGCTTCGTCAATTACCAATAGGGACATTATTATTATTGTTCCATTGTTATTATTATTGATGTTGTTACTGCTTTAACGTTCCCTTCCCCGTCCACGGCAAGCATCAGGGTTCATTGCCGTCATAATGGCCGGAGATACGGGACTTGTTATTATTAAAAAATGAAAAAGTTCTGTTTCCTCTGTTAGTGACATAAGCAGATTAATAATTGTCTCTAAATTGTCACCAAAGCCACAAATAATATTTCATCTCTTTCGAAGGCTATGGTAATTAGGGATTTCAAAGTTGTACTCTGCAGCAAGATGTGAACCGCAGCATTGGCAAAAATAAGGGATCAATGCTCTCCGTGAAGAGGACGGAGTGTGCTCAGGTGATGCTCCCCGTTATAAGCCTCGTCATTACTATTTCTTCTTGGTGACATCGTCTCACCAAGGGGAACCTGGCAACCAAGTCAATGTATTTTTTTTATATTTGATATTCTGCGTTCGCCTTCAGGGGAAAAGGGGGACTCGATGGGGGGGATTCATATTATGAAATAACATCAGCGATTCATATTTCATGAGGCGGTGGTGGCATGGGCCTTGATCCACCTGTATACACGCGAAGCCACTGCGAGGAGGAGACAAATGCGCTTGACGTTAATCCCAGTAATCCCAAGGCGAGGGCAGGTGGTCTAATTTAAGACGCCGCCCTTCTGTTACCTTTATAACATTTTGGGACGACATGGTGTGTATCACTCAGTTTGTTGAAGCTAATGAGCAGATACTACACCAGAAACAGAGGCAGATGAGGAAACATGGCATCTTGATGAACTGGAGAAGATATTTTTTGGCATTTTGAGATATTTATATCCTCAGGCGGAGGAAATGTGACAGCCATTCATTAAATAATTCAAAGAAACCGTATCTTTTGTAAGGAAAGTACACGCATTATGTTATGCTGAAAAATATCATCTCCCCGACGGTAAGAAAATGAACAACGGAATAGCTCTCCATTAAAAGAAAATACCGCAGGTTTCTTCACCCCATATTTTGAACTGATATCACTAAAGTTCGCGTCGTTTTTCTATCGTACTCCATAGGGAACTCGATATATTTGTTGTTTTTAGTTTATTTAAATAATGTTTAACTATACTTTTTATCAAGAGCATTAAAAATTACTATTAATCTTCACTGAATGCCTATAAGCAGCAGTGAGTGATAATTATCCACAAGTCTCTGCTCTTCTCTCAAACCGTGAGCATGTATTGCTATTCACTGCTATATTCTTGTATTTTAGGCTTCTTTTTCAAATAAATAATTTTAACTGACATACCGAACTAGTCCTGTCTCTTTCATCCATCTTTGGTCCCCATTTCATTTTAGATTTCTTTATTTTTTTGAAGTTATTCCGCCTGTTTTTAATTCCCTGTTCGCTGGGATCATTACTTTTCATTCCCATGGCTACTGTCTCTGCTCCACGGGAACAGAAAGTATTCAGAAGTGGATATTATTCTTTTGCACTACCTTTTATACCTGATCGTAGCTTCTTTTTAAATCTCAGTCTATGTAGAAATTCAGTATACTCATTCTATACGCATTCAAGATTGTAGGGTAAATATACTTGAAAAAAACAGTGATGCTCTAAGAAAAATTGATCACTACCGTATCCTTCTTCTCGCTGCATTCGGATATCATTCACTTTTATTATTGTTTTTTGATTGATAAATGAGTACCTAATCGATTGCAGATAGGGAATAATTATAATGCCTTCTTGATAATTAATGGGTACAAGGAGAGGGCGCTCCCTGAAATTTAAAGGTAAAAAAGAAAACCCAATATTGCTTCATAGTATTAAAATAATTCGCGAATAACCATTTAATGCCTATACTGCAGTTGCATAGGAGTTTTAAATTATTACTGGTGAAGTAGTGAAAAAGTGGAGTATTTTTGATTCATAAACTAAGTTTTGTGCTCATTCAATAATTATAGGTGAGTCAAATGATAGAAATAGAAACATAATTTTTTTTACACAATCCAAAAGAAAAAAATATAACTTTATATAAAATATTTTATTATAAATCAACGATATGGTATAAAATGTACTATCATACATTTTTGTTCGCGGTTTTTACTATTTTTTTGTTCGATTGTAGGCCCTGACCAGAATTTAAGCTAAGTTTTAACTTCCGAAGTGATTCGCATACACTTACTTATAGACTGATGGACATACTTAAGTGAGTTAGTAATTAGTAAAGGTGGATCCTGGTAGAGATTGCCCGTTGAAATTTTACGGGATGAAGATAAAAATCAATGCATAGCTTTAAAAGAACCTTTATGATGTGTTAAATGGATGTAATTAGTCACGCGTGGAATAGGGGTGGTTATAAATGAAGTTTTGAAACCATCGCTGGATATATTAGGGGCGTGTGGAAGTTCGAACAGGTGTAAGTTAGGTACTGGAAGGTAGAGCGCAAGCGAATCGCTTAAGGACTGGGTATGGGGGATGCTAACGAATGTAAAGGAAGTAAACAACTTGCGTGGTATGTGCAAGGTCGACAATATCAATCCCGCTTGGCGTGAAAAAATTGGGAAAGTCATATTTGACAAAAATGAACGATTATGAGGGGAGTTTCAATCCTACGCGACACAATTAGACGATTGGGGAGGAATTGTTAGTAAGGAGCAATCATCTTTCTCTTTATTGTTTTCATTTTTTAGTATTTGTCTTCAAAGTAAATTGCTCCTTACACGTTCGCCTGTCAGCAATGTACTCCAATTAAACAAAAAATAAATGCAGGACGGTTTCCGCGATTACGTACGAGCTCGGTGCGAGTGGACTCAGGTTTTCGATTGCGCCCAGGGGTTGTACGCATAATAGACGATACGAGAGTGAAATAGACCGCCAAAAATGCCGTTTGCCATCGAGGCATCTCCATCTACGTCTACAAAATACCCTGCAAGCCATCTAAAGGGTGTGTGACAGGGGGTGAGTGGTCACCAACGTGCATTACATTTTACCCTATTAATGTTAGTGTAACTACGACTATTGATGCATTAGCATACATTGCTAATGCTTGTCAGGAGGCGAAGTCTCCCAAGCATGCACTACACCCTAGATAACTCTACCAATGTTATAAGGACCGTTAGTATTGATGTATTTTGTAACTACATAAATGAACAGGGATTCAAGAGTTATGCTGAAAACATGCACTGTGTGCTGTTAGTACAAGGTAGTAGATAAGGATATAAATATGACGAAGCAAATCAACTAACTACCTAAGTACTTCTGGCCTACATATTGAAAAACCTAGTTAAAAGTCTATTTGGCAGCTCTTATGGTCTCATATCGTACGCGGAAAAAAATCACATTTTAAATCTGTCCGTTCTGAAGTCTATTTCCTTGATTTTATTCTCGCGATCTAGTGTACCGCAGTATGTCGGATTTTGCAAAATATTATTATCGTCGTCAGAAAATAAATTGGCGTGAACTTTTTTTAATAGATAAAGTGTCATTCATAATAAATACTCCAATTATGACTTGATTCTTTCCTGGCGAATGATGCTGATGAAGGTTTCTCGGGTTTCCCGCCAGGTCAGGTACTTGTTAGTCGACGTTTCGATGGATACCTTTGCCATCTTCGTAAGGGCATGAGGAATTACGGAGCAAAAAACGGAGGGTCATTTCGGAGATTGATCGGTGAACGGGATCATTCAGATGACCAAGAGGTTCATTTTCGGATGCCCTGAGGAAGATGGCGGAGGTAGTCATCGAAACGTAGCGAAAAATTACCTGACCTAGTGGAAAACCGGAGAAACCTTCATCAAAGACTAAAATTCTTCCGCTCTCTAAACTCCCCCTCAGTCTCAGTCGGACATCTCACGAAAACAAAGGCGCTCCCGAAGCCCTCGAGAGAATGGTGGGAGCGTAGCGGAGTCCCCTTCCGCTTCTCGGCGCCAAGAGCTGCCCCTACCACGGTACATCTACTTCGCCCCGTCCGAGCGGACGAGGAGCAGAGAGCCAGGGAATCGACCTCCTGAGCTGCTCCCTGAACTATTCTCTTCGCGTTTCTCGACTTGCAGACACTCAAGCGGTGTCCTTCCATTCCTTCTATTTGGAAGAGCTGGATATTCGACGAGAAGGTCAGACAGATCATGATTCTTTGTAGCCTACTTGCTACCCGACGATTTCATTGTTTCTCACACACCACCACAAGTTTGATTGTTCACGCTGTAACGTTCCGTGGTCCTTGCACTCGTTTGTCGGCCTCTTGTGCTCACGTTTCTCATTGTGAACGCCGACCCTTGGCCGCAGCAATGTTTTACCACTGCAATGACCGATATCTTCTCTCCCGCTTCGAGCGCTCTCCAAGAGTGTCCCCACCGCCAGTCTTCCCCATTCCCCAATCCTCAGTGCTCCTCGTCGAGACGCGCCGCTCTTCAAAGTAGAAGAACTCGAATATGGCTCTGTAGTCGAGTGATGGGTTGGTCATGAATAATCGAATCACATTACCCGGGTCATCTAGGATATTGATCGGTGAACGGGATCGTTCAGATGACCGAGAGCATCATTTTCGGAAGCACGTCATTCGCGACCCTGGCCGTTCTCCATCGATCAGTCGCGACCCGTTGGTCATTTGTGATTATGTGTTCACCAAGAGGGTCACTTTTGGACCTAGGTCGCTCGCAACCAAAAAGGCCCATGCATGGGAGATAGTCCATCGGTATGAATGTAACTGGTTGTGGAGTTGTGGTGGCACACAGAGGTGCTGCTGTCGTCGGAATGATTTATGTTTCAGCCCCCGGTCTGTTGGAATTGCAAGGGATAATGTAGCAATAAGTAATATAACTTACGACTAATTCTGTTGCAAATGAGATGAAATTGAACTCAGATTTTTGATTAAAAATAATTTGCTGGCAAAGTAAGCCCTTGATTTTCCTCGACAATGCCTGCCATTTTCTTCAAAAAATTTCAAAAAGAAGTGCCAACATTATGAATCAGTGCATCCTCAAGAACCACGGGATTGGTCCGAAAGTATATTTCGGTGCTACAGACGCATTCAACGACCCCAAAAACCCAAGAAGAGTCATCCAGCATGACCATGTTTACCACCGGGGGTTTGTTGACCGACGTCGAAATGCCGTTTTGGAGAAGGTCGCGATCTGCGATCATTCTTGAGGGTCGTAACAGGGAACAGGGTTTTAATCGCCATCCTCTTTTTACAAACACGACCATTCATTCATGACCTGGATTTTATGACAGAATCATTCAAGTAAATGGTGATCGTGATTGGGATCACGGGAATGACCGACTTAGCCCATCACTACTCTGTAAATATTTCCGACGTTCCCGAAACGGCCTCTCTTGTTTCGCCTCCTAAATAGTAATTTTAATTAAAGAATAATTAGATAAATATTCCAATTAAAAGCATTTTCTGCATTTTCCCTGAGATTTCTGCTGAGTAAAAGCTTATATCTGGAATTTTATTGATTGCGCAATAGTTATTTTTGATTTGTAATCAACAAATCTTGTATAAGCCCTTTTTTTATAAACTAGACTAACCTACTCTGTATCTTTCGCTGAGCACCAAAGTTGATGAGCTAGAACTAACGTGTCAAGGAAAATTTTGCGCAGTGCATCCCGTGCATGCAAGAAACCAACTAAAGGTCATAATCGCATTGTACTCATATATCGATCAACACCAAACTTAATTCAATCGCCTCCTTGTTGCGAAGTTTAAGTTCCAGAATGGATAACCCTGCTAACGTAGTATCGTAGATTTTGTCCATTCCATCTAATGCAATATTTATAGCAATATTTGCATTTATTTGTTCCTTTCTGTTTCCTTTCCTGACTGCCAAAGGCACTACCAAAATTCCCTGCACTCTCGCAGGGAGATAGGCTTGAGTTTGTGTGTGAGCGTGAGGCAGAGTGCATGATGTTCTGGACCGGGTGGTCGGCCGATCGGGAAGCCATCAAGACTGAAATGTTTTTTTTGCTACTTAATAGGGAATGCCGTTGGTTCAGCAACTCCAACTGATTTATGAACTAATTCTATGCCCTAACCGTTCGTCAAAATTATGATCATCACACATTCACTTTCACAAACCACCGCATTTATTAATAAAACATGTAATATATATGTCTAACATTTAATGACCCTTCACTGTCTTCTCTTCTTATCGGCTTCTTTAATTTGGCTTGAATTCACTTTCACTTTGGTGTCTCTTCACTAAACACACAACACTGTGTACAAAATTACCCTTTTTTATATAACTTATATACATTACTTATTCAATGAGTAAAAAGAGGCACACACTCACTTCCTGTCGCCGTGCACCTAGATCTCTTTTTGCACTGCAATTTGAAACTCAGTCTTCGGGGTCCTCTCCATGATACCTTCTACTTAACTTTCCAAGACGTGGATTCTCCAATATGCAATGACTAAGAGATGATTCCTCTGCGCATTCATAAAACAAAATTCCTCTATCCCGTCACTCGTGAAGAGCTCCTTACGCGCGTAGTACCCCTTTCTCAGACCCCTTCTTTTATCACACTCCTTCATCCAGATCGCTAAGTAGATGTACAATAATTGTCAGTTCCGCGGCACCTGATAGGAGGATTTCACTCCAGCTCGACGCTGATTCGCTAATATTATTGTTCACCGACTTTCCCCTCGAGAAAGCTCCCTTAAGGTAGAACCTGCGCATCGAAGTACTGCTTTCATTGCATAGAATAACTTAGCAGAAACAAGATAAAATGGCTCAAAATGTTATTAATAATAATTGAAAATAATTTTCAATCAATCAAAATGGCTGTATAGTACATGAGTTTTCTTCAAAATGAAGTAATCCTGTCATATGAAGAAGGGCTTTGATATTGACGCCATGTCTCAGAGGAATTTAAAAACTTTCTCTGGAGCTGCAGTAAAGCTGCATAATTATAAAATTCGGGATGAATTAAAACAACAGAACTAGTGAGTGCTTTTGCTCTTTTAACGTAAACGTAATTAAAACAAATGTATTATATATAATTGCTGAGGATGAACTCGACAACACTGTGTGGCTGGTCAACGTATCGTAGTTTCACTCCGGTTCGGCACCTTTGTTTGTTTATATAGTTTCACTCCAATGTTTTTGTTTACTCCTCGAACATAGTTGCCAAGTCTATGTTTCAATGTGGCGGCTACGGAACGAAAGTAAGACTCTTCATTGCTTTTCAAACGTAAATAAATTAAATGGCCGATAAGGTAACCTGAAAAAAATTCATTGTATCCGTTGATTATTTAATCACCATATGGTTGTTTTTGAGGTAGCCTAGTCGAGGAAAATCTTGAGAAATAAAATGTTGAAGTGAGGGACGACACCATTCTGCCATAAGAGCAATGTAATTTGAGACTGAAAAGACGATTTTCAAATCCTGTTATCAGCGCTAAATGACCGATTACCCCCAATTTTTTTCACAGATCGACTAAAGCATAATTTCTCAAAAGCAATATATGAAAATATCAGGGCATGTTATCGAAGGTGCTTGTAGTAGGAATGTGAAAGGAGGAGGGCGGTGGGGGTCAATCACGCCCATCTTGCACCCTCTTGCACGTTCCCTGCACTTTATTAACACCTGCTGACCCGCATAAGCAACCCTCCCCTCCCTCTCTAGACTAAGAAGGGAGTTCGGGGTGTACCAGTGGCAATTCGGAGACAAGGTCGAAGGTTTCTAGGTGATGTCACCACTATTTTCTGGCTAACTATAGGAAAAACATTTCCTTTGTTTGGTATTTGGTATATACGGGGGGGGGGGGGGGGGGGGGGGCGGTGAGACTTACGGTGGGTATTATTGCATAATTTGTGGGCTACATTTTTCTCTGGTGTTACAATCATCCTGTATTCGTTTTCATTGTTCAATGCAATGACATGCATTGCTTTATAGTATTTTATATTTTCTCATAAGCTCTTTACTGACATTGGACATACAGTAAAACATGTCTTTATCGAAATATCTTCAAGGACTATGTTGTTATTCCAGTTAACGTAGTTTCCCGCTTAGTTCAGGGTATGTATTTAAGAAAGAAAGACAAAAGTAGAATGCATTATGTGATGCCAAACATTTGTTAGTTAATAATTCATGGATGTTACCAGCTCATCCATAAGTTGTAACGATTGAGCAATGTCACATTTTCTACAAAAAGTTTTTATCTCGCCACAAAGTGTGAATTCTTATAACTACACACTTAATACTGGATATTAAGCAAGTTTTTCATTTATCTGCCTAATGGAAGGGTCTATAAAATCAATTGCTCCACATAATAAGCTAAATAAATGAGGTTTACTTTAATTCAGACTACATTGTGAAAAATATTTTTAAGCCCCCAATATTTCTCGGTATCATTTTTGTGTTTATGCGATTAAGTATTTTTTTAAAGAAAATGTTTTTTGTTAGGAAATGAAAGCATATCCGTGGAATTACGCTCAACTAAAATTCATTTTTCTGTGAATCGATTCCTTTACCGAGTTCGACGGTACAGCCATTCCATTTGAAGTGAACCCAAATATGGAAAAATAAATCAAGTGTTTTTGTTCTACAATTTTAAATTTCGACTTAGCCAGGTAAAATTGTGCTTAATTAATTCAATATACTGAGCCATTACCAAAATTTGAAAGAAAAATTACAATTTACTTATAATGGAAAGCAGAAAGAGTAGTTAGGTCATACCCTGAAATTTACCATGTCACACCCGGAACTTATAAAACAATTCATAAATAGAAAATAAATGCTTTTGGATACTTCCCCATTAGTTTAAACTAAAGAACTATTTCTCTTATATCACTGATATTAATATCAATATTTAAGCTATTCACAGAGTTCACAGAAGAAGTCGATGTTATTGAGTGCTATTTGTGCGAGTCAGACCCGGAACCACAGTTTTATTCCAATTACAACGGCGCTAGTTAATTTTTTGAATTGTAATTTAAGTTTCAAATTTCCTTCTTCTATGGCTAACTAAATATGTACTCCATTATATTTTAGTTGAAGTATTTTATGTGAAAATTTAAAATTAAACGCTCATAAGTCACACCCTGAACCAATGGAATGGCTCAGTAAACGTCCGTGAAAGGAAAGGGTTCTTAATTCTAGATCACCTTTTTATTCATGCTAGAGTGATCTGGTAACTCCTCTTCATTAATTCCTAATGTTTGAGGTGTTTTTCCCATATTGAGCATGAATACATTTTTTGGGGTCAATATATAAATACCTACCTATTAAAACACCAAATGCCTAAAACGTCCCAAGCCAGCTTAGTGCTTAGATGGTAGAGCAAGGGGAGGTACTTCTGCTTTTTTATTATTCTGGGCGCCAGCTGGTTTTGGAAAAAATTACCACTAAATTACATAGAACACTAAGGATGATAACACATAACAATTAAACTCAATCAACATATAGATCACACAATAACCTCATAATTCTTCAAAATTCTCTCAGAATCAAAACATGTCTTATCAGAACAAGGACAACAATCCAGCAACCACTTATTTATCAACAACCATTACGAAGTGATAAAACCCAGCCAAGGCCTTCACACATTTTATTTGTGAAATTAAATGTAAAATTAAAATTTAACATTAATCGTGACATTATTTCTATGAATACACATAGCGAGCTACTCGAGAGACAGCAAGTGACCGACCCAGAGTGGCCGGAGTGTCATGTATCACATTTTATGCTCGTTAGTGCCCGCAGATCGGAATTCCCTTGCCCTTCCTGCCATTGTTCCGTCTCACGCGGTTCGCCTTCTGTCCGAGCTGCGGCCCCACCCACTGCCGCTGTCTGCGCGGGGGGGGGGGCAGGAATCTCAATGGCGGTCACTCTGTCCACTGGCCCGTGAAATTGCTTTGTCACTCATTCGCTCTCCTTGGGGAAAACTCTTTCCTTTTCCCGGCGAGGAGAGGAAGCAGGACGAAGGGAAGGACCCACCAAAGTTGGAAGCACCGTATGTTTAACACGCTCCCCCAGTCGAACGCCTTCACCCCGAATGTCCGAGCAACCAATTCCGCTCCGAAATACCTCAGCGTTAAATTTCGACTATTTCGGCCATTGACGTCAAACTCCACGTTGAAAATTTTGACGTTGGTGTGGTGAACTTTTCCCTCGCAAGAAGCGCTAATAGTTTCGCAGAATGGGGAAGATTGGAGAACTTCAATCAACTAACCATACGAATTATGTAGGTGCAGTAAAGCAGTGTCCAGTTATACGCTGACTCCATGCCTTTTAGTATATGTTATAATTTACTTGATGCAACTATTGAAGAGAATTTAAGGTAACGAAGACTTGGAAAACGCGGAAATAAATTCTTCATTTGTGAAAATGTATTTCTTTGGAAGTTATGAATGCAATTGTAGGTAGGCGAGGTCTGAAACAAACGCAATAACAACATTTTAAATTCCTTGATAGCGTTCTCCTCTATAATGGTTCAAACGCTAAATGGCTCCTTATCCCTTCAAGGTAAAGAGCAGGCTTATATATTTTGCAGCCATTACATTTCCTTAGAATATTTACCTTCCTTAGGGATCGAGCATAAATTACGTTACCGTTTCCAGTGATTTTGTTGCCCCTCCCCCTCCCTTCGGTACAACCGTAGTATTTTTCCCGGCCCCTTTCGCCCCCCCGACATGTACTGTTGTCTCTACCAACGAAACTTTTAAAATATTTTCTCAATTATTTAGTGAGTCTTTTTAGTGTAAGGTTGAAATAAGACATAAATTTGCCGAACCAGTTAAAATAGAACAATCTTATCTCAATTGGAACTAGTAATATTCCTTTTTAAATTCTAAAAATCAACCATGAACCACTGCGAGAGGTGCTGTGCTCATCTACTTTGTTCTCTGCCCTCCCCTCAAACTGCTGCCTTGAAAAGTGTTGTCACGAGGTCGCTATTTAACTCGCGAGAAGGTTAAAATGTAAGCAATTTGGTGGTATGAAGGCTTTCAACATTGTAGAGGCAATGGTTCAATTATATTGAGTTAAAGTAGAAGCTTGGGGGTCATTCATGTATTACGTATGGCGATTTAGGGCACTCGTTACCCCCCCCCCCCTACCTCTCCATGTAATGTAACGTAAGTTTTCATAAACCCCCCCCTCTTCTCCCAATCTAACGCAAACTGTCATACATTCTTGGAGCCATGCACATAATTAAAAATATATGGGCGATTCCATGTCCAAGTGTGAAAAATAAGACCTCAGCTCCTCCGGTTTTGTAATGTTTTGCAAAATCATAGGCTTTAGAAATATGAATTTTTAGCCGGGTATCGATAACGGATAAATCAATCATGGTTAATGCAATGGTCAAGAATAGATCATAAGTTTTCCTATAGTTTAACGTAAATGCAGGAATTCCGCCGCGGCGGTAATCCAACACAGTAAGATTTTTCATCCGACAATAATTTTAAAAAAGATAAAAATACGATCTCAGAAGTGACTGAAATCTTACGTAAGATAGTCTCCGACCACTTCACCCCCCTACATAAGACAACATAAGAATAACTGAACTGAACTCCCCCCCAAACTTCTTACGTAATACTCGAATGCGCCCTTGGAGTGTAAACCCCGCGCGCCCTTCCTCATGGTGAACTCTGTAGTATTGTCGAGGCGATGTTGACAAGTAAGAAACGTAAACAGTTGCATTGTAACAGCTACGTTACTTTGAGTAAACACTCCTCTCCCCCTCGTTACCCGCCATAGGTTTTTAGGCGACCCCCTCCCTCCCTAAGTTAGTAACGTAGTTTATTCACGACTCCTAAGGTGCCGTTCAAGCAATACGTAAGACGATTTATGCCATTTTTGAACCCCCTATGTAAGACAATGTAAGATTTTCCCAACCCCCCCGCTCTCTCACATCCTAATATAAGACGTTAGATATTTGTATCTACTCTTCGTAAAATGCTCGCTTTCTGCAGTTTCATCTTTCCATAGAACCCACCGTACAGCTTGAATATCATATAGTTATGCATATGCAGTGTTGGAATTAGGCCTGTGCGATTATTCGATTAATTGAATCGTAAATTCAATTATTTTTACAATTAATCGGTTATTTCAGCACATTGATGTCAATTACGGTAATCGACTCGATTGTCAAATTTTTTCAAGTGCCAATCATTGCACAATTGTCAATTGTTATTCAATTCATAATTATTGTCCGGTAATCGATTAATTTACGATTTTTGACGGTGGTGACCGCCACCATTTACCCCTCCCTTTAAGTCTCCTACCCCTCCCTCCCCTTAAGAAGTTAGCTAGCTATCCCGGAAACTAGTACTGCGTCCGAGAGGTTCAGTCTCGGCGGGAACATTGTCATTGACACACGCCAGTATCTGTCAAATGAACACGCTGAGGATCTCATCTGCCTGTCTTCAAATAGCGATCTATTCCTTTAATTAATGAATAAAAGCTAACTGATTGAATAATTTTGTTGTTTTTAAAATTAAGTCTTTCATTCTTCTGATTAGCAAAGGAAAGCCTTTGAAAAGCATGATCCAATTGAGTCCTGTCAATTAATTGGTTGATGCCAATTAATTGAGCAATGGCAATCAATTGACACCCATTTCAATGCCAATTAATTGGCCATTATCAATTAATTGAATGACTTCAATTAATTGTCATGTCTTCAATTCCGGACAATTGAATCGGCCACATTTTCAATTATTCTTATAATTGATCGATATCGACTTTTTTTGATAATCGCAACGGCCTAGTTGGAATGCCATATTCATTGAGAATGGTGGTCAGTCAGTCAGGCGACAGAATTGGATCATTGGTGTAGCAGTAAGATTACGGAAAATACGCTATTGACGAGTGGATGCTCTATGTAAATGTTAAATTTCATTCGAAAACGATACAACGTTTCAAAACGGACAAAAATCTTACGTAAATTGGTTCCACATCCCCTGCCCCACTCGATAAGACAATGTAAGATGATCCCAATCGTCCCACCCCCAACAATGTCTTAGGTATGTAATACTTGAATGGCCCCTTAAAGCCACGACGAATAAGGGGCAATTCATGTATTACGTGAGACATATTTCGGGTGGGATCATCTTACATTGTCTTGTGGAGGGCAGGGGCTCTGGAACCAATTTACGCAAGATTTTTGTCCGTCTTGAATATTGTATCTATTGTTTCTGAAAGAAATTTATCCGAGACATGAAGCGTCCGCTCGTTAATGGCGTATTTTCCGTAATTTCACCGCTTCACCAATGCTACTATTGTGTCGCTTGACTGGCTAACTACATTACCTCCATGCTCAATGAATGTGGTTCTCCAAAAGACGCGTATTAACTTATTAAAAATTCTAGCGTAATTTTACGATATCCATTCATCTACATCTACAAAATACCCTGCAAGCCACCTCAGGGGTGTGTGGCAGGGGGTGAGTAATCACCAACATGCATTACACTATACCCTAAAGTTAGTGCAACTACGACTAATTATGCATTAGCATAAATCGCTAATGCTTGTCACGAGGCGAAGCCTCACAAGCATGCAACACTTCACTACAGATGTCATCAAAATGGAGAGTGACCGTCAATATACATGCATTCTACAACTACACAGATGGACAGGGACTCAAGACCCATGTAGAAAACATGCTAGGCGTGCTGTTAGTATGTCCTAGGTAACAGATAAGGATTCAAGTATTAGGAGTACTACTACTACTTAGAGCTACACTACCTAACGACAAACCTTGATAAAAGTCTCATGGCAGCTATTATGGTCCTTTATCGTTCGTGGGAAAAAAGATATCTTAAATCTATCCGTTCTGCAGTCTAGTTCCCTAATTTTATTCTCATGATCTGATCTACCGTAGTATGTCGGATTTCATAAAATATTATCAATGTCGTCAGAGAATAGACCGGTTTGGAACTTATATAATAGATTGAGTCTAAATTTTAATCGACGGTCTGCTCATTGCTCAAAGCTGTACGAAGGTTTCTATGGAAAGAAGAAACTGCAGAAAGCGAGCATTTAACGTAGAATAGAAAGAAATATCCAACGCCTTACGTATGATTGGAGTGTGGGGGGAATTGTGGAAATCTTATATTGTCTTACATGGGGGGTGGGGTGACAAATGGCATAAATCGTCTTTCGTAATACTTGAACTTCAAATACGAGCTCGATCGGCTAGCGGAGGTCGGGTCAGTGTCGTAGCGGATGGCGTGACGCTGCGGGAATGTCCACGCCCCCTTACAGCACGCCGATGGCCGTACGCGTGACGCCCAGGGCGCAACCGACTCTGTCACTCCCCACTACATTCCACTCACCAACACTCCCCCCCTTTAATCCCCCCTACCACCGACAATTCCCATAGGCCACTCCCTCCCAACTTTTTTCTGCTGTTTCGTTTCATTTAATCTCCACGCCATATCATCGCCAGTGCCACAGCATCTCGGGGGCCCTTATTAAGCTATTGAGTGAAGTAATTCCGCTCGTTTCCTTAATGTCTCCAGAAAATGGTAGAATTACGACGGACGGAAATTAAACGTTTTCAGAACGCGGTTGTGTTTCAGAGCGTGTGGAGGGCAAGGGGGACACGCTGAGTCTCACTTATGGGCAATGAACTGTTATTATTATTTAAATGCATTATTTGCCAAAGGACAAATAATAATCGTACATTAAATTAGGTACGTCATATATGTAAGGCAAAAAAGGTGCATAGACTATTTACAATGACATCGAAAGATTAAACCACAGTAGAAAAATAAAAACAAGGTCAATTGCCATTTAATTCGTCAGTTGATTAGTGTAGCCTTTTTGGAGAAAAGAGTTTACTTTGGATTTGTAAACACTGTTAGATTTAATACATTTCAATACATTAGGCAATTTGTCACATATTATAATTCACATTTCTCTGGAGCCTAATTTTTTGGTACTTGTTCTAACGTTAGTTAAATGGATATGGTGAGAGTTACTGGTGTTGTTGGTGAGTATCGGAATTAAGATAAATAACGATGAAGATATTTTCTGATGGACATAGTTTTTGAAAGTATATACACACGCCTGAAAACGGAGAGAAAGGTGCGATAAACATGGTGGTTTGGCTTAATTCGGGATAATACCAGAGTACACTTGTCAAAATGTCACGTCACCGTTCGTCGATGGAGAGTGATCGAGTCCGTGAAGACGCTAGGAAGGCGTCTTATACGAAATACGAAATTTTGGCCTCAGGCTTGTGTTTAAAACTTCAAGACGATCAATCGAGATAATCTTATTTATCGCCTGGATTAGGAAAGAAACTGGTCGTAATAGATAAGTTAATGCAGATCTATTATTGCAGAATTGGTCAGTGTTAGTTCAATGAATATGATGGACATTGATGACAGACCTATTACGTATAGTAACTACATCAGTGAATGCTAATTTTTTTTACTAGTTTTTAGTTTTATAATACATATTTTCATTTAAATACAAGCCATATCATAGTATCCAAAAGACCGTTACTCAAAAAATCAGTTCAATCATGTACATCAATTCGTCCTTCAGATGTATTTATTTTGTGTTATGTATTCTCATTACAACCTATTGGAGAACTATGAATGAAGAGCTTAATGCTGAATCCAAATCAAATGTCGTGAATCGTCAGCACATGCCAGAGTTTATGCCAATCACCTAGATGCAGCTGGGAGGAGAGTGGTGATAGAGCGAGCGCCTCCTATTAGTAGGTCCGAATAGCTAAGACTATATCGATCAATCGCTCTCTAGATTTCGACTTCGAAAAGTCACGTTAGTTGCGGTGGGGAGGATTACCTTGGGAGACCGTTGGAGGGTGCATTTATTTCCGGCTGACGCACATTAGCCTCTCCATTAAGTGAGTCCCAATGACTCGGCAGAACCACACGAGTTACAATGACGAAAGAAAATACTCCTACACTTCTTCGTCTTTTTATATGCCTTACTGAAGTTCGGTCGCGGACGTTTTATCTCCGGGGAAATCAATAACTATTTGAGGAGCGCTCTCGTTTCAGATTATTCCTCCTCGAATATTTCTATTCCCATTCCTTGCGATTTTTTACGTTCAATCTCGACGTTGCAAAAACTAACTGTTCGAACAGTTCATCGCCAATTTATTTGGATGACGGAAGCCTCGCCTTGCAAATTCATTCCTATTGTTTTGCGTTGAGTTCATTTATTTGAAACACAACGGTCTTTATCGTCATCATATATCATTCAGCTCAAAGGTCGTCTTTCTCTTCGTCCTTTCATATGATCTAGTAGCATTCTTATTAAGAGACTACTGCACCAGGAAATGTAAACACAGAACCACAAAATGAACATCTGTCTTTTTCGCTACCACGCGAATCAGCTTCAACAAACCCAGCAAGCTTCCTACCCATAGGTTTATAAAAAAGACAATTATAAACAGTCTGCTTTAAGTAATTCAAATTCTTTTAGCGCGTTTCCATAATTCAAGAGTATAATTGGAGTTGAATTAGCGTGATGCACTTACAGAATGCTGTCTTGACTTTTGGTTTTGAACAAATCAGAGGCCCCAACATGTTGAACGTCTTCCTTTGTTTACAATCATAACCTTTAACTGACGTTCTTCGCTCAATGTCCGGGGTACTTTTCTCATCCCTTAGGGCATTGATTACAAGGAAAGTGATTGATTGCACTCACTCTTTTTCTTTTACTGGTCTGGTAAACATCTGGTTTAATCAGATATCTTTCACATGCAAACAGATATTTTTATATTGAATTTCTTGCAGCTGAATTTCATGTTATATACCTGTTAAACCTTTTTAGCTGCATTTAAGGAGCTTTTCACTATTTCCTTGACAGCTTTGAGTTCGTTTCAATCTATCACTCATTGATTTTTCCAAAATGAGCGTTGGAGACACTGGTGTCAGGACCATTTTTCAATTTTAGGATGAATGACATCCTTGCCTAATGCCTTCGTAAATATTAGCTCGCCTGATTCATACAACATCCGAGCTTGGAGTGGAAACTTGTTTCCCTTGGAGCCTAGTCCCGGAGAATTTATTTTTTCACTGTGAATTTCACAAAATTTGATTATAGCAATGATTCAATCACATGTATGCATTCGCTACGAAATCCTAACATGACAGGTAAGCCAGTGTTTGAGTTTTGGTGTTCATGGAGTTATACGGGCAAATAAAACTTTATGCTTTAACCACCCTAAGTGTCATTGCTTGATATATTTCTTCATTACTGTCATAATGGTGTTCAATTATAATATAATTGGAAAACTTGAACTATCGTTTGATTTTAACTTTTTGATGAATTTATTACTAAATCATTATCTTCCCTTCACCTCATAATAAAAGGTACGGCAATGCTTTTGAATACAGTCTAGCACTTTTATGAATCTTTATTTAACTAAATTGAAGACACTCATATATTCTATGAAGCGATTATGGAAATTCTTTTAGTCATATGTTCCTAGGTATTTATAAGAAACTGAAGCTATCTTTTAGAGGGAAGTTGAAAATTTTAACTTTCAAAGTGTTACCAAAAGATAAGTGTAAATATTCATTTTACAATCCTTCTACTGTGGGGAAAGATCTCTGTAGTTCCAAAGACAAGTAAAAACCTATGGAGAGAAGTGGAGTGTATGCCCTGTCTTGCAATGACTGCCAAGCAAAATATGTGAGGAAAACTGGATGCAGTTTTCGGACAATAATTAAATAACAGTAGAAGTGTGTGGATAAAGGTGATCATACGTCTATGTTTGCTAAAAACCTGATAGAAAGTGGACACATTAGTGATTTTAAACCTAATTTCATTCATTTTGAAAGTAAGGGAGACCGGTAAAAAATTCTCTGGAAATGTTAGAAATTGTTAATTCAACGAACACATATTTGTTGAATTACCACACGTTTGATGGTCATTCTCCTTTGCTTTCCTCTAAGAGGTTCATTCATGCATGGGTAACCTATCCCAACTCCTCATTCCATTCATTTCCATTGCCATTTACCGTGTTTGTTGTTTGATAATTGTTCTGTTGCACTGATCGGTATCGTGTTTGCCTGGTTGCGTCACCTTCAACCTTCACCCACCCTCAACATTAATCCTAGATAATGTTTTGTTCCTTACTTGAAATTCCCCCACTTCCCTATCTTGCCCACTCCGTCCAGTGCTTAAAACCGCCCCTACTCCTAATTAACCCCCCCCCATACCTTAGAAGAGCCACATATTAGGTGCTTTGCTGGTGTTCGACACCTTCAATGACGGTTATCCGTTGAAACCTGTGTCAGTCGTGTCAATAAAACAGTATGGGTAAATACTGTCTGAAGTTTCTTCTTTTTTTAAAATGAAAGTTTGTCACTTCATTACTTTTTGTCTAAGTATTAGATTCGAGTGTCGCTTTCATTTTTGATCCTGCTAGAATCCATTGGGAGGATGAATATAGTCTCCTCCGACCGTTGCATTTATGCGCTTTTTCTCTTATACCGGGCAACTCGAAAGGCTCGCACCATCCACCAGGGTGTGCTCAAATCGATCAACCTCAGTTTACTCTTTTACTTCCATTTGGCCCCGTGCCATTGCCTACTATTCACTGCGCGCTTGGGATATTATTATTATTTTTTTTATTTCCGTTGGGGCTGCATAAATAATTCCATCACGTTTTGATCTCCAGTTTTGATCAAGGAAATGTCCAATATTTCAAGCGTCAAGCGTATGTAGGTCGAGAACTCCAAACTTGCATCTCAATTCTGCTGGGATGAGATTCCGTGCCCGGACGTGATGGGCGCGGCCTTGATTCGTATCCTGCTCGTGTCCCGAGTGCGCTCGCTCCTGGATGCACTTTGCTTGGAGAATGATCTCTTTTTAGTGGAATTACTTCATGGTATGCGCCAACGATTTTCCATCCCACTTGCGGACTATCACTCCATATGCACCTTGTTCCTGATGCTAGCACGGAAGGTAATGTCCTTCTTTATTAAACTCAAGATCATGACAGTCTACAGTTAGTACCTACATTTTCTATAGCTTGCTCCATATTAAAGAAAAAACTTTATAATACAAGAAATAAAAAATGTATTGATGAAACTCGCTGCACACTGGCTAAATCCCAAAGAATGTTAACATCTGGTACTAAGTTTGTCAATATGTTGCCCAGTTCTGCTCATCATGCCATTATTAACAAATTTAGAGTGGTAGTCGAGAAAGGACTACTTGACAGACCTGTGACACAAGAGATGAGTATTTTGGACTTTATTTTTCCAAGTCTCTATTTCTAATGTAGGTATTTATAATGTTTATCAAATTGTATCAAACCTATTATTGACGACATCTATCAAACTTAGGTGTGTTTGAGATGAATAAGATATTATTATTATAACTACCGGGATAAAAGTACTGTCCACAAATTGCACAGATTAATGAAAAACTTTGTAAAACAAATTGTGTACCTCTTTTAAAAATATATTGTGGATTAAAATTGTACTCACATTTTCGAAGGCTGCAGTAATCGAAAATTACCACTTATGATAAATGAGGAATTCTTATGTGCATGCATGCGGTATGAATACTATGACATACATTTCCACTCTTATCACGGAATGTTCATATATAAATAGACGCGTTTTATATAAAAAGATACTAAGTGTAAATTTACTTCAAAATATTTGTAACAAACTGCCATTCAAAAAAAATATTGCATACACTCTACAGTATACGCTTTTTGATAGCAAAGGAATGACAGGGTTCAGGATAACAACTAGCAGGTGACATAAAAATACTGGGAGCTTAATTTACGGCTTCAAATTTAAAATCTAGCTCCAAAACCTATATTCACGGTGAAAAGCCCTCCTCGCCCATAGTCAAAAATGAAAAGTTCTCCGAGTTTCCTTAAATATTAATAAATGGCGAGAATGACGTATAATTCGCGTTCTTGCTTTAAAAACGAAAATATTGAAAAAAAGGAAATGCTTCACCCTTTCAAATTGCACCTCGCCGTAGGAATTTTGTACTGGATGCTGCAATAGGGCTTAATACTACCCTTATGTGTTTCATTTTATCCGCGCCAGAGAGCGCGCGCGCCGCACACGGTTGGATTCAAAATACTTGATACGTGCGAAACTCTCCCCCCTCCCCACCTGCTCTCTCATTCGGCTGCAGCAGCACGTCAAATAGCTCGGAAGAGTCACTCAATCGTGACTCCTGCGGGTACTTATTCGGAATATGCAGCCCACTAATTTTACTAGTTTTACATATTCGTCGTGGTGTTTTGTTTACGCGAGACCATGGAAACTGTAAACAATTGAGTCAAAGGGGTGGAAATTCCTTCGAAAAGGAACGTGGATTGAAAACACTGGACTATCATTTGAGAAGACTAAATTTGTTCATTAACTTTTGGTGACGAGAATAAATTACGGTTAAATTCTGTCACAAAGAATTACAGGCTAATGGGTGCTTTTGTCCTGCAAGCCCAAATTCATTTTTAGCATACTCAGAACAAGCCTTTTGCAACCACATTACGCATTCCTATTCTGCACAGTATACCCATCATAAAATATATTTCACAATTGTTAATACGCCAATATTTAGGAAATAGTAACGTGTAAATCCTGAGACGTGCATTTTTCGCTCTCCGCCATCTTGAAAAAAGTGGAGTTTCACTTTGCCGTAATTTTACGCAAACCAATAAACATAGGGGTGGGTTGGGTAATCCCCTTTAACACACAATCAGATGGTTGGAAAAGATGTTCGTGAAAAAAAAATAAAACCATCCGCCAAACAATCACAAACGCTTAAAACACATTCATTGCAATTTTACTACGGGCTGGAGTTGTCACTTGTTTTTATACGATATACCAGTCAGTCAAGCCAGTAACATTTCCAATCTTCACCGTGTACTTGAGGTGGCACGAAATTGAAGCCGCGGAATTCTGACGACCTTCGAGCGCTACTATCACCGCATATGTGGTATACCCGTGGGAAGGCTTGTTTCGCTTGTTTACTCGTGATAGTGTGACGGAGGGCCGTCTTTAAAGGCAGTATTTTGCTGTTTCTGACAACTTTAAGGTTTTTCAAAGGTATTCGTTGGTAAGTAAGTATGCAAGTAATGCGATTACCATTCATGTAAGTGGGTATGTCCAGTTTTTTGTAATAGAAAATCATAATACCACGAATCTGCTTAGCAGTTGCAAGGAGGGCTGCGGCTCCAATAATTCTAGCTTGTCGTTTTTTTTGGGCACCCAACGACCTTGTGAAGCTAAATAAATGGCAAAAGCTTTACCAAGGGTCAATTTTGTCTTAAAACCCGGTCAAGTTTTGTGCGAGAAGTATTTCATGCCGCACGACATAATCCGGACGAAGGCACTCCGGGATTCTGACGGGAAAACTGTTCAAGACGAGAGTATTGCTTATGTTGTTACTGTTTGCGGTGATTTTTAAAGTAAATATAATATGATATGTACCTTAATTTTTGTTATACATATATAATTTCCTATTCCAAAACTATCTACTGGTGTCATTCCAGTTTTGTTTCCCGATCACCCTGCTTATATCAGCAAATCGAAGGCAAAGAGGGAAGGTAGTTGGTGAGGAACTGTATGTAATACTTGTAAAAACAATCTGTTAAGGGAACAATGAATCCCTTCACATTAGGGTGACCCTTACTTTTAATAATTTCGAAAAGTTATGTTTTCCTACTCTCAATATGATCGAAATGAAGTTTATATTCACGTGCTAACATTTGGTTACATTCATTTAACGGGAACCCGTGCCCCAAGGGCCCTAAGTACTTAGGACCTAAATATGCGTTTTTGGGTTGTTTAAAGCACTATCATAATGAAAAACGCAAAAGTGAAGCCCTACAGAACTGAATTTTCGTTTGTTTTGACCTATCTGTAAGCGTTTCTGAGATATGGTCCCTCGCAATGCGATCCACTGCCCAGGGCGCTACCCCGAACTGCGGCGCCGCCGTGGTAAGGCCCGCACCATTCACTTCCGTAGGTAGTAGAGACTTCTCTTCCCCGCGCCCGACTTAAAGCTAATAGTCTCTGTGGAAAGATCCGAATTTAAACTGCAGAATGTTACCATGTGTTTCATTGGTATCATTTGGTTGACAACGTTAAATTCTACATCGTATTCAACAATGTCACCATTGCAATGCCAATGCTTCACCTCTGTAATCAATGCGTCCTGAAACGAATGCAAAAAGGATATAATATTTTACGACAAATATGCATTTGTCCAACCACGAAGAGTTTAGTTTACATGACAGACGATTTCATAGGTGGATGGAAACAGCCGCCTGGAGATGCAAGGCCTATGGATTTACTTTCTTCCTGTAAAGCTACACCCGTGGCCCAATTGTATCGTATAACATTTTGCGGTCGGAAGCGTATTTTCTTATAGTACTCTGAATAGAGATCGATAATTTCCTCCTTACCAAGATGAAAACTTATCGTCAACGTTTAATTACTGGTAAGATTCTCTGTGCCCGTACTAAAGGGTATATTTTGTGAACACCCATCTTTGACGTCAATTTTAGCAATCATTATGCCGGAATGCCTTCACATTTAGTCAATTTAATTCATCTAATTCACTGTGTTCCTATACGGAATTCTTGGTGCCAACGTCGTATGCAGGGGGGCGGTACATGTGCTGCCGTCTAGTTCCACCTTTCGGCGCGGCTTCAAAATCTAGCCAAACAAACCAGCCGAGCTTCACTGGCCTGCGATATACGAAAGAGATGAAATCAGTTTGTATCCCCCTACCGCATTTTCCCAAAACCTTCCAATAGAACATCGAAACCTGCCTGAATATTACCAAAATTGATGTTTTATCAACGTTAAAATCTCTAAAAAACAAGACGCAGCCATGACATTTTCCATTTCTGAAATGCGCATACCTTCTTTTATAATCCAATGCCAGTTCCATTACTTCGCAGAAGCCTTGTTTTCCAGCAAACATCTTTGGGCTGGTGGGACAAAAGTGCTCATTTGCCGAATTACCTTTAGATTGCGAAGCCATAACAAACTGGAAAAATTATTCAAGAGAAGTGTGTGCTCCAGACCTTTTAAAGAATACAAAGGAGATCGATGGGTCAGGGATGACTGTCGAAACAGACGAATATTTATTTTCAAAGAGAAAATACAATCGTGGACGAGTGTTGCCATTAGTTTTAAGCGATATTTGTCGTGGTACAAAGGATTGTTTTATATGCATGGGTACCTGATGGGAAAAGGGATATTTGATCGAGACAATAAAAGCTTTTGTCGAATCTACTTCTACGATAATTTCTGATATCTGGATTTCAGATATGCCTTACACCAGTAATCTAGACCTGGATAGTATGGACCACTAAAATATTACAGTTAATCAAGGTGAAAATTTTCTTGACTCTGCAACTGGCGACAATACTCAAAACACAAATAACCTCTGAAACTGTGAAAAACAGAGGAATAAAAGAAAAAACGATATGAGTCGAGCTTTACTCGATTCATATTTGCGCGAATTTTTATGAATCCACAGAAATGAGGATTTTATTCGAAGTGAGGTTGAAAAATATTAAAAAGTTTTATCAAGTATAGTTTTGCTATAACTAATGGTGATATCTATATTTTAAAAATTGTGTATTACTATAATGCTCATAGAATTTGTATGTCGAATTTGAAATTTAAATGCATAATTCGTTTTAACAAAATGTGTTTAAATTCTCATTGGTAAATAAATAATATGCTGAAGGCTGCATATTCCGAATAAGTACCCTCCAGCTTGAATACGAGTGTAGCTACCTGCCTGTGCTAGTGAATTTTCGTTCGCGTTCTCCCCTTCCTTTTCACTAGTTGAACGATTCCATAATCCTCCCGTCGACTTCTTCTCTGAGGATGTCGAAAGATCCGTTCTGCTGTGGAAAGGAGGAGGCCGAGCGGAGGATTCGGCCCACCCTTGAGGAGGAGGAAAGGGATGCCGGGGGCAAGGAGTTGACGTATCAATTGACCTCCCTCTCGGTGGGCCTCCACTATCCTCTTCAGATTAGATAGTTTAGGTTTTAAGATAGCTTAAGCGAGATAGTTCCCAAGTCATAATGGAGACCACATTCGAATTTTATTTTTCTAAATTTAAGCGTCCTAAATACGTATGAAGTAAATAGTGTAATATTAATGGGGACAAAATATAGCTAAAAATGAAAATAATTCTAAGTAATTATATAAATATAGCCACACAAGTCTCTAGCTTGACTCATTTTTCACGCTATACGGTGAAAACTCCTTCATAACAGAAGGTGCGATTATTTGCGATTCCATAAAAATGACTGCGGTGAGTAATTGATTATTTTTATAAATAGATAAGACAACAGAAACTACACACCGTTAGTGTTTTGACGAAATCTAGATGTTAGAAGATCCAAATTTTATTCAATATATTCTCACTTTCGAGCGGACAGCCGTAATGTCTCTCATGTAAAACAGCTTATATTTTCAGGCAAATTGATCGAAAAGTATTTCAAAGAGGGGATAATATTTTCATATAATTGGAAATATGCAAGTTTTTTCTTTACAATGACGTCCAATTCGTTAAATTCTTGGTTGATTGATATCGCTCAAACTGCCTTACATGCAAAGAGAGATAGAGAGAGAGAACCATGATGGACGAACTGGACAACGAAGCGGCTCCCGCTACCACAAGTTTTTTCTTGCGCTGCCGCAGTCTGTGACCACCCCAGTTGGAAGCGAGGCAGTCCACGCAAACTGTATTTCCATCAAAGTTGTGCATCTTCCAACTTTTGACGCAGCCTGCGGATTCGCCGGATCAATTATGGGGAGGGAGATTCCACTTTTTCTGTTATCAATTGGTCACATGATCTTTTTACAGAGAAATTTTGGGTCACTGTATGAATTTGTCCTGCACTGACTTTCGGCATAAGCAAAGCTTCACAATTGCTTCCAATAGAAGAGAAAGTCGATTCCACTCAGGGAATTAATCATCAATCGTAAGCCATCGGGAAACGTAAGACATCGAGACCCATCTTTTCTTCCTTCGCCGTGGTCGTCTTCATGGGAGAAATATGAGACCGCCAGCGTGTCCCATTCCGCCCATACTCTTTGCAAGTTTACAGCAGCAACTCCACATAATGCTGAAATAATTCGGAAGACCGAATGTGTCGCAGTTCACCACTGCCCTCGTGTACCAACCTTTGCTGAAGATGATGACGTATACGTGAATGATGCACAACTCCGTGGCATAGACAGATGCATACGAAAAGTGACATTTCCGTGGAGTCGCGTAGGGAAAGCAGGCGATCCTCACCCATCCTGTGTCACCCACCCAGTCTGTGAAATGTATCGTATTAATTAAAATAAGGGACTTACTGTCTTCCGATAAGTACATTTGCAGCGAACGAGTGGCGCGGATGCCAACACCCTGAGGATGTTTTTTATCTCGTGCAGTGAAATTCACCCTCTGGTCAGGCAGGAAACCCTTCGTCCCCTGACGAGCATTAATGATTTATTCTAATACATCAACTGTCGTAGTTACACTAACTTTAATAGGGTATAGCGTAATGCATGTTGGTGACTACTCACCCCCTGCCACACACCCTTGAGGTGACTTACTGGGTATTCTGTAGGTGCTTGTTTAGGCTCCCTCACCCTTGCTGCCCTCTCCCGGTTCCCTTATGCCTCTGAGGTAATTGATTTTGCTGCCAACCTCATCATGGAAAAAGATAAGCACGAGAGACACGAGAAATTATTTGTATGTGACTTCAATTTCACTAAAGATGCTAGAATCTAATTGAAAAGTGTTTTTTCTTAAAGACTACGAGTATAATGCTCTCTTTCGTTTTGTTGGATCATTAACTGGATGCTGAGATTTTCTTAAGGAGAACCAAAGCGGAACGCGTCGGTGAATATTTCGTCTGTTGTCAGGAAACCGATTGGTTACGTAGGATAGGACGATGACTGGTGCCGGAAACGCAATAATCAAGATTTTGCTATCGAACGACTGGAATCATGTGTTGTAGTGCGTTGTTAAATAAATAGATGAGTTTATTTATGATATTCCTTGGTACGCCTTGAAGGGTGGAATTGTTGGTCGGCGGAGGGAATGAATTGGTGGAGATATTCTTTGTAGATACATGAGTCTGAGCACACCTCAGCATTATCACAAAGTATTATGCCAATGCGCATTCGAATGTTAAATTTATGACTCGCGAAAGCTGAAACAAATCATATCAAACTAATTTTAATTTCTATATTTTTTTACGCATAGCACGATGATAAGGTACGAAGAAAATCCAGGTAGTGCTAAGTTCAAGGTTTGTCTAAAAAACATTCCCTTGTGATTAAAAATTATATATTTTAGGCCACTACGAGGCTGCTGACTCCTTTGTCTCAATCGCGTCTTCCGCGTGGATAATCACCACCGGAGCAGCCCGCCAAATCCACGAGAATGGTCCCTTTATGAGGGGCCGTTGTAAAGGGTCAGCTCATTCCGCTAAAATGTTTCACTGCTCACCTACAGTGCGAAAGGGTGAGGCAAGCCAACCTATGTGAGAGTGATGCCGAGAGAGAGTTTCATTTTGCATGGCACGAGATGGCGGGTCGAGCAGGTGATAAGGGATGGGAAGGTAGGGGGGCGAGCACACGATGACATCTCCAGACAGATGTCGCCTTTGAAAGGAGGATGGAGGGAAGGGGGGAAAGGGCTTTGCAAGATTTAGGTCCACTGTGCTGGCTGCCTTCTTGTCCGTTCCCCATGATCTCACGGAAGGTGATCTGGGGAAGTTTACGGTCTGCAATTAGACTAAACGGAATTTCCGATTTTTAACGTTGTTACTTTAAAAGAAACCATAAAATGTCAGTTCCATGACACTCCTGGTGCAGATATCAACACTACGTTAAATTTCTTGATGAAGAATACTTTGACCCATGCTTTCTCAAAGGGCAAGCATAACGAGCATAGAAAATATGTCAGGGTATAGCAGTAAAAACCATGGCGTAACTCATATAATTGAATTTCAATTAAATATAGGCAAAAGCTTATTAATAATTTTAGAGATTCTTCACTCCAATTATAATATTTAAATTAATATTCCAAGCATTTTCAGAAAGCTCTCATTCCAGTATCTACATACATACTGGCCTTGCAGGCTCCGCAAACACAGTTGGCACAGGATATAAGAGAGAACAGCTGCAAGTTAGATGATGGAATGGGGAAAATTAGTTTAAAAGGGATATTGGGGCAGTCCAACACTCATATAAACAGTGGTATATGCTAAGCATCAAGTAAGAGATATTTATTTTGACGGTTTAGCGTCTCGTTCTGTTTTTGATGTGGGTGTTATTTGTTCCTAAGAATAATAAATTCCTGAAACAATATATTTAGATAGAATCTAGCAATCCTATGCTCAAAGTTTTGTGTATCCTACAGATTTGCGTGGGCTAAATAAATGCATCCTACGTGTCAATCGAATGCTTCTTTGATCATTATGCGTAGTTAAATTATACTTTGTTGAAATTTTAACTTTTTTAATTCAAACTCACGTATAAGATTTTTTCGCTTTTTTGGCATCAATTACAGTTATTACATAAATAAAACGATATAATTAAGTGCAAAATAAATAAATTTAATTAAAATAAATTCATTAGTGAAGAAGGTCTCTCACCCCGAGATCTGACTACAGAACTCCCCCAAAATAAGTTTTTACGAGTTTTCGAATAAAATAACGAATTTAAAAGACATCCCAGGAAAAGGTCTCATTTCTATACTTTACGATAACTTACCAGTTTCCCTATTTTCATACTAGATGGTGGGTCTGCAGCTCCAAAATAAATGTAAGAGGAGTTTTCCAACACATATAAACCGTGGTAAATGCTTATCATCTATATTTACATAGTATTTACCAAGAAGCAAGTAATGTTTTTGAGGAGGAATGCAGAACATCAGTTCACCTCCTGCTATATGCTATCACCTGCTAAAACCCTGCGGCTCCATGGTCTCCTGAAACAGAGTGATCTTCACCTTACCTTCAGATAGGATTGATAGGAGCACTGCGCTGAATGTCAGCCTGCACGAAATGGATGTCTTACCTAGTACTTATACCCTTATCTACTACCTAGTACTAACAGCACGCCGTGCATGTTTTATCTTTACTTATTTATTAATTGTATTTATCAAAAAACTCCAAAAACAGCAACTATGGCCTTTACATTAGGTTCAATAAGCAGAATAAATTTAAAAAACAACAATAGCAGTAGAAGCAAAACAGAAATATTCAAAATACAAACAAGGCAAGAATGAGGCGAAGATGACATGAATGTTACGCATTACGTTTCAGTTGGGAGAAAAAGACGTTGCGTGAGGAGAAAAGGTCAAGGGTGGGGCGACTATTAGTTAGGGCATTGAAAGATGAAGGTAGGCGGTAGAATAGTGATCGTTGGGAAATGGAGAGATGGAATTTGGGTGTGAGTAACAGACTCATATTGCGAGTGATGCGGGCTGGGATGCGGAGTGAAAAATAAGAAAGAAGAAGATCAGAGCAGAAGGACCCATTCATGATGGAGTCCAGGAATTTAAGGTCCGAAGTCAGCCGGCGAAGGGAGAGGTGTGATAGGCAAGAGATGATAGGATTTCTTCACATGAGCTATATCTAAGGGAGGGCACACGATGACGGACTATGGCTAAAAAGAAGTTAAGGGGGTGGTTGAGTAATTTAAGAGTGGTGGGGGACGCAGTTGGCCAGATGGGAGAGCAGAGCCTTTCAATATAGCTCTTGAATCTTTGCCCTACTTATGTAGTAAAATACATAAATTCTTGCGGTCCTTCTAACATTGGTAGCATACCTAGAGTGTAGTGCAAGCTTGTGAGACTTCTTCCCCTGACGAGCATTAATGATTAATGCTAATGCATCAATTGTTGTAGTTACACTAACTTTAATAGGGTATAGCGTAATGAATGTTGGTGAATATTCACCCCCTGCCACACACCCTTGAGGTGGCTTGCAGGGAATTTTGTAGATGCATGTTTAGGCTCCCTCATCCTTGCTGCCTTCTCCTGCCTCACCCATTCCTCTGAGGTAGTTGATTTTGCTGCCAACCTCACCATGGAAAAAGATAAGCACGAGAGACACGAGAAAAGCGGATGTTTAATTTTGGTTGTGCTGTCGCTCTCAAAAATACACTTCCTTTGCCATTCCCAAATCATCCCTCTTCACCCCTCCCCCCCCACCTTCCCTCAGCACCCTCACTTATCCTTTATTCCTTACCCCCCCCCAACCACTCTCCGTAACCCCCCTCTCTCTTCACCACCCTCTTCAAATACACTCCTAAACTCCATCTCTTTCTCCCTCCTAACCTCTCTCTAGCTCTCCCTCACCAATTCGCATTCCATACTGCACCACTAGTACATTTATAACTCCTGCCGAGATCCATGGTCGCTTCCCGAGCAAAAATATACTCTGGCCGAGCAGTTGTGGAACCGGTGCATGCCCACGACATACGGGTAGTACGTACTCTCGTTCACCGCGGCAGAAACCGCCCCTTCGGTACATCGACTGATGGAGTTCCATGCGCGTCTCTTCCTCATCCCACCCATTAGCCGCAAACGCACCTGCCATCCTCCGAAATTCATGAGAGAGATCTCATGAATCTCTCTCTGACCGTGCCTCCCTAACCCCACTCCATATGGACCCCTCTCAGTTTATAACCACCGCTCACCAAGGGATTAAGAGCGATCGGCGCTCTGGCTAACCGTGAATTGGGCAAAAGTTAAAAAACACGTTCGCGGAGAATATTTAAATGATGATTGAATGAGGACCAGGAGATCTCTCTCTGCCCCGATGATATCCAACTCCCGATATGCTCGATGGCTTGCAATGGGTTTCTCCTAGCTAACTCGTAGAAATGCCGGGGCCATCAGGACATCTCTTAAGAAAGCAGTTCCGGAAAAATATTATTATTAAACACATTTTCTGCGATTTACTTCAGTGTAAAAACAAAAAAAATGTTGAGGTTGTTTCAGCGAGATATCAATTCACCAATAATTTGATAAATTTGATCTCATTTTAAAGGAAAAACTCCCATCTTTCCAATAATATAAAAATATTAACCACATATCGAACTTCATTTTGTGCAATTAGCCTAAACATATTAGCTGTTTGACGATATGCGCGGTAAATAGATTATGGCTGTGCACTCTATATGGTGAATATTAACAAACATAGGTTTTTATAGCGTCTATATTTCGTCAAAAAACTACTGGTGTGTATTTTGTAGGTTTTCTCAACTGTTTATAAAAATTAATCAATTACTCACCGCAGTAATATTTACAGAATCCCAAAAAAACCATCGGTTGTTATGCGTTTTCACCATACGGCTTGAAAAAAGGAGTGAAATTAGAGACGTACGTAGTTATATTTATAAAATTATCGAGATATTTTGTCATACATAAGTACTAATTTGCGCCAATAATGTTATAATATTTACTTCACATAGACGCTGAAATAAAAAAATAAAATTCGAATATGGTCGCTACTATGACTATGGAAATATCTCACTCAAACTACCTTACGCCAAACCCTAAAGAGAAGCTTTTCCTAAACGGAGGCAGTTGTTGGAAATATGAAATAAATATGTTGTGAGTTATAAGGTGAATAAATATGTAAATAATGTAGAATAAGAATGTAAATGTAGAGTAAGAATGAATAAGAATGTAAATAAATATGTTATAAGGTGAAAATGCTTTTGAATAGTGTTATTCAAATAATGACCTTATATCACCTTCCCATTCATTTTATTTTCATGTTAGTCCAAGGAATCCTAATGAATGACGTAGACCAGAGAAACGCGAGGATTCCTCCGAAATCTGAAACTGCAAATGGTAATTAGCGATAATCTGCAGAACCCGTAGGGTCCACTACAGGGCCCTGAGGCTTTTAATTCCCTTGAGATGCGATGCTAGGGGATAGAGGGTTAGTGTGCAAAATTTGAGGGAAATCGGTTGGGAATTTTAAGAACCTGTAAAGAAAAGACTGACCCGCAGAAACAAAAGAACATGAACTTTAGTTTAATCAAAATTTAATTTAGTTAACTAGACAGAAGTAAAAAATATAATTGTTTTAGAATCTCCGGTGGTAAAATTTATTTTAATCTAGATGCAGAATTAACACTATTAAATATTTCGATTTAGTTCGTGCATCGCATGGTATCGCATTTAACTCATAAGCACGCTGATGATGTATGAAGGATGAAAACGTGTGAGCAGCCTTGAACTGTGTTTTAAATTATATATTTTGCTGGATAACCTTTTTTCACAATTAAATGTTGCTAATATCTCCTAAATAAATGTACAAAGTAGTAATGGGTGTGTCCAGGCCGAAGGATGAGGTGGAAATGAACCATATTACGGTTATAGTTTCTATCATCTCTGATTCGCTGGCAGATTTCCAGAATTCAATATTATATCCGATATCATATCTCTCGCCTCTTGGCTTTAGACGTTTTCCTCCAAGTAAAACCTATATTATGAATATTAAAATAGTGTTTTCATTATTACCCTCCCCTCCGTTAAACTGCTTTAGGCAAAAAAGCAACGTCATTTTTACGCCTGATTTAATCTCAGCATTAAAAGAAATTATTTTCCTTTAAAAGTGTTATTGAATATATCGCATTAAAATTCTCTTGTACGTTGTAATAATTAGTCTTGTCTTGTCTTAGCATGGCTTTGTATTTCTGCATGTATAAAAGAACATTTGAATGATTTATAAATGCTAAATATTAGTACATAGATTCTTCAAATCAATGGGTCGTGAGTTCACTTCGTGGAAGTGAAGTCAAGTCACTTCGTGAAGACATAATGTTTTCAAAAATAAACTTTTTAATATTCCACACAGTTTTTATTACAACTCAACCGATTTCAACCTTTTCAGGTCATTTTAAAGAGTTTTGAGACTCAAGACTCTTGAGAATGACCTTAAAAAGTTGAAACAGGTCGTTTTGTAATAAAAACTGAGTGAAACATAACAAAGTTTATTTTTGAAGACAACATAGATTCATATTTGAATTATTATTTTAATCAGTTAAAGACAACCATATATCGCCGGTAAATTATTGTGCGTGAATTTCGTTAGTTTTCTTGAGAAAAATAAAAATTATAATTGAATATTTAATAAATTAAATCTTCGAATAGAGATAATCTGGAATAATAAAATAATAATACGGGTGTACGCCGCATGTTATGTCGGTTTGGCCCGACGTTTCGTGACCCACTGATTGTCACATCTTCATGGGAACAAGTAGATATTAATAACTCATGGAAATTAAAATCAATAATAGAATTTTATTAGTCATTATAAGCCGCGAAAGCTTCAATCAAGAAATATTATCTTGAATATAAAGAAAGTTTCCCGAATTTAGTAAGCTGTTTGCTCATTTATATCATTCAATTGAGGCAATAATGTTAAATCTTAAAAAACATTACATGAATAGGTGGAGCTGGTTTAATTCCCATCGAAGTACAGAATTTATGTGTTGTTAATTGGATATTTTACATTCCACGGTAGTTGATGTCACGGTTTTTACTCAATTTCCCGGAATTTATGACTAGGTAAACTTGTGGACCATCAACTCTTCACGAGTGGGCCATGCTAATTACCGCCCGCAGTCGGTGCGGGATATGTATCCACATATTCCCGGCCCCTTTTCATCCGAGCGAACGGTTTTGGGGCTTGTAGGCGGCATGGCAGGGCCGTCTCTCCATTTGCACACACAGGGGGGGGGGGGGGGTACGGGCGTGCAAAGGCGGCCGCCCCCGACTCCCACGATGACTTTGCTGAAGAACGGCGTGCAAGAGGTCGCGGAGCCGAGTTTATCTTTCCGACCATCCCCCAGCCCTGGGACTGTCCGATTCAAACCACTCCGTCATTGTCTAAAGCGTCCCTTTTTAGTGCTAACGGCACCAACGGACGATATCCCTCCAAAATAACTGGTGTATGTGCCCACCTTTAGGATGCGACGGAAATAGCCTCAGGGAAAACTCTCATGACCCAAGTCACGGCAGTCTTAGATTATGTTCCGCTTGCCTATGTAACATCGTGTGGGCCTTAAATACTATCAGAATTGTCGACTCACACTGCTGAACGATCCTCCATACGAGTGAACATCGCCAAAGGGTGCTAAAACAGGCCAACGCCTGAAGGACGGTCAACTAGAGCCTCCAATAATTTGGAAAAAAAATGTCAACGGTATTCCTAGATCGGAGCTATAAGTTTGGTATTTAGTCCTTCCCAGCGTTGAAACTAAAGAGAAATCGATCGATGAATAGGCATATTTACACAGCTACGTTTTCCCGAGATAGTACTTCTGCTGGGTCAGGTGTCGTAAATGTTCACATAAGCAAAGATGCGACACTGCCCAATGACGCTTCATTATTTTTCTTGGGTGTGAGTTTTTTTTTACTTCTGTTGTCTTTTTCTTTGCGTGTGTAATTTTCACTAATTTAAATTAAGCTATACCGAATTATAAGTTGCAAAATTCCATTTGCAGCCTTAATTTCTAAAGAATTAATAACTTGTTCCCCACTGTATTGAATCGATTTTTCCTTATGTGCATCACCCAAGCTCGTTGTTCAAGTGTCGTTGGGAATCGTCCACTGAATGGAGCCTCTGGCGATAAGGAAGTGCGGGATACCAACTCCCAGTCGCCGTTCCGGCATGACGGAATCTTACCTTCTCACTTCCCTCTCGCGCTAGTTGATCCCCCTGCCGGGAGATTCGACTCCCGCTGGGAAGTGTGGTCCCTCGCTCTTGGATACGAGCGCCCCCTTCTGCCCCACCGACGAACTAAGGAGATTCCCGTGCCTGACGAGAATGAGTCACAGTAAAAGCACAGCCGAAGAGAAGGCGATGTAAAAATGATCATGAGCGATAAAACTGCAAGTAAAAGCCTGCTCAGGCAATTTTCCCACCCTCAGAAGACCTCATTCCTATGTGATCTCATTTGTTCATCCGTTCAATTTTTGCGAATGTTTCATTACTTGACATAGAATTCCGCATTTCTCTTTCTTTGCTGTCACATATTTTGCTAACTTATGTAGGCAAGTCCCCTAGAACTAAACTGGTAGAAGCAATACTGGCAGAAGCTCCTGGTAAGGCCATCCATTCCAGATAGGTCGAAAGCTTGGAGACAGAAGAATGGCAGTCCTCGCACCGTCTGTACCTCAGTGAGGTGGCTGCAAAAGGCGTCTCACTCTAAATGGGGCGGCTTCTCGCGTGATGGTGTCACGTAAAAAACAATATTGAGTAAGACTACGGAATGCCTTCTCAATTAAAAGACCTTGAAATTATGGACAGTTCATGTATGAAAATGAACACTGGCAACTTCGGGACTCGGCCCAGTGGGCCGGGTGCCGTGCCTGGCAGAGGTGGGATCAAGGCCCCTGCGGTCGTCATCACATGATATCCTTGCTTGTAAGTAGAGGAAAATGTAACAGCCAAGGAAAGTAAGTAACAGATGGGAAACTCAACAATCAGAATAGGTGCATACGTGCGGTGTCAGGACTTTGCTAAGGACGGGCGAGTTAGATAATATAAGGCAAGAAATTGAGAGGGTGGGTGTAGACATCTTAAGCCTGGGCGAAGTAAGATGGAAAGATAGCTCGAACTATTTAGGCAATAGCTATAAAGTGATATATTACGATGAGAATGAAAGCCTGCGCGTAGATGCGTATGTAATAAACAGAAAACTTGTTAAAAGGTAGTTAATGCAGACAGTGACAGGATAATAGTCTTTGAGCTAAAGGAAGATGCAACGAATTTAGATATAAAACAGGTTTGTATACCTACTTCTAATCATAGAGAGGAGGATGTAGATGGTTTATACGAACAGGTAGAAGAAACGATTGGTAGTATATCGGCGAGTAAGCACTTGGTAGCAATGTGGGATTGGAACGCAGTAATGGGTGAAGGAAAGTAGGGCGGGAAGTGAGAGATCATGGTCTAAAAAGGAGAAGTGACGACGGCGAGAAAGCTGTGAAGTTTCGCCGTGAAAATACTATATTGATCACAAATAAATGGTTCAGGCATCATCCAGGACGTATCTACACTTGAAACGATCTACGGGACACAGATAGGATCTAGATATATTATATCATGGCTAGAACGAGATTCAGGAATAGTGTAAAAACTCGCATACCTATCAAGCAATTAGACTCAGATCACAACTTATTGGTCAGGAAATTGTTCTTTAAACTCAAAAAGATAAGGGGTAGAAGCGTACGAAATTAGAATAAAGAGACTTTAACAGGGACAATGAAGAAGAAGCATTGACACCTGGTTAATGAAATCGTCGGTGAGGATCATGGAGTAAGATCAGTGGAACATCAATGAGAAAGTTAGAATAAAGTAAATTTAGAAGCGGAAAAGGCAACGGTAGGCGTACTTGTTCCAACTAAAATTAGAAAACCGTCGATCACGAAGGAGATGATTATTGAGATGCAGGAGTGAATAAAATGTAAGAGCGTTAACTCAGGGCTAGGCAAGGGAAATTACCGGGAATTGAACAGAAGGATTAAAAGAGAAACAGAAAGCAAGAGAGGTATTGCGGAGAGAAAATATTGAATTGTAAGAGAAGAGCCAAAAAGAGGGAAGAGCAGAAGTATTATATGGGAAAGTGAAGGTGGAGATGAGTGGAAGCAAGAGAACGGTAATTCCAGCGAGAACAGAGAAGACAAAAGAGTTGACCGTAGAACCAAAAGAAATGCAGGAGAAGTGGAAGGAATATGTTGAAGAGGTTAATGGTATGAAAATAACGCCTAGTACGTTAGATATAGAAGGGAATACGACATCGACAGAGATGCCATCGGACCAGGTGTCCTTGATAGTGAAATTTACAAAGCACTACGAAACATGAAAAGAGATAAGGCGGTAGGAATACATAGCATACCTGCATAGTTTCTCAAGAGTATGGGGAAGAACGGAGGAGGAATCCTTTTTGCGCTTGTTCGTAGGATTTATGAGGATGGAGTGTGGCTGGAGGAATTATCGAAGACAATACTAATTCTGAAACCGAAGAATAGCAAGGCAAAATCTTGCAATGACTAAGAAAAATATGTTTAATATCCCACGCGGCCTTAGTAGTTCGGAGGATTATAAATAGAAGGCTAGAGAAGAAGGTTGACGAATACCTGTGTGACGACCGCTTAGGTTAAGGTGAGGGACGGAAACGCGATACGCTATGGGAGTGATGAGGTTGAGAGTTGAACGAAACCTACAGTATGGGTAGGATAATTATACTTGCTTTGTATATTTCGAAAAGGCGTTAGTTATGGTGGACTGGACAAAACTTATGGGCGTGTTGAAGAAATTAGGTGTCGATGGGAGGGACAGACGTCTCATTCACAATCTGCATACGAACCAGACGGCGCAGATTAGGGTAGAATATTGGGATGGGCCGTGATAGGGTAGGTAGTGCAGCAGGGGTTCTCACAATCGCCGTTGCTCTTCTAAGAATTAAGGCAATGGCGAAAGAGTTATAAGTAAAAGAGAAATTATTTAGTGTTTAAAAATATTTTTATTGGTTATGGTTGATACCAAGTGTCTTGATATTTCTTAAAATATCAAATATATTTATCGTGCAGTTAAAAACATAGAAGCAATGATCAATGCGTGGGTGTGTGAGGGAGCCCATAGCGCCCACTTAAGATGGTTTGAGCGAGAAATGACTTTGACCTATACTTTGATAAATTTGACCTCATATTAGTGGAAAATCTCCCACCTTTTCAATCATGTCAATATATAAACCCTTTGCCGAACGAATTTATGAGCAATTTGCCTGAATCAAAGCTGTTTTACATTGGATATGTTACGGCTGTGCACTCCAGAGGGAGAATATTAAAAATATTAATAATTTGTAGCACCTATTTTTGGTAAAAAATCTTATGGTGTGTAGTTTGAATTTTTTCTCAACTATTTATAAAAATCAATCTATTACTCACCGCAGTAATTTTTACAAATTCGTAAAAACCTTCCATCTTGAAGGATTTTTAGCTGTAGGGCGTGAAAAAATGAGTCAAGTTAGAGACTTATACAGATATTTTTATTTATTTACTCAGGATTTTGGTCATATGGTATAACATTCTTTTGCACCATTGATATTTCAATATTTACTTTACGCTTCTTATAGACGCTGAAGTTAAAATAGGAAGTTTGAATATGGTCTCCATCATGACTAGGGAAATATTTCGCTCCAACTAGCTTGAGGGTTCAGTAGGTAATTGGAACGAATTAATTCACTATTTACAAAAAATTCAAGGTAGGTTTCTTGTAGGCACATAGTTTCATTCTTCGTCTTTGTGCTGATTTGTTCTGATCTTAAATCACTTCAACACCTTGAATAAAAATATCCCACTCCAGTAAATTCATTCAACTGTTTGATCAGTTTCAAGGGCACATGAAGACAAAAGCTGATGGAGGCCTCACAAGAAATAGCTACCGGCCAACTATTGTCCAATAGCTATTGTCCAACATGGAAAAGTGGAGAAAAAGAGACACTTCGTAAAGATAGCGACTTCTACCTCCACCTCCCAACCTTTGCCTTACCCTCTATCCTCGTTCCGCTGCCCTCCTGATTCCAACTCTATGTCTTCGCTTTGATCGCTCGTGCATCAAAGAGACCAGATTCGTTCGGCCGACCCATTGGTGTGGCTTTAGATCACTGTCCGCGAATTGAATCAGCCCTGTCCGCATTGAGCGTTTCTGGGATGAGACATTGATGTTAAGACACACAATCCGATGGCCACATTTCAACACCGTTTTGCAGCTAATATGCCAATGTAATCTGTGTTTAATATAAACTTGCAATTAGTTTTAGTATCATATTGCAAGTAAAATGCATAAATATTTCTTGATAAAAAAATTGTGCTAATCGCCATAGTTGAAGTTATTTACAAAAACTTGTCATACTTATGATGTCCTTATTTTGTCTTCTGTTAACTGAAGTTTTTTTAAAATTTCTTTTCGAACAACCTGACGCTGGGAGAAGATCGTTTCCAGAATCCTCCAGGTGATGCACTCCATTCTGTTATTTTTTATTTGAGATTTTCCACTCTACAGAAGTTTCCTTCACCAAACCCCGCACATCCATCTTTGATGAGTAAATGTTCTTAATACCCTTAAGTTCATCAACCAATCCCAACTCTACTCCAGTCCCTATCAAATGCATCTCCCACGTATAACCCCCTCCTATCAATTTTCTTCCTCACTCCATCCCACCATGACTTCTTGGGTCTTTCTCTTTTCCTTCTGCCATTCGGTATCCATTTAAAAGTAACTTTCGAAATTCTCTCGTCCCCCATTCTTTGGATGTGTCCACACCATCGTAATTTTCTTATTTCCAAAGTCTATCCAAAGTCAAAGTCACCCTTGTTTATCTCTACGATTTCTCTTATCTCTTCATTTATGACACTTTCTATTTTTGATTTCCTTGCCGATCTCCACCTAAAGTCCATTTCTGTGGCTCGTAATGTACTTTATTCTTTTTCCTTAGTATCCATTGTCATACCATTCTGTTATACCCCGATTAATGTTTGAGTATTTGGCGTATTTATTTTCCTGCTCTTAATTGTGAACATGGTCACTCTTACCAATATAAGTTTGTTTTGTAATTCCGTCTCCTCTTCAATGACATTACCAATCGTTACTCTGTCCTCACTGCCATACTTCCATATTACGAAACGAGCTTTCTTACTTAGGACACTCATAAGCTTATTTATCTGGCCTTTAAGGTAACTCCCTGGGTTCACTTGTAATGAGACATAACGAATTTCTGCCAGTGCATTGTCATTGTTGGAAATGTCCCCGATTAATCTCCTTGAGTCACCTTTGATGTCACCTTTCTTGCCACACTTGTAAGGCAGCCCGGAAAAACCTTTCTGAGACTTCATCGACGCGTAAATCGGACTATATGCTCAAAGACATAATAAAAAATTAGACTGCCACACAAACAGTTCTAACCCCCAGAGCATTATTACATATATTGTAAACACTAACCGCATGAAAATGGCCATGTAACTTAAACTATAATGAACTTTTTCTTAAATTTATGTATTCTTTAAAGTAATTATAAACATATTTACATTGAACCTTAAAATTCTCAATATAAAACCATCTCAAATTGAGTCTCATACAGTTTACTCAATCTATATATTAATATAGGTATTCAAATTCAAACGTATTTCCCATGTTCTTCCATTCCCCTACTAATATTTCTATCTCATCCTCTTTCAAAATTGGGAAGCAATTACATTTATCATTTCCAAATGACGTCAGAAAATATTTTTGGCGGCCATTTGGTGTATGGAGGAGGAACGATCCATTAGCACGCGATAGCGGGTCGTTAATGCTCCTTAAACAATGAGGCCGAAAGAGGCGCTAAATATAGCACCAAATGGCGCCAAAGCGGATATACGTCGCCGTGACGGTGTTCTTTACCGAGCGTCACGATAGACAGGGGGGCGGTGGAAGGTGGCGACAAAACCACCCAGCTCCCTCCCGCCTCCAAACCCCTTTCCATCTCCAAGTAGGAGAGTTGCATAGTTATACCCTAGAGAATTCTTGGGCACTAGTGTCTACGTGAAATCGGCTCTCGGTCGAAGTACAAGCTGAATACTCTTCGTTTTTTTTCAGCTGTTTGGTAAGAGTAACGACTTCTCTGTCTCCACCAGAGAAATTAACAGTCCAATTGAAAGAAATGCGTGAAAAAAAGAAGAGTGTACATCAGATTACTTAATGGTATCATAAAATGAAAATTGGGCCGAAGAGTCGTTTCCGTGGTCATTTAAAAGAAGTCACCGTGGTATCAGTTGCGCTAAAGAAAACTACTCCCTTCTTGGACGTAATAATCAATGAAGTGGATAAAACATTCCAGCAATATCTAAGCTTTCGATAAACATTTCTAGAATAGATTGTTAGTAGCAAGTGTGGAAACCTTACATAATTTTTTCAGGTCGGAGTCAAATCCTTTGTTGAATAGCCTGTGTTATCGGTAGAGGTTAGATTTAGTAGATTTAGATGGCATAAGTAGTTAGAATAAAGATTAAATTTCAATAAAATAGTTTCTTTGGGATATTTCTTGCACTATTCGGCGCTGCTGTAAACGACACTGGAATTGCACCATTGCACTTTTATTACAGAAAACTCGAAGAAACACTGCCGAAGCGTCAATTTCACGATGCCATCCTCAAGAAATTGCATAACAGTTATATGGAGGCAATGTATGTCAGTCCGTTAGTTCCCTTCCGCTTCCCCCGCCTCCCTTCAGCAACTATAAAGAAGCCAGGGGGGGTGGGGGCTATCGGCCGTGATATCGCCGCCCGCCGCACAGCATTCCCAAATCCCAAAACGTTGGCCATTGTGAGGTAAGGAGTGTTCCTAAATTCTTTAAACTTCGTAGTTAATGGTTTTTTCAAATTATTGATTGAAAATTAAAGGTAAAAATAAAAATGCAAAATGGCGGAAGTCAAAGTGGAGGACGCGTTAATTTTTTAAAATTGATTTATTTTCATTGATATTTCTTTGTATATTTAAAAATATTTTTAAAAATATAGACCATCTAATCACGTACATTAGGTAGATTCATCAATTCAAGTAGATAATGAATACAAATACGACAATAAAATTGAATTCTTTTTTAATTTTACGATGCTAATAGACACAAGCAAACACTTAACGTAACAGGAAATATTCTTGATAAAACTTGGCTCACTCTACACTAATTAGTGTGAAGTTAACCAAGTTTTCTCATTTCATCACGGGGATTCAAACCTTCCACCATGTAGGTAACGCCTGAATCGGTTTCGTTTGTTAACAGAAAATATATTTTCCCATGCATGCCTTAAAATATTATGCAGTTTAATACTGTTTTAATAATTTTCTCTGTTGTTTTCTTTGTCCCTTGAATCAATTGTTGGAATGGTCGCATTTTTTTCATCTACAACTGGAGTTAAAAAATTTAAAGAGCCAGGAGACAATTATTTCCATTGTTTATCCGGTAGTTTTTGCAGAGTTGTAACAAATGGATCGGATGTTACCACAAGCCTCAGAACTTCTAAATATCTTCCATATTTTTTGTTCTGCTACATTTGCGAGCAAAGTGCTCTGGAAAATACTTTGTTTTATTGCTAAAAGGCTCAATGCGTTCAAGATTCTTGCACTTCTTCTCATATTTGTTCTATCGGCAGAAATGAAGACGCAATTATTTTTGAGCCATGAATTACCAGTTTATGAGTTGTGGTTGGCATATAATACCGGGGATTAAATTTCACAAATTTTCGTGCTGAACATAATGCGTATTTCTAAAACAAAAAAAAAAATAAAAAATACGCCGTTAATTTTGAAATCAAAAGAAATTGCTTGCAATATGACGTGGAATCTGTGAATTGAATCTCGGTGTACTGGTTTAATAGCTACAAAAACATAAGCATTCTCAAAGAAATATTATAAGCCTGAAATGAAATACTGTGAAAAGTATAATGAAAAAATCGGTTAATAAATGTCGGATAATTAAATATTACTCGAAACTCGGAATTAACGCATTTATACTAACTTGTCACTAAAAGATCTTATTGAAAATTCAAACCCGCATATATATTTCTGACAAATGTTGCATTAAAAAAACAACCGTTCAATCCCCGTACGTCACGTTTTGCGAAAGCGATGCGCTCCACGATTAGTTTAGGAATGAAATCTCAAATCGCGACTGTATAAATGCCATGTAACTTGGTTATGCGCAAACAATGAGTTTTAAGTAAAGGATTGTCAAAGTCAGAAGCCGACTCAATTAATTAAATCAACAATTACGACAGTGAAGAAGTACTCCTTCGACCTAATATTCACCATTAGCGTGATACCAGATGTTCAAAAGACAAGATGCCATGCTAAAAGGTAATAGTCCGCTTATGTATTTATTGCTAGTTTACCAATGTATTTATGTATTTAAACTTTCGTAAACTAATGTATTTATTAGTTGATTTACTTATAATCTACTTTTCAGTGAAATTCCATCCATTACAGAAAATATTTTACAATTTATCGTTGTATAAAAAAACAAAATTTGACTATTTATAATGCTAAAATCAACTGTTTATATATGAATTTATTTTCGTTAGTAAATTCATTACTCAGAACTTCAATATGGAATAACATTTCAAACATTAAAAATGCTTATAAAAGTTATTTTGCACTTCTGGTACTGAATTTAATAATAACAGTGCATTAAATCTACTAAGTGGACATAGATACCCAATTTTTTGTTTTATTCCGACTTCATACAATATAAAATGCATAGAGGCCAAATGGGCATCAATCGGCAGCTAGTATGTTTGCTTAAGTTTAAATAAATGTCTAATAAAAAAAATAACCATACCGTGGTACCTTTTGGAACGTTTTACTTACGGATTTTTATGTATGGACATTTATCTCTCCTGTTCGCCTACGTTATAAACGTAATTCAGGTCGCTGGGTGTCGGACACCTAGGATATTTTATCTTTGTTTTTGATGGACGTAACTTTAATTTTGAACTTCATTTTACTTTTTATCGAATTTCAATATTTTATATGTATAAATTAATTTTTAGATTAATTATTAACAAAATATGTATTGCATCCACATCAATCATCCGAAGTATCTGTAATCTCCATTCTGGCTGGTATTATGTCCTGGCAATTATCGAAAAAAATATTTAAATGTTGTTAACGCACGTGAATATCGCAAAATGAACACTTACTCAGTTTTCCGATCCTTACATTTACATATTTGGCATGGAAAATGTTATCGGATGTCTTACTTTTCTTTGGCAATAGGAATGCTTCTCACATTGTGCTTCCTTTCTCAACATTTGGAGACTCATATTTACTGCAGATGGATGAAAGATTAAGAGGAAATATTTTTCAGTTTCGCTCGAATATTACTTAGCGGTTGTGCAAGAGCAATGGCTAAGTCTTCCAAAAAGAGCTTTCTGGATTTATAAATTGTGGGTGGATTTTCAGTGGAATTCAGTTTCAGTCCATGAATAGAAACGTTGTTCTTCATTTTAGCCACCTTTTCGGGATTTGGGACCTCTTCGCCGTGAAGAAATCTCTCGCTGGCCGGAGGCCGTCCTCACCGTGAGTCGAACCACGCGCTGCCTCAAATTCACGGCTCACGAGCCTCAGAGGGAGTGGGGGGGAGGGGCAGTGGTAGGGGTGGTGGACTGAATACACGCGGAGGTAGGGGGAGAGGGAGTTGCAGCAAGGGCCGGCACTAAATCACGGTCGCCGGGGCAGGCAAGGGCAGTCGGAAGTGGAGCATCGCGGATAAGCGGGCCCCTCTTGTGCGAGCGATGAAAAATGAAGCAACGCCCATTGGTTATGGATGGCGGCGGTTTGCCTTTGCAGGAGTCGAGCGACGAGGGTGAATTGAAGGGTGAATTAATGCCCGTTGGGTGGGGGGATAGGAGGTTGGGGGTTAGTACAGGGGATGAAAGGCGTCGCCACGCAGGGACAGCCGCCTGAGCTGGGCGACGGATTTCCCGGTGCGGGCAGGGAAGGAGGGAAACGGCGATAAGAGCGGAGTGGAGGGAGGGAGGGGAGGGTGGGGAGGAGGAGGGAGGGGGACGAAAGACTTGATTCATTTCGGGGCAAAAGTTGAGACCGCTAGATAACCTGTTGTAAACCACTCAAAATGAATATGAAAGCTATAGGTGACGGATACGATCCTTTCCGAATGATATCTTTTTTTTCGATATTAAAATAGGTTACAGTCGTTTGTATTACACTTGGAGAACCTCTTGAATCCAATATTATCTATAAATATATGAAAAGCACTTGCCACTCACTCATTAACTCAGGAACGCTGTAAGGTGGAGCCAAAGTCACTTACGTTTTAAAATGCCGTTATTAGATGGAACCACGGCCACTGAAATTTTTAAATTCTGGTAACAAACTGCTTGAAAGAAATTTCATAAAAGCGAGAATCATTTTTAATTTGGCTCTGACTGAAAACACTCCCTTTAATCTTGCGATGACGACAAATTCCAGTGATTCCGAAATATGCGATTACAATCAATAAACAGCAGTTTTCTTACACGGACAACTGTACGTTGCTCTCTCTTGCTCGAGAAATTCGCGCATAGTGAAAGTGTTTATGGAACCTAACCCTCACAAGGATCACTGCTCAAGAAATGAACGGAAAGAATGCAATTTTTTAGTGTTGGGAATTAACTCATGATAAAAAGGGCCATTTAATTTAAATATCTTCCTTGAATGAGTGGGCGCCACGGGCGCCATAGGAAACCTAGTTCCTGTAATAGTTGTACTACTACAGGACTTGATGCCTTCCCAGCGAATCATTCCATGAAATTCTATCGGGACAGGGTTATTTTGTAATCTTACCTTTTTATTGACTCTTTGCGGGAAGGCGGGATACCCGTTTCGCTCTCTTAATTATCGGCTCAGGATCGACCAAGGTCCAATGGTGGGTCCATTTGACGTTCCTTACGATAGGTGCACGGACGTAGATTTATAAGATGAGATGAAACTAATTGAAGGTGGAGTTAAATGAAACGGATCAAGAGTCGAAAGAACGCGCGAGTCAAAGAAAGAACCTGCAGATCACTACTTGAGAGCCGAAGGTGGTCATGCCGCCTGGGTGGCGGAGTGAAACTGCGAAAAATGACGTAATCTTACTTTAGTGAAATTACAGAATAACCCACCGGTTCAGGTTCTCCATCTCCAGCGGCGTTTCGATGGAATATTTTCTATCGTCCTAAGGGCTGTTGAGTTGCTGTCAGCAGCCCGGATGGGCGATGGATAAGTCTTCCATGGAAACGTTGGCGGAGAAGGAGAACCTGACCCGGGGGGTTATTCTGTAATTCCACTTCCGAAATAGCTCTTTCGGAGGAGCATCAACTCAAATAAACGATTCGTTTGAGTTATTCCGCTCTCGAAGTACTCATTTGAAGCCCAATTCGACGACTGATAGAACTGTAAATGAACCATTCTCGGCGGAATTTAACGAGTCAATGGTCTCGTTGTCTGGTGGGAACGGTCTATCAACTCCACTTTCGGTAAAATTCGCAATATAAGTAGCGATTCGTGACGTCATGTTCCTTGAGGTAAAATTACAGAATAAACCCCCCGGTCGGAAGCCTGAGATAAGTTCATTAGTATTGCCATATTATTGCAATGCCTACAAAAACATAATGGTCCGGGTTCAAATACCGGCGGTGGAGATTTTTTCTGCTGAATCCCGATGCTCTAGTAAGGTACCACGCAGAGAGCACTCCGGAAGCAGTAGTCTGTCCATCCAATGGGGCATTTCATTGTGATCCCTTTGGCGGCGTGCGGAAAGAGAAAGCCAACGCCGTCCATCAGTTTTTTTCCACCCTTCCCTCGTTCCCGTCAACAGCCCAGCCCTCCCTCCTCTTGCCAATTCACACACTTCTGGCGCGCACACGTGTCGTCTCCATCTTCGGTCACCTCTCCAAGAAACCCACCAAGCAATTAAATTCTGAGGGTATCGGGACTAGCCACGGTATTTACCGTTTACGGAGTCACCCGCAAATGCACATTAGTGCGATATTCCACAGAGGAAAAATATTTCACCTTGACCGGGATTCAAACTCGGAACCCTCGATTTCGCAGCAAGTGCTTTTGCAAGTTACGTTGCCAAGGCCTTCTCCCCTGCGGATATTTGAGGGCGAAACGGGAACAAGGTGTTCAGGACTGCTAAACATATGATGTCGAGTTGCAGTCCAAACCGTGCGCTTAGCGCCACAGTCCGTGAGGATAGAGCCAATAATGGAACGCAGTGAGGTGTTCACTCTTTTGATCAATTTTGAGGGTATCGGGTACACCCGCAGGTGTACATAAGTGCCATAATCTAGGGAGGGAAAATGGTAACGGGCTTTAGCGTATCTTGCCGATCTTCGCTGCACGCGTTCTAACTCAGTTTCCAACCCTATCTCATCATTCACTCAGTGATTCAACCCGAAGGTTGATTTGGGTAGTTGAGGGTAGAGCTCAACCCGGACTAAGCCACAGGCGTGTGAATTTCACACATTCAGGGTAGGGGGCCAGTTCCTTTCCCTGGGCCACCGCGGGGGCGTTCAAAGGCTTCACCCGGATTTGAACCCGGGACCCTTCGATCAGTAGCCAAGCGCACTACCCACTAGGCCACCACTCTCGCCTATCTAAACATAAAATTAGAGACCATCTTGCATAAACAACATCAAATTAGAGACCGTAGAATCGGTTAAATACCTCGGAGTTAAACTGACTACTGATCTATCGTGAAGTAAACATATTCGAAAAATTACCGGTCAAGCTAATCGTAAATTGGGATTTGTCAAAAGAGTACTTGGTTAAAAGAGTACTCTCGTTAGTGTTTCTGACCATTTGGAGCAACTGGGATGGGAAACGCTTTCAGATCGTCGATTGAAATTTAGACTCAATCTATTATGTAAGTTCCAAACCGGTCTAGTCTCTGAAGACGTTGATAATATTTTACGAAATCCGACATACTACGGTAGATCAGATCATGAGAATAAAATTACTGAACTAGGCTGCAGAAAGGACAGATTTAAATGTCAATTTTCCCACGAACTATAAGGGACCATAACAGCTGCCAATGAGACTTTTATCTAGGTTTGTCGTTAGGTAGTGTAGCTCTTAGTAGTAGTAGTACTCCTAATACTTGAATCCTTATCTGTTACCTAGTACATACTAACAGCATGCCTAGCATATTTTCTACATGGGTCTTGCGTCTCTGTCCATCCTTGTAGTTGTAGAATGCATGTATATTGACGGTCCCTCTCCATTGTGATGACATCTGTAGTGTAGTGGTGCATGATTGTAAGGCTTCGCCTCGTGACAAGCATTAGCGATTTATGCTAATTCATAATTAGTCGTAGTTACACTAACTCTAGGGTAAAGTGTAATGCATGTTGGTGATTACTCACCTCCTGCCACACACCCCTGAGGTGGCTTGCATTGTATTTTGTAGATGTAGATGTATCTCATAAGGATCCAAAATACTGGCAGGATATTCCAAGTGAGGTCTAACGAGGGAGAAGTAGCTGATTTCCCTTTATTCTATATCGTCGCACTTGCCAAGTACTCTTTTAACAAATTCCAATTTACGATTAGCTGGACCGGTAATTTCCCAATATGTTTACTCCACGAGAGATCATTATTCAGTTTAACTCCGAGGTATTTAACCGATTCTACAGTCTCTAATTTACTGTTGTTTATGCAATAGCTGTTACAAGGAGGGTTTTTCCTTTTCCAAAAATTCACAACAACGCATTTTTTCTGGTTTAATTCTAGCTGCCACGCATCGAACCACTCCTGTATTGCCTCGAGGTGCTTAGTTAGCACTTCCTTATCATTAAGGCTACGAATTTCTCTATACACCACTGCGTCGTCATTAAATAATCGAAGCATACTTTCAACTGTTTCACCGATGTCAATTATGCACAAAAGGGAGAGATGTGGGCCTATGACACTTCCCAGTGGGACACCCGATGTCAGTTTTACTTCATTAGAGATAGCGACATCAAATACAACCCTGTGCACGCGATTGCTTAAAATTCTCTAATCCAGGAAATTACGTCGTCATGTAAACCGTAGGATTTTAATTTCATGAGTAGCTTACTGTGGGAAACTTTATCAAATGTCTTTATTAAAACTTTGAAAGTAGGAATTTTTATATGTTGGCTTTGTCCTAACTGCTTGTTAATAATTCGCCCATTTCGTTTCGTAGTGGAATAACTGTTTATCTTTTGCCTTGAACTTCCCTTACGTATGACCAAACTGCCTATGGGTTATCCTGTAACTGTTCTACTAATGTTTTTTTCTTAAAATCCATGAATGCATTCCGAAATGTTTCCTTTGTATTGGATTTAGACAATTTGTATTTTTCAATTATTTTTCAATCAGGATTAATTTGAATCAAGAATCGTTTTCATGTTACTTAGTTCACGATTTCCCATCAATGTGCATCTTCACCTGAATATCATTGATTATTTGTTTATCTCATATCTCATTTCATTCGGGTCTGATTTCATTTTTACGCCTTTGTTGAATTAAAAATTGTGTTTTTTGAGGAGTTATGGTTTCTTTCTAACATACCTGTCCTCCGGAATTGACAATTCCGGAGGTCAGGTATGTTATTCAGGTATGTTATATGTAATTCCGGTTATAATTTGCTTTCGTGTCGTAGCCCGACCGCGTTGTGTTACAGGAGGAGAACGCCGAGACGTGATTACGATTGTTACTTGGTACCGGTAGCAGCTGTTTATGGCCCCGTTATAGGTGTGTTAAATTTAGGGAACATCCATTTGGTTATCCGCATCCGGAGCCTGTTTAATGTGTGCAATTTTAAAGCGTGTTTAAATTTTACTGATGAAGATGTATCGCTTTTTTCCGGGGTTGGCCCACCGCTTCGTTGGGTGGTGATGCGGCACCATTCGACGGGACTGGTCTCGCAGGGATTAGGAAGGGGGTCACCGCAGGGATCAGAAGGGACCGTTACAATATATACTTTTTAACATAAGTATGTATCAAAATTATATGCCTTGTTGAATCGATGTACAATACGCACAATTAAACTTTCACTGTAGCCCTGAAGAAGCATGCATAAAAATTCGAAATGTGGGTGAAGTGGAATGAAATAATTAAAAAAATAATGGGCCTATATCTCCTGAAAGAAAAAAATTCCAATTATAATTTGCCTCTCTCTCTGTTAGGTTCAAAACACATGGTTGAATTAATTTATTTATCGAGGGTTATTCAGAAATGCCTGTTCACTTTAAGAATGATATTATTAGGAATGAGTGTGGGAAGTATCACTGAAATTATTTTGCCTTATCGGATTTTGCACGGAATCATGCCTGTTTTACTTAAGTGTATGTTTTGAAAAAAGCAGTTAACTACCTTACCATTACCATGAAAAAGAAAAGTTTTAGTCTAATCGCATTCCACTTATTTCTTGGTGGTTTTCTCTGTATTAAACTAAAATTTCAAAAGCATTGGAAATAATCTATCAACTATGCATCAAGGCACGGAAAGCATCGGTAAATATATGAGACTACATTTTTAAACCTTTCGACCAAAGATTTTAATCAATATTTTCTATACTGGGGAAGGTTAATTGTATAGATTTCCTTTGAGAATATATTAAACATTTCGTCCAATGGTAATTTGACTATCTACCTAATTGCAACATACATAATATGAGATAATTAAATAAAAATACTATGAAATAAGAAAAATGATCTTCCATACACATCATGTGGGGTAAAAAAATAGTGAATTGGATGCATCATATTCTATGTCACCGCAAACAAAAAGTAGTCATCAACGGCATAATTTCAAACATGGTTAGAGTAACATCGCATCCCTCAACGTAGCCTTCTTATTTCAAATATTTTTATGAACGATATCAACTCCAGTATAAGTAGAACAATTAGATTTTTTTGCAGACGATGCTGTCATTCACCCAGAAATACTAACAAAATGCTGACTTAGAAGTTCTCTTATCGGACCTTAACAAAATTAAATCGTAGTGTCTTGAAGAGTGACTCGAACTTAACCTTAGTAAATGCACTGTAGTGCACGTATTGCGAAAGAAATTATATGAACAACTTGTATATAGTGCATTGTAGGTAACGATTATAGTTACATTTTAAGTTTATCTTTAACTTCACGAATAAAATCTGTGTAAGTATTGGCTGGATTTTATCACTTAGTAACGATTGTTGTTAAATAAGTAGTTTTTTGTGGATTGTCGTCCTTGTTATGATAAAACATATTTTGATTAAAAGAGCATTTTGAAGAATTATAAGTTCGTAATGATCGAGTTGAGTTGTCTTATTTTATCATTTTCAGTGTCATGTGGACTTCGATGGTATTTTTTTTTCTTCCAAAATTTCCAGGCGCCCTGAGTAGTAAAAAAGCTAATGTACCCCCAGTTGATCTTCTGTCGAGGCACTAAGCTGGCTTGGGACGTTTAGGCATTTAGTGTTAAAGTATGTAAATAAAATTCAAATGAAAGTGACACGCTTAGTATCATAAACTGCTACGGGCTAAATTAAATGAATGATAATAAGTCCAGTCAACAAAAAGAAACAAAGTTTCGGAGTCGTTTATAATATGATAAATATTTCGTGATTCTTACTACTGCTTGTGTTTTAAAATAAAATTTTAAGCGGACACTATCATGACAGGAGAGAAATCTCGCTCGAACTGACTCGAATACGAATTATGGTGAGTAGGAGGTAGGCGTCCTCAAAACCACTCACTTTTTTACTTCAATGACCTCACAGTAGACTAGCATGCAGAAGCAAAGGTAAGATGGAGAGGAATATCCGAGGTTGGGTACGCTGGTCGGAAAAGTAAGGAAATTTAAGATAGTTTGAGCAAAAAATCACCTCACCAAGAATTTAATGATTTGAATTCATTTTAAACAAAGCACTCTCATTTTAATTAAAAGAGCATTTTGAAGAATTATAAGTTCATTGTATGATCATTACGTTGATTGTGTTGAATTGTCTTGTCTTGAATTGAAACAACTACATCAAATTATTAACCCTTCGCCGAACTAATTTTCGAGTAAATGCCTGAAAATACAAGCTGTTTTACATGGGATAGATTACGGCTGTGTGCTCCATAGGGTGAAGATTGAAAAAATTAGGGATTTATAATACCTTTATATAGTCAAAAAATTTGACTTATGTTGGTATGTTTTCCCAACAGATTATAAATATTAATCAATTTCTCACTGCAGTAAATTTTACAGAACCGCAAAAACACCTCCTGCAGTGAAGGTGTGTTTACCGTATGGCGTGAGTAAATGAGTCAATTTAGTGACTTATGAGGATATATTTATTTAATTTGTGAGAATTTTCATCATATATAACTATATTTTGGCACTATTAATAAAAAAATATTTATTTCGCACTTCTTACAGATGCAGAAATTAAAAAAATAAAATAGAATATGGTCACCACTTTGACTAGGAAAATAGCTTCACCCCCTCGCCGCCGAATGCGCGATTCCGGCGCCCCTCCTCGGAAGAAGGGCGAAATTCGTCCCCCGCCCGGGTCCGTCGCTCCTTGGGCGAAATCCGTTTGGTCTCGTCCTCTGTCGCTCCCTCACGTTCCACCGCTACGAGGCGTGGTCACCCACTTCAAGAAACAAAAGAACAAAGGACTGGGGCCACACTCAAACGGTCGTTCGCCATTTTAAACGACAGAAGCGGCCAACGTGACAGAAATCGACAAAAGGCTTTGTGTTGAAGGGAAATTTTCGCTGCCGCCGCAAAAAAAAATACGTGGAGAAAAAACATGGCTAGTGCGCGACCCTTAAAAATTGTTTCTGCCTAGCCTATCTAGTGAAATTTATAGCCGTCATGTCAATGTTTCAAGAAATTGTCACGTAAACCAGTCCTCCTAGGCAGAAATAGGACAACGCTCTTCAAATAGAAAAGAAAAAAGATGCAGTGAATAACACGTTTATGCATGCAATTTTTATGTAAATAGGGAACAACTCACTTGCATTATTACTCTTGAATGTTCCACTTCCTTCTCCAGGAATTTCTAAAGAATAAGTTTACGACGTGAGTTTTATTCCGGCATCATATTGGGATCCGAATGAATTCATAGGCCAGGTACTCAAATTTTGGTCGTTCCGGAATTTTGAAACATTATTTCTGACAAATGATTTATCAATGACAGACTACGTCATATCATGCACAAATTTGTACCATACACTCATAGATCAACACATTTTATGTACAAAACAAAATAATAAACTTGTTGATACTTTAAAAATATGTACATACGTAAAACGGACAACAGCGCGAAATCTATGTTCATTGGTACTTGGAATACTCAAGATATTGGCGCGAAAATGGAAGAGGTATTTTGTGAAATGAAGAAGCTTGGCATGGAAATAATGTGGTTAACCTAAACTAAGATGAAAGGAAAAGATATTTAAGAAAAAAATGATACAACCATATCTATAGTAGGGTCCAAAGATAGACAGATCTCACAATGTAGTCTTTATAGCCATCAAAAACTATTTTAAAAAGTTATAAAGAAATAGTAGCGAATTAATGACTAAGTCCTGCAAATACAAATGGCAAAAAAGGACACTCAGCTGCTATCATCGCTGTCTATGCACCTTGTGACGATGCCGATAACGCAAATAAAGATATATTGTATGAAGAACTGACGAGATCGTTAGAGAGAAACGGTGATCGAAAAGAAGTTATACTGATTGGAGATCTGAACGCTCGGGCAAGTTGGAAAATTGGCGATTTAATCGTAGATCGTATGGTGAATTGGATATAAATAATAACGGAGAAGAGCTAATAGACTGATATCAGCTAAATTAATCGAAAATACTAAATTGCTGGTTTAAGCAAAACCAATACACTAATATATGTGGACGCCGCCATCTCGTAATCTATGCTCAATAATATTTTATGTAATATCAGGACAAAAACAGGACTCGTTGTAAAGGAAATGCGTTATTGGAGAGGACATGTATGTGGCTCGGATCACCTTTTATAAAGGCAAATAATCTCTTTCCCTTTTAATGGCAGTAGGAAGATATGTGAAAAAAAAGAAATGATGATGTGTTGAAGATACAGTATAATCTCCAATGTTTATTAGACGATTCCACGTGCTTTCTGTACAAACGATGGTTTCCATAAAAATTAGCTAACCTGGGTGATAACTCGGCAGATAATACATACGAAGCAGTTAATTAAATGACGCATGAGGTAGCATTTGAAGCGCTGGGTGAAAATTAGTGATTTCAAACAAAAATCGAGCAGTCGCTCCCTGTGGGGGAACACAAAGGGTCGACCTGGTGCACTGAGTGTGTTATTGATCATTTAATAACCTTTGCCTTAAAATCTGGTGATTTCATTTAGTTTTAAATTTTTAGCTATTGAAACATATTATTAAGCATTAAAGCATCGACAAACTTAGTTTATAACTTATAATATTTATAATAACTAGCCTAATAGATCGTGCCTAAAATGTTGAAATATTTCCTTTGGGGTTTACTAGATGAAATTCCACGTACATACGAAATGCTATATCTTTTTGTTCTAAGTTCAAAAATTAAACCGGTGACAACGCACTCACCAAATGCGATGAAATTATTTTGAGACTAAGCGTACAGGCTTTCAGTACGATAGTTAAAAATAACCTGCATATAGACAAGTGAAGTTGATGCTAGCCTTAGCCTGCCCTCCACACTCATAACGAGTGTGGATAGCAGCAGTACTGATTTATTTTTTATTTAATAAGGCAGTAATATCATATTTTTTGGAAACCAAACATTAAAGATTCCTTTTCTTTTTTTTCGATTGGGCTCAGAAGGAATATATTTTTTATTTATCTTTCCGTGGAGGGAAATAAGTTACAAAATAAATTCGTACACTGGCGCACTCATTGCAACATCATGCCTGCTCGAGAATTGAGAAAAACGAATGGTGGTGGAATGAGAATATAGAGAAGCAGGTGGAAGAAAAAAAGTCAGCGTACATCAAATGGCTAATTACGAATAGAGATGGAGACTTGAGGGAATACGGAAATAAATGAAAAGAGGTGTAGAAGCTTATTAAGATGTCTAGGAAAGAAATATGGCAAAAAACTAGCGAAGAAATGGAAAACAGTTTTGAAAAATTCGAGAACATTTGAGGGCCTTAAAGATGCTTAAGACAATCCAGGTGGAAAATAATGTTTCGGCAAGAATCAATTTGATTTACATGAAAGAATTGAATAAATACTATGAAAAATTGCTTAGAGAGGAAATTAAAGATGTTTCTCCTCCTTATTTAATCTCCCACCCCAGATAACTGATGGAACTTATAACATTTATAAAGAACGGTGTTGCCCTTAACTTTGGTGACATCCCAAATGTTATCGTACAATAAATTCTGATTACTTATCTACTCTATCAATAAGAACACTTTCTACTTCTTTTCATATTATGAACTATATTTATACACTTTTGTATTTCTCTCCACATTGAAGGTTAAATATTTGCCTTTACTAACTTATATAAAATATAACACGTCAATAATCACTCAATAAAAACAAATTTTACATGAATCACAATATTAGGTGTATATGTTGCCTTTTTCAAGTGTATCACATTGTTTCCTTCGCCCTTTGGGCCACAGCCATAATTCCCCTTGAGAATTTTTATTTGCATTCACGGCTAGAGATTAAATTCACTTGTTACACACTAATGTATTCACTTGCACAAATAAATACCCTTACAAATTAATTATGATTACATACACTTGATTACATACACACATATAGTGACTTCTTTAATGGATGTCATCATAACACACATGCTATGCGCTGAGCCCTCGACTGGCTAAGGAAATCTCGCGGTTATTGTCCACCACTGTCTCTCTACAGGTACTCGGCCGCAAGGTAGACTGCTCCCTGGTTAAGACTCGGGTAGTTTTCAGCTGACCTCGGCTTACTTCCTTTTACAGTACAGCTAATGCTTCCCTCGTACCGGAAACCACTACTTTAGAAATAGATATTCAGTTTTCTATGGTCTCTATGACGTAATTACACTGCATCGAGTGGCATGGATTCGACCTTTATCTTCGTAAATTGTATAAACTGCCAGCCTCGTACAGAGTAACTCGCCTGTATATATACCAATTTTCTCCTTCCTTCTATTAGGATGTTCTTGAAGGAATTTCCCCTCGTTTCCCTTCGTTTTCAGGTGTTCAGAACTTGAAACAATAGTGTTTTGCTGCTATCGGCCATTGTATGGTTACAGTTTGATCACGCGCTCAGGTCGTGGTCACCGCAGCGTAATTGTTGCTACCTCTCAACCCGAATAATGTGGAATCTATAAAAAGGACTCACTGCACGCACGTGGCTGCATTTAAAATATTCATTTAGAATATTTAGCGTCGAAATATTCAATAAGACTAGGATTACAATATGTTACAAACTTAAGCAGTTTTACGTAGTTCTTCAAATCAATAAGTAAATATGTAGTACAGTCTTAAGCTCTTTCCCATTAACTATCGCCATTTCTCAACTCTAAACGTCTGGTTTATCCTCATCAGCCACCATTTGTCTGACACTCTGCCTTTCATCTCAGACGTTCCTTTGCCTTCCATTATCGCCGAGATACACATTCTCTGATCTTCAAATCCTTTAGAGGAGCAGCTCACCTTCCCCTACCAATTCGATAGCTCCACCACGCTCTGCCTTCTTTCTCTCTCTCTCTCAAGAGAGTATTTTTCCAAATCTCTTCCGTGAGTACGTCTCCCAAACAATGGTTTCTCTCTCATATTTCTGGGATACAGGTAGAATTTAATTTTTTTTAAATTTCTGGGAAATTTTCCCCTCCCTAAAAATCCCGGAAACCTTTTCTTTGAGAGCTTTGGTCGCTTTTAGTTCACTGGAAGTTTTTTGTTATACAAATTTTAATTAACTCATAAGTTTTGAGACAACCAATTTCCATATTTTTTAATTTCTAGTTGTTATGACAGGTCACAGATTGCCAACACTCATGTCAGGTGCCGTAAAATCATCCGTAACATTCCTTGGTTGCAAAGTTCTGTAGCTTTATTAACTTTACTGCGCCAGGTTGTTCACGTCTCAAACTTCCTTTGCATTTTATTTTGTTGTTACGATTATTTTTAATTCATAAGCTTATCTATATACTTTAAAATTCCTTATTTAATTAAAATGGGCCCTTCAAAAATATCAGAATCTTGTAAATATTTCAAATAGGTTATAAACTGGAATTTGTGACCTTTTTAGAACACGAAACTTAAAATAAGTGTAAATGTTGACCTAAAAGCGGCCTTATCAGACATTTGCTTGCTAGTCATGCAGACATGCTTACTAGTCAGTTGACTGTTACCAGCGCTGAATGCACAGATGAGTAAAAAATAATCTCTCAACGGACATTGACGTCGATCGTCATTCAGAAAAAAATGTAAAGGAGTGACCAAAGTAGCTGCTCTAGATCGTATCTATGTTAATTCTTTTACCAAAAGTGAGCTCATCAGACGATCGTTGACATACGAAGGATATACCTTACCACAAATCCAACTCATAAAATGAACGTCATTCACTGAAAATATTATTAAGTGGAAACGGGATGAAATTGCAAGCTGAAGTAGTACAGAAACAACGGTTCATTTATTCATAAATGAATTCACCTTATCAAACAATCGCAGGTGTTAAAATGTTAACATGCATAAAACTGACGGAGGATTTTGGGATATAGGGAAGGGTGAAAACTTCATCTGATGAAACTGCTTTTTAAGTAACATAAAATATAATTGTGTGAAATTCACAGTGAAAATATCAGTCGTCTGGACTGTGATTTGAACCCAGACCCCCCGATTTCGTGCCAAGTGCTCTACCCGTTAAGCTACCCAGGCGTCATCTATCACTGTGAATTTTATGACGCCTGGGTAGCTTAACTGGGTGTGACCATCAGCGGGTGACTCCGTTAAAGTTACTACGCGGCCAGATCCGCAGTTCTTTGAAAACATAAAGCATGTTATAGGAATGTCATATTTCTTTATGGTGGCTTGAATCATAATGGTGCAGCTTTAATGGTGAAATTTGGAATGCTAATTGAAATTGATCATCAAATGTGTTAATATCATGAAATAAACTTATTGATATGTGATTCAATATTTACAACCCCTCTTTCCGGAGAAATGGAAACGGAAAAGAACATAAAGAAATGATAATGACAAATAGAGACGAAGAAAATTTTAAATTACGAGTTTATGGCCAACAAAGAACGCGGAAATTTTTTTAACAACAATTCATTGATTTCAAAATCAGTTGGAATAGTATTTTAGCTATGCTTGCACGATTGTTCGATATAATATCATCTCTATTAAAGACCCTTATCGACTGCATAGTAAATAAGTATAATTTTGACCTTTACAGTTAAGAAGTTGCTGTAAATCGTTGCATAGTAGCATCACTGGAGCTGAAAAGATAGGCAATAGAGTCAGAGGCTTTCCTATAAGCAAAATGTACCTTTCCCATTTTGAAAGACCAAAGTTAACTATATACACATTTGTGAAGTAAATGAAAGGAGTCATGAAATAGACGCGAAACAGAGAGAAGAAATGAGTACTTGATTGGCCCCGTGTGATGCTTCCGAAATTTAATTCGATTGACCGTTTGTCAACTCATATGACGACATTTTTTAGATGTTAAACTGTTCTAAGCTGTGTTAAGCCTGGTATTATGCTATGTGTGTAGTATTTAATCGCATTTTTCCATTTTTTTCAGGTGAACACTGATTCCTTTCGAGTGTTTGCGGTCTCTGTAACCCGACGTCCTGTCGAGGTTATCTATATCCATCTGCTTCTTGGTGAAAATTTGGGCTTCGATTTTGAGAAGAGTAGTACGTGTGAGTTTTGACTCTTATGTGCGATATTCCAAAGAGGTAAGATTATTCGCCCTAGCCGAGTTTTAAACCTGGATCCCTCGATTTCGCGCCGAGTGCTTTAGCTAGTTAAGTTATCAAGGCATCTTCCATCCTTTGGAGGGATCCGTGTTCCAAACCCGTTCAAGGCGAATGATTTTTCTTCTGTGGAACATCGCCCTTTTGTGCACTTCCAGCTAACTAAGTGAAAGGTGATACCATGGCTAGTCCCGGTATCCTCAAAATTTGGATCGTCTCTTAGGGCATTTATTTAAGGGCATGTGTTTTATTAAAGGAGGTTCGGTGGTTTTGCTCAACTTTAGGGAATTCGATGAAACTTGCTGGAAACATTACTTTTGTTGTCTTAAAGCTACCTGATTTTTCAGAATTATTTGCCGCAGATTTCTTCAGATATTTGAACAATAAGTGGGAATGAAATTACACGGGTTCTTATGGGAACGCAAGGCTTTATTCAACAGAAAGAACCTTTTGTAGTTATTCAATCGATAACAATTTATAACATAGATAGAAAAATTTATAACATACTTTTTACTCCGAGCGCTTAAAGAAATGCCTCGCGCGCGTTGCGAACGATGTGAATTTGGCAACACGAGTAAAGTACTTTTGAACTAGGATGCATAACTTGCAGGCTGCAGAAGAAAAGGCATAAGGACCCGTGTAATTTCATGCCCATTCTTGATCAAATATCTTGAGAAACCTGGGGCAAATAATTCCGAAAATTTGCAGGTAGCTTTGAAACAATATTATTAGTGCTTTCAGGAAATTTCATTGAATTCTCTTACTTTGAGTGACACCACCGAACCTCCTTAATAGTGGAGAGAATTATCAAAAGGTGGCACCTTTCACCAGTGACAGAAATTTTACAGCTTTACCAACCAAGTCGAAGCTAATTTCATCAGCTAAGCAGATATAACAGCGTCTTTTTGAAGTACCTGCTTATTCCAGTTCTGATGAGAGAGACGGCGAAAAAGCTGTAACAGTACTAACTGTCCTTCAGTCATCTTTGATAACTTTTGCTTTAATTCTTAATGAAGTTATGAAAGCGTCTGGGTTAGAGACATTAGGAACACTAGTCAGCAAAGCAACCGCCGCAAGATACTTCATAAAGCTTTGAGGCTACGGGCGAAAAAACTGGGAACATCTTTCTCCGATAAAATGCATTTAAGAGGATTCCACTCACGTCAATAGAGTCAGAATAGGAACTCTCAGTCGCAGGATTTACCTAGGTTTAGAATAAGAACGAGATTAAGTTTTTTTTTAAATCGTATTATAAAAATTCACAGGAAAATATTTTTTCGTTAAATTTATTGATTTTCTTATCCATCATGAAATCCTGGTAAGAGAATCACTCTTATCCCGAGATACGCAAAATGCCGGGAAATGAGAAACCTCCCAACTACTCCCAAACCTCTCAACCACGCTCCACGTGCTTGTTCTAGTGATACCTAAGTATCGGATCATGATGACGGTCCTTAAAAATATTCACTCCAAATTTCTTATCATCGCCAATGTTCCCTTACTTTCAATTCCCTCGTGTCAGCCTGAACACTTCTTTCGCATTTGTCATTCCTTTTGATGTAGATACCACTTCAAAATGGGGCCGAAAATTGGATGATGTAACGGAAAAGTTGACGCAACTTTTACAGGATGATCCATTCTTATGCTAAAATCTCGGGTCACTAATTACTAAACCAATATGAATAGTCCCGTTCAATTGCATGTACAACTACAGTACAAGCATGGCCTTTAGTTTGCGTCACATATGGACGAGGCGCGGGTGGGCCTCAGTGGCTACTGGTAAACATTTTCGGCGTTGGGGAAATTTTCCACGCAGTATATCTCAGGTCTCCTATGTGCTAGCGCGATGACTTGGGTTCCAAGTGAAGAACGTCGTCGAGATATCTCTAGTACATCCAACAAACTAACTTATCGTTAGTACCTATTGCATTCTTGGTGAATAAGCCTATATAAGTAATATAATTTTGGGTAAATTTCTGATTTTCGACTATATTCACTGAATATCCCGGATGAGGTAAAAGAAAATGCTTTACCCGGAAATTGCGACTAATTTCCCATCAAGCAGTACCACTTTATAAATATCAGGACGAAAGAGATGGTTTCCGAAACTTCGGCGGAACCACCCGGCCTTGCGTCGCTAACGACATAGCAATCACCTCGACAGCTGTTAAATACAATCCTCCAACTCAGACGTGTACAACCCACGGCCGTGATTGTCCCAGACTCACGGCTACTACCGATATTTTCTCTCCAATTTCCTTGTCGCTTTTCAAAATTTGAGTGGAAAGCATTCTCGAAAACACGCGGCATTTTCCACATTTTCTTAATCCATTCCTCACTCACCAAGTGCCGTTTTGAAGTAGTGTTTTCTGATGGTAGAAACTCTTTTGAAAGAATGTAGTGCGCGCATTTGGCTCTCGCTGTGCAGCGGGAGAAGTGAGTTTGAAATCCTGGATAACTGTGAGGGTAGGCTGGAAATTGAGTTACCCTGGGTACGAAGCTATGAGACTCTGGGTGGAGGGGGAGGTTTTTGGGGTTGAGCCTCTTGTCGCGGTGGGAGGAGGGGAAGTGGAGTTGGGAGGACGAGAGAAGAAATCACCTCCCCTCCTCCTCCTTCTACGGCTTGAACATCCTCGGAACATCTTCACTCCCCCCCTTGCCCCACGGACCGTCGTCAATGGAAACGCCAGGGGCGGCGGCGTGGAAAGGAGAACGGGGAAGTGAAAAGAGGCACCTCGCTCACGGAGTGGAAGAGCGCGCATTCAATTACACACGAGTTACTCACACAAGCACACACCGTCCTCCGTACCCACATGCTACGTGTTATGTCATATCCACTTGAGTGTGAGACATGAGAGAGTTTTGGGAGTAAAATCCTTCTTCATGGATGTTCAGCCAGTGGCCTTCCGCCGCGACGGCACCCCGAAGGTGAACTAAAAAAAGCACGAAAGAAAAACTGTCATGCTGCGAAATCGTGAAAATTTTCAGTAACAATCGTAACTACAGTCTCGTTACGGAATCAGGGTAATTTGAATTATTACATGCTTCCATTGCAGGCGTCGCGGAATTTCGTAACTTGACGCACGTAACGATTCCGGGGTGGAATACGATCCCCACGCGTGCCAATTCCCACGCGAAGTACTTTCTAGACGAGTGGAGTGGGTACTTACGACTTGGAAGGTGCATACTTGAAGGAATAGTTTCACTCCGCAATCCCATATCAATGCCCCTCTTCCAGGAGCTACGTGACGAACAAATACGACGAACAGGGCTCGTATAGGTATATTCAAATTTATCATTTTCTTGTAAACTGAATCCCATGAGATCACCTAATTAGGTAAGTGGGCGAAAATATAAAATTAAATTGTTGTTTGCTATTTATCTGCCCTACTATCGGTATATTAGACGAGAATGGCTTTTATCACAAAAATCGAAAACCATCCTACTCAATCACTGTTCAAATCCCATTAGGAGACCGAACCCTGTACTTCCCAGTTCATCCTTAGATATGACTTATTACCACCGACCGAAAAGAACCTTCTAAGCGTGAAGAAATGTGACATTTTTATCATCACCGCGTTCGCTTTTTGTAATTGAGCACATGTTATCACAAATGTTTGGCAAATATTACGCAATACACGGCAAGCATAAGCTGGATTCACCAAAAGCAACAGTTTAGCATCGGATCATTGATTTTGAAATAAAATGCTCCAGGGCAGATGTATGAAAGTCAAAAACTCTTTCCCCTATTTATGGTTGTGAATTCAAAAAAATCTTTTACAATAACCAAGTTTGATTCTGGTAACTGAGCACATATTATCACAAATATTAGGCAAATATTACGCAATGCACGGCAAGCATAAGCTGGATTCACCAAAAGCAACAGTTTAGCATCGGATCATTGATGTTGAAATAAAATGCTCCAGGGGAGTTGTATGAAAGTCAAAAACTCGTTCCCCTATTTATGGTTGTGAATTCAAAGAAATATTTTACAATAACCAAGTTTGATTCCGGTAACTGAGCACATATTATCACAAATATTAGGCAAATATTACGCAATGCACGGCAAGCATAAGCTGGATTCTCCAAAAGCAATCGCTTGGCATCGAATCATTGATTTTGAATTAAAATGCCTCAGGGGAGAGGAATGAAAGTTAAAAACCTTTCCTATTTATGGCCAATTATTACGTATGCAGTATGTGTTTCGGAGCGTTTGATGGAACACCATCGGAATGCCAACCGAGCTGTAATTACCCTTTCGATATCCCTATGATGCATACTGAGATAAACCTGACGAACTGCCTGCAATTCTATCAATCATTAAAGCATACCATTAAAAGGAATCCAGCAGAATGCTTTGCTTTCTGATCAATATAAAATAAATTTCTAGGTGTCTCTGACTGACAGAATTGCTTAAATGTATAAAAATCGAAACACGTACTGCATACGTATCAATAACTAAGGGAAACATTTTTAAAACTTTTATTCAGCTTCAATTTTTCATTTCCCTTTGAGAAATCAATCATTTTTACCGTGAATGTTAAAGTGGGTTTTGGATCCGTTTCCTACGATAAAAACAATCTTGTAATTAGATAAATAATTCCGCAACGTCCTGAAAAAAGATTAAAATGATAGCCTTTAATTTCAAATTTATGGTTATAATAAATAAGGTACTGGACTAGCAGTTGGGTGTAAAAAATGTAAAATTTGAATGGCGCTGCAAATATTTTTAAGGGAGGGAAAATTACGCATGTTTAAAATACATAAATATGCATAACTGGAGATAGGCATGTTGATGATTCTCAACGGAAGGAATAAAGGTAAAAAATAGTGCAGTGGTTCTATTCTTACTGAAGAGAATCTTACTTCTTATTTCTGATCTTAATTTTTTACTCCGTGGAAATTGCTCTTTTTGTTGCTTAATGAGTCATAGTATTAATCTATTTTACTGCAACTGTTAATTTTTTAAACAGCAAAACTAAACTAAAAAAGTACTTATGCCAGTTTTGTTAGGCGGGCGTGGGGATGATCACCATTAACTTCGAGCATACTTTACCTTAGGGAGTTTGTGCAAGGTTTTTTTTACAGTACGTTTAGAGACTATATTCTCATATCTATTTGTAAAAACTATCGTACGTACGTGAACATTTCAAGATAAACGGCTCTTTACTTCATTTATTCGGATGCTAAATACAAAGCAGTGATTTGGGGACATAGAAACCGAACCACCCCTCTTGAGGTCTAGGATAGTATTAAGGTTTAATAGGTTTAATCCGTAGGTATACATCTAGCAGTGTGCAAAGTTGTAGGAAGTAAGCAACATACCGCGCATATCGATGGGATGTGCTAAATACATATACTATGTAAAAACCATTAAGCACATATGGAGAGGATGGAATACAAAATATCCAAACCTAAATCTCACTGAAATAATATAATATTGATAATTTAATTTAATATAGTCTATAAATAACCCGGGCGAAATTTACTGTTCATAACCGTTGATCAGGTTGCCTAGAGAAAATGCTATTACTGACATCTGAAAAAATTTGATAATTTTAATATTTAATACGTAATTTTAAGCAAAATCGAATCGTATAACAAAATCGATTTCAAGAACTATGTACATACCATTAAGCACATATGCAGTGTAAGCACATTAATTTCTTTCTGTCTTCCAAAGTGAACCCGATAAATTGCTGGAAAGTAATTTAAAAATGGGAAAAAGAAACCTCTACACTGATTCCAATGATTTTACTACGGGAGTGAATTATAAGGGCTCGTATAGGAGAAACTGGGACTATTTTGACACTGAGACCTTTTTTATTTAATGTATAGCACTTCTTGGTATATAGGCTAGAGTCTTGCAAAATTTTCGGAGAATCAATTTAGTAGTTATCGAGGAGGAGAGTAACGAACATCACTAAAATTTTATTGTATTAGTACATATATCTCGGGACTGGCTTGATGGTGTGTTCACCATAATGTATAGAAAATAACTGGGAAATAAGCGAGGTTACTCGACGAATAAGCATTCGTGGACAAAAGGTGGCGGCACCTAGAGGGTGTAGGGGGCGGCATCCGCCAAGTAATAAGCAGCCAGTAACCCGGAGGAGGGGGCAGTTACCCTCCTTCACCTGAGTGACAGTGGAGTGAGCGTGAATTGGTACAGTGACACTCATTACATTATAGGCGCGGTAAGGTATTTACCTAAACTGCTATAGTACTGCGCGGTCGAAGGCAACGGGAAACCACCAGCTTATTATGCCAAAGAGAAGAAGCTCTTCAATTTACATGTGCTATGAACTTCACAGCATTAAGACCTTAGAAATCAACGTGAATAGTAATGGTTTAGGTTGCCATATTAATTTTTACTCAATAATTGGATTTACAATTTGAGAAATTGCGGGTACCTATCACCACTAAAAATAACCCGAAGTCATAATTTAAAAGTGTATCTACGGGATATCTAAGGTATTGCCAAGGCCAGTGTTGATCCCGTGATAACCTTCACTGAACCATGTTTGTTCGACCTGGGCAAATCTTTTTTTTTCATCCATAATATTTTCATTAATATACACAATGAAATCAGAGAGTGAGGGAATTATATATAAGAAAAACAAGCGCGCCCTCAATAAAAATCGCACCACACGCGGCCCATTTGGAAGCACTTGATGAAAACACTTCCCATCGTAAACACGCCGAGAGAGAGAGGGCAGGTGTGAAAGAAGCAGACCCTTTCTTGGGTCCCTCGAGGACGCGATCTGGTGGACTCCGGGGGAAGTAATGGGATAAAGGGCGGGGGGGTTATAGGGTGAGGGGGGGCTGGGTGTATGGAGAGAGGGAACACATCATATGCACCGACGCCGTGCGGAGTGAAGTAAATATTATGAAAATTAAAAGCAAACATCCTCCCATCGACCTGAAAATAATAAAATGGAAGAGGGTAAAGGGAAAACCTTAAGCGTGGCCCTTCCTTGCTCGTCCCGCTCTCGTTGGGAGCTCAAAGAGAAAGGACGCGCTCTGGAGGAGGATAGGATGATGCTGGTCTCAATGCATGGAGAGGGAATGCATGGAGACGCAATGAGTTCTTGGAATATGAGGAAGGCCACACTCGCTTTGCATTGCCATTGCAATATGCGATAAATGTAAATCAAAGGATTTCTGGTGCAACAGAAGACGGAAATATATATATTTTTAAGCTAAATTCTTGTGGAAAAGTACAAAAAGGGAAGTATCAGGCGTGTTATAGTGGGATTTCATCATAATTAAGCACATAAATGGCAATTTTCCACTAGATAGAATTTATTGCAACTATTGTTTTGATGCACTGGATCATCATTTCGATTCACTGGACCATTAAATTGTCAGTTAAATTATGGGGTATTTGCATAGTCAAAACTTGTTAACGCAAAATCAGCATGGATGACGGAAAGGCAGTGTTTGCGAAACCCAGTTAACCCCCTTCCTTCACGACATTCTTTCCCCGGGAGAAAAGCTTGTCAAAGTAGACGCATTATTTCTAGATTTAAAAAAAGCTTTCGATAAGGTCCCTCGTTCGAAGTTAATCGTCAAGTTGGAAGCTTACACCACGACGCAATATGTTGAATAGGAGAGTTCTTAGCCAACCGCGAACAGAGGGTAGTTATAGATGGCGTTAGTTCAGATGTAGTGATAGAAACATCAAGTGTACCCCAGGGAAGAGTCATCGGTCCCTTATTTTTCCTTTTGTATATTAATGTCATCACTACCGTTGTTACGAGCAAAATTCGCCTCTTCGCAGACGAAGCAGTGTTGTACAGGGATCTAGGCAATGAGTCTGACAAGATTGCATTACTAAAAGACCTAGATGCTATAAATAAATGGTGCAATACTTGGCAGTTAGAATTGAATTTTAAAAAGTGCGTTGTTATGAATTTTTGGAAAAAGAATAACTCGGTCAACGAAACGTACACAACTAATAAAACCAACTTATCAAATGTAGAGCCAGTTAAATACTTAGGTATAGCCCTTCCTCAGGACCTGTCTTGGGGGAAAAACGTCCGTGAAATCTGCGGACAGGCTAGTCCCAAATTGGGATTTTTAAAAAGAATATTAGGAAAATGCCACGAGAAGGTTAAATAGCGATGCTATTTTTCACTCGTGAGACCTCACTTGGAGTTTGCCGCTAGCATATGAGATCCTTACGAAGTAGAACTAATCTCCGAAATAGATCGAATACAACGGAGAGCAGCAAGATTTGTGAAAAGTTGTTACGATAATGTTACCAGTGTTACCGAATTTCGTCCAGTCCACCCTATCATACGTCTTCTTGAAATTTACAGATGCAAGTAAAATTATCCTACCCAAACTCTAGGTTTAATTCAGTTAGGGACCTCATCACTCATGTAGCCTCTCGCGTTCCTGTCCCTCTCCTAAGCCCATGAGGTGGTCACCCAGGTATTCGCTGGCCTTCTTCTCTAGTTTATATTTATATTTCTCAGAACTTCTAAATCCATGTGGTACATTAAACATATTGTCCTTTAGTATTCGCACGTTTTCCCCTTGTTCTTCTTCAGTATCGTAGTCAGTTTCGTCTTCGCGAAATCCTCTGGCCACACTCCATCCACATTAATCCTTAAAATCAGCGCAAAAAGATTTCCTCCTCCGTTCTTCCCCATACTCTTTTAAAATTCTGCAGGTATGCTATGTATTCCAACCGCCTTATTCCTATTCCTGTCTCGTAGAACTCTTTTGATTTCACTATCAATGATACATGATCCGATGGGATCTTTGTCGATGTAGTTTCCATTCCTATATCTAACGAGCTGGAGCTTATTTTCTGACTATAAAGCTCTTCAACATATTCCTTCCTCTTCTCCTGGATCTCTTTTGGTTCTCTGCTCAACTCTTCTATCTTGTCTGATACCGTTACAATACCCCTTCCCTTACCACACCCCGTCACTGCTTTCACTTTCCCATATAATGCTTCTGCTCTTCCCTCTTCTTGGCATTTCTCTTACGAGTCAATCTGCTCTCTCCACCATGCCTCTCTTGCTTTCTTTTTTTAATTGATAAGTTTTTCCTATTATTTGATTCACTAATATCTTTCATCTATTCTGAATCTTTTTTTAAATATAAGAGTTTTTAGTTTTTAGACTTATGTTTTGGAATTGTAAATAATAAATTTGGTATTAATGTAATTTTAGTGCTGAATTCTCTGTACCATATTCTATAATGAGTCGAAACTCGTTTGTAAACCTTGCGTGAGCAATGTCAGTTCTGTCAGCCGTATTCTGGGTTCCTAGGCCACCGAGTCCGGTCGAGAATTCGCTTGTATTTTGTGACGTCGGTTGGATTGCTCGAGTGATTGGCTGAGTTGGAGAAGGACCAAACTCTCCGAAGGAGCACGGCTCAGGTTGGGATCAAAATTCACGTAGCACATAATGAGGACTTTAGTTCCAAATCCCAATAAATATTTCAATCGCGTTATTATTCCCCGCTTAGCGCCGATCAGACTTCATCCTAAATGATAGTCCTTCGTCCGTCAATAAGGGATCAAATTCACGCACATATCACTCTGTCCCGACATGCTCTTAATGCGCGGCATTCTTCTTAAAGTACCCATTAGTTGGATTGAACAAAGAACAACCGGAATTTTTTATCTGTCTTGGCTTAGAAGCCTGTTATGTCTTTCTCTTGAAGGCCGAAGGCTAATGCTGAAGCTATTTATCCCTCCAACTTTCCCTTGTCCCTTCCTATGGGCGTCATATGAACCTCGCAGCTGTTTTGGCCCTTTCCATTGAACGACCCTTCGGGAAAAGGGGAGGGCCGTACTACCTCCCTTTGGAGATTTTTCTCGTCCATGAATTTTGACTGGGATCCGAATTAAGGTGGAAGCCATCAGACTGTGGAACCCTTTTGTTTCCTGTTGCCTACCCATCATGTTATAGCGATCACATAATCACTACATCTGCATCGTACAAGTTCCAATTTTGGTGGGATAGTTCTAGTCCACTCGACCAGCTCTGCTTCCGTAATCATCAAAATATCGCGAGTTGCAGAGTAATTACATGCCTTCAAAACATTTTTTTTTATTATTCCGACTTTTAATATCAAGGCTATAAGTAGTCAGTAGACTAGATAATCACAGTTTGTAGAAGTTTCTTCTTTATGTCACTCAATTGTGTAATCACTCTACATGAACGTTAAACCGTAAGGCTCAATTAAAAATATGTATATTCAACTTTAAATTCAGCTCTTAATTTCCTTGAAAGAGATGCTGACAACGCCTTGTCCACTCACTGACATCAGGTTACGCTTTGAACGTTTATCTTACGCTCCAAGGAGAACAGCTACAGAAAATCTCAGATTCATCTGTAGCTCAAACTCATGACCATCTATTTTCAGTGGTCCTGTATTTATATTATGGCGTCTTGAATAATGCATGCATTTAGTTTTTGTATCATTTATCTTCAATCCCTTTTTTCCGTTTCCTACATAAGTACATTTGTCAAGTTAGTGAAAGCTTCTAAACTTTCTGCGAATATCGCTACGTCGTCTGCAATGGCTTAAGCGTTTACCTTGGTCCTAATTTTGATTACAAGGTCCACCACTGCTAATTTTTCCTGAACCCTTCAATTGCAGTAATAAATAGAATTGGAGAGAGCCCATCTCCCTGCCATATCCCCGTGTTTATTATAAACGGCTCGGAAATATTTCCATTTATTCGCACCAAGCCCCTTGAATCTGTGCAGCTCAGTTTTGCTAGATTTATCTAGTTTCTTGGAATCCCCAACTTATCCATTTTTTTCCACAATCTCTCTCTATTTATACTGTCGTACGCTTTTTGGAAATCGATAAAATTGCGAAAAACTCTTAATTTTACTCCCAGTATTTGGATATACTTTCTTCTATAGAGAATATTTGATTTGTAGTCGACCTGCTCTTCATAATGCCTGCCTAATGATCTTTAATAACTTCATTCATATAACATTGTATGAAATTACTGATTATTTTTAAAGGAGTTTATATGGAATGCTAATAAGTGTAACACCTCTGAAATTATTGCAACCTTCGTTCTCTCCTTTCTTGTGTATGGGTACTACTATTGATTTTGCTAACTAGCTTGGTAAATTTTCGTTTCAGATCTGGATCATTGCACTAATATCGAATAATACGTGAAGCCGCTCCCCTCTCGTACTTTATTATCTTTACTACTTTGCTTTATCACTTTATTAGGCTTGTGCGATTATCGAACAAATCAATATAGATCAATTTTTAGAATTATGGGAAATGTGGTATATTCAACTGTCGGCAATTAAATAAATGAAAATTAACTGAAGTCATTCAAATAATTGACGAAGGCCAAGTATTTGACATCGAAATGGGTACCAATTAATTATCATTGCTCAATTAATTGACATTAATCAATTAATTGACATTAATCAATTAATTGACATGACTCAATTTGATCGTCTTTTTCAAAGGCTTTCCTTTGGCAAAGAGAAGAATGAAAGAACTGATTTGAAAACAACAAAATAATTCAATCTGAAGTTAGCTTTTATTAAATAATTGAACGAATATATCGCTATTTGAGGACAGGCAGAGGAGAACCTCAGCGTGTTCATCCGACAGACACTGGCGTGTGTGCGAGCAGCAATTGTATCAGCAGCTTCGGCCATCGGCCGAACAAGTTTAAACGTGCAATATGCAATCCATAGCGAATCAATAATCATCAATTAATTGATAACCGGACAAAACATCTACATCTACAAAATACCCTACAAAACCCTACATCCTACATACCCTACATCTACAAAAACATAATTGTGAATTGAATAAAAATTGACAATTGAAGAACAATTTACACTTGAAAAAAAATTGACAATCGAGTCTGTTACCGCAATCGACATCAATGTGCTGAAATAATCGATCAATTGTAAAAATTATTGAATCGACGATTCAATTAATCGAATAATCGCACAGGCGTACTTAGTGGTACACCGAGGCCTTTTTTATGATACTTCGATCACATTCATCGCAACCCGCATCTTTTTCAAGTTCCCTCCAGCGGCGCCACAGTGCGGGCCCGTCAACTATACGCCTCCTTCGAGAGCACGCAGAGCTCCGTTATCATTCACACGGATGAGAAGGCGCGTGTTGATGTAAACACGCGTGCATGCGTCCTCCTCGGTTTCCTTTGGCCCTTTCTGTCTGCCGCCGCCGACCCTTGGAAGGAAGGGTGAAGACGATCTAGAGCCAGCGAACCCTAACACTCCACCCAACCCCACCCCACACCAACCCGGGCGTGTTTATTTATCCGCATCCCCGCGGAGCCCCTACTTCGCCCCTGCCCCCATGGAAACCCGGCCTCGCCACCCTTCTCTCTCCACCACCCCTTTCCATCACCTCCCTCCCCACACTACCACCGCCCACGCCCCTGCCGGCGCCAAGGGAACTGCGTCCTCCTTGTACACTTGCCCGCAGTCACTCACTCTCCACGACGATTGTGCAATGTCAACTCAGCACCCGCCGGTTTTGTTCACTTTCACGCCATAGACCTCTACAACTCTCTGACGGATTTCGAAATACATACTTCCATACGTTCCGACATATTTGGTGGAGACTCGCGTTTAAATTTCTCCACATTGCGGCATTCTACGCCATGCGCAAGGGAACCATGAATCGCGATCTGCTCAGCTATGATTCTTCTGAAGCAATAGAAAATAGCAGAATAGCTCTCAAATTAGCCTTTTTTAGCACGTTCTATTCATGTTCTATTAATATGTTGCTTTAGAACCTTCTAAAAATGCGCTTAAACGCGTCATTTGAATGTTTTATAGCTTTGTAAACCTGTCAAACAATAATGAGCTTGTAGGTTTATCATTTTGCAAAACTCACCATTGCATTGCATTAATATTAAATTATTATATTTCCGTAGCCCCTACGATTTTCTCCGTAAATTTACAATGCTGGAAACAATTTTTCTTAATGTTCGGCTGGACCAATTGTTAATGATTTTAGGTCACGCAAATATTCAACCACTGCACAAAAAACACAACAGATACCAATGGTGAATAATGTCTTCCTTATTTACGAAATATGCACCATTTTCTAACAAGGTGCATCGCGATTTGCGAGCAGTAGGGAATGCATAAGTAGTAGTGAAGAATGTGAGTTAATGGTGACTCCACCGATGTCGTGTGTGTCTGCGGGTATGGAAACACAGGTCTCATGATGTAACTGACGCTGTTTTAGTAGAAAAGTAGGATGAATTTGAACGCAGCTCTTTCCACATTGATTTTTGTGTTTCACGACCATGGTTTCGTTACAGAGTAACATCTTCAGGTTTTGTAGTTGTAGTAATGTTCGATGAATTTTCTACACAGCTTTCTCCACGTGTAGGTGGTTTTATTTTTTACGATCATGGGTTCGTTGCAGAGTAACATCTTCAGATCCTGTAGATAGTAGGAAAGTTAGATGAGTTTGCAACACAGCTTTCTCCACTTTTTCATCACCATAAATTCGTTGCAGAGAAACATATTAAGGCCCTGTAGATAGTAGGAAAGTTAGAAGAATTTTCAACTCAGATTTTCCCACTTGTAGTTTTATTTTTCATGACTATGGTATAGTTACAGAGAAACATCTTCTCTAGGAGAGCTATTTTTATTATGTATTTTAAGAAAGTTACAGGCCCTGAGGATGTAACTCTGTAGCGAAACCATGGTCGTGGAAAATAAAACTGCATGTGGAAAAAGCATTGTCGACAATTCATGTAACTTTTATTACTGTGAAAGACTTCCACAAATTTACACTCAAGACCGTTTCAGACACTGTTTTTTTGGCTCCCGGAAGAATTGCCGTGCGTCTGAAATAAAGTCACCAATCGACGCCGTCTAGCTCTCGGGGAGAAAGGAAGATCGCCCGTTTGGATTTCTATAGGTGCCGACGCGTCCCTCGTGGTGAGTGTTAGGAGAACCGGGGGCCATTTTGGATTCTTGGGAGGATCCCGTCCGGATTTCTTCTCTCGCACCGCACCCCCGAATCCTCAGAGAAACCCGCTTCTTCCCCTCCCCCCGCCCGCCCCCCAAAACCCCCACCCTACCCTCCCCCCACAATCCCACTCCCACACCACAGCCTCACCACACAGATCTCTGTCCCCCCTCCACCCCCCGCGGGACCCGGATGCCGGAGAGCGAAACACGGAGAGGGCGGTGTGCGAAGGAGATTCTCCAGGGGCCCGGAGATGCGGGGTAAGAAGGATATGGAAAAAGGTCTGCGCTTGTTTGGGTCTGCATGAAAGGGAGAGTTGAGGCGGGAGGTGCAAAGGAATGCGGGATCGAAGGAATGGGAATGTAATGTGGAGGGGGGGGCTAAACCTTCTTGCTTCCAGAAAATCACATTCGTCTTTTTATGATTTATTTTCATCCCATACCTTTCGCGCTGAACCTCTTAACGCATTCATTATTGATTGTAACCTCTTCGCTGACTGACAAACCGATGCTTAACGTCTGCGAATCAAACTGTATTTACCAGATCCCCTCCTACTTTTTTCACTTCCAAAATTTTTAAGAAGAAACTATTAAATTATTAATTTTGTGAGAAATTAAAATGTCTGGAACCCCACTTTGTAAGCGTGTATGTCTTTAAGTCATTATGTAGACTGCAACAGTTTCACTTCAACTTCCTTTTTATGTTTTTTCCTCTAATTTTGAATCTCATTTTATAGTATTTTTCTTTACCTACATATCGGGGTCTTTTTCATTGGATTTTTTCTCTTTCTATAACTGTAAATGACCATTTCCTTGTGCCTTAGGTGTGTCATATATTTTTATGCTATCCTTTCTGTAAACTGATGACTTGTTTGCCAGCTATGTTTTTTTCAAGAGCAGAACTATTTATGTATATTTATAATGCTCATATAGGGAAACCTAGACCATAATAGACATTCAGTCATTCTTTCATACCTTTATTCCTACCTCCATCTCCCTCCATGCCTCCCTTAGTATTTCTTTTGAAAAAAGCAACAGCGATAGTGGGATCTCCTGCCGCACTCACCGTCCTATCACGGCCTTTACACACTCTCCATTGGCCACCCTAATCTGCACCGTTTGGTTCATATACAGATTCCGAATGAGACGTCTGTCCCTTCTATCGACCACTAATTTCTTCAACACGCCCATTAACCCTTCAAGCCCGGAGGAGATTTAAAGGAATCCCATCTCGTAGGCCGGAGGAGATTTAAATGGAATCGCTGGTTATCCGCTGATTTAAATGGAATCGCCGCAACGTAGTCACTACGTCGCTCGACGGTATGTAAAGTTCGTGGCCAACGTAGTGAATACGTCGCTCGTCGTTGAGGGGTAAATTTCGTCCAGTCCTCCCTATCTAACGCCTTCTCGAAATATACAAAAGCAAGTAAAATTATCCTTCCCATACTATAGGTTTCTTTCAATCTCATCACTCCTGTTGCCTCTCGCGTTCCAGTCCCTCTCCTAAATCCAAGAGTTCGTCACCCAGGTATTCGTTAGCCTTCTACTCTAGACTTCTATTTATAATTCTCAGAAATACTAATCTCCTTGTACTTGAACTCAAATTGCGTCGTTATTTTTATGGGAAGGGGGTGAAATATCGAGTTCACTTACAAAGTTGAGTAAATTTTGCCGGCTTTGTGATCTGACTCCAATGGCAATCACTCTAGCAAACTGACCCAGCGCCTCCAACAGTGACTACTTGGCGGCGCGATCATTCAGGGCCGGATTACAGGTTATATAGGCCCGGGGCTACCGATGAACTGATGGCCCGAGGTTATAATGTACATATAGCCACCATATACAACGTTGAGGGAATTCACGTTTATAAGTAGATGTTCATGCGAATAAAATTTTATTAATTTAATTAAATATGAACTTAGGTTCAAATTATTTCCTTCGTATTTATATTAAAATTTAATACTTTCGTAAGGCTCAAGCTCAGAAAAATTAATCTTAAATAATAAAATGAAAATTACCCCTCACTGAAGGCCCGCGATGAGGCCCCCTGACGAAGTGAGGCCCTGGGATATAGTCCCCCTTAATCCAGGCCTGCACACACTACTAGTCCGGACGCGCAAACAAACCAATTCTCCCTACACCCGTGAGTTAAATTCAGGCTCCGTGATTTAGTGCTTCATTCTGGGCTATTGTCTACCACTAATAATTTCACTGTAGATCAAAATGCCAAAAGTTGTTTATTATAATGAACGCCAAAAGTAATTTGAAATATGAAATTTGTTTGATGCTAGAAGCAGCGTCATACATTCCCGCTTCATATTTATATGTACAAGTAAGCTACAAATAATTGTAGTTAGCTCACATGGATAACCTAAAAACATGGATGATGACAACAAATTAACTGCAGACTATCGTTTTCCTATATTTTTCTGGAGTTTACTTCCTGAGAAGTATTTCCGTTCAATCTAGAAAGACAAATAGACCATCGCTCTCTGATACAATTGAAAAATTCATTACCTTTGAGAATAAGGACCCATACTCACTGGATGAAATTCGTCGGGCTTACAGTGGAAGGCTGTTAGTCGACTCTTCTTCTGGTATAGTGCCGTCTTCAATTGCAATATTCTGCTCACTAGATGTCTTTCTTGTTTCTACCGTCACTAGTCATCCCACTACAAAAATAGCAAAACTCTTATATTTACTGCATTTCTTAGCTGTGGAAGTCTTATGGTGATATTCTGGATTTTTTTTACAAACCATTATTTTAGTTTTAATAATCCTAACTTTCGGGTAATATGCCTTCTGTTTATTTCTATCCAGTGCTGCGTATTAGGTATGCAGTTAATAATTAAGTACGTAGTTCATGGTTAATACTTAACAAAGTACCTAGTCAAAACATGGTCAGAGCGAAATCCATACGAATAATTACAACGAAGGGTCTGTGTAAAATAATTACCTGCTTTATAGTAAAAATACGTCAAAGGAGAAATGAGCGAACGATTAGGACCGGCTAGACGCTGGCCTTCTTGAGAAGAGATGCTGATTTCATACCCGTGCCGTCAAGCAATGTTTCTCTATTCACTTGGTGCTTCTTTTTATATTCCAAATTCTTTCCTGAACAGAGCTATCCTCTAATCTACGAGCCATTTTAGCGTCGGACTAAATTTATTCACGAGGTCGTAAATGCACTATTTGCATGTACGAGTGAAATGAAGGCAAAGTTGGCTGTCGGCGGGGGCCGAATGTTGGTGAAGCAGCATTACCGAATACCTGGCTTCTGTTCTCGTTCCATTTCATAGATCTGTACCAGATGCCCGACGCGCCACCTCGCCCCGCTGCGCCAACGCCCCGAGGGAGACACGAATGGCATTCAGCGACTCCGAACTCAATGCATGGCTCGTGTGGACAAAGGCTGCACTTTGCCCGATGTGACTCTTTGGCCGTGGGCTAGTGGACGAGATCGAACGAACAATGATTTTGGAAAGGAGATTTTATTTATAATTCAGAAAGGTGTTTTCACGATAGAGAATCAGGTGTTGCGAGTATTCGTTAAAGCAGTCACATTATTTATGTAATTTTTTCGCAGATTTTTATACTTAAAAAAATAAACTATTTATGTTTTGGTGACTGGATTCAATGACGCAATAGCTTTCTCCTCCAGTGTACAAATCGATAGGACGAGAGTTTGAAATGAAAATCCAACAAATGAGAGGCCCGAAAACGATTGAGACTCAGTGAATGAATGGAAACGAAAAGGGTATACTTAATTTTTTTGCATGATTTGCTGTGATTGTCTATTCAAAATGGTGATGCCGTCCTCCAAAGTTCTTCTCGAGTAGCCTTCATTCTTTGCCTTACGATGTCGATTCGTAGGAGGAGAAAATGCGGAATCTTATTGGACAAGAGAAGGCGAATGACGACGAGAGACAGGCCATGGGGCAAGCGCTGGCTGCAGAAGTTTGTGGCACCACCTACTAGGATACAGGATGTCAATTCGCTCTTCAGTCAGGGCAGCCAACTTCCGAATTTTTCGTGAGATTCCAGATTTTCCGGGAGAGTGCCGGGATCGGGCTTAAGATCTTAATAATATCCCCCTCTCCGCTTTTGAGACGCTCAACTCCTTCAATAAGGTTAAAACGTAATCATTAGTAAACTACACTTTTCATAATTATCGTTTTCAACAATTAATAAATTTTTTCATCTGTTACTTGCTAACAAAGTGGCAGAATGGTAAACGCCTCCAAACATTTCTTGATCCAAGCTTACTTTTCTTGGAAGGATTAAATGGAGGGCTGAGTGCCATATGTGCCTAACCCTCATTTTTCGTGTTTTGAGAAATATGAAGTCAAAGTTGGAAAAGAAAATAAAATCCCAGATGATCGTTGGTGAAAAAAAAAAATTTCATTATCTCAGGAATTCTTTTGAGATATCAGTTTTCAGAAAAGAAAAATTAGCATACATGCTTATGCTTGCTGTGAGATTTTAAAGTTATAGGCACCTTGAGCGCTGAAGAGAAACTCCGAAAACTTCAGCAAGTGCGGGTTAGGCAAAGGTTAGGCAAATGTGGCACTCAGAATATCACGTTTGAAATGGGGAGAGGTGGTTGAGGCAAAATTAAAAAAAAAATATAGTTTTAGTTAAAAACTGAAATTATATGGTAAATATTTTTAGCTCTACTTAAAAATGTTTAGAATAAATAGTTTGGTTCACAAAAAAACGGTCTAGTTTTCATTGTCTTCATCATTCATCTGGTCGGAATTTTCTTCTGCTGGAACTTCATCCACAGTCTTAATTTTACGGTAAAATTAATGTTAAACTAGGGGAATGAAAGAGAGCAATGAAATCAAATATTTTATCTTCTCTTTTGTGACAAAGAGTCCACGAGGTTACAAAACTTCCAAAATAGTTTTCTGAAAATCCTCAGATGGTCGACCTCTGCCATTTATCTTTGCAAGGTTGACACAGTGAAACTGTAGGCCAACTTCATTTTCCAAGACTGAGTATTTAAAATAAATCTTTCTTGGCTCATTTTTTGCACAGATGAATCTACCACATCTTGGGCCATTCTACCTTTACCTTGGTCTCTGTTACTTGAGGGAAGTACATTGTTGATGAAATCAATAAGGCACGATGTGATTTATTGGGCGCCTCGTGACGCCACGTTCTCCGGCCATGCATACATATGACCAGTTATAAATCCATAATTGGCGCTTATAGTAAACTACCCCTATCGATAAAACAGGAGTGAGTAAGGCTGTTTGTAAATCAAACACAATAACCCGCTTTGTTTCATTAGAGTCTTTAGTGGTCTTTATATCAGTTTCTTTCACTTCTCTCACAGCTTTAACATGATGTAAATGAGCTTCATGCAAGTATTTCTTTCAACTGCGCTCTTCAGGATCGGTTTCTGCGTCAATGTTAACTTTATTTTCGTCTCATGTTGCTCAAGTTGATGTGGGGGATGAAAAGATATGTGGCTGAAATGTTTAGAAAAATTTCTCTGGAAACTAATTTTCACTTCAAAGTATCTCTGAAAAAAAAGCAATGGGACATTGTGTTCAGAGCCCGAACTTGAAGTATCTGGAAATTATTAACAGTAAAGTCACTTAATATCTTATCATTTCAGACTTCCAACTTAGAGTTCAAATAATTATAAAGGGATTTACAGCTTCCGCAAACATTGTTGCAAAAATGTTTGTTTTAGAGGAATATTCCCAAATAATATGACATAGGCACACTAAACAAATTCATAATACCGAGGAGCTAAATTTGCCTAACCCACACAATGCCAAAATAGATTCAACTGTGACTTAGAAAATACTCCCCAAATCTTAATACTATGTGATGAAAATTTTTCCTTATGGATCTGTGCGATGTTTCATGGTAGGACACAATGATAGAAAACTCTTTACTTCACCAAAAACTTACCTCTTGTTATCACAAGAAAATGTGTCTACCACCTGCTTTTCTCAAGGATTTTCATATTTTATGAGAGCTATAATTGCCTAACCTCAAATTTCTTGTTATTGTTAAGATAATAACTAAATGAATGATATAATAAAAATAAACGAAATAAAAGTTGCATCATTATCTTCGGAAGAAGAACCAACCGGTCCCGGGTCATAATCCACGTCTTTGATACTGTCTTCGGAGTCAGAATGAAAATGAGCGTCAACACTAGTATCACTTTCCACCATGTTTGTTTGTTGGTTAGGCAGATTATTCACTCACAATAACGATGTTCGTAAAAGTTGCCTAAGTAAACGCTTGATGGTACTACTAGTACATAGGAATTGAAACGTATTTTTTGCACACACAAAACATGTCTAAATGAAGAGATTCCCACAGGAAAACGCAATATCAAGAAATTGAGGGTTAGGCACTGAGCCCTCCAAATAACCTTCCAATCTGATTAAATTTGTACCATAGCACCGTGTGCATTAGCTACTCAAAACACCATTCACCCTGCCAAATCTGTTCTTACAAGGAAATAGAAACACAATATAATAAATTTCGAGCTGATCCTGTCATTTCCATAAAAACCATAATTCACAGCTGCATTGATCCATATGGACATCAGTTTACTTCTCTGTGAATGTTAAAAGCTAGTTAGTCGTAAGACGCCCAAGGCTCCCGTTGAATGATGATGAATGTAACAAACACTTTGATTTGTGGCTTCATCTAACTCGCTTTTCTTCCCGGAATTAATGTGTGTGTCACTTTAGAGAGTAATAAATTGTGTGAAAATATTTTAAATGGAAGTTACTATGAAGAAAGCACAATATCTAAAAAGATAAGAAATTAAAACTTTGAAAAAAAAAAGAAAAAGAATATTTATTACACCAAGGCATCAAACTCCATACATATCACTCCACATTCTACCAACTTATCACCGATCTACCGCTTTCTTGAAGGAATAGGCAGTTCACAGGGCTTAAATGCGTTTTCGTGACTAGGTGATTCTTACAGCGTTACAGAGTTAGTCAGTGATAAGCGTAATTATATGTACTAATTAATGAACATGAACATTCACACATTTATTATTTTCATTTATGATGAGTGCACATTCCACGTGGCAGTTTTGACATGCTTTTTAATTTCCATCTCCCAACATTCAGTAGTCTGGGGATGTACACCCGGGATCAACTCTTCGTGAGCCGGTAAGCCTACCTCCGATTCGATGCATTTCTTCTTTCGATGGACAGCCTAAGGTCCACACTCTTAAGTCTACCACCATAATTCTCCACCACCCCCAAGGGAAACTCCCTCCCTCCCCAAACCCGTCCCCTTTCGCTGAGTACACTGGAGCGATGCTGTGTTTGCGGATCCGAACGTTCACTCTCAATCAGACGCGGAAGGGAAGAGGGGGCAGCGTGCCGAGTGTTGGCTCGGGGAACGATAAGGTGTATGACCGTCGACCGCGCACACATTCGTCGAGTCATGCTTATTCAGCGCCCTCTCTTTTCAAATCTCTTGATTCCATACATACTTTCCCTCGTGCTTTAAAAATTTGTCAACCGAGCCATTCTTTTTTCTACTTGACTCGCAAAATGTATGTTATTTAGGTGTGAATGAGCCTTGGAAATCGTCAAATTTTCAAAAGTGGTTAAAACGCATGCCTAGACATGGTAATTTAGGAGGAAAGTACATACATTCTTGAGGTGGTTGGGTAGGTTTTCTAAAGCATTTTTTGACCTGTGAACATGGGGTTGCAACTCCTTAGTTACCGAGCTATGGCAACGCAAACATTTACATTTTATTATTTATTAAACAATAAACACCAACGCCAGGGATCGAAAATTAATCCATGGAGATATCTCCGCTGGAGATCATTGTTGCCACGTGATTGTTTACTTAATTTGCTTCTCAAAAATACCTCCATTGGGGTTTCAGTGCTTGGTTATTCTTTTCAAAACGTTAAAAAATAAGTACATAATTTGAATACGTTGATGGCGTTGTTTTATTCGGTAAATCAATACCAGCTCCATGCATGAAAGAGAGTCATCGAGCAATACCCTCATGCTAACGGTACTGTTTAAAATGCCATATATTCGCTAAAATTATAACTTGAAAATAATTTTATACATTTTGGAGAATACATAAAATTAGCTAATTTTTGTGTCACCTTTAAGTTTTTCTTGTAATTCCAAATAAAAATTCATTCTAATAAATACATTTTTGAAGAAGAAAAAGTTTGATAATTTCTGTTGCAATTTTGGAAACTGTAAGTAATATGCGTACATTTTGCCAGAAAAAGAAATATACAAACTTCAGATACAACTTAGACTATTTGTGAGTATTTCTGGATGCCACTATATTTGGGGGTTTTTATGTTAACTGCAGAATGATTGTGACAAAATGCTTGCGTTGCCATAGCTCGGAAACTAAGGATTTGCGACCCCATGTTCACAGGAATAAAAATGCCAAAAATAACTTCCCTAACCACCTCCAGAATTTTTGAACTTTCCTCCTGAAACAAACGGTATAGACTAACTAAATAATTCCTCTTCATGACCTCTTATTTTTTAATTATTTTTTTTCTTCGGGAGATATATATTAATTACTTTTTAATTTATTTTATTTCACTTTAACGAGGTTTTGTATTTTTATACATGATTCTTCAAGGCCCGGAGAGAAATTCCTTCTGAATTTGTTGTTTTGTTGTTTAATGATACCTATATAGGTAGGTAAGCATGTATAGGAATGCGAAACATGGGTAAAGATAAATAATATAATTTCATTAATGGACCTAAGGTGAAGGGTGGAATAATCAAATCCGCTTCTAATCTCACCTATGTTTATTTTAGAGAAGGGAATTACACTAGGACGCGCGAGTCGAGCCCTGAGTCGGAACTGCTCTGCGCCACGCATGGCGCCTTTTTATATCCGCCTCCGAGGCTCCTAGTATGCGTAGGAGAAAGTTCTCGAAAGTTCGAGACACTTCGTGGAGGAACGCCGGCAACTCGAGGCCTGTGTCAAAAGTGGCCCTCGCGAACCTCGCCACAGACCAATATCTCCTGAAGAAAATAAAAAATTATAAATATTAAAGTTTTTATAAGATTTTTATTAAAAACCTAACAGAAAGCAAAGAATAATGTTTGGAGAAGCTTAGCAAGTTATAATCCAGGGTCACTGATTTCAGTATGTTACCACAAGTGACCCATATTAAATCAGTTAACACTCGTCCATTTGTTTCTGAATAACTACTTTTGACATAATTAATTTCAGTATTTTTTTCAGGTGCACTACCTGTCTTCCCTGGGGTATAGGGCCATTCAAATATTAACTAAAGTGTTTTGCAAGAAAAGGAGGGGTCATCCAAATTTTGTAATGCCTTGGGTCCAAGAATTTTTTGAAATATGTAGGTCAGTACCATAGCTTTGAAGTAGGCGTCACAGGATTTATCGAATTCTAATACGCAACTAATATAGGTACATATTTCACGTTTTAGAATGCATAAATTTCCGTAAAAATATAGATAAATTAGAAATGTTAACAACGAAATGAAATGAGAGTAAAAATAGTCATAAATAAATGCTATAAATGACATAAGAAAGTATTTACTCTCATCCAGAAAGATTTCACGTAGGCAAGAAAGCAGCTAGGTAGAGGAGATGGTAAGAAAAAAAGCAAAAATAATCAAACATGATCCTTTTTAAACGGATGCGTGGCTCACACTGGTGTCTAACCCTAGTACGATTTTATCTGCGTGTGAGAACGAATGCGTTTTCATTTATGAATTACCTTGAAAAAAAAATAGTTAATAAGGAATAAAACGGCGCGTAGTTACTCTCCTTAACACACGTGTCCCCGCGTCGCTATCTATTGTATGCCACATGGCAAATACGAATTACAAATAAAACTACTAACTGATGTAGTCTCAGCACATTTTGATTCAATGTGCTTTCAAATTTTGAAAATTTTAGCACAAAAACCTTATGATAGTTTCCAGTTTGTTTTATGAAGGAGTTCCAATGACCAAATTATGCGTCCGCCTGATTCGTGTTGTTATCTCTGCATTGCCGGCTGCTGGTTCATTTCATGGCGAAAGAAGGTAAAAGTTTATTCCATCGCCGTAAATCTCAAACAAATTCTTTTAAATTCCTTGAGCTCAGAATCCCCATTGGTAGCCGAAACTGTTTTACATCGTATGCGAATATCTAACGCTAGACTTAATACCTTTAGTCTTTCAGTCATCCCATTCTACATAATGAGCGAAAGTCATTTGAAAAAGCAAAATAAGAGTTATCCGCTCCAAATCCAATGTTTTCCTCATGGGAGTAAATTTAAAAAATCTGGGGTAAAAATAACCCCTTCGAACTGTTTTTCGTCTGCAACGCAATGAAAGTTTCACGGTGCAGTATTTGAAGCCCTGGGGACTTTATCATTCAATTAAGTGATTTTTTTAAATATTTGTATATTTATGTACCTAAATTCTTTTACTTGCTGATTTGAAAATATTGTGTTAGCTGACTCAAACAACTTTTAAACTTATCTTTGATTTATTTTTCAATATAAAAAATATAGATTATTATAAAAACTTGCCAATCTTTATGAAATTAAAGTAATACTGGTAATCATGATTTGATTTGAATTGAATTCAATGACTTTGATTGATTTGATTTGAATCCAATATATTTTGATTTTCTTCTACTGTTCGACTGTGATGTGATCAATTATATAGTCTGTGTTTGTTCTATATGGAACGCAGAACACTAAATATATTATATATTATGTTACTTTTGTAACATTCCCCTCCGAGTTCCCGGCAGTCATCAGGTTTCATGGCCGCCATAATGGCCGGACATTCGAGAGGGGTTCAGCAGTTTATGTAGCCACGTCCAGCGCTCATCGGATACGTGGTTACGTTGCATTCGGGTCATGCGTATGCAGTATACGGAGTGACCCCAGGATGACGGCTTTCTCCGCGTGTGGAACTACTGATTCCCCTGTTCCACGCAGGAAGGAATTTTCTTGATGCTATCTAGTAGCAAGCCCTTAATCCCACCGAGAACACCGATGATGACTACTAGTTTTACAGAGCATCCGGAGTACATTTTCCGAAGTTCAAAAAGCAGGTCTTGACATTTAGACCGTTTTTCCACCTCATTTTGCAACCATGGTCGTTTCAGTTGGAGCCGAAAACTCAATCACGAACATGGAGCGTGTGAAGTGGTCTAGGAGAACGATATCAGGCTTGGTCGCATCCAACTGCCTGGTGGTGGAGAAGAAGTAATTCCACAATCTATAGTTCTCCACGATGGACTCAATGTCTCCAGGGTCATGGGGCAGCACGAGTGTTTCTTCAAAGCCATAATGATGTCGAGGTGAAAATATAACACCTGCAGGGTCGCATTGTGCCGAGATAAATACGCTGACTTGGCGTAATAATAACCGCAGCCGGAGAGGAGGTGACACATCCGTCAGGTCTCCGGCTGGGTTCGGCACGCCCTGCATCTCGTGTCTACTACCTTTGCCTTGAAAAATAAGGCAGCGGTACGCGAGTGAATTTTTGACACTATCCTGGCACACAAAGACGTAACCCTTGGTCTCGGACTTGAGACCGATAGAGCGTAGGAAGGCAAAAGTCAGGTCCTTCGAACGCCCATGCTTTTCCATGTTTCAATAGAAACATCCATACATGTGTTTATCGGTTTGTACTATGGGGGAAAAAATTTTCCCAGAAAACGGAGCGCCGCCACTATCGCTCTGGAGAAAAGTCGGCATTCACACTTATGGTATATTATTCCTAGGCAACGAAGGGGTAAATTCAAACACAGTATGGTGATGGATTCATCGTCGAAACCAGTGACGGATGACTGACCGCTTGCATTACCCGAGCGCTATTCGCGCTGGCATCCAAACGGAGGCACATTAGACGACCTTGTATGCTTTTGAAACGTATCATTGAACTCGTTCTCGTCGTGAATTCCGCGGCATTTTTTCCCTTCCCTCCCTTTTTTTCTTGGCTTCGCTCCTCCTCTCGCACTTTGACAAAGTACTGGGATGGATCCAATGTCCACTTCTCTCGCTATAACCTACGATACTTAATAGAACACCACCGTGAAAAAGGATTCTCTCTTACAATCGTGAATACCGGCGTATGTTCAATGCATCTTTCAAGCATGGCGGTAGATTTTCTATGGCTACGCAAATCAATAAGCTGTGAATATGTAAAAACAAAGTTTATAATAAATAAAATTATAATTTAGTAAATACGCAAGTAAAAAAGACAAAAAGGAACTGTAGGAAAGAAAAGTATTACATTTTCCTTCGTACTACTTCGTCCCTTGGTACTACTTCGTTTATGTAATGGAGCGATGAAAATGCGAAGGTTTCGGACGTAATCCTCTGACGTCATTTGAGGTGGTGTTCTTAATAACGGTCCTGGCCCAGCAGCAGAAATTGATCCCCAAAAACGCAGACATATATGCCCAGATCTAGTTTTCCTTGTTATGTTTTTCGGATGATACCTGACAAACAGGAGGAGTATTATTTTTTTAAATAGGGAAATGTTCTTAAGAGTAGGTACTATCAATTACTAAATTTATATTTTCCTACAATAGTTTTTTTTTCATTGCTAAACGCGTCCATACTCAACACTTCTAATGTTTAATCATCGATGAAAGTTATGATAATCCAATATGATTGGTTCATATCCCGGAACGAATGAGTAAAATCTATCCTCGCCGTTTAATTAGTTTCGTTTTTTTTAGCTGGCTTTCTTGTCGGCCTGCAATTTCTCATACCGGCTTCGTGAGACGGTTTCTCACTATATAGGTCCTTTTTAGTTTAATTTCCTCTTTATCACAGCCAATAGTAATAGGATTTTCAGGAGGATTTTAACAAATGCTGCCATAATCATCTCGAGACGTTAACCTCGGTCTCCGATTTTTTGCCGTGTTGCCGGCGTCTCATATCCCTCCCTGTAGCGTTTTAGCCAGAAATATACTCTTTCTATTAAAATCAATTACCCTCCATATATGAGCGACAGTTGAGCCTACCTAAACTATCCCATTGATTTAATCTCTCTCTCCTGGGCTTATTGGAATTTTGTAAATATCCGTGGAAGTCGTCACAGCGAAAATAAAGTGTCTGCAAAAGCAAATGCATTCAAATCCGCATCCTATCTAACCCACCGATCAACTTCAATGAGCATTTTATCGAAAAGCTGCTTGTTTTCTTACTTACGCAGTTTTGCTAAAGAAAAAAGGTTTATCATTACCTGGTTTCGGTTGAGCCGTAGGAGAGAGTTCAATGGAACGTTTCAAATGCATGCAAGGTTATTCAATGCGCCTCTGTTCTCGTGGACAGCGCGAAACACGCTCGGGACAGGCGAGCGGTCGGGATTCCATCAGTGATTTGAACGATCAGTCCAGCACCGTACTGCGTTTGAATTTCCCATATCGTGGCCGAGACCTAAGAATTAAATGCCATCAGTAAGGAGAGTGATTCTCCCCCTGAGAGCGATAGTGGCGACTCTCCATTTGCTGGGAAACTTTTTTCACCCATAGTACATCCAGAATGGCCTTCTGCTCGGCTTTTTTTATTTCGTTCTTCAGGTCGTGTACCTTCAATGACAAGATGGACGTGTCATAATCACTTCCGTCAAATGACAAGTCCGGACCGGTTTAGTCCGCTGCCCCCTTTGCCGAATGTAATTTTAAAAGAAAGAATTGAAGAGAAAGGCCCCTGCTCTCTTGCGCTCTCTCACGAGATTGAGCAGAGGGTCTCTGCTTTACTCTGCATGCTGCCAGCATGCTCTCTCTCTCATAACACTCATCATGCTGCCTGTACCCAGGACAACTCCGTTAAGGATATTCGTTAAGGTACTCCGTAATTTCAGACTCAATAGTCCTCTACCACCTTCAGCGAGCGAGATTATGGCGACAGAAGATTTTGGATAAAGGCATTTGTAGATGACCATCATCTTCCTCGTTCCCCTGTCGAGGTTCTGCAACTCGTTGACGTTTCATTTCATGCATCCCTGGGGATGGGCGATTATAAAAAAATAATCGATATTTTGTAAATTGATTAATTGCAAACATCGGATTAATCGCGCCCGATTAATTGATTTTGTTAATGATACTTCGATTTATCGATTCGATTATGACATCAAACAAAACATAGCTTGCGAGGTTACAGTCCCTCTATAAATAAAGTAAAGTAATTTCTTTTATATTTTATAAGGCTAGCGTTATCATGAGTACACATTGTAAAATGTAGATAAACTACCAGGAACAATGACAAAGTGGCGTTTTGTGAAAAAGCCGCGAACAGTGTGGAAAACGAATTTCTTTGTAGCGACCTTTGTAAAAGAATTATAGATAGCATGGAGACGATACAAATAAACATATTCTAGCCGCAAAAAAGGAATTAAATCCTCACTTTAACTACTTACTATCAAAATAACAAGCGCAAATAACACACGGCTATGCCTGGCGAAGCGACATCTGACACGTGACACGCGAGTGGCCGGCAAAGGCGGAACCACGTATAGTTACTTAATGCGCATTCTACCTCTAATGGCGTCGTCGCGCAGAGTTCAGTCACAGTCGAATTTTCGAACTGAAGAAGAACGTGAGCCACCACACAGTTCACCAGACACAAAATTCCGAAATAATCGATAATTAATCACATTAATCGGGTATACATAATCGAATTCGGCATTCGAATTAATCTATTCCATATTTTCGATTAATTGACAAAAATAATCGATTATTCGATTAATCGATGTCGTAATCGCCAATCCCAAGTATACAGCAGTGTATAAACCGCGAACATGTTCATTGGAAGAACCTTGTTCTTGCCATACAGCTCAAAACTACAGATATTCCTGAGTATCTGTACTATAGTCGCCTGCAGAACTTATAAAGAAAATTAACTTTCGGGTAATTTATCACTTAATTGTGCCGTGACACAGTTTTCAGTAAAAATCCAATTGACAAGAGTGAGGATCGCTATCTACTCCCCTTACAATGCGCTATATTGGTTTTCTATAATTGCGTATAATTTATTTCACGGGCTTTCTAGCTTCGTAATAATCTATCTTTCCATCGGCAAAAAATTAAATGGTTCATGGACTTCAATGTTAATGGATCCTAAAGGATTCAGGACTGAGAAGCATATGAATGGAAAATAAGGCGACGCTAATTAGTGCAGCTCTTTTTCAAAATTTTAAAATTATTATCCGGGATTCCGAGTGAGGAATACAATTAATTCGAGGCACCTTGGAAGACACAGAGGCTTAGGCAGCAAGCGAACTGATCCAAGAGAGTTATTCGACCTTTTATCCCTGAATGGCGACCTGAGAGGCGTCTTTTTGTGCCATCCGAGGGCGTTAGAGCACTAGCGCGTTATCGCTCGATGGAATGCCGGTGATTCGGTCGAAAATCGAGCCACTCGGACGGAGGGCGTGCATACCTACCACTCGCGCGCTGCTATACGCAATACCCGGCCTCCATGCGTCGTATCATTCGTTCGCATTCACCGTTCGCCCGTCTGTTCATGTCTCTCACGTGAACACTGCCCAACATCCTAGTCGAGCGCCGTGCACGTGCCATTGGTGGAATGCGAAGTGCCAAGATCCTACCAGCACCACCGCCAAAGCGATGCGATTGTGGTCTCAGGAAGGGCTTGCCTCTCAGATCAGCGGCAGTTGAAATTCATTTCGGGTGTTCTACATCTGAGTGAGTTGAGAGGACTGAGACTAGCGGTGGCTATGATCTAACGCATCCCTGAAATAGGATATCCTAGGCACACTCATTAATGAATTAATAAAAATTGCGAAAAAGATGTATTCAAATAAAAATATTTTAGAATATCATTCTTAACATCGATCTCTATTTTTTATTGTAAAAAACTAACACTAGGTGATTTATAAGTAGTTTTAACGACTGATTGAATTTCTTTGGGAATAAAGGAGTGTACAAGATGGAATGCAAGGTGCAGTGCTTTTAATGTGAGACAAACCGATCAGGTTTTCCTCATGAGAGCAATTAAGCAAAATCGATGTTTTCGCAATGAAAATATTACACAACCCACCTTCGCAAAACACCTGCTATAAGAGGGACACAATAGTAAATTGGTTCTAAACATTTTGCATAATAAAGGTATTGAGAAGATGGATATTTTGGAGAAGCTGAGGATCAGAGGAATATTATTTAAGATCTGGTGTTTTCCCGGTGGATTACAAATGATAGGTGTTCCCGGGATTCACACCAGAATAAATAATTGGCTTCTGTCGAGGTTTCTACAGAATAATCTTCCGTCAATGTTGCCATGATGATGACGGAAGACTATTCTGTCAAAACGTTGGCAGCAGACAATTATCTAACCCGGAGTGAATCCCGAGAACACATGATAGAGAGGAAGGTTGGGTACGGTACTCATTCTGAACTCCTTACATATTGTCCTTACGTGAAATTAATCACCAACCTGGTTAAAAGTGATCGACCAGTTAACCATCGGTACTCGTACACTTAAACCCCTCCTCAAGAAATCCGACCCAACCTTCCCCATCCTCCCTCTCCATATCCATCTGCGAGAAGCAATTATCTGGTGTCATTTGTACAATTATAGACTTTGCTTATTTAATAGTTTTAACATGGGGAATTTATTTTACCAAGTATCGAAGATGTGATAAGTTGGAGCGACACGCACAATTTACGTTGCATCGCACAATGAAAGTCGCGTCTAAAACGACATCTATGAGCCCTAGAAGGGCCCTTTGGCGGATGCAATAATCTAAGGAAAACTTATCAAATCGTAAGGGACCGAGTCAAGGGCCCGGATTTCTAACTAGGCTTAGACTTTCGGCGGGGTATATAGTGTCATGGTGATGGTCACTTGAAGAACTTGAATTTTTATTGAAAAATTACGATTTGGAATATTAGGTGACATACTATCAGATCCCAATATTCAAGAATATTTTTCTCGGTCGATCATCCACACCAATGTATATTATTTATCATTACTTATTGTTTAAAATCAAAAGCACACTTTCATATTATTCATAGTATATAACCGTATTCATCGTGAAGGCGCTATCGTCAGGTACTAAGTCTACAATGTAACAAATCACAACAGATATTTATTGCTCCACAGGTGAATAAGAAATAATTTTTATGGTAATGTATTATAACCTCTCTGTTTTGGACGCGGCTTAAGTAACATTTATTTCTGTTGTCTTGCCATGCCAATGAAAACGTAATATCAACAGAGTAACTTTAGATTATAATTAATATTTTTCGCGTTATAGATTTAGTGTAGTTTACTTTTAAAATCTGCGTCTTAAATTTGTTACAATACGCTAGGTATTCTATTTGTTTAGTTTTAAACATTCTTGAAATATTTTTTCTTTTTAATATTTATAATATACCACCGTTTGAAAATTGGCTGAATTTTACTGCATTTTCATTTTTTTTGTTCATTTAATTTAAGCTTCACGGTGCTTTTCGTGTACGAATGAGAAGTAGGAAATATTTAATATTATATACTCAAAGGTTTTACAACATTGCTCTCTGGTGGAAAAATAAAACAAGAATCTTTAGGCAACCAAATTATATGTAAAATGGTATTGGTACCGTAAATAAAGACGTTGAAAACGTAAAATAACCGTAGGATATATGTCAATGTAAACTTTGACCGGCAATGACTTATATATACGATTCGAAATTCATTTTCATCAGTCATTTTCTCTTGGTACTTGCCACCGGCAAGATATATTTATAGCGTCGACAAGGGTCCTTAGAACGGGGCTTTAAAGGGCACTTGAGTAGGGGATATCGTTCTGAACACGGCTTAACTACGTTGCCTAATAGGCACGTTAGAGAGCAGTCAAAAGTCAAGCGGCATCCGAACGTTAAATAAAACCATTAAGTCCATCTTCCGCAATGCAATTGCAATCCTTTAGATTGTACTCATTCGCGAAGACTCACGAATATAGTCATATTCCACAACAGCGTTGCAATCTCGAGAATTGAAGCGGCATTTTTTCGAACTACGCCTAAAAACAAAGCAACCGAATGTGGCGTCACTTACTGAGATGAATCGTAAACGAATCAAACAATTTTAGCATCAAATACTGTTGGCTAAATACCATATGTATTCATTAACTCATTGGTTGGTCATGTCTATGATTTGTTGACTGCAGCCCTCCCTCTATACTTATATAACTCTAGTCCTTTCACTCCCAGGTTGCTCTTCCTATGTACTTAATCACGAGATTCCGTAAGTAAATAGATAGGATAGAAGTGTTTACAGGCGTTTTAGCCGTATTGGTTAGCGTTCCGGAGAAGAAACGAACAGTGTGGGTGAAAAGATGGAAGTTGACCTAATGAAGGCCACTATGTAAACGTGGCCCTTTATCTACTCCCACCATCTATAAGATATCACCGTAGGAGACTGCTCCCCATCGTCTATTGGCGATTTTGAAGTATGGTTTATGGTTTCATTATAGGTACTAAAATATTTTTCGTCTTTTTGTAAAAAAAGTCTATCAATTCGATTTTAAAGTAAAATCAGCTGACAGTTACTAATTATAAATTTTTTAAAACTATTTTTCCCTTTAATGAAAAGTGATAAATGATGAAATTTCGCAAAAATTTAGAAAAAAACATTGCGCCTGGGCATATTTCAGATTGTTAGCGCAGCAAAAGGGTTGAAGAACTGTTCGTGACAGATCCTGATACTTACCACGGGTGCTTTAAAAAGAGTTTTTCGTCGAAGCGGCATTAATCTCACGGAATATTTGGACGGAAGTACAATCAAAATGAATGTTGTTGGGATCTTGCAAACAGTGCGTGATAATGGTCAATGGAGTCAAAGGGCTGTCCTTTACTATACTCATTGTAATGCGGATCTTTCGGCTCCCACACATATTAGCTTTCTCAGAAGAAATCGACCATAATGAACTCTCTCTCAGTGGCCTAAAAAGCCAAATTCGGAAGCATCCTTGAACATGCTTATGCTTATGCATATGTGTTCTCAAATGCAGGAAAAAGCAGCCGAATTCTCATTAGCAAGACAATTTTTATGATTCAAGGAATTCAAACCAATTATATTAATTTTTCACTGATTAAGTATCTTATTACCAAAAATATCACGATGGTATTTTACCTTAGTGGACATAAGAGAAAAAAAGTAGAATATGAACCATGAAAAGCACGTCATTTAAGAAGAGTCGCGAAATAATCACATTTATCACAAAAGCTAGGAATAAAATGAAGGACAACCGCTAAAATATCGTATCCGAACGTGTTAAGGAAATTGTTTTAAAAGTTGAAGAGTACGATACTAAGCTGCTAGGAAATTAAATATAAACAGAGTTCATCAGTAAAGGCATCACTAGGAAATAGTCAGTCGGCGAATTCCATTGCTTTAATTTACGTTACTCATGCGTAAATCCGTTATTTTGCTAACTTTGAAGGCGTTTAATTAGCAAGAATCTTTATTAGCATCTGCAAAAATATAGGTAAATTAGTGATATTATTGAGTTTCTTTTATTCGGATTTTTCCCTCGTTGATTCATTTTTATGGACAACAGTTTCACTTTCGTTACAGCTAGAGTCGTCAGGACCTGACGACGCTTGCTGTAACGCAAGGGAAACTGTTGTCCATAAAAATGAATCAACGCGGAAGAAACGCGAATAAAATAAACTCATCAAATCACCGCGGGAACCTCAGTACCATTGATATCATTGTATGGATATTTTACTTGCTTATCATACAATAAAAATAATGTTACGGTACTCCATCTGGCAGTTTTATAGAAATAATAAATATATAAATGTGTTTATATTAGATATGTAACAAGTTTCAAAGCGATAAAGCAATCAAAAGGTCTCATAGATGTAAGCATCTCAATAAAGGTCACGCTGGCGATTCGATGGGCAACTAGCTATCTTTATCAAAAAGAAAAACTTTTTTTGGGAGAGATGCTCTTTTCAGCCATGAGTTTTAAAAATTCAACATTCTCCAATGTTTATGGGGGAATATCGGGATTTTTCTCAATGATGGCTCCCGTCGGATGAATATCTCCTTTTCCCGCTTATCAGAGAGGGTAGAAAGAGTGCACACAAAATGTCGATTTGGATCGGCAATTCTTTTGTTCCGTGGCCGTCCTTCCGTATATTTTCATGCAATCTTTCCCTCGAGATGAGGGATGTCATGTGTGTGGTGTGTGCAAGCGTGTTGAGAGAGGTGGGTGTGGCCGGTAGTAGAGGGCGGTCACAAAAGAGCTCGTGTTATCTGCCGAATTTTAACTGAGGTGTCCCCACTTTGTCCTGCCCGCCACGAAATGTTCCGAAACAAGAAAATCCCTGTGCCAGCAGGCAATCTTCCTGGGAGGGATAAGGGGAGGGGGAGGTAGAGAGAGGGAGGGAGGCAGCCATTTCCACCGTTCACTGCTCCTAAACCGCTCCAAATGGAGCCGGCATGAAAAAAAAATAAAAAATAAACGGACCGACAACATTCCAGCGGTGGGGATAGGGAGGAAGTGAGAGACAAATTCCACCGTGATAAGTATCCATGCACCCGCGCATAAAGATGCTTCGAACGCGCAAAAAGATCAGAACGGGCGTACAGATTCCACGATTCCGGTCACGTCACTTTGCAACCTGCGGAGACCCGCCGGCAGACTAAAGCGCGCGCTTCCGCCCGAGCGGAAAGCTTCCTAGTCGTCGAATTGATTCCGGATCGGCGAATAGGTGGCGTTAATGTGAAAAAAAAGAATGGGAAGGGGATGAAGACGGGAATGAGACTCAGATTTTACGGTCGCGGCCCCACGGTGAATTTCAATCCGGAATCAAACGTTTAGTCTATTCTCTCCCCGTGTGGTGGAATGAGCTCGGCCCCACCTATAAAAGCCCCGCTATCAACTGGTGGCGGAAACCCCCTTTTAACCCGATTGCTCCGTCCTTGCTGAATGCACACCGTGGCCAGGTCTCACTTCCAAGGCCTTTCCCTTCACATCAGGAGTGGTGAGATGCGTGGCTGCTAGAATTAAACTTGAAAAAAAATGCGTTGTTATGAATTTTTGGAAACGGAAAAACTCTCCTCATAACCGCTATTGAGTACATGACAGTTAATTAGAGACTTTAGAATCGGTTTAATACCTCGGATTTAATCGGACTAATGATCTCTCGTGTGGTAAACAAACGTATTCTGGAAATTGCCGGCCAAGCTAATCGTAAATTGGGGGATTTGTTAAAAGAGTTCCTGGAAAGTGCGGCAATAAAGTTTGGGAAATCAACTTCTTCTCCCTTGTAACACCCGACTTGAATTACGCTGCCAGTATTTTGCCTGATCGGCAATTGGGAGATCCGGGTTCGAACCCTAGTCAAGCGAAATGATTTTATCTTGTCAAATTTTACCCTCATTGGTGCATATATTTGCACCCGTGCGCGTGACTGCGTGGCACATCATGCGTGCAGTCGTAATGATGGGAAAAATTAAGAAAATACGTCGGAGGTAAGGATCCAGGCGTATGGAGGGACCAAGAATGTATCGGCAGCAGATCGAAGAGGGCATAACGGACGGATAGAGAGGTATGCGAGGAAAGCGAAGACTAACGTGTACCGAGAGTATTCCATCGTGTTCACTTTTACAGGATGTACAGTTTACAGGATGTACAGTTTGCAGGATTTCCAGGATTAGTGAACATAAAGACAACATCCTTTGGGAAAATTATGGTACTTATTCGGAATACACAGCCCACTACCTTTATTAAGTATTTTAGCATCATATTTATTTACCAATGAGAATTTATACACATTTTAAAACCACTATTCAATATTTTGAAATAAACAGTGATTATAATAATAACACGAATTATGTATACACTAGTGGTTCAACACGCGCTGCGCGCGTTGAACCCCTGTAGCGGTGCCCCCGGAATTATCAGGGAGGTTTTAGTATAGTCGATCGATTGGTTTGGGTGTAGGTAGGTTGGTGTAATATTTTTTCTGAGATCGACTGGGTGGTTTAGAAACTGAATTGGTCCTTTGAGCTTAAGGAAATATTTTAGGTGGGGATATAAGTAAATGTCTTAATTGGAATTGATGAAAACCGGAATGAATTGGATATAGGATAGCTATTGTTGATTTTATAAAGGTGGATGTAGATAGGTTGGTATAATATATTTTAAAAATAATGTGCTGATATAGCAGCAGAATTAATGCAATATCAAAAATAAAATAATATCTAAATATGAACCTCGAATGATAGGCATCAACTACCTTATATTCTGTTAAAAAACAGCGGACAAATTGACACTTATCAAAAGTGTATGACAAAAGCATTAAAAAAATTCAGTTGCCAAAATAAGTCAACTGCCTATGTCAAATTAGACTGTCTTCTAGCCGCCTGCTCATCAACTCGTTCGGTGCGAGCGTTCTCGCTTTCGTGTGACCGTTGATCCGCGTGTCGGATTCTGTCACAATTCCAGCGTTCTTCACGTTCCATAGGTGTTTCATATACACGCAATGATTGAGCATGTTCTGACTATTGCTGAACCGTTCGGCACGCTTAATGTCAGTCTCATTGTCCTGTCGTTCTGGATCCCTATGAGACCTCACACTGAGACGCTACTGTTGCTCAACCTCAGACTCTTCGTCACTACGTAATCTAACATACATTGATATAACATTCCTAAGACGATATTTTCTATCTTCTTCAGATTCAAATAAACTGCTATTTCTAGAACGTTCGGCCACATTGTCTAAACGTTGCCGTTTTTGCTCGGACGTTTTGGTCCTAGAAAAATTATTTACACGTTTCGTAGGTTTATATGTACAAACAATAATATCTTTGGTCGTTCCATGGGTGATTAAAACATTCACACACTGATGTTTTCACACTGTCACCCGGCTTATCAACGTTGCTCGATTTAAGAATATATTGTGAAAACTCTTGTTCTGGATTTTGTCGTTCCATTTTCGTTCCTTTCCGTGGAGTTTCACTGGATACGTTATCTCATCCTCCCGACGTACGTCCATCAGTCAAATTTTATTAACATTTATGTATTTCACCTGTTATCAATTACATATTTATAACATTGAAATTTTTATACTTACGAAACAACGACAAATCAACCAGTAATACTGATTGAAAACTGCAGTCAAAATTTCTGTAAAATATAAACAATGTTTATATATTTTCAATCAGTACACGAGTAATAGCGTCTTTTCACGAATGATTTGTTTCGTTATTTCAAGCAATAAAAAAACACTAAATCCACTTTCTTCAACTTCTTTCACTCCGTCAATACACCTTTTGTCCCTTTATCAAAAACGTAAACACATTTATTTACTTAGCAATGTGATCTTATTTGCTTGGCAACTTGTTTCCCACGTTAAAAGATAGGAAAAACACCATTTTTTCATGCTTAAATTTTCACACTTTGCTATTGGTCGACTAAAATAAAAATACGCCGATGCAATGCATCTATCTTTCCTCTTTTGAACGACCCCACTCTCGCTTCGATTTGACCAGTATCTTCGTAGATTACCTCAAGTTAATGGACCAACCCCGAGCGCTAGTTCAATAGACATTATAATAATACAGTTTTTAAAATGCCGACATTCTTTATTCAAAAACTATTTTGGATTAAACTCACTAATATTTTTCAAGAATCACTTCAAATAAATCATTTCTATGACGATGGCGCCATAAATATCTCGACTTGTTTCGTTCTATCTTTTACTCCTCTGTTTTGCACAGTTCCAGACATTCTTTGTGTTCTGAGTATGGGCGCCAGTTGCAGGGTCAACAAAATGTTCACTATGATTTACTGTGAAATGTTTGTAGTTCATATTTTCCAGTTCTGGAATTCTGGTGGAAGCATTCCACATATCTGAAATTATCGTGAAACTAGGTTCGATGCAAGCTTTTAATGTTCTCGATCAGCTTTTCCTATTTTTCCTGTCAGGTACCGCCTGTATAAAACAATCCTTGGTCTCACGATAAATGTCACCTAAAACCAATAGCTGAGGCAGCACTTGTCCACGGTTGTATTTTATCTTCGAAAATACAGATTCGTCTATTTCGACAGTCAATCCTAGCCCACCAATCTTCTTTGGATGCTTCAATAGAGCTGAAGCACACACTTCTCTTACATCATTTTTTCAGTTTTTTATAGATTCATATCCGAAATTTAATTCCTACTGACAGAATTTAACTATATTTGTGACCAAGAGTTAACGAGCAATATAGTCTTCTCAAATTAAAGTTCATTGTTTTCAATCGACGTGTCTTTTTGAAGAGGAACTTATACTCGACACGTTCGTATTCAGCACTCCAATATTACGTGTCACATGTAAAATTTTAATATCATTTTATGTTTATTGTCACACACTCTTTTCCCGAGACCAGTAGGTATTTTTTATGGTTTCAAAAACTTTACGGCTTTTTTTGAAAATTAACATTTCGGACCAAAATAAAAGAATGTTACTGACTCCATTGTTTGAAAAGTTTCCATGGTCTGGTGTAAGCAATACATGACGCCGGTTATGTAAAATTAAGCCGCGTTCACATGGATCCGGAATTGGCGCTGGATGCGGAACGCGGAAATGCATCTAACCAGTCACGCTCTTGTCTTTCCGAAATTGCATTGCTTGTGATTGGCTAGATGCATTTCCGCGTTCCGCATCCCGCACCCGCTCCGGATCCATGTGAACTCGTCTATAGTAAAAAAAATAGTGGACTGCATATTCCGAATAAGTACCACAATTATTTGATTTGGGGATAATGAAATGTGGAGTGAGGGAAGGACGACGCTAGAACCGTGTGTGCGATAATTTATTTTTGCTATTTCCAAGTTTATTGCTTTTTATTTCTAAGAGGGTAGGATTTTTTTCTTTTTTATAAATAAGGGTTTGAAATTTGGTTTTCCTCAGCTCACATGTAATTATAATCTTGTAAAACACTTTCTACCAAGCCGGGCAAGATGAATCGATGATAAGTTCGTGTACCCAATATATTTAAAGAGGAGCGTTACCGTATCATAGAGCATAAAATGCACTGTAATTAATTATCATGATGGCGCCAATCATTCTTGGAAAAGGGAAAGGACAAATGTTGAGTGAGGGAAGAATAAAGTAGGAACTGTTTGTGCACGCACGACCTCCATGTGCGATCAACTGTTTTATTTTTCCAAGTTTATTGCCATTTATTTCGATAAGGGTAGGATTTGTTTCTTTTTTTATAAATGAGTGTTTGAAATTTTTTCGGTGTCCACTAACCTGTGATTATAATCTTGTTTAAAACTTTGTATCAAGCAGGGCAAGACGAATCGATTGTAAGGTCGTGTACACGAGGTATTTATGGAGGAGCGTTACCGTATCATAAGGCCGCTTAACAAGAGGCTCTTAATTGCGCAATTTGATTCACAAAAATTGCGAGTTCGTGAGTACGGAATTAGAGCAGGGGCTATTTTCCCATCTGCCGTTTATGCATTTGCGCATGCATTCTTGCAATTCACCGCTTAACACGACGATGATGCACATCCATTTTCATCCACACATTTTCAATGCACTTCCATACATACATCAGGTTGTGCAATAAAGTGCCTCTTGTAAAACGGCCTATAAAGCATAAAGGCCGGTTTACACGGGGCACGAAATTGCACGACTTCAAACTGCATGTTTTTTTCAATCGGGCGTGCAATCTTTTTCGAATTAGAGCAGGGGCTATTTTTGCCATCTCGCATTCATGCATTCGCGCATGCGTTCTTGCAATTCACGGCTTTACACGATGCGATTTGAAATGCACGTTTGTGCGTACATCAGATTGTGCAATTACGTACCCCGTGTAAAACGGGCTTTAAATTCACTTTAATTAATTACCTTAATGGTGCCAATTATTCTTGGAAAGGAAAAAATGACAATGAAAAGGAAACACGTTGAACGGCACTCACAACTCTGAAAGCGCTGCTGCCTTTGAGACCAATCCATTCCGAGCACGCAATCGTCTTCGTGTTATGTTTTGCTTTCCTACTGGCTGTTGCCGGAGGGATGGAGAGGGTAAGCCGCGCGGAGGAATGAGGTGTCATTCGATCGGAGGGGGGAAGAGGGAAACCGAGGAGGAGGAGGGGGAGTGAGAGGGGAGGGAGATAATAATGGCCAAGCAAGAGTAAAGCCTCCCTCTCCGAGAGAGAGAGGGCAAATATTGACTCCGTGGGGCCTCCATCCAATAAATACGAGAAACTGAAGACGGGGAATTGGGTGGGGCATTAGTATGGATGGATGGGCAGATGGAGAAGGAGTGTGGAGAGAGCGGAGATATCTGATGGTTGGGGGGAGTCGTTGGGCGGGCGAGTTCTGTTACGAAAGGGGAGGAATAGGGTGGGTGGTGGGCTGAAGGAGGGTGGCAGTGGGCGAATATTCAGGAATGGGCCGAGCAGCATGGACAAAGGAGGAAGAACTTCTTACGAGTCGGGATCGGCTATGCCGGGGCCACGGCCGTGGATTTCACGTCAGCATTAGCCTTTATTAAGGCCGTTTTACACGATGAAAGATATTGTACAAACAAATGTACGTGAGATTGTACGTTTGTCTCAACGAAATTAGAACAGGTTCTATTTCCCGAGCAGGCATTGAGACTTTCGCACAAGCGTTCACACAATTTGCCGCTTTACACGATGCATTTTGCCTCATGCAAGAGTTCACGGAAGAGTTTGTACAAACAAATGTACTGTGTAAAACGGCCTTTAGGGATGTTTTACACGAGGCACTCTATTGCACAATCTGATGCACGTATCGATTTGCGATGAAAATTGTATCGTGTTAAGCAGATAATTACTTGAATGCTTGTGCAAATGCATAAATTAGAGATGTGTAAATAGCCTCTGCTCTAATTCCAAGCCTGCATTCTCGTATTGCGTAAACAGATTCTACTTCAAATCGTTAAATAAAGAGACTCGTGTAAAACGGCCTTAACGTATGGGTAAAGCGGTCGTCCAGATGTGTGCTTGCGCATATGTCTGAAGTGCAATCCGCGCCATCAACTTCCCGAGGATCCCGAAGCATCCCTTGTATCGCCTCGGGCATCATGGTCCCAATCAATGAATAATATGCGTACATTCTGACAATATGTGGGTGAATTGGTCAAAATTTATCTTTTTCCACCACGATTATAATTTTACGTGAAATTATGATCCATGCCATGAACGCAATTCCAGCGTCATTATTCAACTGAAGCCATCGTCAACAAATCTATAGGTAAATAGATCGTTTAGATATTGGTATAGAAGGTTTAATCAAGAGGTAATTAGTGGAAAAAGCAACTATAGAGGAATTTTTCGTATTGTATTTATATGTTTTGACAGGCGAGTGAAATTTAAGAATATTATCAAGTATTAATTAATTAATTCAGTATTTGCTAAACATGGTTCAGTGAGCATATTTAGAAAATTGAAAGAGCAAATTTTGAGTTCCAATTATTTGTAGCATGTGGTTGCCAAAAAGGCATCTGTTTATCTCTCGCAATATGCCCACGATTTACTTACCTCAATCGGAATGTGCCCACTTATCTTCATCGGAATCCCGCCTTCCAATATGATCTATTTACCCCCAGAAGAAGTTAACAACTTTGTTTTTTCCACATTTAGGTTTTAATTTATACGACCATGGTTTCGACGGTTAACATCATCATCAATCAGGTAAAAGATAAAATTTTCGGGACACTTATATATACATATTTGAGAGTGCAGGGAGAGGGATGGAAACTATATTGAAACCTAAATGTGGAAAAAACAACATTTTTAGCTTTTTATTCAAAATAAATAGCAAATTCCACAATGTTACGCCGGGAACCACCAACCTTTCCCCCCCCCCCAGAAGAAGTGTTTCCCAAAGATTAACCCGTTCAGACCCTAGCTTCCTTCATATCCCACAAGCCCATGCCAACCTCTATCTGAACTCCTTCCTTATCACTGCTTCCAAGTTTTGGAACTCGTTATCCTCTCACATTATATCCTCCTCATCACTCCTATCATTCAAAAACTATATTCATATTTAAAAACTCAACATTAAATTTGTGAAAATCTTGTTAATGTAATTGGTGAAAAATTGGTTTAATTCGTTTTTATTCAATGTATGCATAACGATTATTTGAGCAGGATATGTAAATTGTTTATAGTTACATGCTCTATTGGGTTACCCCAGAGAATTAAAGCTTTCATTCATTCACTCACAATGGTGATCAGAATTGGTGCTGGTAGCGGTGCCATCAGTGGATGGAATTGAACGTCCATCATTAATCGCTCTCCACCTTCCATCTTGCACCCCTGGAGCCCCTTGCTGCTCGCCTGTGAATCCCATCTTCCTCCTTGCATTAGTAGTATTCACGCGTTTGTGCAGGGGGTTTACTTAAGGGTAGCAGTGTGGACGCTCACTGCGAGCCGGACAGACCCTCTCCCGAACGGCAAAAGCACCTGAACTCGGAACCAATTTTAATTAGAGATCCACCATAGAGTTGCAGATAGCGTTGATTACATTTATCAAATATGACGTTAGTCGAAACTATTAAAAAATTATAGAGTCCAAATCAATACCAAACAGAATGGAAAGAAACCATCCAAATACCTATTTTTGTAAAAAGGCGATAAAGAGGTCCTAGAACATTACAAAAGAGTCGATTAACTTTTCACATCACTAAAACTAACTACAAAAGTAGTTATCGGTTACGGTTGTGCACTCCAGAGGGAGACTATTGAAAAATTTAGGACTTTATAACACCTAGATATCGTCAATAAACTAAGGGTGTGTAGTTGTTATGCTCTCACAACTGTTTATAAAAATTAATCAATCACTCACCGCCGTAATGTTTACAGAATCGTAAAAAAACCTTCTTTTGTGAAGGTGTTTTTTCCGTACGAAGTGAAAAAATGATTCAAGTTAGACTTATGAGGATATCTTCATTTAATTACTGTGATTGTTCTACATATTTAACTATATTTTTGCGAATTATTATAACAAAACGTACTTCATATATCTTACAGACACTGGAATCAAAAAATTAAAATTCGAATATGGTCTCTATTATGACTAGGGAAATATCTCGCTCAAACTATCTTTTTTAAACTTGAACTATGTGCAGGCTTTTTAAGAGGTGAAAATATTGCACCACTCCCAATCAACGTGGACACCGGTAGCAATAAGTGAGAAGCATCATCGTCCATCCGAGCTGTTAACAAGCCATCGGTGACTCGCAAACTCACTTGACCCCGCAGATAATCGGAATTTTCCGATGGTGATTCGGAGAAAATACGATGCGGTTGCGACACGATCGCCAACTGGTCGGCGAGGCCTCTTGGAAATGAAGCCTCCTCTCTGCCGGCTCTCGTCGCTATCTGGCATACACTGCGAAATGCTGGGATCAATAGATAGATAAACATCTTTACTGGGGAAAGATTGATATTTTAAAAGTCCCTGCTTCCATGTAACAGTCAGTATGAATACAGTGAACTTAGCAAACACTGCAATATATATTTCTGTTTGAGGCTTTCGCAGCGCTGTTGTGCTGGTGTCTCCATGTTTTTCGGGCAAAGCTGCGTCGGTGTATCTATACGATGACGTTTCGTAGCCAATGCAGGCCACATCTTCAGATCAAGTCCGAAATGTCCGATCAAGTCCATTCGGACTTGATCTGAAGATGTGGCCTGCATTGGCTACGAAACGTCATCGTAAAGATACACTGACGCAGCTTTGCCCGAAAAACATGGAGACACCAGCACTGCAATATATAAATCAAGGAAATTACACTTATGATGTAAGAATCAGGAGATTAGGTAAAATAAAAATGCAATACTTCCGCAAACATTTCCGATGTATTATATACTCATCCTCAGGGTTATAATGAATGATGTTCATTATGAAAACTTTGTTTGTCTTCAATCATTTTTTGAAAACAATATAGATTAAAATATATGATAAACAGTCAATAAAAAGAAAAAACATATAAACATCTTCATGATTGCATTACTTTTTAAGTTTGTTGGTATTTTATTTATATTTATAATTTCGTTGCTTCATTTATTTCTTTTGAAAAACTAAGTTTCATTTATTAAATTGTAGTATATTCTACTTAGATTGAAGATGTCGGTCCTTTTATTACATCATTTTTTGTTTTTGGAAATATGGAACATTTGTTTGAAAAACCTTTTTGATAAATTTAGTTCTGAATCTATAATTTAAGCTTCTTCGAAATTAAATGTGTGACTATTGTTAATGGCATGATTTGCTAATGCACAAAGTTAAACTTTAGTTTAAATCAATGTTTTTTGTTTGGAACATCATTCATTATAGACCTGAGAATGGATAAATATCCGAAACGTTGGCGGAAGTTTTGCACTTTTATTTGATCTAAACCCTTGATACTTACTTGATATAATAAGAGTTCGAGAAACTGCATCATAGAAATAATATTAAACTAAATAGAAACAGAATATTTACGTGACATAAAGAAGTATCAGAAATAAGTGTGAAAACATAAATTATTGCTCTTCATATTGGATGATGTTGAAATAATTTTCATTAGTTCTAATGAAATTGTTTCTTTAACCAGAAACAGCTATGTTATTAGTGGTAATGCGTAGTTTAGCACTGATGTCAACTTGGTACATGTATTCTTTTTGTTACTTTTATATTCTTGCACGGTAACTTTTGGTTACCCCCACACAGGTTACCTAAAGCTTCCCTTTATTGTTTAAAATGTGATGTAAAATACTATACAAAAAAGGAAGCAATAAATTAGTATGTTATATTATATCAGCAGAGTTTATTCCAATATATTTGAATATTTAATATGAGCTTTTGTGGGAAAAACGTGACGGTTTTAGCTAGCATCCGTCACGGAAAAAAACTCACAACAGGAAATCACCCACACACGAAGGGGATTGTGAAAAACCCGCGATAGAAGGAAACGATGAGAGGGCTTTCCGCACGCCCCTTCCATTCTCGGTCGAAATGCCGGTTTTCCATTTCGGATCACGGGCCATGGGATTAGGTTTTTTCGGGATTTGTCCCGCCGCGCCTCTCATATTCGCGGTCGCGGTGGAGTGACGCGAGAGGGGAGCACGTTCGCGCCGGCAATAGCCGCCTGCAGCGCGGAACACAATGTTATCACGCGCGATTCGATAGATTGAGTTGACTCCCTTTCACTTCCTCGAAACAATCTTATCATCCCCGCGACATGCCCGAACGTCATCGGGGTCGCCGGTGACTTAATCCGGTTCCCCCCGCTCTTCATCACGCGCCCTGGCGGCCGGCCCTGGAGCGAGGAGGTAGGCACGAGGCTGGCAGCGCGCGGCAGTTTTTTCACTGGAACACTCACTCCGTCACCTAGCGCGGATATACCATGCTGGGGGTTTATTTTGTAATATTTCTTAAGTGAGAACACGTCCTAAAATACGGAAAATGACGTAATTTTTCGTAGTTCCACTCCGCCACCCAGGCGTCGTGACTGTCATTGGCTCACAAGTGGTGATTTGCAGGTATTTTCCTTGACTCACCAGCTCTTTCCCGTGACTCCCTGGCTCTTTCGACTCTTGATCCATATCTTCCGATTCTTGATCCGCTTCATTTGCCTCCGCCTTTCATTAGTTCAATCTCACCAGTCGTAAAGGCCTTTTTACACGGTACATTAGTTATTAGTTAGTAACTCTTGCATGAGGCAAAATGTATCGTGTAAAACGGCAAATTGTATGAACGCTTGTGCGAATGTCTCAATGCCTGAACGGGAAATAGAATCTGTTCTAATTTCGTTGAGACAAACGTACAATCTCACGTACATTCGTTTGTACAAAATCTTTCATCGTGTAAAACGGCCTTAAGGGACGTGAAATTGAGCCACCATAGGACCTTGGCCGATCGTGAGCCGATCATTAAGAGAGCGGAACGGGTCTCCCGCCTTCCCGCAAAGAGTCATTAAAAAGGTGAGATCACAAAATAACCCCCCAGAAGACATTCATGTACTCATTCAAAAGTAGTTCACGACTGAAATATCCTGAGAATACAACCACAGAACGTTCATTGAATGTTCAGTTATGAACTTTTTATTTGAGACTGTTCACAGATTGTTCGTTTCTAGCATTTAGATAACGTAGGTGATGTTTTTTTCAAACAAAACTCAAATGGTAATGCCGAAATATTTTCATAAATTTTATTTTAACTTGTATTACTGGTTCTGGACTTAGGAAATGTCAGTTGTGCTTTATGTGATACTGAAATGTGCACGGTGTGTGCTGCGTGTTGAATTTTGTCCAGTGGTCTTATTTCCATATTTACTTATTGCTTGGTTTTGAGTGGCCTAGTATTATTGACTTTATATTCATCCTATGTGGCAACATATATTTCATTAATTGATGTCAGAAAACAGGTATCGTAATTTGATGGTATTTTCTCACACTATCGCGGAATTTACATTTTAAAATTAGTTCTCACAGTTACATTAACGCACGGGAGTGGCCAGGTAAATAACACTTACTTTCAGTACTTTCAAGTTGCGGATATCATAGGTAGACATGTGATTACAGTAGTATCATTCCAATAGGTAGGAGGAGATATGACGATTCTATGGTGATTCTACGATACTCCCCCTGCCACACACCCCTGAGGTGGCTTGCAGGGTATTTTGTAGATGTAGATGTATGGTAGTAAGTATACATTGTGAGCCTATAATAGAAGCCTTTGAAGTTAAAGAAACTTTTAACGCTTAGATATTCATCTTCTTAGAACAACCTGTGTAGTATTCCGACGCATATTCTTTTCTAAAAGACATAAATAAAAAAAGATGCTTAATGATGTAATCGGCGGTGGGTATACGTGACCAATTAACACCGTTAGTAACCCATAAATTTTATCGAGAGGAATGACGCCATGGCGAAGTGCACTCACCAAAAGAGATGGAACGGATGAATAAATGGTGTTATTTTTTTCCATGGATGTATTTGAAATGTAAAATTTATCACCCGTCATCACCGTTTTTATTATTCTCTCCGGCTGCTTTAGATAAAAGAGAATATGATACGATTTCTCTATATCAACATTCCCTGTATCAGCAGAAAAGAGGCTTCCCAAGTCTCTAGAATCCAAATATATCCTAATATAATCATTATCTGAGTAATCTACCGATTAGAGGTAGATTATGCTGAAAGTCAGAGAATATCCAACAGACTCTTACACGTGCAGTGCCCTATCTACCTCTAGTATTTCTTTCTTCAACTCACAATCAGCGTGTCCTACCATTCTTCATCCCGTCCATAAAACCTATTCTCTTTCTTCCCGTTCCTCGCTTACCCAACATCCTACCCTCTATCACGGCCTTCAGAAAACCATCACCCCTCATTACCCCTTCCAGCCACCTACCCTGCCTTCCCCTAATCTCATCCACACGTTTCCTCTCCTTAGCCACCATGTCAAGCACTTCCTCATTTGTCTTCCTTTTCCACCACCCTCTCTATCTTGAACGCATTCAGCTTATTTTCGTCTTGCTTTCTCAGAGACCACGTTTCTGCCCCGTACAACGTCACACTCCATAGCAAGTTCTTCACCAGCCTCTTTTTTTACGTCCTTACTTATATGGTCCCTGTCATATCGAATATAAAAGTCGAAGTTCGTGTGGCCCGTCATTAGAGCCAATAGGACCCAAATGCAAACATTCCACAGAGAAAAAGTCAATCGCCTTTGACTGAAGTTTGAACTATGATCTTTTGGCATCGCGCCGAGTGCTTGAGTCAGCCTAGCTACCGAGGTGTCCATTTTCCCGGGGATTTTTCTGTACTTTAAGGTAGATTGAGCGAAAAATCACCTCACCTAGAATTTGATAAATTTGACCTATTTTCCAAGAAAACACTCCCATCTTTCCAATTATATCAAAATATAAACCTCTTGTTGAACTACTTTTCGAGCAATTTGCCTGAAAATACTAGCTGTTTTACATGGGATAGATTACGGCTGTGCGCTCCAGAGGGAGAATATTGAAATAATTATGAATTCTTAACCCCTATATTTCAACAACAACTGTGTGTAGTGTGTATATTTTCTCAACTATTTGTAAAATGTAATCAATTACTCACCGCAGTAATATTTACAGAATCGCAAAAAAAAACTTTGTTGTGAAGGCGTTTTCACCGAACGGTGTGAAAAAATGAGTCAAATCAAAGACTTTAATCGAGATATTTATTTATTTACTGAGAATATTTGTCATATATAACTCTATTATTGTGACATTAATGTTGCAATATTTACTTCATACTTCTTACAGACGCTGAAAGTAAAGTATTAAATTCGAATATGGTCTTCATTATGACTAGGGCAATATCTCGCTCAAGCTGCCTTAAATATTTAGTATGGCAACCAAATTTTGTGACAATTGCTATGACAAAAATGAGGAAAACGTCTTCTTTTTTGCGATTCTATCCGCAGCTGCATCAACGTTTTCCTGGTGTCTCCGCAGCAGTTGTTATCAATTTGCTGTCGCGCTCGGCTGTGGAAACTGTTCCCTGGCACCCAAGGGACAGAGCGGAGAGGAATAGCCGGCTTCCGGCGGGTAGTTTGGCTGTTTCCGATCGATGCGTTGAATGGGGACGCGAAGGTGCTCTCCGGCACTTCGGGGACGGACGCATCTGCGATTCGCGGGTTCTTTGCTCTCCGCGTAGCGTGACGCAGACACGGCTCGCAGCACGCGGGCGTTGGTCAAGTAGGCCGCCTGGTTTCGTCGGATTCGCGGTTGGTTTCGGTATTTTTTTCGGCCAGGTTGGTGTGAGAAAAATAATTGACCATGAATTCCTCTTCAAGACTGATAAATATATTCATAATGAACAAGTAATCGCTTAACACTAGAAGGACCGGGGTTGTATTACTACCTAGAAGGACCATTACCCGTCATTTTGACGGGTAGTAATTATTTTAAATATTACATTGTTTATGTTCAAATTAATTGATAAATTCATTAAATATAACCTTTTTCTTTATTTATCAATAAAACTGAGTATTTTTTACAAATAATTTCGAGGAAGAAGCACTGCTCCCGTAAGCCTTGCGAAAGCTACTGAAGCCACACTCATATATGCGCTGTAAGGCCACCCACGCACGACATAACCCTCCTCGGCCTTTTCTTTCCATAATCCTTTCATCACGGCCGCTCACACGACACAAGGAATCGCCGTAGTACAAGGGATTGTACACATGACCCACTCTTTGGGTTTTTCCAAATGGGGATTCTTCTTTTCTAGGTGGTAACGGTACCCTGGGCTGGACTAGGGTACCGAACTCCTGCGCCCCGCTCCTTCTATAACCCTTTTATCCCTTCCGCCAAAGGGACACTAGGGATCTCCCAACTTTAAGGGATTACAGAGTTTACTCATTTATGGTTTTCCCTAATAAAATATAGTTATCCTTTTTCTAGTGGTAGAGGTTACGTTCTCCTATGACGTCGCTCCTGCTTCCCCACCCTGACTTACCACACGTCACTCGGTGTGGCAGATATGCTGCTTATTTCCCTTCAAAATGTAATAAAGAATGTTGAATGCATAAATATGCTAACTAAAACATCAAAATGGCCAGACGTAATAGTGTAGTGATTTCCTGGATAAAACACGCGTTACCGTTACAAATAAAATAGTAACTCCTAACCCTTCATTATGACGGATGTTGGTCTTTTAAGGTAGACAGGTGGTATAATTCCATTTCTAATTGAAAAAAATAAATTATATTTTAACAGAATACGTACCATACAAAATAAATAAAAGTCAGAAAAAATTAAGACGACAGAAAAAATACTGTAGGCAATGTGATTAAGTAAGTGGAGGTTACCTGTCAAAATGACGGGTCTGGTCCATCTAGTGCTAACAGATTTAATTAAGTTCTCGCTTCTATTTCCGGCATTGGCGTCTTGTAGGTATCAAATGACACATTTCCCTTTTTCTCGTCCTCATCTCAGCGCTGACGTAGTATTCTTTTTTCGAGAAAAAATCTGCCATCATTATGGTATCAACGATGAGAATATTTCCTGTGGATGCTCTTACAAATACACTATCCATCTCACTGCTATTTCTCTTTCCGGGAGTTGCTCGCAGGTTAACTGAACAACTAAAAAAAATGATGCACACGACCTCGCTATTTAGTCGCTCCACTCACTCCCGCAACCGAGCCGTGGCGTCACAATCACGTCGACCAATCAGCGAACGTTTTCATTTCTTGGAGAAATTCGAGTGTTTGTCAATATTTGCCTAATGTATCCATCAGTCTGTTCTGCCTACGCTAGAATTACTTGGTGGACATACATGTTTTATATTTTCCATAACATGCAGTCAATAAAATTGAAATCGGGGTTGAGGAAATTTGCCTATTACAAGTTACATTCCAAGACGAGGACAAGAGAGAAAAAATACTCTCAAAAAAAAATTGGGCCTGATTAAATTATTATTTATGCTATTCAAGCAACACTATAAAATGATTCCAGGGAAGGGGAGATTTTTATTTATCCAGCGTGAACACTGGAACACCTGAACTATAAAAATCACACTTTTCATTTGCCTGCTAAAACTTCATCCTTTAACTAAAAATCACTTCATCACAAAATTGGCTATAGGCACGAAAACAAAAAAAACCTGGAAAACAAATGGCGTTGACTCTAGCGCTAGCAGCATAGCCGATGAGATAGTATTTCCCTCATCATTATTTTTCCACCATAAGTTGAAGGCAATGGAGAATGGAGCTCGCAAGGACTTTTCATCACGAGCCAACGAACAATTTTTGGCGATGATAAAGTGATAATCTTAAAAGTTAAAAAGGAATTGATGCTTTCCCGGCGAAGTATTCCAGTGAAATTCTCTCGGGATTTTAACCGAGTCAGGACTTGTCACCACGGAATCCACCTTAGCAGGACTTGCAATCCCGTTCTTAAGATGGCGGGAAAAAGTAACGCGTCTCCACCAATCCTGAATGACCTGACCTGAAAATCAGAGCATATAAACTTGATAATTTCAACACCCGGCATCAACAACCATGAGGATAATGGAAAACTCCTCCATCGAAACGTCGGCGGAGATGGTTATCCTGGGGCCTTATTCAGTAAGGACTCAACACGGTCGAACCTAGGAAAATCCGTGGATTTGACGTCACAGCCCGCGAAAAATCTCTATGGCTAAACTATTGAATGGCTTCATTAGAAATTGTAGTGGCTGTGACGTCAAAATTTCGTCACCTTCGACGTTCGAGAATTCCGAGAACATACAGAATAGCCCCCCTGACCCGGTCGGAAGCCCGAGAGAATTTCATCTTAATAGTTGCTGCGAGGCATGTGGTGGGGAGAAAAAATGTTACATTTTCACTGCATCGGAATATGCCCATCGGATTAGGGGGCGCTTATATGCGAGGGTGGGCACCGAAGGAAAGGAGAAAAATGAATGTGATTGTTGGGGAGGGGAGTATAGGAGATTTAGATGAGAAGGGAAGCAGGGAGGGAGGAGAAGAGGGAGCTTTTAAATCAGCTGGGGAGGATGATGACTGGAGGAGTATTGAAGAGTGGATTTGGAATGAAAGAGTGAGGAGGGAGAGTGTAATGGAAGACGGGGGGTTTGGGTAGGGGGGAGGCAAGTGCTCGGAGGAGGACTGAGTGGATGAATCAGTAATGGCGGCGGAAATGGAGAATCCCCTCTCCAGCTCCCGTTCATTTTGAGGAGACACTTTTAACGACGGGGAAGGGAGGATACTGAATGTTTTTGTGTTTTACATGCGTTTGAATCGTTCAATGACATGGGGAAGAAAAGGGATGGCGAACACATAAAATGGATATAATCAACAGTGCGTGGTGTGAAGAGTGGAATTAACAATGAGTTAACCAGTCATGACATTGAGCGAATTACAGATTAGCTTAGAGCTGAGATTCTTGCGGAAAATAAACCGAGGACGCCGAGGTGTCTTCTAAACACCTTCCTTCCCACCGCTTCCCCTTCAGCTGTTCCATCACTTGCCTCTGCATGAGAACATAGCAAGGGAACGGTAATACATACACCTAGCTATCCAAATCTCTCATACCCTCTCTTTTGGCAGTTCCATCCGTCGTCGCCTGCCGTAGTGTCATGTGCGTCAGTTCTTCTTGCCCGATTTGAGCGAGATATTTCCCTAGTCAAAATAGATACCATATTCAAATTTAATTTTTTAATATCTGCGCCTGTATGAAGTATGAATTAAATACTGTAATATAAATGGCGCAAAAATGTGTTTATATATGTCAAACATATCCAGTAATACAATAAATATATCTTTATAAATTTCTAACATGACTCATTTTTTACGCCATACGGTAAAAACGCCTTCACAACAGATGTTTTTCTGCGATACTGTATTAATTACTGCGGTGAGTAATTGATTTTATATCATAAATTGTTAATATAACATACGAACTACACACTTTTAGTTTTTTACGATATATAGGTGTTAGAAGTTCCTAATTTTTACAATAAACTCCCTCAGGAGCGGTCAGTCGTAACCTTATACCATGTCAAATGGCTTAAATGTTCAGGCAAATTGCTCGGAGAGTAGTTCGGAAAAGTTTTAACGTTTTGATTTAATTGGAAATATGGGAGTTTTACCTTTAAAATAAAATCAAATTAGTGAAATTTTATGTGGTGATGTATCGCTGAATCTACCTTAATCAAGAAGGCCTTTGCCCGGGAGTGTCACACTGGGGCCGGGAAGTCACTGTTTAAAGTGAGACTCCAATGAATGCATCTCCGAGGCGATAGAGATATCAAAGTAGGATCATGTCGATAATGTGTATTCCGTTATGGTGTTCTCATTTTGTGCAAATTACATTTCTACATCTAAAAATTATCCTGCAAGCCACCTTGAGAGTGTGTGGTAGGGGGTGAGTAGTCACCAACATGCATTTCACTATTACCTATTAAAGTTAATGTTACTACGACTATTGATGCATTAGCGTAAATCGCTAATGCTTGTCAGGAGGCGTTGTCTCACTAGCATGCACTACACTATAGGTATTCTACCAATGTTAGAAGGACCGTTAGTATTTCTGTATTTTACAAACTGCATAAATGGACAGAGATTTAAGAGTCATGCTGAAAACCTACACGGCGTGATATCAGTACTAGATATTAGATAAGTATGCAAGTATTTGGGAGTAAATTAACTAAAAAGCTACACTAAATATTGAAAAAACTAGTTAAAATGGCAGTATTATGATCTCTTATCGTTCGCGGGAAAAATAAAAATTTTAACCTGTCCGTTCTGAAGGAAAGTTGCGTAGTTTTACTGTCATTATTTGTGTAGTAGTGTTCGGTAGTGTGTGTTGTGTATTAAGTAGTTTGTCGGAATTTAGAAAAATATTATTAACGCCTTCGAAAAATAAATCGGTTCGGAACTTATATAAGCTTAAACCTGCCTTCCTCACCTTTCATGTCCCATTACGTTTACGACCTCGGGGATTCATTTGTTTTATTTCTAATGCTTCCTCTCCATCTCTGACGCGATCGAAAGCTCTTTTTACCAACCCAAACATACAACCCCCTCCCCTCCCCCCATTACTCATCTCCCTTGGCCGCATCCAGCCCAGGGGGCCCAACATCCCCTCGGTCACAGCCGCGGGCGCCCGCTTCCCTTGCTGTTTGCTCTCCCACCTTTGCCCACCCCTATTCTACTCTCACGCTACAGCGACTAATCCGACCGGCGGACCACTGCCCTCCTAAGCTCACTCAGGGCCGCCAACTGTTCTCCACTACAAATGAGGATTTTTGTGAAGAAGAGACTGACAGGTAGTGTTCGCCGTTTGTAATCACTGCGTGCACCATCCTCGTATAAGCCATCCCGAGTTGAAGTGAACAAATGAATTGAACCTAAGTGCCACATACCCCTGAGGTGGCTTGTAGGTTATTTTGTAGATGTAAGTCAATATACATTGCTTGTTAACTTGTGATTGGCGCTGAAATAGATTTCGTCCTGAGCACCGGTCGTTCTCATAATTTTCCAAAATGTTTCTTAGACAGCATTCTGGGCTCCATACACTTACAATTCGATGCGCCATCATCCTTTAGCCTCTTTCTGCTGGTTTTTACTCTCTAATTGTAGATCTATATATTTCAGTGGAGCACTAGAGCAAATGCTGCTCTTCCTCCTTGTCCTCCCGTACTTCACTGCAGCCCCCCTTTCGTCTTTTCAAGGCTGCAAACTGCAACGTCGTCTTCTGTTCTCCCTTCGCCCCCCCCCCAAATCCTTCTGCAAGGGACCTCCTCCTCGTCCAGTCTGCCCGCCAACCCGTCTGAATCTTTCATCCCGATGGACCCGGCTCGCGCGTTCCCAGCTTACGCCGACGAAACAACAAAACAGAAATAACACTGTCCTCGATGAATACGCCCCCTTCCCTCCCTGGCACCGTAATATAAGGGTCCACCCTCCCTCTTTGACTCCCCTCATTCCTCCTCTCACCTGCAACGGTACGGAGCCAGCCCTTGGAGCGGGCAACATTGCCATTCGCTCCCTGAAGGGCAACTCCTTTGTGACAGCGTGTCCACCAATGCCGTGCTTCCTCAACACGTTCCCTTTCATTTCAACTAGAGCACGTGGCCATGTCCATGAAAATAAGTACAAAACTCGTTATATTGAAAATTAATTTATTTTAGCGGTTCTTTTATAAAGAATGAAAAACAGCGTATTGGTGGTAGTGGATAACATGATGATAGCCAAAATAATATTCATGATGCAATATCTATGATAATATATTAAATATGTAATCTATTACATGATTATTGCTTACTAGATTGTTCGGGGGCGCCTGTGTTACCCCTCGCAACCATTTACGGCCTGTGGCCGAGATTGTCACATAAACAACAAAAGCTTAGAAATTCAAAATCTAATTTTTAATGTCGCTTTAAGGTTCGATTACAAAATACAAATTTATTAAAGCTGGAAAACTTCAATAAAAACAATATTTATTTTATATGTATCGCCATCAGAAAATAAAACTCCTCAAGGAAGGATTGAACCCGCGCACTCACCGTTGTCAGCCAAGTACGTCATCACTATGTCAGCACTTAATCCTTCCTAACTGTCGCAGACAGGCCCGCCCTGGAGCATGCATGTAACAGACAGTTAATTTAATATAGGCATAAACAGATGGATTCAGGTCATTTTATTAAGTTTAATAAAGTATATTATAAGCATCTAAAGTATTGCCTACGCATAGAATATATTTCTGTTAGATATTCCTAAAAGAAGAAGGATTCTGTTTAATGTTCTTCGTGTTATTAACTTCGTTCTAATACTAAGCCATATTTTTTCTGCTTGAGGAATCTCGATAATGTAATTTATTCAAATGTTTGCTTTATTCTAGTGTGTCGCCATTAATTTTTCGAAGATCCCTGAATTATCCCAAGAAGGTATTTCTGAGTCACTCATGGCTGCAGACTGTTTTGTTGAGTCAAATATTTTAATGCAGTTTTTAAAATTATATTTATTCCAATATTTCACCTTAGTCTCACTCTCAACAATTCCCCCTCTTCTCTTATAAGTATTTCCATCCCTGGTTGACACCATGGTCTGTTCATGGCATAAATCTAAATGTACAACATCTTTTCTTTTTACAAAACTATAAATGAAGAAATGCAACACAAATACAACAAACCAAACACAAATATAACATCTTACTCATTTATATAAAAAAAACAATTAAATAAACAATAAAACTCAAATGCAACATACGAAACACAAATTCAACTTATGTTCCACATTTATTTAGCATTATGTGAATGGTATTTGCCCTGTATAGAGCTCGTTGCTTGTCTTTTATAAGTTTTTGCTCGTCTTTTATAACACATGAACTTGGTTCAATGCATTTATTTACAATCACACTAGGGGGCCAACATCATCGTCCTACACGACCCAGTGGCGCCAATGGGCTCCCGCTATATCCTGGTTGAGCAGTCAGGTAGTCTCGCCACTCTTAAACCACTGTCTAGATTAATTCGGTATCGGAATGCACTCGCGTGAATTTCTTCTAATTCTTAACGTGAATTAAGTTAAAAAAAGGAGTGCTTCGTCTCTCTTTAACTTTCTCGTCTAAGGACGTCTTTCCTTGCGCGTCTTGCTATTTCAGAGACACAATGGGCACTCCCGATTTTGACTAACTCCCATTGTTACCTCCCTTCTCCTTTCCCCGACTTCTCCTCATGTGAACCCGTAAATCCACGCTATAGGATTCCCTGTCACTTAGCGATTTTGCTTGTTTATAAAATATATTGTTCCTACCTTCAACCGGGAGTGCAAAGCGAAGTAGAATGGCCCAACATGGCTGACGTCGATTGTTAATTTTGTGCCTTATGCACCACGTGGCGATATCGCCCTCGACATGGCGGTTCCACCGTTTGGCGGTTACATTTTGCACCGTCGTGACGGTAAGAGGCGTCGGAAGGAGTTTATAAAGTAAAGAGAATTTTGTTTTCGAAGTCTCTAACGAAATTTAATTTTAAAGGTGGCCCCGACGCCTCTAAAATAATCTACGCTCTCTTCTGTGAAATTGATTTCCTATTTGTATGACCCAAACCTGTGTCTTACAAACAACCACATTTATAATATTAGTGCCCTAAACAACACATATAATAACTTTCACGTATATTACCTGTTCACATAAATTAAAACATATCATATTACCCTTTCCAATATATCATATCACCAATGAGACATACCATATTCTCGTGAATCACACAAACCAATTATCATGCGTCACCATGACAACACTTCCTTTCACGCACACACTCCAAAGCTGTTTGTTTATATTTAGCTAGTCCAGTCTTCCCCCACTTCCCTCTTGTATTCAGTCTCTCTTGTCAACAGTACCCTTGCATATTCACTATGCCACATATGTACAATTGAGATATGCCATTAGAACAAACCACAACTCAATACATCATCCCTACCAAATAAAACCTTCTAATCCAAACACAAGCCTTCCGCTGAGTCAACCACAACAAATTAACAGGTATTCGCTCAGGTGAATTCTCAATCCGCTATCGTATATCTGGCGCACAATATATAATAATTACGCCCCAACCGTAATACGAGCTGCGGTCCTCCCCTATGACGAATTCAGTGTACTTTCTTACTTGGTGATGTAAACATCTGTGGTGTACGGTGTTATATGGCGTGTAGTTAAATGTGTGTGTTTTGAACTCTCCTTGGTATGGTTTGACGTTGGATACATGGAAAACGCCTCTATCTTCTTCCGTCTTCGGGTGTTGTAGCAGGAATGAAGACTTTCCCCGGAATTCTTTGATCACATAAGGCCCTTCAAACAAAGGTTGGAATCCCTGATAAATTTTCCTTTCTCTCCTTAATTACTTCCGCTAGCAACTGTTTTTCTTCTCCGGAAAATTCCGGTATTTGCTCAATACTGCTTTCTATGTCCTCTGTAGAAATATGTCCTTCTTCTCACTTTGTATATGGCTCCTTCAATCTCCTTTCTTCAATGTGGGTCACCAGCTGTTGTGACGAGATATTTGCTTCCTTGAATGGACACACCACCTTCTCCTTCCCTTGTGTTAAGATAACTACATGACTGCTGTAATCAATTAGAGTCTCCAGCATGTCCAAAGTATCCGTGCCCAAAATTATTGTTTTAATTAAACCAGGGACTACGCTACAATTCAAATCAATACAAATGTTCCCGATTTTCACAGTGGGAAATATGTTTCTTAATCCATCCGCTCTTTCGGCCGATAGCTCCCATCACTTGGATTCCTCTTACAGGCAGTTCTATCAACTCCTCAAAATACTTATCATTTTCATTTTATTCAAAATATTCTTCACTGATACAAGTGATTTCTGAACCTTTGCCCACGGGAGCCTTTGTTTTAATACCACTTATCTCTATCTCTGGTCATTTTAATTCTGCGACTGTGCTGCCTTCCTTCTCTTCTTCCAATAATACTCGTAGTGATTTAAATATACTTCCAATAATTTTGTTCCCCGCCATCTTATTCTCCTCCGTACTGCTCATCACCGTTGTCCCTTTCTCTTCCGTCTTCGGTGTGTTGGGACCCAAAACACACCGGGACCTCCTTAGTTTTCCTGGTATCTCTCGATGTTCACGGCGCTGCTGTTTCTCTCGAATACTAGGGTGTCTACTCGGTCAGCTGTTCCCCGGCGATCGCTTACTTCCTCTCCTGTATTCATTCTCCGTCTCCCGTCTAACCTAACCATTCACATTCCATGGCTGGTGTCGGTTCTCCGGTGGGCGGTATGGTATCCCGTTTCCCCTCCTGTTATCAGCTTTTTCTTGAAATCTCGTCTCGCTTCGATGTCCCCGCTGATTCTGCCAACGTCGCTCGGGTTCTGGTCTCATCTTTCGGGGATGCTCATGGATGGTGTTGTCATAACGTCCCAGCAGCGCCAAGAACTGTGGTAACGCTGTTATGTGCTGCGTAATGTTGGCTGGATTGACCTCTGGTCCAAAATGGTGCTCGAGCCTATAAATGATCTCGTCATCATCCATTGCGGGTTGTAATTCCTTTGCCGTACTAATTCTTTTTGTAGCATATTCCACTCTGCTTACATTTCCTCTTCTGTAGTACTGTCCGGAATCAATCATCCTCCTCACCTCCATCTGCTGTAGCAAATGAGATATTGACAAAAAGTTGATTTAAAGTAAAATTTAGAATATTAAGAATGCATGTAATTATATTTCATTATATATTTTAATCGTTTTCTCTCTATAACAGTTGTATATTATCAGTAAAGTATAAATCATTACTGGTATAAAATCTTTGCCGTTATATTTTGTAGGAAAATGTCTAAAAGCAAACTGAAAATTGTATGGCATTTTTTTTTAATTTAAGTGAAATTTAAAAACATTTTTATGACATGCTTAATCGCTGCTGAATGCATGATCGTACGAGGTAAACGTGTGCTCTGATGCAAATACCTGACAAGAAATCAGGCAATTCATTGCTTGAGCGAACGCCACACCATGTGGACCTCGGAGGCACTTAAATGCCGCTCGCATTGCATTAAGGAGCGCAGGCGAGCAATTTACGAGTCCCATGCCGGGCGTGACGAGATTTCTCAAGCAACCCCTTGGTTCTCGTAGCGTTGGCCCATTTGAACTGATTTCAGAAGCCAATGTATTGATGATTTAATCAAGCGTGTATAGAAGAGTGCTTGCTTCGTTGGGCCTCTCTGCCCTTCATTTAATTACTTAGCTGGAAGTCACAGCGAATTTTTTTTGTATTAATGGATACATTAATGCTTTTACTTGTCTGATATTTTATTCCTAGTAAAGTGATATACGTTCAGTATTTTTGTCTCATCTATATATTACCCTGCGTGCTGCCACAATCGTGTGTCCCGTGTCACGCTGACTTAGTCCAAGTGTCAATACAAGTGTCACGCTGACTTAGTTTTAATCATTAATGGTGCGTGGAAATGAGAAATTTTGGCATCTATCAGTTCGGCAGTGCATATCTTTTATTTAGTTTTTTCTATCAGTTCTAGAGGTGGTGTCAAAATTATATACTCCTTGGCATAGTGAAACTCAACTGATCTGACTTTTTCTAGTAATTGAATCCTAGCGAGTAGCTTGAAAGTTTCTGACGGCTTCAAGCCTTGAGCAAATGGCTTTCAATAGCTGTGTGTCACTTTCTATTCAATCGTAGCAGTTTTTAATGAAGCATGCGACTTTTTCTGTATTTTTTTTTACTTCGCTATTTTTGGTAGTTTGAGCGAAAAACAACATTCACCTAGAATTTGATGAATTTAAACTTATTTTAAATCAAACACACTCATCTTTCCAGTGATATCAAAATATTTACCCCGTGCAAAACTACTTTTTTAGCAATTTGCCTGAAAATACAAGCTATTTTACATGGGATATCTGTGCGCTTCACAGGGAGAATATTGAAAAAAATAGCAATTTCGATAGCCTAGATTACGTAAAAAAACTGTCGAAGTGTTGTTTGTATGTTATTTAAACTCTTAATAAAATATAATCAATTAATTTTGCAGTTATTTTTACAGAATCTCAAAAAAATCTTCTTTTAAAGGCGTTTTCACTGTACGGCATAAAAAATGTCAATTTAGACATTTTTGTGGTTGTATATTTTTAACTGCTGAAAATTTTGGTCATGTGTAAATCTATATTTGCACCATTAATGTTAAAATAAGTGATTTATACTTCTTACAGACGCTGAAATTAAAAAAAATAATTTTTAATATGGTCTCCATTATGACTAGGGAAATGTCTCCCTCAAACTACCGTAAATCTATCCGTGCAAGTCGCCAAATGCTCAAGGCGTATAAGAGATGTGGTCTAATCAAAGCAGAGTAGAGTCTTTCACTTTTTTGATGGAGAACCTTTCAAGCATTCGCTTAAGGAATCCTAGTTTCCTTAATGCAGTGCCCCAAATATTTCGTGTTTCCCCCATGCAAAGTCTGAGGTGAAGGTAATTTCCAGGTATTTTATTTATCTAGCCACTTTATATTAACCCCTCCTACTTTGTAGGTATAGCTTAGGTTTGATTTTTTGTAAAAATTCTAGTACATTTGCAAAGGTTCTGTTAGAGCCCTCACTCAAGACGCGGCGAGTTACCGTTTAAGTCAGATGGCTGAACTTATATATCCACACTGGAAGACATTTTGTGGTACATGACCGTATCGTCTGCCAACTATCTAATTTTGATATTTAATCTAGAGTTTATATCCTTTGTATAGATAAGGAATAAGAGGGGGCCGATCACGTTTTCCTTCCGGGATGCCGGATGTCACTCTAGCAATGCTGGAACTAACACCGTCGATGACTATTTTTTTTGCGGTCATTAGGATAATCACGTATCCAACTCAGAACTTCATTCGTTTATCCCAAACGATTTTAATTTGAGTGTTAGTTTTTTAGCTCATGTGCTTTCTTGAAATTCAGGAATAACGCGTTGACTTGATTTTTCGCATCACCTGATTTGAGTCCAAGCTGGGTTTCGCAAAGTCTACTCTTCTGGAAGTCATGCTGTCTGCTATGGTCAAGTTCCTGTTTTCCAGGAAAGTCATGGTGCTACTAAAATTTAAGTGATCTAGAATCTTGTATGATCACAATGTTAGTGAAATAGGCCGGTAGTTTCCTGGGCCTTGTTGTTTGTTGTTGTTTTAATTTTGAAATATTAGTGTGATATTGGCTATTTTCCAGTATTATGGTACTGGATAATGATTTGTTCAAAGACATTTATACCCATGGTTCGATGTGTGGGCGCAATTCCTTGAGCATGCGTGCAGGTTTCCCTTCTGGACCTGGTGAATCGAGCCCAATTGTTTAATTACCCCGTCTTGCTGTGCAATGATGTCTCCCATCGGTTCACTGATGACAGAGATCTGCAAATGATAGGCATACTTACAAATGAATTAGAGAATCTAAGATTAATATCCACATGTGCTTTTGGACTTTGATTTTAAGTGAATGAGATGTCAGAAATTTGAACTTCAAAGTATAATGTTAAATTCAAAGAACTGTGGAAATGGCCCCGCAGTAACTTAAACGGAGTCACCCGCTGATGTTCACTCAATTGTGTCAAACTCACTGTGAAAAAATCATTCGCCTAGACTGGGATTCGAACTCAGACCCCCCGATTTCGCGCAGAGTTCTCTACCAGTTAAGCTACCCAGGGGTTATCTCCCACTGAGAATTTCATGGAGGCTTTCTCTGAAGAGGAAAATGGAAGTCATCTCGTTCCTTAAAGCCTCCATGAAATTCACAGTGAGAGATGACGACTGGGCAGCTTAACTGGTAGAGTACTCGGCGCGAAATCGGGGGGTCTGGGTTCGAATCCCAATCCAGGCGAATGATTTTTTCATGTGAATTTGTCACAATTGTGTATAACGCTAGCTTGAAAATGATCTATTTAAATCTCTTTTGACAGTTTCCAGAGCTAGTTTTTGCACCGGTGCTCGCCCAATGAGAATTCAAGTTCAGAAGTAGAACTAATCACTTAAATGTCATCGTTATGCCACCAAATTCATAAACGTAGACAATACTTCCACAGATAATACTGGATTATTGTTCGTTTCATTTCTCCCTGGCGGCTTGTACTGCAAATTAACGTAGCGGTAATTGCAATGCGTGAGTAAAAAATGGAAGCTTATTTTTTTGTTCCCGCTTCACACTAGACAAATCTGGGTTTCGTGCTTGTGATAGAATTTGGGTTTTCATTGGCAACGATCTTTTTTTCTCTTTCTCTGTCTACTCTGCAGATGGCGAACAAGAGAACACGTTCCTCCGTCGCCTTGCGATGTAAATCGGTGCCGCGCCCGCCCTCCTCTCTCACTAGGTACCTCTCCCCCCGCTCTCACCCTGCTTTTCCTTTTGAAAACACTCATCCCCATTGGCTGACGCGATAAAAAAGAGAAAGGGAATTCGAGGGGGGTTGGGATGAGGTGGCTTGGGGTGGGGCCGGGCGGGGGGGAGACGGGGGACGGGAAGGGGAATGGGGAGGGGAAGGATTCTATCGCCGACTGCGGAAGGAATCTCATCTCGCGACGGAATCCGAAATTATACGAAATGCTCGACAGCGCAATGCTTCTCCCGCGCCCGTATCTCGTGGTTAATTATACGCAGGTGCGAATTGACTTGCTAATCACGCGATGACAGTAAGTTTGTAATTATAGGGAAAATCGGAGATATGAGGCCTTAGATTAGAAGAACTGGGTATGGAATTAATTTATTTCCGTGGTGTATTCCAATGAAATGCAAGTGTTTTATTTTTATTGGAAATTTAAATATTCTTTTCTTGTTTTACCTTTTAAATTTCCTTGGGCAACAAAACCAAGAGAACTAAATCAAATTGAATCATAATAAATGAAATTTCTTCGAACAGTTAAAGGGTGTACAAGGACAGATAAAGTAAGGAATACATCTATAAGAGAGGAGCTAGGTGTCCAGCCGATAACGGAAAAATTATTACAGTGCAAATATAGGTGGAAAGAGCATGTAATACGAATGCCCAAGGAAAGATATTCTAAGCAGTCTTTGGAATATAAGCCACTAGATAAAAGAAGCGTTGGAAGTCCAAGGATGAGATGATAAAGTGAAGCCGGAACAGGCTTAAAGCCTTAATCTGGAAGGGAGAAGAAGAATTTAAGTATTCTAATTTTTACCTTTTGGAATTTTCGTAATATGTTACACTTGCGGGTGACTTTGCTGTGATTAAACGGTGGCCTCTACGCGGTACCGTCGAAGTTCAAGTATTTTGTTTTAGAGTTTCGAAAATGTTATGCCATGCGTATTCACGAAATCCACCAGCTTGTATATCCTTCGGTAGACGTGACGAATGGTAAAATCGAGTATGTTCTTGATGCAATAGTAAGTAATAGGATTCAAGTATATTTAATACAAAAATTTACAGCCATAAAACTTCCTCTGGATAAAGACACACTTACTCACTGATCCATATGAATGTATAGGATCTAATTGTCAGTCTAAGACCTTGCAATGCATGTTGGTCTAATACCTAGCAATTCGGTATGTCGAATGGTTTTGGCCCCACAACCTCTAAAAATATCGAATTTTCCAGAAAGTGGACCAGGTTGGAGAAGAAACTTTGGGTCATAAACAGGAATGACAAGTGATTCAACGGCAGGTTTTTTATTTTACGACTGTAAAATCTGAAAATACGTACCTACAACGTTAAGACTTACATAGAATCAATCTTGAAGGACTAAATTTGTTTTTACATAATGACCTATTTCCATGTAAAAATCTATAATATACGATATTTCAGTCTGAAAAATGAATTTATTGTTTAGATTGTTACTAACAAGGTTTGACTCATGGCAACGAAATTATCGGCAAATAATGTATAGGTACACCGGCATAGAAGACGTATATTTTCCTGGGCCTGTGTAACTGGTAGAGCACTCGCCGCGAAATCGGGGGATCTGGGTTCGAATCCCAGTCCAGGCGAATGATTTTTTCACTGTGAATTTGTCACAATTGTGTGACCACTAGCGGGTGACTCCGTTAAAGTTACTGCTCTGCCAGTTCCGCAGTTCTTTGGATTTGTATAGATATATTCCGAGGCTCCTGATGGATGTTTTGATTTGGATACAGTTAGTTCTATTATCATCTTATTTTGGGATTCGATGAACACATTGTATAGCCATGAATCTCTCTTATAGACCCATTATTCAAGATTATATTATCACTCACTCAGTGATTCAACCCGAAGGTTGGTTTGGATAGTTGATGGTAGAACTCAACCCGTAATAAGCCACACATTCAGGGTAGTAAACCATAATTTCACACATTCAGCCAGTTCCTTTCCCTGGGACATCTCATACTCCGAGGATTTTTGTTCGGCGGTGTTCAATGGCTTTACCCGGATTTGAACCCGGGACCCTTCGATCAGTAGCCAAGCGCTCTACCCACTAGACCACCACGCTCTCAAGATTATAATGCCATTTTTGTTTTTTTTTGTGTGGCAAATGTGACCTTTTAATATGCTAAATATAACCGTGGATATGTGTGAATTTACTCATAAACTAATATTTGCTGGTATAATATGCGGCTATACGCACTTTTATGCAGATAATATATCCAAATTCGATTAATTGAAGTACCTCTGGAACTGAAAAATGCTTAGAGCTGTAGACATTTGGAGTTATACAACAGAACAATTCAATACAAAAAATAACTATGAAGTTTCTTTCGAATTATAGAAAATTGGATTTAAGAGCATTTTGATTTGTCGAAGTTCAACTGTTGTGGAAACAAAGGTTACTCTCAGTCTTCGTCTTCAATGGCGGTACATCAGTTCTACATCTACAAAATACCATGCAAGGCACCAATAGGGTGTGTGGCACGTGGTAATTCCACACCAGGCATGAAACACTCGTCCCAGTTCAAATCAGGGCCTTGCACGTTCCTTCGGCCTCTTGGCGCAGACCAAAAAGTAGTCAGGGGAACAGTGCGCAGTCAAACCAGAAACATGGAAAGTGCTACGTAAATGAACATGCATACATGCAGTACAATGGTAAAGAGACAAAGTCCACTAGTTAATAGTACTAATACTATTAATTTATGAATACTATGGCATACTACTTCATGCAGAGAACAAAATAATACCGGAAATTTCAAGCGGGGTGAAGTGTTAGTAATGATTTTATTTTATTATACACTCGTGAAAACTTTATTCTACCTAGTGAGGGTGGAAGTTTCATGTGATTAATCGATCGCAACTATTATGATTCCTTATTGTACGCGGAAAATGTGGCATTTTAAATCTATCGATTCTGCAGTCTATTTCCTTTATCTTAGTACTCTATTCGTTCCTACCTTAATACGTTGGCTCTAGCAAAATAGGTTGAACGTCCGGCAGAAAATTGTCTACTTTGAACTCACGCAAAATATTTAACCTATATTTCTCTCTTCGATCGGTTAGGGATTCCCACCATAATTCCTTCATCATTTCCGTAACACTAATTAGTTGCCTTATTAACTTTGGTAACACTGAAGAATTGCACTGAATAGTTGCCAGTTCAACTTGACTAGACGACAAAGTTCATATCGCCTCACTGCTTTCCACTTATGAATAGACACTGCATAGAAAGTCAAAATCAGTTCGGATCAAATTATACCATTGGGATTCGAGTAGATCCCCCTGCCACACACCCATGAGGTGGTTTGGAGAGTATTTTGTAGATGTGGATGTAGAGCCCATCGATGCTTGCCTTTGGTAATCACGCGTCGACTAATTTTTGTTCTCTTCTGTGCAAAGTGGCAGTGTAGCCGCGTTCACCCCAATCCTCTTCTACCCCCCGGAACGTCACTAGTGAGCGAGCATGATTTTGAGTTGGTTGGGCACCGCTCTGGCGTCCAGCAGAATGCTTATGATCCTTATAGATTGCAGAGAAATAACTTTACGTCATTTTCAATAAATAAATGAATTTTGGTTCATTCAGTAGGATCAAGTTTAGTTAATTTGAACGATCGATGGTAGAGCAAGGGTTTAATTTGGCTTTTTATTTTTGAGGGCACCAGGTTTTTTTTAATTAACCTCCAAAGTCTACAAGACCCTGAGGATGGCAGAATTAAACAGTTAGACTCACTCAACCTAAAGATAAAACAACTACCATATAATTCCTCAAAATCATCTCAGAATCGAAATAGGTCTTTTAAGAACCAGAAAAACAATCCAAATACCACTCTATATATTTATTTAACAACCGTTCCTAAGGGATAAAATCCATCCAAGGCCTTTAGACCATTTTATGCCAAATTAAAATGTAACATTAATCGTTTCATTATATAATACCAATTGGCTAAAATGTCCCAAGCCAGCTTAGTGCCTCGATGGTAGAGGAAATGGGGTTACTTTGGCTTTTTATTTTTGAGGGCGCCAGGTAATGTTTTTTTTTAATTGCCACCAAAGTCCACAGGTCACAAAGGATGATAAAATTAAACAATTAAACTTATTAAACGTAAAGATCAATCAATTACCATATAATTCCTCAAAATTCTCTCAGAATTGAAAAAAAATGTCTTTTCAGAACCAGAACAATAATCTGACAACAACCCTTCCTAAGAGATAAAATCCAGAGAAGGCCTGAAGGCAATTTTATGCAAAATTAAAATGTAACATTAACCGTTACAATTCATATATTTAATATATATCAGTCATTACCCACACTTGAAGAGGTAAGGGTTAAAAAGTACAACCTATTCAAATCTGGCTGTAATTTGGTAATAAAGATTATTTAATATGTCATTAGCTCCTTGGGAATAAGATCGCATGCTGTGGTAGCCAAGCGAATTATAATATTCACTGTTGCAGTAATGCAAAATTTGATAATGCTTTAGCCAAAAACTCAAATTTTAAGCAGAAGCAAAGTGAAAGTGAAAATCGATTATGCTCCGAATCTAATGCTTTTCTTATGAAAGTGAAAGTTGACAAATCCGGGCCCATTAAGGCCCTAGGGTTAATCATTTTTCGTCCTGCGAAACGTGCGCCAAATTTTAATCTCACTGGCCAAGGGTTTAGTAAGTCTTAAGCGTTCAAACAAACAAAATTTCAGTTTTATAGATGAAGAGTAATTTAAATAATTAAATTGTGTGGCGAACAATTTATGCAAACGTGAGTCAATCCTTTTTTCACCAAAAAAACACATTACCTCATCTGACTCTGTAAGATTATTTAACAAATTCTATTGCTTGCTTATTTTAATTCTGTGCATTTGATTTCCAATTTTCGATGTTTACGATCGGCCGTTGAAGCAACAACTGATAGCTTAAAATAACATTTAACTGCAATATCTTTGGGGGCAGGAATGGAGAAATTCAATGTTACGCCGGTTTCCAAACGTAAATTTTTGTTTCATTAAGGTAGATTTAATGGAGTCCGCAGAGATTGGACTCTCTTTATCTGCGCCTCTAATAAAATCTAAATGCGGGCACGAAACGAATGAGAAAACGAGAACGGAGGACGAATGTCAGCTCATTAATCCACGTATGGATTTATTTTCCCGAGCGAGAGGGTTCCGAGATTGACAAATGCGTTGATTTGACAGACCGCCATGATAGAGATAAAAAAAGTCGGGATAAAAAGTCTTGATTAATAAAAAAAAGGCTTGGAAAAATGACGAGATGCGTGCGGAACGAGAGAGGAGTAGCGACCATAGCTGTGTAACCATGTGGTGTCCTAAAAAGGCCGCCACACACCGAATGCAATGCTAAGCGTGAGAACTGTTCTCGCAACGGACGTCCGCTACGTGCGCGCACACACCAGAAACTAACCATGCCGTGCTACTTAGCAAGATGGCGGACAGCGTAAAACGCACTTCTCAAGTTTGACACTTGACTTTTCCGTAAATATTGACGTCATTGAAATGATCAATGATTTTATAAAATGCGCATAGTGTACAGAACTAAAGTAAGTAATTTAGTGGAAATTCCTCAGTTGTAAGTAGGTTAAAAATGTATTTGAGCTAGCGGGACGAAAGCGCTCATTAACCACAATAGATACTGCGCATGCGCCATGAAAGCTAAGCGGAGAGGAAATTGCCGGCCGAGCGATCCCTTGCGATATAGCGCTAGGGAATTTCGCATCGGTTCGCATGGCTCGCATTTGGTGTGAACGGACAGCGGGAAATCGCTTTACGGGATCTTAAGACACGTGGCGAAAGATGATGGCGCGCTTAGCATAGCATTCGGTGTGTGGTGGCCTAAAGGCGGTGCAAATAAGTGAAGAGATTGAGTGAAGGCTTTTCCTCACTTTGTATGATTCTGATCGCGTTTTTTGCTTGTGAAAGTAGGAGAGGTGATAGCGCAGCAGTGGAAGAATACTCATACATATATAGGCATTTTCAGCTGAATACAAGTAGCATCCCTGGTAAAAATCGAACGCTTGCCCTAGCGTAGAGACAGCGTCAACGGGGAGTTCTATACTCTTGGAGGAGCTACCTTTACTCCCTGATTACTCTCCGAGATTTTTGACTCCAAACACCTTTCCCGAACTCTTCCGCAAGAGCGAACGGAGAGTGCCTCAAGGTTTCTTTGACGCTTCGTTTTTCGTCTCCCCGTCAACACTTCTAGAACGCTTCCGGGGAAGGAAACGAAGAGTTGTCTGATGGTTTTGTTTGCTCTTCAATTTCACTGCTTCTACTACGAGAAATTTGTAATTTTTGCTTTAAGAATAGGCTTGTGTAAATAAAAGCTGGTTGTTCAAATATCCCAATAATATGCAATACTTTTAGTTAATATCATGATGTACCTTCGTTGACGGACAACTTAAACTTAAATAACATACCTACGGTAATGATCGCTTCGTAATATTAGATAGGAATTGAACATTAACATACGGTGTAACTAATTAATTGGTAGCTAGCCAGTTCGTACATTTCCCCTCGGAAATGCGTTATTATGTCTACATCGTATTTAAAAACATGTGCATGATGTACCAACTGCGTATACTTCATGTATTCAAATGAAGATTAATTAAGGTTGATGGCATGTTTGGCATGGACGTTTGCTTACTTGCAATTATTCATAGAAAATAAAAAATTAGATGCCATAGCTATCTATTTAGCACCTAACTTGTTAATCATGTAACATAATCAAGGTAGTCGTACTCGAGGCATAGTCGCGGTAATCAATTTGAATGGATTAATGGCATACCTATGCGTAATTATAGAGTGGTGATGACATAATGACATATATTGTTCATCTTCCACTTATTTATACTCTTCACATCTCTCCAGTTGTGGAATAAAATGCTTGGAGGATGAGCAAGGTCATGAGGAATAGTAATCATGAAAAGTAAAATGTAGAACAAAATGGACATGAACAAGGAAAATGCTACTATAAGAAACATAGAGGAACTATTCCTCAACATTATCCCCAGTTATTAATAGGAAATTATATTAACTGGTCATTGAAAAGCAAAAACTCGTAAAATCCAAGCATCTAAAAACCTTTAAAAAAACAAGTCACGGTATGTAATAAGACTTAGACCCTGTGAAACGCATTAAACATATAATGCGGTGATAGCCCAGTGGTTAAGGTGAGCGACTGTGAGTAGATAGGTTACGAGATCGATGCCAAGTTAAGGTACATTTTTTTTGCTTTGTTTTCCTAAGTTTTTATTGTTTTAATTTTTATGTATCGTGTTCTTCACATCATTACTTCAATGAAAACTATTTTTAGGCAATTTTTAGAATGTAAATAGATGCGGTAGTAGACTTGTACCCCGTCTACGCTCCGTTAACACTCCAAGACGACGCTACGTTTACTCTCCCGTGTTCCACTTTACGCTCCCCAGACTCTCCGTTCACCCTCCTTTGTGGCTTAGTCAGCTCTTCCTTCACTCTCTGATAGGAGCTTCATTGACGCCCCCTTCACGCTATATTTTCGCCAGGGATAGTGGCACGCTTCTACATCTGCTCCTTAAAAAAACCTGCAATACACCTCAAGGGTGTGTAACAGGGGGTGAGTAGTCAACTACATGCATTGCACTATACCCTATTAAAGTAATGTATTGTGAATTGCACATGTGAAGTGTTAGTAATGATGTTATGTCATTTTACACAAGTGAAAAGTCTACTCTACGTAGTGAGGGAGGCAGTTTCATATGATTGATTGATCGCAGCTATTATAATCCCTTATTGTACGGGGAAAAAGTGACATTTTAAATCTATCGGTTCTGCAGTTTATTTCATTTATCTTATTACTGTGATGATTGGAGAAGCCTAGTGAACTTCAGTGAATTAGGAGTTCTATTTTCAATAGAATCTTAACTATAACATCCTAATTCCTTCAATAATTCGGTAACACTGCTAATGGTTGCGTAAGACGTTAGCTCTAGCAAAATATGTTGAACGTCCGGTAAATATTTCTGCTTTGAACTTGCGCAAAAGATTTAACCTATTTTTTTCCCTCCGATCAGTTAGAGATTCCCATTCTAATTCCTTCAACAATTCGGTAACACTGCTAGGTTTATCGTGTCAACTCTTAACAAATCTTGTCGCCCTCCGCTTTATTTGATCAATTTCTGAGATTAGTCTTGCTCCGTATGGGTCCCATATGCTAGTGGCATACTCCAAGATAGGTCTCACGAGACTTTCGGTGAGGACATACGGCTCCAGAGGTTCTCCATACCTCTGAATTTCGGTAGGACCAAAGAAAAATAGGTCTGAGTGACTTGGAAATAAGACTGATGAACTCCATCTAACGTCAATCAATTAATTGAATCTCCTCATTCACATTCGCTCAGCAAATCTGGGAACCCCCCAAGGTGACCAAGCTACAAAGAGGTTTCATGTGTTGACTCACTGTAAACTCCATCTGTGCCCTGGCCAGAATCTTCGTCCTCGCTGTCGTATTTAACCTTCTCACCTTTCCTCCACGGCCCCTTGCATACAAAACACTTTGGTCCGCGCACCTTTCTCCCCTCACCCCCTTGACACTTCCTATCTAGCGTGGCCTTCACCTGATGTCTGGTAAGATTCCCCGAAGGGAGAAGGGTTTTACGCCCGAGGAGGGGGTAGTTGGGTAAAGGGGTAGTTGAAGAGGGCAGCGTGAGAGAAAGAGCGACCCTTGGTGAAATTTTAATCGGCCGTGGGCAGAGAACAGAATAAGAAAGGGATGTGAAGAGGGTGGCAGGGAAGATGGGAAGGCAGGGTTGCCAACTCTCCCGTGCCCATGCTCGGAGAGAGACCGGACACAATTGAACGAAGGATCTTCCAGTGGGACATAAATCTCTCGGATTTAGGATATCCCTCCAAATTTCAAGCATTCGTAAAATATTCTCCCCATTACAATCGCGAGCTGTGATTTATAATTTTCACTCAATTTCCCCTTTTATCACAGAAAATGCGTATGCATCTCAAAATGCTGTGAATTAGTTATTGACCAATTTTGAGTATACCAAGACTTTCCACGGTGTAACTTTTCACGGAGCCCCGAGCTAGTGCACATTTGTGGCATATTTTACAGAGGCAAATCCCTGATGTCCCGGTTAAGGCGAGTGATTAATCCTCAGTGGAATATGGCACCAATTAATAATTGATTTCCAGTGTTAGTTCATGTTATTTGATCAACTAAGGCTTCTAGTATACCCACAATTCAGAATTTTTCGCTGGTCGTCAATAAAGAATTAATTCCCATTCAACGGTAGCCATCTCATTAGCTGTTAACATATTCTCCCGGAATTTTCAATCTTGAATCGTATATTTTTCGGAATCCACAGTCTTGAAACGTATATAATTGTGCCTGAAATCAACTCTTCAGGGGTTGGCAACATTAGGGTGAGGCGTTCTTGAAAGAATATTCCGTCTCAAGGCGGTCGGAGCGGAGTACAAGGGGAAACATCTCGGAGGAAAGGCCGCGGGGCGGAAAAGGGTTTGGAATGTTTAAAGGGGAGGGGGGAGATGAGGGGGATGTTGGCAAGGAGGGGTACGGAGAGGGGTGAGGAAGAGAGGGGGAAATTGCAATACAAGTGAAGGAGGATCCCCGCGTTCCCTCTCCTCGACCCCGTCCGAGTCGGCGGCCGGCCGTCTTTGATTACTCAGGCACGCGAGTGCGCACGCCCCTGGCCGTGAGCTCTTTCACCACCCCTCCCCTCTTCCTAGCTTCCCCCCACCCAGCTCCCCTCCTTCCCCCCCCCGTAATGGGGAAAAGGGGAATACCAACTGGATTCCTCTCAGAGGAGACTTGTGTTTGGATGCGGAATTGGCGCTACTTGCGAGCATAACTAATCATTGATTAGCGAAGTTTTTCGCTGTGTGGTCCAACAGTGACAATGGCTATCCCCTCAGCAGCTCATGGAGAATGATCATCTGCTCCGACCAATCTTAGCACAGCACCAGGACGATTAGCACTATATAAGGCGGCCAAAACAGCTTCTTTCCTTACAAATTCGACCTGAAGACGATAGCAGGATGTCTATGGAAACCGTTGTCAGCCAAAGTCAACGAACGCGGATGGAGAACCCGAAAATAACGAACACTATTCATTTATTTTTCCACTTAATTTATTTTAAAAAATATGCATTTTTGGAGAGTTGGTCTTCAATAAATTTTATCACATGAGTACTCTTGCCAACATTTCGAAAACTTGTATTTTTATTATCAGAGATTGTGTGCGATATTCCGTAGAGGAAATATCATTCTCTTTTACTGGGTTGAACTCGGATGCCTCAGTTTCGCACCGAGTGCTATAGCCAGTTAAGCTACGGAGGCGTGTATTTCCACACATTTACACATTATTTTTGAGGCAGTTTCCAACTATTTACACATTATTTTCATAAAAAAATAGGTAAGTTTAACAAGCTTGGATACCGTGCCAGGTTCTGAAAATAGTTTCGCAAGGATGATTCTACTGTATCTGTCATTGGTATGCATGTACTCTATTTATCGTAATCAACTGTTCACGAAACATTGTTTATAAATTATTGAATTGGATGACAAGAGTGTACACAGACCAAATTATCCACCATTTTATTAAGCTCAACTGTGTCCATCGACCAGGGGTCTTATTCTGTAACTCGTGTCAGCAGTGATGAGCGACCGCCGATTATCACCCATCACCGCCTTTCCGATTGTGTTGACGACGAGGTTATGTTCTGCACCCTAAACGGAGTGATACGATATCACTGATAGCCGGTTTCATCCCATAACCTAACAGCATGGTGTCGAATCTTCGATATTGTCATCTGCTGACGGCTAGTCCTGCATAAGTAAATAGCGATTTCTGCGCTACCCAACCCAACCGTTTTAGTGTATATATCTACTATCTCTCTTTTGAGGTCAGTTTACCGTAAATTTGCGACTAATTAATAAAAATAATGAGTATACCTATTTCAAATATACCGGTGTACCGATAATATTAAGTCGGTACTACCGGCTTGGTACAAATCGTGCTTCAACGTTCTCGAAGGGTAAATACCGGTACCTTTTTAGGAAGTGCCCATGCCTGGTGGTGAACAGGATGGAATATTATGTTGCACTATGGGTGTGTAAGATACCTATATTGGTCATTTAAATTGTTTGTTTTATACAGGATTTCTACTGATAGAAAGAATTGTGGTACAAGAGTCTGTATCGCATGCAGTAAAATAGAAGCAGCCTGATATCTAGTTGAGTGTTAGTACTAGATAATAGCTCTTTTCTTATGAAACCATCAAAAGCCTCCATTACATTTCCAAATCTCAGGAATTCATAATTTTATTGCATATTTTTCAACATAGAGCATTAAGTATTTTTACCACTTAACAGAAGTTCCAGGATGATCTTTGAGACATTTATTCCATACCCGTCTGAATTTTTGAGATAGTTTTTTCATTTCCTTTATGCGTATATTCTAGTGTCCACCTAATTTTGCTTTTTTATTGAAAGTTTTAGAGGCTTAATTTGGTTTTGCCATTGATCCCAATACAACTTATAAATGACTGATATCTGTAAAAAATAGTCACATAATTGTAAAAAAACGGGAACTCCATGTGAATGCAAATATTTATGTTTAATACCTTGCTTATGGTGGCAGTTACCTCGAAATGTTTATCGCTGGTTACAAAGATGTCGTTGCTATACAAGTGTCTGTTTTGGGAATTCTGCAAAATGTTTAAGTGAACTGAGAATAACTTGAGCATAATTACCAGTTAATAACCGATTAATTTAAAACTTTTATTTTTTACTTAAAATTCTATAAATAAAAACATTTCACAAAGATGAAATAAATACCGGATTCCAATTAAATACCCCGAAACAAAGGTGAGCCATTATAAAAGAAGAGGTTTTTAGCGCGAAACGTTTTGACAAATAGCGAGCGCGCCTTTGGGAGGAGGGACGTCCCGGAGAGAGACAGGGGTGGCGGTGAAAGACGCAAATCAGCTTAATTTCCAAGAGCGACGTAATTTATGGACGGCGGCCTATTAGCAGGGCAGACGAGCGAGTGCAGAAAAGGGAAAAGGGGAGGGGGGAAAAGCGGGGGGGAGGGGTAGGGGGTTATGAGGGGAGGGGGTGAGTCCACTCAACCGTGGCACGAATTTCCTCGGCGTCGAGGCTTGCGCGTGAAGAAATGGGTGGTGTCTCGAGGACATTTTGGGCGCAAGGGTATGTTTTTTAACGATCTGAATCTTGTGACTCCGATGTGTTTGTGCGCTCGTTTTACTGCTGAGCACGAGATATCGTCTTGATCTATCCATTTTATCCAAATACTGTTATCCCTCCCTCCAAAGTCCCTCCGAGATATCTATTGGTGACAAATCCAAAATATTTAGTGAAATTTGACCTCCAATTTCAGTTGCAAATGCATTCAGGTTATGAGTATTGCAAACTGTGAAAATGATGGTGCAGTATCTCAACCAGCGCATCATTTAACCTTGTATTGATTTAAAAGTATCAGGCGTTAATTTATGGACATGTGTTACAAACAGCATTTTCACAGAAACACACTGTAAATTTCTACAACCAGTTAATTTTACCGACCTAGTAAAACGTTGATAATGGCAAAGTTTTGCTGAAACCGAGGTTGGTAAAACAAACTGATTATGGAAATTTACAAAGAGTTTCTGTGATGATGCTGTTTACGATTATATTATTTCGTAAATTTTTTAAAGACTTAGAACTAGATTTCTGAGTTATTTAAAGTTACAGAAAGTTTTCACTTTAATATTTAGTTGGAAACTATACATTTCAGTATTTTGAGTCAGAAATATTTATTTAAGTTTATGTATTTCCTCCAAAGTAATTTATCTCTGTCTTTCCGATACTTAATTATACAACACATTATCAAATTTGAAATTGCCGTCCTTCTAAAATCATCTTTGGGTTATTGGTTTTCCTTCAAACAGCCTTTTCGTTTTATTCTAATTTAGGTAAGCGACTGTGATTGAAACATCCGTATTTAGAAACGCATTCGAACGAGTTTAATATGATTGTGTGGTTATTTATGCAGTCTAAAAATATAAGAGAATCTAATAGACACCCAGGAAATTCCACTGAACTTACACAAAATGTGCTCGCATAGATTTTATAAATTAGATAACATATGAGGAAATTGAACAGGAAATTGAAATTTGTGATTAGTTTAAAGTAATGATTTATTTAAATGTTCAATCATTTTCAAAGAACAATGTTTACTATCAATTCATATGATTAGTTTAAAGTAAATATTTATTTAAAGATTCAGTCATTTTCAAAGAACAATGTTTACTATCAATTCATAGCATTTTACACCCTTTATACAAATTTGATAGGATTCATCAAAAGAGCTTGACATTGGAATAACAGGGATTGTCAGCTGTGAAAAAAACGCGACAGCAGTTTTTAGAAACAGTTGACTAATGTTTATTATTCATATTCCAGGATATTAAAATGCGGTTCTTCTACTATCAGAATTTAAAAATCTCTGAATAAATATTTATCCTCTTATTTTACCACATTAAAGAAATTTTATATTTTCATGACCCAGCATAATTGAGGTGTAAATCAATGTTATCATCTTCGTAAACTAAGTATAAAATATAGAATTTATATAAACATATTATAGAGGTTGTACGGTGAGAAATAATGAACGCTCTTCTGTGCACTAACATATCTTAATATTTCAATCATTCTTTTAAAACGACATTTTGTTCCATACCTTCAATTTTAGGCAAATTTATGAATGCCTTCAATTGATGTAGCAGCATATATGCATTTAGCTGAATAAATTTCCTCACCATTTATGTTGCTATAAACTGAATTAAAATCGCTACAGAAAAGAAAAACCAATGTAATGATTAGCGTTATTTTTCCTCCCATTTTTTAGGTACAGTTTCCAATGTTGGAGAGATTTAGCAGCCTATTATGACAAGAAGAGGAGTAATTAGTTTGCATTAACATATTTCAGCGAATGAAAAAAGAAATCATTGCACTCTTGAAATTGGAAAACTTCTTTTAACCTAGTGGTAAAATATCTGTCAATTCGATTTGAACATGAATAGTAATGAAAATTAAAAGAATTTGAGTAAGACTTTCTACCAGCCGTAAAAAAACAACACTTCACTGCATACCTTTATATTAAACAGTTTCTGAGATGAAAAGGGAATAGACGGACTCTTCCAAAGCCATGCACATGTAATTTGATCTGGAAGGAGAGAAAAAAAGGAATTACATGTTTTCACTGTACAATAAAAACAGCTATAGCACAGGCACTCTTTAAAATAACGAACTCAGGCAATAATCAACGCCTCGAAGTCCTCCATTCAAAAGTCTCAGAACGCTAGACAAAGACGAGTTTATGGTGGAAATTATCACCTTTGTTTCGAATGGTCGTTACTTTTGGTTAAAAATTAAAGAATTATATTGACAATAAGTTTGTAGAATTCACAGTTAGACTTAGATTTTATTTTTGGCAATTAGTAACACGTCTGGGGTTCAAAATGTCCCCAGATTGAGAGAAAGGGTTAAAACGTTTTCGTGAGTGGTAAAACTAAAAGGTTAAGACGTATGTTTAAGTGAATTTTATTCCGCGAGTAACAAAAAATCGTGGACGTCTTGAAATTGCAGCATTGATGGTGGAACGAATCATGAGCAGGAAGGTGGACGGAAATTATAGAAAAAAGGCAAACTTTTCCCAATTATGAAAAGCGGCCTGCCATACTAAGATACATATAATTACGCTCATCACTGACTGAGTGAAACGCTGCAAGTTGGAGCCACAGTCACTAAAATGCATGGATGTCCTGTTAACTACCTAATGTTTCAAGGGAGCGGTACAATCTTGATGCAATATGGAGTGGAAGGTATGGAGTTCGATGCCCAAGGGGGTTGCGTTACAAACGCTCGAGATAATTCCGATCACGTAACTAAAGAGTCACGCGGTACAATAGTGAACGTTTCGAGATTTTGGCGTGTTTGAACCTGTTGGATGGATTACTTTAAGCGTCCAATATGTTGTTTACTGGGTCTCTAAAAAGGATTTTTAACTCGATCAATAATATTTTGGAGGTGGAATCTCGATCGGGAAATCTGCAAGAGATTTTTAAGATAATTGCTAATACTTCAAATCTCGAACAGTTCGTGATTGTAAATATATATTTTTTCTTTTTTTTCAATGTTTTTTTTCGCATACCATTTAAGATATTTTGCTTGCTTCATGGGAACTTCTATTAAAAAATTTTCACGCAATTCCTTAATCTATAAAGTGAAACACTCATTAATTCCGGGGAGCAAAGCGATTTCGATGGAGCCACAAATCAAAGTGTTTGTTGTATTCATCATCAATCAACGGACGTCTTGGGGGTCTTACGACTAATTAGTGATACAATAGTTATTAACAGTTATTTTAAAGCGATAATTTCATATCAAATACAGGACGTGGAGGCATCTTTGCAACACGGCCTGGAATGTAGTACGTTTAAATGGCCTTTGAGGGCAGGGGTGGGAGGAAGTCGAGGAAGAATGGGGGTATGTGGCGGCGAGAGAGTTAGGGGGTTAGGGAGGGGTGTTGGGAGGTCAGGGGAGAGCCGGGAATTGAGAAAGCAAGGGGGGGTAGGGCTGGGAGGCGAAAGAAATGAAAGGCTTGTCCTAATGAAAGGAATGAGGCGATGTGATTACAAGGGAAATCCGGGAGGTGAGGAAGGGTAGGAGGGAAGGGAATTAAATGAGCGGAGAGAGGGCGGTAGCGGGGGTGGGAGAGGAGAGAGGGGGGTGAGTGGGGAAAATTAAGGAGGGGAGGGGGCGAAGGAGAGACAGTTCGAGGAAAGACAGGAGCCGGGGAAGTTTCATCACCCCCCGCCAGCAGCAAGAGAGCGCTGCAGGATTGGAAGTGGAAAATGCTCACTCGTGCGTTGGATTTCAAATTGTTGCTCTTTTTTTCCTGAGAAATGTTTTTCTTCCCCCTCCCCACCTCCCCCACCCCCGCGTAGTTTCTTGCTGGTTTCCAGGTGAATAATGAACGAGCAATTACCCGAAATGAAAAAGTAAAATTTGATCATCGACCAAAACGTCAGGATCCTCACCCCCCTCCAGCCCCACTCCCGCCAAACCCCTTCCCTGGTACCCTTGTTCTTGCCCAAGCGGTCCCCAGGTAGGGGGCCCCAATGAAGAGACCCTAAATGCTCGCCGAACGGTCCCTCCCCCCTTCTTACTCTCTTCTCATCAAGCAATAGGAAACCAGGGCACTGAGAATCTTCCCCAATTCCTTCGAGGATGAGCTAGCGCACCTCGCGGCAGGGGAGGTGATATGAGGTGGATGGGCTAGTATTCTGTTCATGAGTGCGCGTCGAAAAACTGATTTTTTTTTTAAATTTAGTTCACTTACAATTAGAGGTGGTCGATTAATTTTTAACCTCCTTAATTTTTCTCGTACTGAAATCATGCCTGCCCATTTACCCCCCTGTTCACCCGTTGTTATATATCTGACCTTTCATTTATTTACTCTGGATTAATGACCAGTAGCAATCCACTGAAATACTGCTTACTTTTCACTTAACATCCCCGCCTGTACCTTGCGCAAAAATCACCTTATACTCCATCCGAAATCCTCTCTTTCTCTCTCCCAGCGATCCCTTATTTACAGTCTTCTTGCCTTGTGAAACACTATTTCATCTGCCTACCCTTCCCTCGAGATCTTAACTCCCTACGGAACATTCAAGCTCCAGCATGGAAAAGTGTTTTCTTCCTGACACCCAAAGTTCCCATGTTGTAATTAATTGATTTAGGTTATTGTATCTTTGTTTTTATTTTGGTACTATATCCCTACCCCTTTTTTATTTTGTTAATGCTGCAGATTCTAAGTTTGAAATGTTCTTTGAAAAGGCTGACATTGGATGATTTTGAATATTTAAAATAAATCAAATCAAATATTAAATTCGTCCATTTCCTTAGAGGATTCTAAAAAGATGATGAGAAGCGATGAGGATGTCACTGTCTGAAGTAGGTAGATGGAATGAACCTTCTGTCACATGACGGAAATTCTGAATTTGATCACGAAATTCCCTCCCCATGGCTTAGCTTGGATGAGCGTCTGCCATCTCCAACGAGCCGACGGAGACCCATGGCAGTCGGAAATTAGTGTGGGAAAACTTGATTTTCGCATTAATATAGTTTTCTACTTATGATTACACCGACTTAAGGTACTCCTTTTGGTCAGCAGCTACACTTCCATTTGGTACTAATGCATATGGTTTTACACGGTATTTCTTTTTATTTATGGATTGAAAGGTTAAGGCTGAGAAACAAATACTGGCCATGTAATTTTATTTTTTTTGGCGTGTTTTTTTCTTAAAAGCATACTTAGTAAGTTAACATTAAGTAAAAAAGAGCTGGTTGTTTAAAACCAAAAATAGTACTGTTCCGACAGCATGGAAGGATAAATATCAGCATACCGGCTTCTGCGTGATTGTTTACGTGCAATAAATTAGTTAAAATTATAGCACGTTTACTCCGGATGTTACAGTTTTTTGGTGATTGTTACACCGTGTTGCCACCACTAAGAATATCTGTGTAAAATTTATTCATCAGGAATTGTAATGGTTGTGGAATTAGATATACACATCTCTACACAATTTTTATGATTAAATAACACACGTAGCTTCGAATATCTTATATAACCAACGGTATGGTTGTGGGATTGTTATTAAAATTTACAATTGGTTGTTTAATTATCATTCTTCGAACGGTGTCTCAGCTCGTTGAAAGAAAACACATAGGTACTTAACGGTTCCGGATCTTTCAATATTGCCTCTTCAAGGTAACTAATATTAGTTTGTTGACATGATATTTCAAATTCAGTCATCGAAACTGAATGTAGACCTTCTATTTCATCTATGGCAGCATCGCAATAATTTTATACACCTTAAAAATCAAAAATTTGGGCATTCAAAGTGAGAGTATATTTATATTGGTGAAACAGATTGTGAGCTAGAGAGACATATTTTGTTTACTGATAACGACTATGATCCACGCAATTTGAAAAAAATAAAAATTGAATATGGACAGTAGCCTTCGTAAAAAATTTAAAAAATTTTAAAAAATACATCTGTAATTTAAATTATTATAAAGAAAAACTAACCCGTGCAACGATGAGTACTATTCAGTAACTTACGTAACGTTGAATCCAATTTGGCAGTGGCTCTTAACAACCTATAGCTACTTAGTGTTCGATAAGTTTCGACGATTTTTTTAATCTCCTTAAGTTATGACATTGACTCACCAAGAAGCGTGAGCACAACCTTCAATCATTTTTGTACTGACATAATATTAGTACTTGTTAGAGGAGAGCGAATATCGGTATTTTTGCCCATCCGTACGCTGCCTGAGTTCTCTTCATAGCATCTGCGTCACCCGTGACTGCTGCTGCCCAGCATATGGTGTGTCGTGGTCGTGGCATCTCCATTCTTTGGACCTGCTGGCAGCAAGGAGAAGGGGTTGGGGATTAGCCTTTGATCTCCTTGGGGATCTAATCTGTTTCGAACCAAGTGTTGTCGTAAGAGAAAACACCATTATTTTAGTATGATTTCAGGCTTTCCCGGCGAATGATACTGATAAGTTCTTCTCGGGTTTCCCACCGGGTTAGGCTCTCCATGATCGCGGACGTTTCGGCAGAAGACTTTGCTGCCATTAACCAGGCCTATCCAGAACCTTCAAAATGACAGAAAAGTCTTCTGCCAAAACGTCGGCGACCATGGAGGGCCTAACCAGATGGGAAATCTGAGAAGAACTTATCACCATTACTTCAGACTTGTTGTGGGGAAAACATATCCAAAACAATCTCGGTAGTGTACCTGAATTCGGATTGGATGGAAAACAAGGATTTATTCGGGAAAATTCTCCGATAGAAAAGAGAAGGAGAAATGCTACTGCGCTTTAGTTAGGCCACATGTCGAATACCCCGAAACCATTTGGAATCAGAAATACAAGGTTTGCAGCCACTACTGACTCGAAGTCTACACGTTAAGCTTAGATTACTTTAAAAAAATCAGTTAACGCGAGTCCTAGAATGACAAGGGTGATATTATTTTAACCCTGCGCTGTATTTATTTATTTAAATAGGTCGTTACAGTTAGATAATTGGCCGGGTGGTATCGGTCAAGAATATAATATAAGAAGTGAAGTTGAATATAATCAAAATAATGCACACTTATTGTGAAACTCAAGACATATATACACAAGATCTAAGTATGCACCCTGGGGTAATTTTGCTCTTATTTTCTTCCTAAAAATTTCAACTGTGTTAGGAAAGGTCGGAAAATTTCTACAGGCAATTCATTCAATTATTTAATATTGTGGTTTAGGAAGGAATTCTTTAGTACATCCGATTTCTGTGGCCTGTATTTTATTTTTAAACTGTGGCCCCTGTGGAAACTGTGGGTTTGTCTTACCTTTTAGTGCATTCCCACTAAGCCTTTTCATCCCTAATCGATTTGTAAGTCCTGCGCAATCTATTTACCTTGCTGGCTGTACACCGTCGAGGGGGCTTTCGCTTTTAGGCGTCCCTCGCAGGCCTGCCCTGCATGCGATGCGTCCGTGAGTCCCGCTCCGATTCAATTCCCAAACAACCTCGTCTGCATTGTAACGAGAGGCAGTTTGGTTAGAGTGGGACATTGGCCCAGTGAGCAGCGATGCCAAGGCACGCCCGCTCTGCTTATCACTCGCTCCACCGACCCCCTCTTTCGCTTTGAATCCGCTCCGGCCCTCTTTTGAGATATCCATTAATTCCCTCTCTTTCTGACTAATGGACCGCGATTACTCCTCTCCCTCTGCATTAGCGATTGACATCCGGGCTGCACCCGAGGTAAAACCTACCGTCGTGGAACACGCACTGCAGTAGGGATGGAATCACCGATCTCCCACGGCTGCGCTTTTAAATTCCCTCTCCACTTTTTTATGCTCTTGAAGAAGTGAATATTAATAGAAACCATTTTCAAGTTGCTCAAATTCATCCTGCCGAGAAATACATATTTACGGTTGCAGTTACGAAGTATTATTGTAATATTTGCATTTATTTGTATTTTATATTTTGAATGTATATTGTAGTTATTATTGTAATTATTTACAGTAATTGATATAAATATAATGTTTAATAAAATTATTTTATAAAATTCAACGTAAAAGGCGAGTTCAAAATCAATTTATTTTTAATGGAGGAAGCATACAAACAACACACTGTTACATTTCTGACGTTATCTTTGCGTCATAACTTCCTCATCTTTACATAATGTCCCGCTAGAGCATACAGGCGCTCTTTATCTCGTAGCTACTATTTTTGGCCAATATATCTCTGAAAGTAGCTCAAAGAGTGGCATACACCTTGGATAAAATTAGAAAGAAGGCATATTTTTCTTAAAGCCGAGGTCAAATACATCCAAGTTTATCTGCAGTGATATCTCGGTCAAATTGTGGTGATGGAGAATATTTTATAGTTGTTCCGATTCAGTGTTCCTTTTATTACATCCTAAAACAGTGTGACTTGAAATTTTATCTTTCATTGTTATGTCACATTTTTTTGCGTAGGAAAGAGTTACAGGCTGGAATCTATAGAAATATTCAACCTCCATACTGCCTCTGCATTTTTTCAAAGAACTATTCATGCTCAAGACACATACGCAGGAAACTTCAAATGCTTTAATTAAAACAATGTCGGAGTGACAGTAGCGAAAGCGAATGGAATGCTTAGTTTCTTCATCCATATTCTACCCCAAATTAATCCAACGGCGTCGCCGGCATTACTGTAAATTCATTTTTTATTGTTTATTGTGTATCAGATTTATAAGCCTTTAGGTACTGTTTTCGTGGTCACAGAAATTAAAATATTAAAAAAAATGTTCCAGAGTAATATAACCAGCTGCACTGATATCTTTTCTTTTCTATATGACGTTAAGTGCTCTCCCGAGTCCTAAATATTTGGACGCACTCCAAGCATTAGCAAATTGTTCGACTGAAAATCAATTCCGGGTGATATTTCCTGCATGCGCTCGGCCGTTATCGATGAAGTTACCGCTTAATTACCGCCCAGATAATGCGATAGCAAGTAATAATGCGTTTTTCACTCCAGATTCATGATGATGTGATCTCATTTATTTGCTTTCAACGTTATATAGCTGCATTTTGTTTTTAAAGTGTTATTAAAAATTCAACCGGGTAATTCAATTGCATGATGCATTGAGATTAATTGGAATAACTATCACGTACCCATTTCTTCAGTCGGTTAACAATTTCCGAAGCCTTTAATCATAGACGATAAAGTAGTTTATCATAGCTTCTGCTGTGATCAGTGTACAATGGAGAAAGTAAATTAAAATAGGAGGGTTTCATCTACTCTAGAAACTAATGTGCTTGGATTGAGTAGTACCTGCCGTATCATTGAGGATAAAGAATAGATTAGTTTTCTCATATATAAGTTGGTTCTAACAACCATGGTCTTAACGATATATCAACTATGGATTGAAGAACTGTTTACGTCTTCATCTTAAACTTCTAATTTCATTTAATTGAATGATAATATTAAAGCTATGCAGTTTAATTTAATGCGAGTAATATTATAAAACGATTCATAAATTTGATAGCCCATTAAATTAATAAAGAAGATAAAAACGCCCATGAAATTTTAAAGTGAGGATAATCTGTGCATGGTGCATCAAAAAGAGTAATTTGTGACCCGCACAATCAGAACGCAGCACCAAGATAAGGCGCTGAATCGGAAAATCAGAGCCAAGCCAGTCAGGCCAAAAGAATGGTGGAAAAATTTGATCTCAAGATCCTCGCTCTGAGGACGCGAGCAGCATACCTGGCGAAACTATTGTATTTCTTGGCAACATACACTGGCGTGAACCCTGAAATACCCTGATAACCTTCGATCTATAGTATAAGATAGATAATTTTTAACGGACAAAGACGGATTTTCAAATTTCAAACGGATAATTTTTAACGGTTTCATTGACTGTTAAATTCAAAGAAATAACTATTTTTCTTTATTTTCTTCATTTACATATACAAAATACCCTAAAATCCGCCTCAAGAGTGTGTGACAGGGGGTGAGTAATCACTAACTTGTATTACACTGTACCCTACTTAAGGTAGTGTAACTACGACTACTGATGAATAGTCATAAATCGTTAAAGCTTGTCAGGAGGCTAAGCCTCACAAGCATACAGTACACTATAGGCATGCTACCAATGTTAGAAGGACCGTTAGTATTTTCAGCTACATAAATGGATATAGATATAAGAATTATACTGAAACCATGGACGGCATTCTATTAGTACTAGGTAGTAGATAAGCATGCAAGTATTAGAGAGTGAATCAACTAACTAGCTACACTACCTAGTGATAAACCTAGTTAAAATGGCAGCTCTTATAGTCTCACATCGTTCGCGAGAAAAATGACATTTTAAATCTGTCCGTTCTGCAGTCTAGTTCTCTAATTTTATTCTCATGATCTTATCTACGGTCGTTATGTCGGGTTTCATAAAATATCATTCACGTCGTCATTAAATAAATCGGTTCTGAACTTAAATAATATATAAGGTCTAAATTTTAATCGACGTTCTGAAAGCGATTCCCATCCCAGTTGCTGCGAAAGGTCAGTGACGCTAACGAGATTATTATAACGGCCAATTTCAAATTTCAAATGATCTGAAGAAAATATTGTCAGAGTAACAGCAGCAAAAGTGAAGGGAATGCTAAGTTTATTCGTCTTTATTCTCTCCCGAATTAATCCAAAGGCGTCGCCGGTGATGTATTCCTCGTTTGCTAACCGTGGTGTCTCGGTTTTGATTGTCTCCTGGGTGGATTTTTCCTTCCTAAGGCATGGCTCTGAATTCATTCTGTTTTTATTTCCACATCCCCGAAAACAGCACAAACGGCATTTTACAACGGGTGTATTAACTTGTAACAATAGAGGAACACAAACACCCATGTCCTGAGTGGTGAAAAATCTACTCAGGCGGGAATCGAACCCAGGACCCTCAGTTTAGCAGGCGAGGACTTTTACCCCATCGCCACCGGGGCCGACGTATACTGTATCTTGATGTCTGGTAACGTATCTTGCTGATTTTCGCTGCAAACGTTCTAACTCAGTTTTTAGGCCTACCTCATAAGGATCAGAAATACTGGATGTGTGTTCCAGTTGGGGTCAAACAAACTGATTTCCCTAACTTTATCGTCGCACTTGTCAAGTAATATTTAAAAAAATACCAATTTCCGATTAGCTTGGACGGCAATTTCCCGAATATGCTGACCCCACGAGAGATCATCGATGGCATTGAAGAGTTTTTGATTGCGTAAAGCTTCCCAAAGGAGAAGATCTAATCTCACAAAGCAGTGCACTGGACGACCTCCTTTTTTTTGCTAAGTCTTCATTTCCCACGGGAACTGCGATTCATAGTGCGGACTAATGCCTCTCTCCACCCGCCCACGCTTTTGTGTGTTTCCAGCTTCCCCTTCTCTCTTCACCTCGCCCGATCCACGAAAATTACTCCGCGTCGCAGAAATGGAGAGATCTTTTCTAAAGGGAGTCATATCCCAAAACTCAATTATCTCTGCTAACAACGGGAGACTGCGATAGAATCCCTTGGATGCATAAAAAAACAAAACAAAGAATCCGACCGTAACTAGGAAATGTTTGTCAGCCTTAGCGACAGCCAAGAATGGCGGCTCTTGCGATGAGGCAATTACGCCTCGTTCTGCGAGGGAAACGGCTTCTAACCCTCGGCCCGGATACAATTTGAGTGCCGCGCAACTGCAGTGCAGTACGCAGGAGTGAGCCTGGAATACATCATCTGGGAAAAACCAATGGGAAAGTTCTCCGATTTACATTAAGCTGAGGGATTCGCGTATACTCGCATAAATGTACAACGGTTTATATATTTTCGCCAGTAACCATGCTTTAATATGAAAATGTTGGTTCGGTAGCCAATAATAAGCTATTAATTGGAATATTTTTATCTCAACCATTTAAAATTGTCTTTGAAGTTACCAAAAATCGTTCGTTTGATAAGTATATGCCAATATTTTTTGGCATACCAAACAATTATTCCCTTTACTTCTGTTGTAATGGTATCCATATCACCGCTGATAGAAATTATCTCATTGCTAGGAGAGGCTATCCACATACGCTTAAGCAATGCATACCTTATTTGGGAAAAAACCGCATACCCGATTTTCCTATCCGAGAAATCTCGAGAACATTCATCGCGCCAGTAAATCGAAGTCGCGAGGTACAATGCGCTCTACTACACTACTAACTACTCACCCTCATTCAAAAGCGCCACTCCAAACGGTGCAAGATGCCGACTACAGGATCACAATCATGATTCTCATCAACTCGTACACTGGTATTATCGTTGTGCTTTTAAGAGCGAAAAGGTGATCGTCATTCTTCAAATTTTGTCCGGTGGTTCATATATCACTTGCGCTAATTGATGGAGTGCATTCTTAGGACAGTAATTTTGTGCATTGCCATTCTGGAGTGGTTATTGTTTTGGATAACAATAATACGAAAGAAGGAACAGTGTCCCTATCCCTGGTAATCTTCGCAACATAGTTACCCTGCGCCATATGGAATAAGGCCACAATTATTACAATCGTATCATTAATCACCAAGTTATAGTGCCGATCACCATGCTGCAAACATTATCACCGTATCGTTGGTCTGATTTTAATGACTCATCCAAACCATGGACCAGATTTTTCCCCCTGAGAAAACGATAGAATATTAGCAGATATTGTTTTCTCGGATTGAAGCAATGCTCGATATGATGCATGAGTGCTAACTTTTGCGTCCTCCGCGGTTTCTTTTGGATAAAATTCCACGTGCCTCTTTCCCCGTAATCTTTTGGCATCTGTCTTTTTGTTTATGGGTTTCATTCATAGGATCGAGGGCATCGCCCGAAGTTATAGGGCGATATATCAAAGCGTTTTCCCGGGCCCCGTTTTATTCCAGCAGCCACGGCGTGACGTTATTGATTGCGGGTCGCTCTTTTTGTTTGCGTCCCGATCGTTTCCTCGGGCAACAAATGTTCTGGCGACCTCTCCACAATCACCCCTCCCACCCAGGACGGTTTCCAGGGTGACCTCCAGGTGGTAGCACCGCAAAGTTTAAATAACCACGGCAGTATTCGGGAATACATTTATTTTTTGCTCGCGTCGCAGCATTAGTGGGGCTTGAGTCGTTGTACGATGGGTTCGGGAAATCGACCACGCACTGCGTGTATATATGCACTCCTATTCGTTGCTTGACAGATTTAGAGATAGAGTGTAGGTATTGTACTAAATTAATTCAAGTACTGAAGTTACAATGGGCAGATTGGAGAGACAAACGTCTAATTAGAAATATATTTGAGCCGTAAGGCATAGATATTTGCCAATGGAATGGGCTTTAATGGGACAGAGAGTAGGGCATAGTACCCACTGTCACGTATGCATTTTTGTGTGGATTCAGGAGAAATGATTAAAGAAGAATGGAAGGAAATGGAGGTAAGGATATTAGTAAGATGAGAGCTTTTAAAATCTGCGAGGTTTGCAGGTGAAAAAGCGTTAGCAGAGAGTAACAGTCAGTAGCAGTCAATCCAGAGGGTAGCAGTCAGTAATGAGCGCGTTATAATTACATAGTCAAAGGCACGGAATGAAGATAAATTGCAAGAAAACGAAGGTAATGAGATTTTCAGGAAGAAAGAATTTGGGGCTGAATAAAATGTTGGGAGAATAAAAATGAAGAACATAAAGCCATTTACGTACCTAGGTTGTATTTAGGAGGAAAATGGCTTTAGCGCTAAGGTCCAAAATTCCACCAAAAATAGTATTTACGCTAATATGATAACCCCTCTCCACTTCTACAAAACTCCACATAGGGAAAATCATAAGCCTTTCCTGGGATTCGAACCCGTATCCCTCGTTACAGCACCGAGTGCTTCAGGCAGTTAAGTTACCGAGGCGTCCTCCTCCCCAATGGATTTTTGGAAGTTTTGAAGGAACAAGATGTTCAAGACTGACGGACATAGTTCAAGGGTGCGCTTAGGGCCATAGTGCGTGAGGTTAAAGCCAAATGTTTTACACAATAAGGTATACGCTCTTATTGACAGATTTTGAGGATACGAGGACGAGTCATGGTATTACTTTTACGGAGTCACCCAAGTGGGCTAAAAACTAGCAAAATGTGTTAAAATTTAGCTAGCAGTGAAAATGGCTATGGAGCACTAGCTTTGAATCGTAACTTCCGTAGGTATTCACTAAATGAATAAATTGGTTATTTGCTCATCGAATCCCACAGTAAGAGGTCTATAGCGGCCACGTTATCTAAAAAAATAGCTTCCATCTTTGATCTCGGGGTTTGTCGATTTAAATAAATTGTTACCTGAGTAAGTAAACATATTCTTGAAAATATGTGAAGCCAATGATGGCTGTTGCATTACTTCTAATCTTGGATAGGATAAGAAAAAGAAACTAAGAGCATACGTCAAAACTGGTGTCGTAATTTGCTGACCAATGCATCATTCAATTACCAGATATAAAAATAATCTTCTGGTCACAATTTAATTCAAATATCGCTATCTTAGGTGTATTTTTAAGGACCGTTATTTAAAAAATGTATTTCCCACTAAGAATTTCCTATTGATTCGATTGATACATTTTGGGGCCGACAATATTTTATGTAGGCAAAAAATATTTTAGATATGTTCGTCACAAAATATCGAAAATGTTATGCACTTCGGAGAAAAATGTCTCAAAAGCTCAAAAGATAATTAGAAAATTAATCCATGCATAATAGATGTCAGGAATAAATATTTTTGGGCTTTATTGTAAGAAGAACAGAATTTCGTCGTCAGAATTTTCCTGGCATTTTCAAAATTTCTTTTCCAATCCACTAGAAGGCGATTCATGAAATAAACACCTGCGTTAGTTTCGCGCGTACTCCATACGTGAATTTTTTCCGACACGAGGCGCGAAGTCTTATCGCGCGTCTTACAATTAGAGTTAAGGTGGTCTCGTAGCGTCAGTAAAATGAAGATAGAATTCAGTCATTTATGGAAACTAATATCTAACAGAATATAGCTGAATGGGGGATTGGAATAAATTTATATTGTACAACTATTGAGTCTGCACCTTAGTTTATAACCAACACAACATTGTAAACGCAAAATGTCGCTGATAAAAGGAAGCACTTAATAATTTTTAAATGTGAAATTAGGTATGATTTTGTGAACGCCGGGAAATAATTTTTTATTGGGCACAAGACAGATGACGCCACTGGTGATATCCAAGCTAGCCATAACCAAGTACTGCCACCAAAATATTCCGTTTTTCTACGCTTGCGGGAGAAGGCTTAAAATAAGAAGAAAATGTAACGCCGCAGTAATGTTTCGATAAGACTGATTGTGACCAACTATGACCATTGCATATTTTTATAGTGACTAGTTTACATAAAATGGGTTATCGCATCATTGTTAAAGAGACCGGATGAACAAAAATAAGGCCGTAAGATCATGCTGCTGAGATGAATACTTAATTTAATGAACACTGAAAGCGGACCAGAAAATTTAAAAGATTCTATGGAGTTTTATGTGAATTTCTTCATCAATTTGCCTAGAAGAAGATAGTAGGAGCTGGAAAAGGTGCAATGAAGGGCTGTTAGGTTCGTATTAGGAATATATGGTTGTAATTGCAGCGTCAGGGAGATGATCAATTCACTGGGATGGGAAAGCTTACAGAAGAGACGAAACATAACTGGAATGTGCAAAACCTTTGCGATGTACACAGGGAAGGTTGCATATTCGGATTTAAAAATGAAAACTCAATGCACAAGTGACTATGGTAGAAGGGAACATAAATAAGAATATGAAGTTGTTAGGTCAAATAAATGACACAACCAAATATTCCTTCTAAAATAGAGATATTAAAGAATGGAATGAACTGCCTGGAGAAGTTACGAGCCTTTACTGTTCACTGTAAAATGTTTCAGGAAAGTTCAGGTTAGGAAGGATGCCAAATAGAATATAATTTTTGTTAATACTTGTGTAGTGACATAGTCGTCTGCATTCCTAATTTTATATTTCTTCATACTATTGTTACTAGCTTATTTTGTAATTTCTGTGTATGCGGTTGTATTATCATCTATTTGTGTACATAATTGCCTTGCCACCTAGCTACTAGCAAAATTGCATTGTAATAAATAAATAGGTAAATAGGGTGAGTAACGTCAAAATGAAATTCAATACTTAAATACTTGAAAAAGTACAGAGTATTAATGAAATAAAAATTTCCGGATCGTGGAATGTGATACGATTCTTGCAAATGCGTTCAGGCGAACACATTCCTAATTGGAGTTTTGCTTATAAACTATGTTATAAAAGCCGCTTACGGCGCCCACTAATTCAAGGACGATATTTAAATTAAATGACACTTGATATCATGAGTTTATTCTCAACACTAAAAAATTACATTCTTTCCGTTTATTTACGAGAGAGAGACCAACGTACAGTTGTCCGTGTGAGAATACTGCTGTTTGGAGTTGAAATCCAACGTGATCAAACGACTGACCTTGCGACTTGTTAATTTTAATCGCATATGCCGGAATCACTGGAAACTGTCGTCGTCGCAAGATGAAAGGGAGTGTTGTCTCAGTCGGAGCGAAATCAGAGATGATTCTCGCTTTTATGGAATTTCTTGAAAGCAGTCGAATAACGGCATTTAAAAATTTAAGTGAATATGGTTTCCTTTGGTAACGGTATTTTAAAACGTACGTGACTGTGGCTCTATCTTATAACGATATTTTAAAATTTAAGTGAATGTGGCTCCATCTTACAGCGTTCCTGAGTCAGAGAGTGAGTGATAAGATCTTCTCTTGTATAGATTGGTGCAGTGCATGGATTCAGTCTCCGGTAAAAGATGAAAGTGTTGCGCGAGTTGAAGTGGGTGCCAGAGGAGGTGGGAGGGAGAGGGGGATGGGTGCCGGACGCAAACACACACAGGGGGGGGGTGTGGTATGAAGAGAGAGGCTAGCGAACGTGAGCTGGGTGCGGGAGTGTTGAGAGGAGGAAGGCGCTCGAGATTACAGCGGCACCCGCTTCTCACTCGATGCACGCCCTCCGCTTGAGTCGGCCGTGGTGTGGGTGGTGACGTGCGAAGGGACATTTTCGCCCATCAGCAGTCACGAGAACCTTTAAGATTGCGTCTCTCCGGCTTAGCACTCAATTTCCCCTCCTTCCCGCCGGCTTCCCCACTTCAGTCAAAGGAGTCGTCGGATTGTCCACGCCCCGCTCTCTCTGCTGTTTCCCAGACGGCAGTTCGAGCGAGAATTTTTTCTCATCATCATCAAGACCATATTCTACGTTTTTATTTGAATTCGTCGCAAGGAAAATCAAGGGAATGTACTCATATTGATCTTGAGCAAACTTAGTTTATTTACTTATCTTCTCAGAAGTTAACGTATACAATACTTTAAATTGACTTGTTATTTCATGCCATAAGCTTAAAGCAATTACATGTTATACACCAAAGGGGATGAAATTCGACATGAATAAACTATCGACTCGACCGGGATTCGAACCAGGATCTCCCGATTGCCGGTCAGGTGTATTAGTCAGATACACCACCAGTTCAAATATCAAGAAGTGGGTGAAACTACCATATGTAGGCAAAGAGTCTTACAAAGTTTCTAAGTGCTTCCCGAGTGTCCGATTCACATTCTGTTTTTATTCCCCAGTGACGCTTAGAACATTATTTGACAAATCGTTAGATAAATTGGACCCTCTTTTAAGATCCGGCATTTATTAAATCAGCTGTGACTCGTGTGACTCAACATATGTAGGTCAAACAGGCCGGAATTTCAAAGTACGGGCAGCGGAGCATAGAAGATGTTATGAAAAGAAAGACACTAAGTCCCAGTTAGCCACTCATCTCATCAACGAGGGCCATTCCTGCAATTTCAACCCAAAAATATTGGCCTTCGAAGAAAAAGGACGTCGGCTCGATGCACTTGAGCAGTGGGAGATCACCAGGAGGAGGAAACGCAAAGAAAAGCTTATCAACGACATTGAGTTCCTGAGTCATTCCCCGCTGTTAGCCCTCCCCCCCCTAAAACATTCAACCGAACCCCAATTCCTTACGTATCCCAACCGCCTCCCCACTCCCTTCCCCATCCTTTACCCCCCAAACCCTCTCCCACTTCCGCCAACTGATAACCATACCCCTCCTTTCCGCATGTATATATATAAGACTTCTTGATGGAAACCTTGCATTTGTACCTGATGATAGCGAAGATGATTCGCTGAAACGCGTCGTACTATAATAAATACTGTGGACATACACAAAGTTTTTCACTTTTCATTTATCAGTTACACCACCTTTTTCTTAGATATATTCTTGCACTTGTTCAACGGATTTTTGCTGCTTTTTTTAAAGAAATGATAAAGGAGTGATTATTTCATGCCATACGCTCAAAGCAATTTCATGTTATACACCGAAGGGGATGATATTCGAGATGAATAAATAATTTTAACCGACCAGTATTTGAACCAGGATCTCGCGATTGTCGGTCAGGTAGTTGCACCACCTTTTTCCACATATATTCTAGCACATGTTCAACGGATTTGTGCTATTTTTTCAAAGAAATGATAAGGGCCTAAACAAGGATCAAATAAAAATAGGGTAAAATTAAACTCATCTTAGGACCCAAAATAGATGTTTATGAAGCCAGTAGTTTGTATGATTTATTGTTCGCTGTCTTCTTACTAGAGAAATGTCAATGCACTTGAAATATCACCGCACAAGTTCGAAATTTATAGGAGCCACATTTCAGAGCAGCACGCGTCATTTTGCGGTAACTTGCTGTTCTTGGTGGTGTAACTGTCCCACTGGGTGGTGGGGTTTTCCCAGTCAAATGCAGTTCCACGCAAATTCAACCAAATGGTCATAAACGCGTGGCGCGATCGGCTTCGATTCTCACTTTTTCGCAAAGAAATAAATCGTTTCCCAAAATATTTGCCCTTAATATTAATAATTGTTGAAAAAGAATGCTTTTAATATCTCAAGTTACCACAAAATGATGCGCGCTGCTCCAAATATGGCTCCTATAAATTTCGATCTAGTGTGGTGAAATTTCAAGTGCATTAATATTTTTTCTAATAAGGAGACAACGAAGTGGAAATCATACAAACTACTGGTTCCATAAGCATCATTTTGGGTCCTAAGATGAGTTTAATGCTACCCTTTTTTATTAGATCCATGTCTAGGCCCAAATAACCCCTCTATCATTTCTTAAAAAAAGATCAGCACATATCCGCTGAACAGGCATGGCGCTTGTATGTACGTAGGAAACGTTTGTATATGCTTCAAACGCTCACGGCAAGATGAAGTGGCAAAAATTGAAAGGTATGGAAAGGTGCACCTTTTCATGTAAATTTTTAAAATTTTACGGGAAGAAAAAAAATCTTTGACAATTTATTTTAGGTTGAGATACATATTTTTCAGAGGAAAATCTGTATTTATGAATAACAACGAGATAGTTTGTAGGTTATTTAGTAAGACAATAATGGTGAACGTAATGGTGTGCAGTGCACGCTCCACGTTTAAAAATGGCTCTTTGTGAGGTGTTCAGGGCGTTCTGCGCTTGAACACTCGTCAATTTATTGAGTGAAGAGCTCTGCGTCTGATACCCATTTAATCCACGCCCTATGCCAAAATGGTGACGAACCATACATAAACCTTGAACAGAGGTAGGAGATACATTTCTGCAAAATATAGTACTTTCCATTTTAATCGCTCCATCGTGACGTCAAGAGTAAAAATAAAAGGTTATGTACTCCATGTACATGCATACAGGGTGTTTCTTAATGACTCTGTAATATTTAATGATATGATTTAGCAAATCAAAATATGAAAAAAAATTCAATTGGGCATGTATCTGAAAACGCGCCGTTACCCAGCCGTATGTATGCGTTTTTCACTGAAACAGCACTGAATAAAAATCTATTTAAGATAAAGACTTGAAATTTTGTATGGCTGTTAATGGCAATGTTAAAAACTAACCTGTGGTATTTAATTACTTTCTAATACACCCTTACAAATTTTGTAAACAGTCAAACTTTTTAATCCTTAACATCTTTGCTCAAAGAAAATTTGCACACACTTTTGTATGGAGCATTATGCTGTATGGAAGTGAGAATAGGGCTGGCTAAGCTTTCGCCAATTCTGTTGCCAAATTAGCCCTGGCTATAGCCAGAAAGAACCAGAATAGCCTGGACACTCGGGGTGGAAACGAAATGAAGAGTAGAGGCGTTTGAATTATGGTGCTACCGCAGGATGTTAAAAAATACTCTGGGTGGACCGAGTAAAAAATGAAGAAGTGCTACAGTGAGTGGGAGAGAAAAAAATGCCTGCTTAATATGCTGAAGAAACGGAAAGCAAATCTTATCGGACATATTTTGAGACACGAAGACCTTTTAAAGAACATCTTGGAGGGCTCAGTTGAGTAAAAAACACTGCAGAGGAAGGCCTAGGCTGTCCTATGTGAAGCAGATCGTGGAGATGCTAGGTTTTCGTTCTTATGCAGAGTTGAAGGAGCTGGCGCAGGACCGAAAAACATCGACTGCTGCAAATCAAACCTAGGATTGTGACCGAGGGAGAGAGAGAGTACAGCCCTGAGCTATGATTGATCAGAGAAATCCCTCCTGGTATTTTCTATGAACTATTGAAGGATTTATTATGCCCTATTCATGTATCTAATTTGAAAACATTATTTTATTAAACTCATTGAAGATCTCAGACCATAAAGCCAATAGTTTAGAAAATATTAAGGTTGTTTTCCCCTCATTGCGATATTGTCATTGAATGCGGAATTTCGATATGCCATTAGGTCGATATTTATTGGAGTTAAAAAAACAAAAAACGGAATTCTTTTTAAATAATTAATTAAAATTTAACCATGAACAATTATTTTTTATTTCTTTAAGAAAAATTGGCATTGATTTAGCATGCCCTATTTCTGCAGTTTCTACTATTCCTTAGCATTAATTAATATTGGGGGAAAATATTTTGTGGAACCGCTTTTCGTATCGTAGTCTTCTTTCGTGCCAAAAGTCGTGAGAATCATGGATGGTTGAATGTACTCCGGACACTCTGTGAAACTAGTAATCCTCATCATAGGTGTGCTCGGTGGAGGGAAGGGCTCGCTGCTGGATATCAACAAGAGCACTCCGTCCTGCGTGTCACAGGTGGAATCACTAGTTGTACGCATTCAGAAGGCCGTCATCCTGGGTCACTGTCTGCTGTGTACGCAGCAACGGAGCGTAGCCACCTATCCGATGGGTGTCGGACGTGGCTGCAAATACTGCCCAACACGTCCCGAGTCTCCAGCCATTATGACGGCAATATAACATAATACTTACCGGAATCTCGGACGATAATGTTGCAACGGTAACAATGTAAAATTACACAAACGAAATTCAGATCATTAACTATTGTAATATCTTGGCTTGGGATTCTGTCTCCCTCCTGATACACATTACCCTGGCGGGCAGGCGGCCACTCAGTCCACCTTTACACCGTTAAATCCACCATTTCATCAAAATTTTCTATTTGAAAATCTTCGAGTCAGAGTCTTCACCTTAGTGACTCAAATAATTAGCCGGCCATCAATGCCTGCCACTCCGAGGGTCACGGGTTCAATTCCCATCTCGGTTAAATTTTCATAACTCAGGGCATGGTGTTTGTCTTATGTCACTTGTTGATTATACCGATTTCGGCAGCCTTTTTCGTTGTTGGTGGAGAATAAATCAAAATAAAATGAGTAAATGAAAAGATACCGCCATATTATGAGTTCGGCCGAACTTGGATATTTACTCCCCACCTTGAGATTGCGTGCTTTAGCTCGTGTCTCAGTTTGAAGGCTGCGCGGCGTGTTGAATGACAATGGAAGTGTTTTTTTTATTTAGGGGGGGGGAGGGGGGTGCGTGGGAATTTAAGAGAGGGGAGGAGAGTTGGAGGGAGGACCGAGTTGCTCCCTCCGAGGTGATTGGGTGACTGGCTGAGGCAGAGGTCGACCGCTGGGGACTGCATGGAAAGTGAAGGGCCCTTACCTTTACAGCCCATCCGAATGGGGGAGATGGGGGGAGGGGAGGGGTGGTCACTCAATCCACTGAAAGGGGCCTCCCCTTCCACCGGCGTCTTCGTGAGGACTCCTTGGGGGGAAGGGGGCGTATCTGCCAGGGATAGGCCCACCAACAACTCCAATACCCGAAAGTCCTCATGTTTTACTCGGTATTTTATTCTGTCCGGGAGCAGTTCATTCATAATCAAATTAACTTCATCTAGTGTAGCTCTGTGGTATATCATTGTAACTTTTAAAATAAATAAACTTTTATAAAAACAACTTCTTTTTGAAAATACTCTCGCGACCCGGGGTTCGATGAGTATGGGTGTAGCAAAACTTGGTGGCGCTCACATGTGCAGAGAATGACGCCAGGGAGAGGAGAGCATACAAGAGAGGAAGAATGAGGATCTTAAGGTTCTCTCTAAATGTCCCTACCTGAGACCTGCGGAACCTCTGACGCTCTTCAACGCTTTATTCACCCTCTGAAACCTCAAACTCTCCGCTGTGTAGTGCCATCAAGTTTCGCTATACCTATAATGATCATCATCAGACGTTTATATCAATGTTTTGTGTATTTATCTATGGTAGTCATTGTTAAGTGTCGTCAAAGGAAGGGGGTAAATGAGGGGAGGAGATGAGGTTGCTCGAAACGGAGGCCAGGATAGGGGAGAAGGATGGTTACAGGTACTCTTTAATGAGGGTGACGCCTGGGTCATTCATCATTTTCAAAATATTTAGGTGTTTTCGTGAGTCTAGTTCGCGTTGGTCATCGCAAATTTTTAAAATCTCCAGTTCAAAATCACTCTTGTGACCTTAACATAATAATCGTTCAGAAAAATTACTTTTGCTATCATTATTATGCTTATAAGCACTTAAATGTTCTTTTCTCCTCACACTGAAGGTCGTGTTGTGTATTTTAAAAAAGAAGAGGTTTATGCAAAAGTTTATTCATTTAAAATATTTGAATTCGTTCATGCTCTGAATCTTGTCTCCTCAAATTTAAAACCTCCTTTAGGAACATTAACAGGAATGCCGTGGTATTCAAAACTACTGAGGTAATGGGCCGCCATGGCAAATCATAAGTAGTGTTACATGATGTAAAATTTCCCCGGTGAATCTGATGTATAAATATTTTGCGGGTATTCCACCAGGTAATCTAAGACCCAAAAACTCCTGAAAAAAAGTGAAAAAAAACCGCACAAAAGAGTTTTATAAAATTAATTAAAATGGTCAGGAGAGAAAAAATTGTTGCCCTGGTTCCCGTTGGAACCAGAGACCCCCGAAAAATATGTATAAAAACATTTTTATAAATGTTTCCGAAAAAGTAAAAATATGTTATTCTGTTTCAATTCTGTTAATGTTCAGGCGCCCGTTTTTCCTTAGGTTTAGTTCTTGTAAATTTAGTGTGCACCAAATAGCACCCGCTCACTAGTAGCCTTTCATCCTCTTCTCTTTCACCTACACTGTAAAGGTAACACTGGTCCCTTCACTCTGTATCGCCATTTTCCCCTTGTGCAATTGCACAGTCACTAACGCTGAAGAGGTGGACTACTGTCTACAGTTACAGCGCTCCACTACTTTGGGCCGAGGACCCTGCCATTGTACTGTGTCGTGTCGTGTCACCTGGTAATAGGCTTCATATCTGCCAACCGATTAATCAGAGGCCATCGAGATCCACCTAGAAAAAATAAATTTTAACCCAGACACTGGTTTTCAATGAAGTAGTTCCTGAAAGCAATTGCATTTAAAATGAAAGGGAAGACGAGAGAATCAGTCAACGGTCTATCACACAAACAATTCAATCAGGAGTCTCCTGATCCGGATTGTTGAATATAAATAACGGCCAATTTGGAATCGTACGCCATTCAGAAGCCCTGATGATGACGAACAATTCGTTCGTCGGAACGTCGTAAGATATGAAGCTTATTACCTGGTGATATACCCGTGAAACATTTATACGTCATAGGTCGTGTGTTTGAGTCTGTTCTCAGGTTTGGCTGTTGCATTTGTCTCAGGATTAAGTCTTAGGCATCATGGTGCAATGTAACCTATAGCTGTTGGGCACCCATGTACCGAAATTCACAACTAATTTAGAAACACGAACACCGTAAATTTGGAAAGATATATTTTTCGTTGGAGCGTGGTGGCCCAGTGGGTAGAGCGCTTGGCTACTGATCAAAGGGTCCCGGGTTGAAATCCAGGTGAAGCCTTTGGATGCCCTGAAAAAAAATCCTCGGAGTGCGAGGTGGCCCAGGGAAAGGAAGGTGGCCGAAAGGAACTGACCCCCTACCCTGAATGTGTGACTAATCCCCATGGAAAGGAACTGGCCCCCTACCCTGAATGTGTGAAATTCACACGCCTGTGGCTTAGTCTGGGGTAAGCTCTATCCTCACCTATCAAAACCAACCTTCGGGTTGAATCACTGAGTGAGAGTGATTTTTCGTTATAATATGTTATATAATATATATATAATAATATGTTTCGTTTGAAAGATGTTAATTTTTTACACACGTCAGTCCTCAATTTTGAGGAAAGAGAGGAGGGCAACCCAAGATGAGCCCTGTCTCACGAATGAAAAGATCTCCCAATGAGGCAGCCTCGTGCCGAACGAGGAGGAGAGGAGGAGGGGAGGGATTCTTTTGCGATGCGATGAGCTCTTTGGAAGCGAGGGGGCGGGGCGCTATTTCCGGGTCCTTACGGGCCGCAGTCGTTGGCTCAGAATTTGCGCAGGGGGGCTCTCGTTGCCGAATGGGTCGTCTTGTTCTTTCTGAGGGTACGCGAATATCTCACAAGTATACTACATCGAAACTGCTTCCTTAGTTGCTGTGATGAGGGTCTGGAGACGGAGCGAGGGGAAATGACGGACATCAAAAAGCAGCTTTAGGGGTCGAGCAACTACACTCGCTAAGTAATTGAAGCAATGCGCCCACCACACTGCGACGTTTTCCCTGAATTCCCATGAAGTTGACGGAATTTTCTCCAACTGCTGATTTTACACATTGGAACCAACCAATAGAAAAACTAATTCACGCAAAGAATTATGAAGATTGGATTTCTAGCTCATGAAATAACAGCGATGAAGTTTAACGTGTACGGATGTTGGACATGCACAGATGTTTACTTTACTGTGAGAAAAGCAAATAATCTTGCTGACCGTAGCGCACTACTTATCCCTATCAGACATCCCGTCAAGCATCCTTTCATCGTAAGTAGCGTTCCAACTACCTCGTGAGACTTATAAATGTTCTTTTGGAAGATCACGTCCGACCAGTGCATTGCCCACATAGCATGCGATAATTCTATGCGTTCTGTTAGGATTACATTGCTCCCAATTTACTATTTAAATCACTCCTGTATCATATCCATGACATATAATGATTCAAAACACTGGAAAAGGCGGCGTCAATGTTATAATCCTGAAAACGGATTTCAAATTTTTATTCTCTCTCTATGAATACATTAATGTGTCAAAACAAATTCTGCTTTCAACCTTCGGATTTTAAGTTTTAAATTTATATAACTTGTTTCATCTAACATCAAAAACAGCAACTAAGGCTTTATTTTGGGTTCCATAAAAAATAAATTAAATAAACAAAATATTTAACAAAAATATTCAAACGAAAAGAAACAATCGAAATGAAAGATGTTGAATTTGGGAGGTGAAACTGTTGCGAGAGGTAAAGAGGTCAAGGGAAGGGGAGGTAAAAGAGAGGGTATTGAAGAGGGAAGGTAATCGGTAGAATAAGTATCAGTGTGAAATTCATTCTCTATGAATACATTTATATCTCAAAACACATCTGCTTTCAATCCAACTTTTGAAAGCGCTATTAGTGGATGACTGAAACAAAATTTAATGCATGGTAATTCTAAAAAAATAACAATTTTCCCAAGGAAGGAAGTACCAAAGTAGACTTCATGAGATCGCTTGCAATCAAGTGGATGTCGGAATACGAGAAATAGAATAAAAATCGTAGCGTTACTCTCGGTTTCACAAATTACGGATCCGTTAGAACGATTGACGCAATGTGGCGACGTGGCGTGACTGACGAGGACCAACAACTTTGTGAGAGATCGCATGAAGATTAAAGTGGTTCACTTATTTCCACCCTCCTCTTTAACGTAATACCACTGTAGCGAATGGCCATTCTACCATCACATTTTCCGTCTTAGACATGTCCTATCTTTGACATGGTAAAACTGAGAGGCAATCTTTGACTGAATAATGTAAAAAAAAATTGGCGACATGGCGTGATCCGGGAAATCTGCATGCTTTTTTTCACCAGCATCTAATTTTGAGATCACAGCAATTTCATATTACGACAAATTCAGGTTGCAGTAATGTTTATTTGAGAAAAAGTTGTTTTGCTGTTTGTATTATTTTCATATATTGTAACCACTTTCAATTTTTGAAACGAAATTTCAATATGTAAATCTGAAGTAATAACGACGTGAATTTCGAAATTGGTTATCAGATTTCAGTTATTTAGCACAGTGTCACCGAAGTGTCATTAACAGTACTCATTGAGCTAAAAATACCCTTGATACTAGCTAAATACGACTCTATGGTAGTTTTTCGAGGGTTTTATTGGGGTAAAAGCTCGTCTCAAAAGACGGAAAAAATGGTAATTTCATTTCCACTCTTTGATACTGTTTTCCTCGATCTACTCATTACGTAAAACGTGATATCTATAAATTTTAAGATTTCCCTAAGAATATTCATTTGTATGTACTGGGTGTATCTCTTTACCTAAAGTTATATGTGGTGAGATAGTCCTATTAATGACCATATTATCCCGAAGCACTTCGTGTAGAATAATGCTGAGAAGCCAAATGCCCTAAATTGGACGTATCAGAGCTCCCAAGGAGGCCCTCCGGTCCCTACTTCACAAAGTATTCGATCCGTATGGTTGCTTCAAAAAGCGGGTAGAGCAAGCAACCAGTTACTTACCGGGAGAATGGAAGAAAGGCGATGGTATGCGCGAATGGAAATGGTATGTGCGAATTGATGTTGGTCTATGTTCCGCATTCATTTGGGATCTCTACGCATGAAAGATTGCCCCCAGCTCACTTATAAATTTACATAATGCCCGGAAAGTTGCCGCAGTGGTGCTTGGCATGGTTTTAACTGTCCATGACCATAAAAGAGATGAAATTATTTTGTTTTGAATATGTAGATCTACATCTACGAAGTACCGTGCAAGCCACCACTAGGGTATGTGGCACGAGGTGATTCCACACCAGGCATGCAGCACTCGTCCCAGCGCAATTCAGAACCTTGCACGCTCCCCCTGGCACTAGGCGCATGCCAAAAGCAGTCAGGAGAACAGTGCGCAGTAATAATAAGCAAAAAAGTTTGAATAAATGATAAAAGGAGAAGCTTTGGTAAGTAAGTATTACCCTCTTCTACTGTTGTCACCGAAAATTAGGCAGGCGAAAAATAAACTCATAGTTCAATTGAATGCCAATGCCTGAGAGTTATTTTTTTACTTTGTTCATTGTTTTATGACAATATGATATAAAATAGTTCTCAATAATGCCATCTACGCTGCAATTCAAGGTATAAGGTTTCTATTTTCAACAAAAAAATGTATTTTTTCCCTGAGTCTTCAAGACACCTGATATTGTGGGCCGCTCTACATTACTCAACTCCGTTCCTCATGATAAGCTATTTCCGTGATCTTATTCAGTCCCCGAATTGATGTTGTAATCTCTTGCTACATACACAACATGGTCCAACTTAAATTGATAAAAGATTTTTCCCAAGGTTTTTCATTAGTTTACGTACTTCCTATTTTCCGTTCATAGTTTACATCATTAGAGCATCGTAGTAGTCATATCGGGTACATGCTTACTCCCTAATGCTCATTCTACATGATGGGAATATCCAGGCCGTTTTCATTTTCAAACGTCTTCATTAAAACACCTCTCTACGTGCAGTCATAGTTCTATCTGTTGAAAGGTTATTTGTTTAAAATGTTTATTCGTTTTGTTTATTTGTTTGATGTTGACTGAAATTGTTTTTATTAGTCAATACGGATCGCGTTATAAATAAAGAAAGGAAGAAATGAAATCGCTAACAAAGAGATGTTACTCATTTAAGAATCGATTCAAGTTCGGCAAATACTACCTCGGCCTATACACCACTCCCCTCAGCATCAGGATGAAATTACACCACGCCTCCTGTGACTCCTTTTCCCAAACTGCTTTCCTTCCCGTGCCGCCCCCCCCCCCACATGCCTCCTCCCTCAGCCTCAGGCACGAAAAATGTTTTAAGGTAGGCGTTCTGACTTCCCTCCCTTCCTCAGCCTCTCCACTTCAGGTTAAAACCCAAGTTATGGTATGCATATAGCCCTACCAAGCTCCAAGGACTCAGGTCTGGATTGGGCCCACTGATTCCAACCTACTATCTTTTTGTGAGGGCTATTCGATAAAAACTGATCCTGACAGTTACCCTAAAATACTACATGGTTGCTACTGCCATATTTGAAAAGAGAAGTCTGTCAGACGTAATACCGGTAGGTGGCAGCAAGGTACGCTTTCATTTAGCGGTACTGTTCACATGTCTGATCGTTGTTGGTGGATCACCTGGACAGAATTGTGGTGACACGAGACGAGCAGCAAGCACGCATAAATAAAATTCTGTTTCCCTTAGACGCAAATTCTGTTTTCCATACAGACGCAAAAACTGATGATAACCTTACGCAAGCCGATGGTATGCTCTGCCTTGATCTGTTCTACTGTCTTCAACTAGTTAAAATCGTTCAACGAGGGTTTGCTTTCTTCATTTATGCAAGGTTTTCCCGGTGCTTCATCAACTGCAGCAGCAAAGTGTGCTGTCACAAGAAGTCAATATCAATACAGCTGATGTGATAGGTCATAAAGATCGGCGGATAACAGAATGGCACTTAAAGGTGGCACTTCTAATATTTTAAAACAGTGAATATTTTTGTAAGCTAAGCTTTCTGCTGGTTATATTTATTAAACGACTAGCTAAATTTACCCGTTGAAACTCAACGGGTGTGAAAAACACTGGATATATTACCTATATACAAAAGCATCAAAACCTTAAGAATACTGAGCCAAGATCTTTGAGTCATCTTCTGAGTGAATGAACTTAATCGCTTCCCTTGTGTACGTACATATATTTGCATTCAATGAACTTTTTCAGCCTGAGAGCAAAAAAATAAACCACTGCACCGATCTCAATGATTAGCATGGGCCAGCTGGGGGGCCTTTGGGGGGCCTTCGGGGGCTGTGAGGGCTTTTGTTGTGTAGTTTCTAAAGGGAATTTAAAAATAGAAAAGTAAATAAAACGTTGATAACGAACACAAAGAAATCACGAAAGTAATTACAAAATCTGAATTTCCAAGTTTGGAGTAAAGTGAAAACAACATAAGAAAAGTCAATCATAATTTGCTTGCGTACAGAAAAAATCACAAAAAAACAACGAAGTCCGAATTTCAAAGTTTGGTAAAGGGAAAAAACGAAATCTAACAAAAATTTCAAATCGCAAAACAAACATGAAAATCCGTGTAACTAAGCAAAAAAAATAGCGATAGAAAGAGATCATGAATAATTTTTATTGCAGTATTTGATCGGTGAAATCAAATCAAATACTTATGTTAATTTAAAAAAAATATCTTAACACCGCGTTTTAGAAACTGCATTCACCGATACAGCATTGTAAGCATGCATTATGTCATGTCATGCATAATGATAAGCATGTGTATATTAATGTGATTTTTATGTATATTTTTTATTTTAAAACATTGTGAAATTGCTATTTATCCAATAAAAGGCCACTGCATAAATATGGACAATTTTCAGCCAGTGGTCCTTATTTTCAAACTGCTATGCTAGAGAATAGCCTAAGACGAGGACTGCTGAAGAGGTAAACAGAAATAATTTAAAATATGTACAATTAATGAGTAAAAATAATTTTTATTGCTAATATTGTTTAGATAAAGCCTCACTAATGTCTTTGTGGAAATAAATAAAGTACTGGGAGAAAAAAGTTGCTATTCGATGCTGGAGAATTTTATGGGTCAAAATGACCCCTGCCCGTCATTCTGGATAGTGCGATTTCTCCCGTCCTAGTGTTAAAAAGCAAAAAATAAACCCACTGCACCAAACCCAATGATTAGCATGGACCACCAGAGGGTCCTTTGGGGGACCTTAGGGGACCCTTAGGGCTTTTTAATATATTCTATAATACCCACAGATATATTTTCTATCTGCATGCCAAATTTAACCCCATCCAAAAACACAAACATTCACATCTATAATATTAGTAGAATTCTAAGGTAAAATAGGATAAAAATAACATAATCTATTTAAAGTTTATACTCGTACTTAATCTGAGCAAATGCACGGCGGTACATTTCTTGCGGAGGTCGTCCAACTATCCCCATGTATATGCTGTGGATGGTGTTAACATAAAGGCGACAGATGAAGTGAAGCATCTAGGAGTTACGATAACCTCGAACCTATAGTGGGGAACACATATAAGAAATATTTGTGGCAGGGCTCAGAAGAAGCTAGGATTCGGCAAGAGTATTGTGGGAAGATTTTCAGATGAAAAAGTAAAAGAGAGGTGCTATTTCGCACTCATCCGGCCATACCTTGAATATGCAGCGAGCATATGGGATCCGGTGCAGAAAGACTTAATCCGGGAACTTAATAAAATACAAAGGAAAGCTGCGCGAATCGTCAAAAACTGCTACGGGCGTACAGACAGCGTTACACAGATGTTAAACGAATTAGGCTGGGAGCCGCTAGAGACTCGGAGGCTGCGCGCTAGGCTTAGATTACTTGAGCAATTAAGAATAGATATCTTTAAGAGCGACACGGAGAACATCATATTAGAAACCCACTATATTTCCAGGTGCGACAGAAACGATAAATTAAGAGAGATATTTTGCCGAACGGATAGGTATGGGAATTCGTTTTTCCCCCGAACAATAAGGGACTTTAATAAATGCAAGGCGTAATTTCATTATAGCGTTTCCTTTTTTTATGTAAACGGCTGGTGTCCTAACACCCCCCGCCACACGCCTATTGAGGCAGTTTGCGGGGTAGTATGTATATGTAGATGTAGATATCTATATTTTTTCATTTTCGTATTGGGATTTAATTCGAATTCCATCAAAAGTTTTGAATATTTTTTCAGCCTACGAGCACTTCATATTTCTCATTCTGAACGATCATAGGTACGTATAAAAAATCCGAAAAAGTAGTCTACTTATAAAGTTTTACAGTTCGTGCCGTGTTAAGATTTGACGGAAAAATTAAAGAAGTAATAACTTACGAAAATATGACATATTTTAGCAAACGTGTATCATAATTATGTTCTATATAAAGGAACTACTGTTGCTGCTGCTGGAGGTTGCCATTTGTATTTTTCCTTACCACATTGTTTCGTATCCTATAGTTCCAATGTACTTCCATGTATTCACCATATATTTCTTATATTCACCAAGTTTTCTCTATAACACAAACATCACATACACGACAACGTAGTCTTCTGGAGTCAATTTCGCTACTTGTCAATAGACCGGCAATTCTGAGTCTTGCACTCACCGGGACGGTTTATTCTACGCGTCTTTGGTGAGACCAGCGTTGCTGCATTATAATTTTATATACTAGAGATAGTACCCGTTGGATATCAACAGGAAGAATATTAACATTTACATTGATTGTAATAAGCCGTTCATATCTTCAGTGCAAAGAATCATTGAGTTAATGGATATACATGGAATCTTGACTTAAACAATGAGTATGGTCGTTATCAAGGGTCTGACAATCACATTGCTCCAATGGTTATACATTTCACCCAGAGCACTCTAGCGGTCAGGTCTTAACTATCAGCGAACAGCGCGACAGGTATACTCTTTAATTGAGTATCTTGCAGATTTTGGTGGGAAATTACCTATTTATATCTCAGGGGAAACTTAAAAAGGTAATTGTATAATCAATTCTGCATCCTGAAAAATTCTGGAACCAGATTGTAGCGATAATAATGCCGTCCAGTTGTGGCATTTCCTCCCCCCCTTTTTTGGGCAATTCCCCTCTTTGGACAGTTTCCCCTCTGTGGACTGTTTATCCTCCGGACTTAGCCGAATGACTTGCCCGAACGACATGCGCGCTAACGACATGTGCGCCAACGACGGCCAAAATGCCTACGACTACAAAATGCAGCGACTCCTGCCAGCGACTTCTGCCACGACTTCTGCCACGCCTTCAGCCACGCCTTTAGCCGCGCCTTTAGCCGCGTCTTTCCCTCGCCAGGTCCTGCATCGTTTATATAGTCAGTAAAGTGAGGAAGGATACCAAAAATGCGGTCATCCTGACCAAGGCACAAAGGCTGTGATCCTGTATTCTGCGGCCGAAGCCAGAAAACAGTTCCTGGCGCACCAATTAAAAACTGCCACCCTATCTATCCCCCATCCCATTATTTCCTCCCCTCCAAGGCTACCAATCGCCAACCTCCTGACCTTACCCATTCCACCTTCGTCCTTGTCGACAGACCCCCTCCTCAGCTGACTCATGGATGAGCTCGCCCTCTATTGCTTCCGAGACGGCGACCGGGTAACACCGTTGTGTGAGCCTGCTGACTTAGTCACTTTTGTACTTAAGAGAGAAGCTCAGCCTCTCGTACTTGTTAAACTTAATTATTTTCCGACTGAAAACTTTCATTACGGTCGCCTGGCACTCGACCTATGTGTAAATTCTTGTATGGGATCTATGGGATGTTCTATTTGTGATTTGTAAAATATATTGATAAGTTAAGTTTATGATTGATGATACTTGTGTTTCGTCACTTATCTCACCCGAGCTTGGAAAGAGTTTGTGTTTTACGAGTGTTATCGGAGAGAAAATCTACTCTCTTCTCCCGATAGCGCTACACAGTCCTCTTGGCATTTTCATAGTGTACTTTCTCGGCCATCTTCTTTGTTTACTTACGGTTGCGATGCCTCGTGTGGTCTTAGGTGTAGTTTAAATGGACACTGATAAACGCCTTACAACAAAGGGAATAATTACTGCAATTTTTCACAAAAAAAATATTTTTTGCAAAAGCATACGCTCTTCATCTTTTTTCACGCATACGTATTTTCCCATTTGCGCCTGAAACAATTGGCGCTAGTAGTAATCCAAACGAGATATCGAAATTCCGTCAGACCCTTGGTCTTTATGGGGACGATGACTCAAAAACGTTAAAATATTTCAAAAATCGTTACGTTTTATCGAACATATTGGAATTTCGGTCGGAATACAAAATTCGATTGGAGAAATAAAAACCTTTATTTTATTTTCTTTCTATTGGTTATTTTCCCAATAACAGAAAACAGCTATTTCCCGATTGATTTTGCAAATAAAAAAAGGTTTGCAGCCAAATGAAGATTCAGCTTCACGTGTATTTCTTATATGAAAGTTACTGACACATATATACCTGCACCTCAAAGATTATTATAGTAGATAGGTAAAGCAATTATTCAGTAGAACGTACAAGATGAGACGTATTAATGACTGGTAATCCGGTGGAGTAGATGTAATTATATATCTATGTCGTAACAATCGGCGGAAGCTCAAAACACAAGAACCGCTCCTCATATTCAGAGAGATTAAACGTTTCCTATTTGTACCTTGTGAGGGGGCAGCAGGAAATCCGACGAATCTCGTTCCAATCACACCCCATGGTCCACCAATGGCGGAGCGGACGGCGTGGAAAACCTTCCGTAAAGAGATTTAGCACGGGACAGCAATTGAAGCAATGGAGGTACATAATCAGGTAACGGTGCGAGTAATCTGGGTGGGAACCATTCAACGTTTCACCTCCCCGGGGGGACAGGAGGGGTGTTGCGGGGGCAAAACAACACGGGTGCTAAAAAGGGGGCCGGGACAACTCCCATGAATACGTGAACCGTAGAGTGCTCAACACCCCACCGCCGACGTGGCTGAATTAAACGCGGAGCCGTCACACGCGCGCGGAACAAAAGGGGTGGCGATTATTCGCGAAATGAGGGTGCACGGCAGGTTAGGAGGGATGGGGGCGGGGAGGGAGTGGAAGAGGGGAAGGACCGGAAGTGGTTTCCGGGCGCAAGCCTTTTTTTTAAATTCAATATCCGTGCCGTAATATGCTCAACTAGAATCGCCCCCTCCGCACAAAAATACTGACTCATTGTCACTGGCTACGTTCATTTTCCCGGGAGAGCGGAGTCATCCGTGGCGGCGTGCACGTGTCGTCGAACGCGCCAGTCACAATCTCCATTGACATCTCTCCCATTCTCCGGCTTCCCTTGAGAAAAATATAAAACAATTTCCAAGAACAATCACTTACTTTCCATAATTTTCTAGATACCAAATTAAAGACAGTAAAAAAATAATAAAACATTCTGTGCATCAACAAGCGTGAAAAAACAACCAAACAAAATATATATTAAAAATTCATTAAAAAAACGAACTAAAACAAAATAAATCACAAATATATATGTTATGAAATTGGCATCCCTCTGTAGCTACAGTAAATAATATCATAGTTATTGTTCTTCTTTGCTGCATACCTCACCCGCTGTTTTGCTGTGAGGCTGCCATTTACATTATGCATTATCGTGTAAACTCTTAGTCTGTAATTCCTATGTTCTGATTTGTATTCACCATATTAATTAGTTTTCAGCTTCCTTCTTCACACAAACATCACATATACGACACCGCAATCTTCAGAAGGCAATTGTGCTACTTGTCAATTGATCTGTAAACGTGGGTTTCGTACTCACCGGAACGGTTTATTCAACGCGTCTTCAGCGAGACCAGCAGTGCTGCCGCATTATTTACTTAGCAGGCAAAGTTGTCAACGGAGTTGTCTTTGCGCGTTGACCTTGAGATGGTGAGTTCAAACTCTAGCGAAGTAAAATTTTCATTATCCTGGATGCGGATGATTTTATGCTGCCAAAGTAAATTACAATAGTAAGGTAATACTAATAAACTTGAAGTCTCTCGTAAGACCGCATTTACTTATTTATTTATTTCGTTCACTTATTCCACATATTCAACACCAGGCATGCTATTGACGTCAAACACACTGCCATCCCCTTATTAGCTGTTTTACTTAATATAATTTGAAAATAAGTTGAGTTTGGTGCGTGGAATGAGATTTCATGAGTAGCATGGCCTTTAACCATCGTTCGGCTCAAACAGGATCGGCATCGAACTCAAACACTGGGGGGATATATTTACTATTATTTAAGAGTAATAAATTACAATACCGTTACGCTGCTCACTCGGAAAAATCCGCGAAGAAGAAAGCACAGGAAAGAGTGTCAGTAACTCTTTACATTATAACACACAAGAGGACCTAAGTATGTATTCTGAATGTAGCCTTATGGAAATTTGCCGTCCATGGTAGCCAGACTGGTAATGCATTTGCCAGTAAACGCTAAGATCGTGAGTTGAAATCCTGCCTCAATTGCTATTTTTGTTTTTGTCTTAAGGAAGTCATAGGGTTAATTTAAGTAATTGACACGGTGGTGTGGCAATGCCATAGCCTTAGTAGCGTATATAATGCAAGTCTACTTCTTATATCAAAAAGATAATTTAAACTGTTAAGTATGGTTTCAAGGATAATAAAATGTTACAATGCCATATTTGCGACGAAATAAATAGTTATACCAGATCAGGTAATAAATTAATCTTTTTCATTGAATTATTCGCGGAGGTTTATTTGGGCTTCATTCAAAAGATTTTTAAATCATTACAAGTAATATTGAACTTTGGAATAAAACAGCTTTCACACGCAAGCACGTGTATTCAAAAATTCAAAGCCGTTTTATCGAGGAAGTAACATTTATCAGTTACGTAATCTAGGTACATGAGAAATATTTTGTGTTTAAATGTATTTTGAAGGCTCTAGAATATACGTGAGCAATTCCATCCGAGAACTCTTTGAGTTTGAACCAGATCATGAACGCATCATCATTATGAAAATAGATTTACCGCACGTTATGACTCCAGAAATGACAAGTTAAAAATATATTTCCGGATTTATGAAAATCTGTTTCGGGATTCTAAGTTCATATTTTAAGTAATAATAAATACAAGCAGATTTAGGGCAATTTGCATCTAGTTAGCAAATTGGGAATGGTTTTTTTCACCATTACGATGGGTGGGTAGGGAAATAGGGAAAAGGGGGAGAGAAAACGGGTCATTGTACCCGTAATCCTTGGTACTCTCGGCCTAGGTACCCTTAACGTTAGGCGCGAAGGGTTCCACAGGTTAACGTGACATCCGACGGAAGGAGTGCTACATTCTTGAGATCTCTACCCACTGCGCCCGTTAGGGATGGGGATTCCAATGGAAAATATGCGCTTCTCCCGAGATTCTAACCCGGACCATCGATATGAAGCCACTCATTCCACCAAACCAACCCGTTTCTCTTACTAGCTACATTTTTCTTGAATGTAGAAAGCAGTCGCAACTAAGGGGTCATGCATAAACTACGTTGCCGTTTTCGGTGATTTTTTTACCTCCTCACCCCCTTCTTTGACCACCGTAGTATTTTTACCAACCCCTCTCCCCCGCCATGTAACATTGTCTCCACAAATGAAACTTTCAATTTTTAAAAAGTTTTCATAGTTTTTGAGTGAGTTTATTTTTAGGGATAGGTTGAAATAAGACAAATAAAGTAGCCGAAATGTATATAGTAGAACTATCTAATCTCAATTGGAACTAGTAATATTCATTTTTGAATTCTAAAAATGAACCATGAATCACGTCACAAGATACTTTGCTCATCAACTTTGTTCTCTCCCCTCCCCACATTTCTGACTGCTGCCTTCAAAAGTGTTGTCACGAGGTCAACATTTTACCCGCGAGAAGGTTAAAATATAAGAAATTTAATCGTATGAAGACTTATAGCAATCTAGAGGCAATGGTTCAGTTACACTGAGTTAAAGTAGAAGCTTGGAGTGTAAGAAAGACACCTCGCGCCTTTCCTCATGTTAATCTCAGTAGTATTGTCGAAACGATGTTTTCGAGTAAGAAACGTAAACAGGCGCATTGTTACAGCTAGTTACGTTACTTTGAGTGAACCCACCCTCCCCCTAGTTACCCGCCATAGGATTTTAGGCGGCCCCTTCCCCCCCTAAGTTGGTAACCTAGTTTCTGCACAAATCCTAATGTATGAAACCTCGGAAGTAATTCTAAAGTGAAGAATCTCTCAGTGACTCTAGCCAAACAAACAGAAAGATTATATACCCACGCTTGTGTTCTATGCATTTATTTTATATTACTACCCAATGCTTTCAATGCAATTACCCACAGTGCCTGAAAAATATGAATGAAGTGTACGAATCATCCTTCTTTGAAATTCCCAACAATTCTTGTGCTTTTAAAAAAAATAGAAATGTTGCATTTATTAAAAAAACACTACATTATTAACGAACAAATTAATAAATAGATGGTAGTGGCAGATAAAATTGGATTGATTCAGTTCTATCCACAATTGTTGTCCAACGTGCGTGAATAAAAATGAATCAAGTGATTGCACTAGAAGAAGCTAATAAATGAATGTTTTTCTTTCCATTACAGGTATGAAAAGAGTCTCTAGAGTACCCTCAGAATGCACCGAGACCCGTAAGTCACATTTTGTTGTATTATTGATCTTTAAGGTTAAGGTGAGCTTAAATGGTAGAGTGTCACTGGAATAATGAAATGTAAAACAGTAAAAGCAAGATAATACGAGCTCGTATTAATGGCGTATCCCGAATAATGTTCTAGGTGTATAAAATAATACTTCATAAATTAATTGCATTTTTAATGCTTCTATGTCGAAGCGTATTATTTACTTGTATATAAAAAGTTAGCATTTCCAGCCACATCGCAATTATTAGAATTTCCATACACAAAATTATAGGCATTCATGAAGGGTTTATCTCCAGAAGTGTAGGTACCTTTATGTTTGTAAGTGGCTTTAGATGCCTGCCTATCAACTGATTTCATCCAAGGAATTTCACTTATAAAATTTAAATATGACATCAAAAAAAGACAAAATAAATTGGTTTATTAGAATGAGTAGAAGGCTTCAAGGGGAAATTCGTTTGCTGCAACGGTAACGGATGAAGTCATTCACCAGAGTCCTGAAACCTTCATGAAGTAGATATTTTTGAATAAAAAATTTGTGCTTGGTTCAAAAATGGATATATATTTTTTTCTTTCACGAATTCAAGCCTGAAATAATAAAATTTAATTCATGAAGTGATTTGTCAAGGACTTAGCAATTGACAGATGACGTGGTGGGATTCAATAGTGTTCTCAGCCGTCCGAGTTGCATGACATTTTTGCGTGTAATGAAACCATTACGTCAACGTCACTTGTGACGGGATGGCGCCGGATCGTTTGCCATGCCCATCCCATTAGTGGTGAGTTAGCTATTGATTCACGAAAAAATTTTCCAGGGTATGAGGCCGTTAAAATTAAACTGGGGCCGCTACAAAAATTGGCCGTAACAATCGATTATCGTCGGAGACGGGGAGAACACAAAATTTTTACGGCCGAATAATTTACCGAGTGGGTGCATGCTTCCTGCTGTGCCTTTTCCTTCCCGTATTTAGTGGAAACAGTTGAGAACCGTTAACTGAGCCGGGAGGCCTTTTGCCGCCCTGGAAACGGCCAAGATAACAGAGGGAGGACTCAAGACCGAGTCAGTCGTTGGTCGGTAGAGGGCGTCTGGCTGGTGGTGGTCGATGAAAGGGACCTATTAAACAAAACTCACTGTAGTTTTTTTGGCTGGGCGTAGCAAATTACGTAACGCGAATCACATTTGGTCGCACCTTTTTGTTAAATAACTTGTTTTATCATTTTACAAGCTATCATGTTACATAACATGTTAATTTGATACGATATACTATATTTGTTACATCCATGATTATTAGGATATTATACTAGGTGATGATTTTATTGTACTATTCATGTAATATTTTTTTAAATGTAACAAATTTATTCTTGCTCTCAAAAATTTCTTCACCACAAAGCATGTCTTACCATCGTTTTAAACTCATGTATTTACTTCAACATATAAACATATAATCATTAGCTGTAGCAATATTAATTTGGATATAATGATTTCTCTGTGGCTCATTTGCATAGCTTTAATCATGTGTATTTAAATAAATGTGTGCTTAATTTATCTCGCTTGTCGATGAAACAACGCATGGCATTTATCCCTAATACGTAGCTGACTACTTACCTAGCTACAATGTGCATACTTAGCGAGATTACATCCCATATTAGAAATAGAGAGGTAGCATGAGTGGAAATGTATGCAATTTAAGCACAGGGCTATCTGGAGAAAAAACATTTTAATCTGTAATAAACTCTGTTAAGATAAGCTAAATAGGTTTTATAACGATACATTTCGGCTTCGTAGGTTAATTATTTACTGAGATATGATTTTAAAAACATATTTTATGCAATTTCTCTGGTTTTAATGAAGAATTTCGGACAATATTTTCATCTTCATATTATTTTAAGCACTACTAAATGCTTTCAATTTCGCTTTGATTGAATTGTTTATTTCTGAGTTTTAAAATATTATCTTTTGAAACAATCATAAAATTTAATATCTTTGGCACGTTTTTAAATTAAGGAATTTTTTTCAAAATTCGTTTGAAATATCAAATAGTTTCCTTTATTTTACATCCTCTTGGGATACCGTAGCTTTCCTGTCGCCAACAATACATGCCTTTAAACCAAATACTTTCCTTCCTTCGACCATGTATATTTTCTAAACTTTTTAGCTGAGGATCTCGGAATTTTAGTAGCTGACTTCTACAATAAAGGCCTACAATTCCTTATAATTTAAAGTTACAGAGGCATGAAATTTCAGAGTAATTGCACGTTGAAAAAATTGGCAACTTTTTGTTTAAATTGTAATGCAAGAAAAACTAATGAACGAAATTTCACCTAAGAGACGGCATTTTGTAGATTTTTTATTCCCTACAACTTTTGTTGAAATTTTTTTCTGTTAACCGTGAATTTTACGTTATAAAAGTGAATTACCACACTTCTCTAACTTAACATGGCTGCCATTAACATTTCCTAGTCAGCTACTTGTTCCAAACTATCTAAATACTCCCAGAATTACTTTATCTGTCAACTAAGCAAAAATCTCCGCGGTAGACATTTTTTCCGTCTGCCTTCCTAATTTGTGAGTAACCATTTTGGCTGTGTATAGCCCTTATTCTGTAGATCTATGAGCGATGATACATAGTGCGGGTCAAAATCATATCTTCCGTGACTACATATAACTTACCTGATTTGAAATTTGCAATTTCTCTGAGACTTGTGTATGTTGCTTTCGAGTCTTCATCAGATCGTCCTTTCGTCAGCTGTGTAGCATTCCTTGTTCCCCTGTCACTCAGTGCTTCAACCAGAAATTTGGTTTTGATAGGTGAGAGTAAAACTCACCCCATACTTAGCCATTGGCGTGTGAAGTTTGATTCCTTCCTCTGCAAGCAAGCTTACTATTTCCACTTACTTATTTATTGTTCTAAATACATACTTAATATTTTAAATTGTTGTTCTAGACACTAAAAACGTTTACCACTACAACATTGATCTTTTTCATGTTACCCTCGTCAGTAAGTATTTTTCTTTGTTTTTGTGTATTTGTTTTAGGGTTATCTTTCAAGGTGATATAAAATACTTTTTCCTTTTTCTATGAAGTTAAGTAGTACCCTTAATTGCATATTTTGAATTAAGATTCTCTTTTTTTGTGAAAGTTTTTTGTCTAGCCATCACTTTATGTTCATTGGTGACTTACGGAATATTCATGTTTTTGGAGGCTAAAATCGAAGCTATGCTCGAGAACATTTATCCCTGTAACTATGCTACACTTGGAGCCTAAAAAAATACCTACAGTGCTCGGATATACTACGAGCCACCCGTTCTAGACCCTTGGCGGAATAACGCACCCCCGAGTGGCGGAGGGTAGCCTAGCATCGGCCAAAGATCCACTAATTCCTCCTTTATGCTCACACAGAATTTGCACAGCCCCCACTTTAGACAGCCAATCCTGCTCCTGACACGGGGACCACTGTCATTCCGTGGAACAATGCTGCAAATGGATTACTGCGAGTCGACACCAGATAACTTCCTGATGCGTTCCACCTCCGAGTCTATGCCCCTGAAGGAACTGAAAATCTTCTCGGCTTCGCGCTCGGAGGCATCATTGGTGTCTACATGGGCAGTATGTGGCAATATGATTAACCTGGTTTTCTATGAAAAGCTACGATTATTCAATGGTTCTTTAATTTGAGAGTCCTTTATTCTTTGCCCATTGCTATTCTGTTTGTGATTCTGTGCTAGCCACAGGCTATAGCAGTCCGTGCCGTACCGTGGCCGGCCGGTATTCCCCAAGAGGTGACGCGTTGATCCACTCCGTCTGTCGTCACCCTCTTTCACCATGAAAGCAATATCCACCGGTTGGAACTCTCTTTAAGTAAGATTCCCGCCCTCCCAGCCCCACTAGCGTCAGGAACAGCGTCCATCGGGTCAGGAGATGCGCTCATGACTACACCGATTGGCTTCTCGGGTCGTACTGGGACAGAACCGCGAAGCCATTGCAAACTGGAATGGGGTCAGCCCCCAATATCCCCTTCAGACCTGAACTTTGCCCCCTGAACTTTGGAATCTATTACCCATTCCGCTTTAAGGGTGGGCGTTTTTTGATGTGTATTTAAAGTAGTTTGAGCGAGATATTTCCCTACTCATAACGGAGACCCTATTCGAATTTTATTTTTTTATCATTTCAGCGTCTGTAAGAAGTATGAAGTAAATATTGTAACATTAATGGTGCAAAGATATGGCAATATATGACAAGAATTCTTAGTAGTCAAATAAAAATATTGACTCAAGTTTCATTTTTTCACGCCGTAAGTACGGTGTAAACACCTTCACAACAACTTGTTTTATTGTCATTCTGTAAAAATTAATGCGATGAGCAATTGATTAATTTTTATAATTAGTTGAGAAAGCATACAAACTACAACACCGTTAGTTTTTTTCCGAAATCTATGTGTTAGAACTTCCTAATTTTTTCAATATTCTCGCTTTGGAGTGCAGGGCCGTAGTCTATCCCATGTAAAACATCAAATATTTTCAGGCAAATTGCTGTAAGAGTAGTTCAAAGAGATTAATATTTTGATATAATTGGAAAGATTGGAGTTTTTTCTTTAAAATTAGGTCTAATTTATCAAATTCTAGATGAAGTGACTTTTCGCTCACACTACCCTAAGCCACTGTTAACTCTCTGGCAACATAATTTTGAGTATTCAGTTTTGTTTATAAAAAATACATACGTCGCTGCGGTTTTCTGGGAAAGATGGGGAGAGAACAAATGCAACGCCCTCTTTTCTTAAACTCATGAACTAGTGATAGGTACTTGGTAAAGGAGGATCTGTTGAGTCTCGTCGAAGGCAACCCACATCCAATTCTTTTCTTATATTTTTTTCTTATATGCTTCGGAGGTTAAAATGATGTTTATTCCCAACTTGAGCTGTAAACGATATCACGCAACAGCGTTCTGATGCTTACGTTACACGTCCAAAAACAACGTCAATTTATTTATGCTGCGGCTCCCTTTTCACGGAGTTCGCGCGAAGGTGGTTTGCCGATTGATTTTACAACTGAACGCCTGAGTGAGTGACGAGTCACACTGCGAGCTATTGATTCTTTAAGTTTTGCGGTGGCCCCCTGCTTCTCTTCTCTCGTGTTTCGCCCCCTCGTGTTTCAAAAAGCATAGTGTTGTTATTGGCAAGTTACCGATCCCCTAACCAACTGTAAATAAGCAACGCTTTTCCACCTAAAAAAGTCAGTTTCGTTCAGGATTAAATAGAATTGTCGACTAATGAAAAAGTTATGATGGCAGGAAGAAAATAACTTTAAAAAAGATTTTCCTCGGAAACCATTTTATGTGAGGTTTCGAGAGTTTAGCCTCCGTTTTTAATCGCTTTTAAGTAAGAAAGTGTTTTGTTTAAGAGATTGTTTCAAAATATTGGAGGGCCTCCCAAAATTATTGTTTTTTAACAATATGAGTGATTGTAAAAACTTGATTTAAAAATTGTTATCACGTCTTTGGATATAGGTGTGTGTTTCTATAAACAAACAAAATGGACGTAAACTGGTAACCATGTGGGTATGCTTCGAATTCACTCTCCTCTTTATCTAGCAATAAACTGGATAATGAATACCTGGAAACAGGAACCTCCTCTGATGTTGGGAAGAATCTTTGGCTGGAGGGACTTGCTAACTACCGAATTTAAACATTTTTCTTGCCTGAAACATGACACAGATTTACTTGAACGTGAGAAATATTCAGTTTATTTGAAATATGATGTGAATGAAGAATCAAACGCAGCAGGCCGCAGATTAAGAAATCAAGTTCAAAGATCTGGAATCATACGAAACTTGTGTAAATATGTTTACGAAATGGCAATAGGAAACCCAAAGTTTGGAATAACCATATAAGGGTATTTATTACGTCTATAATGAATTGCACTGCAGTTTCTATAACATTATCAAGAGTGCACTGGGGCCAACTTCAATATAGCGGAAGATTGACGATCAAATATAAATCACGACAAAAATACGATTATTCCCACACTTAGTTTTTGACTTCGTGAGGATAAATTTGTAGAGGGGTGAAATGACAGCGCGGATGGTGCGAAGATAATTGGTGCAAAATCCAGTTAGTTGAGCTCACCGCAACCGGTCTTTTAACAATTTTAAATATTGCATCACGGGAGATGAAAAAATAGTGTGTGAGGTGTTGTTTGTGTGAAAGTTTAAATTATTAAAATATAGAATTTGTTTTCATACACTAAACCTAGGGGAGGGGGATAACAATGTAGGAACGGGCTGGGAAAAGGGAAAAAACAGAATTCAAACCTCTTTTTTATGAAGAGATTTTTGTTTAAAATAATAGTTGTTTTTTATATGACCCTTTTTTATTTTATGTTTTTAATAATTTTTATTTTTTGTTATAGAAGATATTTAATCGTTTTTTAATTTATTTTTAGAGTTTTTTTTTCATTTTTCTTCTTTTGTTATCATCAACATGTTTTTTCTTTTCTTACTATCAGTTTATATTGTAGTTTGTATATTATTGAAATTAACTAATGAACACTAGGAAGAGTGGAAATACAGGAAAGGACTGACAGAAAAGTTATGTGTTGAGGCCAAATACTTTTTAGTAGGGGATTATTGGTTTTAGTTAATCAATAGATTGGTTTTATTTAATTTAGATATAAGAGACCGGATATAGTTTTGAATTGTTGAAAGGTGGTGGAAAGACCGTACTTAGCTAATGATTGATTAGCCTGCTGCTAATGTAAGGTGGAGGTAAATGAGTTTGTTTATAACACCATCCTGGCACACGAGGAAAAACCCTCGGTCTCGGACTTAAGCCGCGGCGGAGCGTAGGAAGGCAAACATCATATCTTCGATGGCCCATGCATTTCCATGTTTTGGTAGAAACATCCAAACATGTTCTTATCGGTATGCGTCCAGTAAGACCTTATGCTCGGTCTTTTTAATTTCGACCTTGAGGACGTGTGCCTTCAATGACGAGATGGACGTGTCATCGTCGCTTCCGTCGGATGACAGTTCAAAGTCCAGACCGGTGTAGTCCACTGCCATCTTTGCCACATGGAAGAGAAACGCCCCTGCTCCCGCACTCTCGTGCTCTCTATTAAGATTGAGCTGGGGGTCTCAGCTCTTGAACAGGCGGAGTGCTGCACCCAGGACAGCACTGTTGGGGAGACACTCAAGGCTCAATAGTTCTCTTTTGCATTGCGAGGGTGATAAAATCTGGCGACGGAATATTTCGGATTAAGACTTCGAAAGATGGTCATCATCTTCCTCGTTCACTTACCGAGGTTTTGCAACTCGTTGATTTTTCATTTCTTGCATCTGAGGTAAACAGAAGTGTAGGTACTGCGAACATCTTCGTGGCAAGAACCTTGTTCTTGCCAGACAACTCAGAACTCCAGATTTCTGTACTTGGTGGTGAGTTTTTTCTTCACTACTGCAACCTCCTGCATTCGGTACTGGGGGAAGCCGATGTACTCATAGATGTAATCATCCTCGAGATGACGAATGAGATCCCGTCAACGAGTTGCACTTCTTCCTTGTTCTCCGGAAATCTTCGTCTCACCAGGTGGATGGATGCACACTTGTCCAATTCAAACTCTATTTGTTTTTCCGCACTGTATTCCAGTTATATTATTATATAGTTATTATTTTGTTATTTTAATGTAAAACATTCATTCAGAATATTTTTTTAATCTTATTAGTTTTGAATATACACTGAAAAACATAGCTAAAACTAGAACAAAATTCTTACTGGATAAGGAATACGAAAAAAGGATAAATGAAAGTACATACCCTGAAAAATATAGTAAAAACGCTGGCCAATCAATATTTGAAGAGGGAAGAGTTAAAAAAAAATTGTAGGTTGGCTTCAGAAAGATCAAATACACAAAAAAATTGAGCTTCAGAGAGAGCAGCAAACTTTACCTCAGGTCGTGGTAACGGAAATAAGGCAAATTGAAGGTTATAGCTCAAGGTTTTCTGAAAACCTTACGTTATCTAAATTAAAAGTACGATCAGTGCTTGGCGGGGGTTTTGACACGGGTCAAATAGATGAAGCCTAATTATACATTCTCACAGGAACATGACGAACGTTATAAATTCCTTCTGTCTTCATTGCTGCCTACCTCCAGCCTGCCTACCTTCTTACGATACAACAAAAAATCTTTAAAATTTATATTTAAATTCTTTTATTCTCATGTAAAAGAAATTCTACACTTACGGATGCGTGCTTCTTGAGAAGGTGTGCATCCTCAAATCTGAAAATCGGCAGTTGGAATCTAGTAAGCTGCTGAGAGATGTTTTATTTTATCCACCTTCATCAAAGAGGTTGTAACTGGTGTTTACCGTTCACTAGTCACGTCTCTGAAGCAGATCAGTCTTTCAATGGTGGATTATATAACTGTTCCAATATCAGTGGCTCTTTTAATATAAATGTAAAAAGTATTCATGCAATCTTTCCACTTTATTTTGCCGTAGTAGCTGAAGATTTGGCAATTGTGAATAATCCCGCAGGATATTTCACCAACATAGCATATGGCCCCAGGTCACTACTACATGCTGAGCAAATCATTTCATCGGTACCGAGTTTTAAATGTTGGAAATGAATTGCAAATTTTCCCACCTCGTCGGTAGATCAAAGCGAGGATCAAGTTGATACCGAATTAAAAGGGCCAAACGTGGCCGTGAAACTTATTTATGCCATCCCCTTCCGCTTTTTCTAAATTTAATACAACCCCAGTTTTAATGAACCGCCTCCGTGCCAAAAACACGAGGGATGGCCCGCCACATGGTTTAGGGAGGCCGGGACGGCAAGGGGTGGCACCACATACAAGCACACACATTGGAGGGCCGGTCTCTCGTTAGGCCTCTCGGGAGAGAAACTTCCTTCTATCCAGGACACCGTAAAACTCGTCTGCGGAGATAATTTTGAGCTAGTTATATATTGGGAGTGTAGAGCGGGCGGTGGTTGGTGGGTGAATGGGAGTAGGAAGGAGGTATTGTTGGGTGGGAGAGCGGTTGGGCTGTGGCCGCGAGCCGGGACAAGGGGTAGTAAGGGCGGGGGTGTTGGGAGGAGGGATTCAGAAGAGAAGGGAGACAGCAGCGGCCCTAAATAGCAAATTAGAGGCTTGTCTTCGTAGTAGTAGTGGCATTAAAAGAACACAAGAGTTTCATTTCAACTATTTCACAACCGAAACAGTTTCAAAACGAAACAGTTCCGCGAAACACACTATGCGGACAACAGTAGGAGGTGCACCAAATAACAGGCGATCGATCGACGCTTTTACAACATGGCTGGTAGTTCTGTATTCTATGTAATAAGAAATATTTCACTAAAATAAAGTAATGATTTCATTTGTATTCGTGAAAGATAGGTACTTCACAGTTCCGATGTTATCTGCAACGATGGGTGGGCATGTGTTGACTGAATAAATCAGCAACCGCCTGCAACATATTCAAATACAACAAATTGTAGCTTATAACTGCAACGAAGCCACACGTGAAGAGCAGACGAAACAGTCAGCTTCACCTTCAACAGTTACTGCTGCACAGCAACTGCTGCGGCTGCGACACGATCACGAAACAAACCTGATGTTTGCAATAGTTATTTGAAACCATTGTCTTACCGAAACAAATACGGCTGTAGAAGTTTCGCTCCGACAACACTTTATTGGACCACTACTTTGTTGGTATTTGTCGGAATGCCCAGGGGCCTGTTTCTCAAAGCTACAAGTCTACAAGTTACAAGTCTATTCACTTGTAATTTGAGAAATTCTGTTACTCAAAGGTACAAATCTACTAATTACAAGTTCACGAGTTACAAGTTCATTTCACAAGTTACAAGTGTTTACTCACAAGTATTTTCATGGTCACTATGCATTCTGTTTCTCAAACAGACTTGTAAATTACAAGTCCTTGTAACTTGTAAGAAAATTTCTAATAGCCCTCCGAGGTGAGTAAATCGCAGTAAATCGGAAGGAATAACTGGGAAAAAAAATGAAAAGCGACTTGCGCTCTCCTTTTCTCAACTTATACGAAGGCGATAGCGACGAACAAGGTATCAGTAGATAGGATTTTTTGCTTACTTTTGACATAACATGCTCAGTACACCTTTAAACACATTGTTTGTTTATAATTAAAAGTTATAAGAAAAGTCTTTCAGAGTAAAACGTAATGATCCAAGATCACCTCCACGGAGACTTCGCGAATAAACAACGGAGTTGAAAGATTTATTTCCGACAAGAGACATGTATGTGGCTTTTAATCGTGCATTATATTAATGATCTCATTTGATAAAAAATAAATCATTTTGAGGAGGTGGGAATGGCTGAATATGCTAAAGTGACTTACAAGTTTACTATAATTATTTATTTCTATTTAACAATATACCTACTTTTCATGTCACTGGTGTTGTTGTATGTTAGATTGGAGAGTTTATTAAGGATTGACAGATTATAAAATAAGCAATCCATCACCTTTTAAATGAAGCTATCTTCCGTTCAGTTATCCAAACTGAAGTACGGCACTGGGACAAGTGAAATGAAGAAAAATATGCTTAAATCCTTTTACGATGTTACATAAATCGGTGGTAAAATCACTCCGTAGCCCTTCAAAATGAAAGAGAAAACAACTGCCAATTGCGGGGATCGAACTCGTATCCTTTCGCATCGCAAATACGTACATAGCGTCTTTGAGAATGTACAAGTCTTCCGTTTTCGTTTAAGAAAAACTTGTAAGTCATACTTGTAAGATCGGACTTGTAACTTGTAGATTTGTAGCTTGCGGACTTGTAGCTTTGAGAAACAGGCCCCAGGTGTTTGAATATTCTCACCTTTCATGTGATGGTTCCACCGTAAAATGACATAAATCTCATTTTATTCATATTCTGGATACTTAGAGAGTAATAAGACCTCTATTAGTTATAAGAAACTGAATCCTACCTTCCCACGCTATTTTTCTCGCAAATTTTACTTGAATTTACATGTGCTAAATGCGACAATGGGAAACATTGAATTTTTCCATGTAATACGGACGCCATTTTTACGAAAAACTGTTTTTAAATATGAGAAACCTCCCCAAAAAAAGATTAAAAATAAAAAAATACATATCATCACCTTATTTTTTGAGTAATTAGTTAATTACTGGGATAATTGAAGTCAAAATGTGGCATTTATTTGGAAACGGGGCTGCAGTCGGCGTCTTGGCTATCATTAATATTATATTTGTGGAAAAATCTGAATATTTTCTACCTTAATTTTGGTTTTTAATCGCATGTCATCAGCGAAAACAGTTTTTTTAGCGAATCAAACAAAAAGTAGGTAATGTATATTTGTTTTTATTCATACTGTCACGGTCCTTAAATATACAGCGGCTCCTGCATAATATTCCATCATAATTTCAAATTTTAATCGCCTAAAAACTTTATTATTATTTTTAAACTATAATAATAATTTATACTATGTTTAGAATAATTGTTGGCCTTGGTGGCGGCGGGGTAACTTCCTTGCCTGCTAATATTAAGGTCGCGGGTTCGAGTCCCACCTGGGGAGGATTTGTCACCTCCCAGGGCATGTATGCATGTGATCGTCCGTTGTTAATTGTTATTCTCCGATATAACGGCCATATATGAGCTGTTTTCGCTTGTTTTTTTTTAATATAAAAATAATCGATAACTGTATTCTTTTAAGCTCTTCAATGTTTATAATGCTAAATATGTGTTAACACTCACTGATGTCTGACTCACGGTCACATTGTCTTAGGAGCTTGACATTTGGTGGGTGAAATCGTTTGTGCTGCAGCTATTTAGAAAAACTTGAAAAATTTATAAATTGGACGAGTTCGAGTCCAGAAAACTTTTTCTATCCCAAACCTCAGTAGCGTGGAAATCAATGGGGAATACAACGTGGGACATTTTATTTTACAACTAAGTAATGTGAAAAAATACACCTTCTGTGGAGAGATTGAATGAATCACGGTTGAACAGCCAAATATTTACTTTTAACGGTTGATTTTCTTGTAATTTCGTGTAAATTACGACATTTTCTAGCGCTACATTGGAGTGTTTTAAACAATTTTTCAAGATTTCAGAATTGCAGCAGTGGCCATTTTTGGCGCCGAGTATGCGAATCGATAGTAAAAAAAAACATTAGAAGAATATTCATCGAGATACTTCGTGGACGTTTTTTATTTGATAACCGTTGTTACTATTAATATTTTATTACATGATTTCATTAACGAACTGAAAAATATATACATTAGTAACCCATAAATTAAGGTTAGAATTTCATAATTTTATTCTTAGTCTGAAAAAGGCAATCACCATTCAATAAAATTAAAAAATTGCCGCGAAATTGAAGATGGAAGCTCGTTATTTTCTTTTGCAACCTTTGCATTTATTTTGCGGAATGAGGCAATATTCTGATCGTCAATTTCCGGCACAGGTCCGAACACCCAGAATAATAAAATTTAACACTCCACTACTCAGCAACATAGGGATGCTATTTGTGATTGGAATAGCTTCCTTTAGCGACCAAATCCCAATCAGCAACTGATCAATGAAGACTTTCAAACTGTAATTCCTGCAATCAAACCAAGAATAACATTAAGGGATAATCACGGAATCCTCTCCACCTTTCGAAAGAAGACAAATGAAAGTTATGATATAAAAATTCTAGCGTTGAAATGTTGGTATGGAGCCACTTATAACAAACCTGGTCCAATACCTTCGGTAGAGAGGGAATAGCCGTAAGCATCTGTTTTATTATTGCGCACTTCCAGGAAGAGAAACACGCGATAAAAGTGTATTATTGCGACCAGAGGTAATAACTTCTGTACCCCAGAGATATAAGGTGAGTCACGAAATAGCAACGAACTAATTTTAGGGATCACATCCCCTTTCAGAGTTAACACTCCATCAGATCGCTCAATTTGCTTCACTGATGGAAAATTCTCTCTATCGCAGAGCAAATATTATTGATAAAAACATCATCAGTTCATCTATCAGTTGACACCATAACGAACGTTCTACATATTAATGTCATTGTATTTTTTTCAAGAGATGACTCAATAAGAATTGGATTATTGCTTAATTATTATGATAAACTAACAAATTGTGTCCTCAATTTCATTACACCAGTAATATTCTCTCTTACCACTTCACTTTCTCGCTACTCCGTGAAAGTACCCATGCAACTTGAAGGCTAGAATAGACATGGCAGAATGAATAGCAATATTTTTCTACTACATACGATACGATTTTCTACCACAACATTTTCAAGCAAAACTATTGAAAGTAACAGAAAATATTCTCAGGAAATTTAATGGCGAAAACACGTGGTAAGCCTCAAGCCGTCTTAATGAATTGGCTTCACTTTCGGGAGAACCGCGTTGTTTAGTTGCTGTGACAACAGTGTTCATCTACATCTATATACTACCTCGCAAGCCACCTCGATAGGCGTGTGGCGGGGGGTGTTAGGACACCAGCCGTTTACATATAAAAAGGAAACGCTCTAATGAAATTACGCCTAGCATTTATTAAAGTCCATTATTGTTCGACGAAAAACGAATTCCCATACCTATCCGTTCGGCAAAATATCTCTCTTAATTTATCGTTTCTGTCGGACCTGGAAATATAGTGGGGTTCTAATATGATGTTCTCCGTGTCGCTCTTAAAGATATCTATTCTTAATTGCTCAAGTAATCTAAGCCTAACGCGCAGCCTCCGAGTCTCTAGCGGCTCCCAGCCTAATTCGTTTAACATCTGTGTAACGCTGTCTGTACGCCCGTAGCAGTTTTTGACGAATCGCGCAGATTCCCTTTGTATTTTATTAAGTTCCCGGATTAAGTCTTTCTGCACCGGATCCCATATGCTCGCTGCATATTCAAGGTGTGGCCGGACGAGTGCGAAATAGCACCTCTCTTTTACTTTTTCATCTGAGAATCTTCCCACAGTACGCTTGACGAATCCTAGCTTCTTCAGAGCTCTGCCACAAATATTTCTTATATGTGTTCCCCACGATAGGTTCGAGGTTATTGTAACTCCCAGATACTTCACTTCATCTGTCGCCTTTATGTTAACACCATTCACAGCATATACATGGGGATAGTTGGACGACCTCCACAAGAAATGTACCGCCGTGCATTTGCTCAGATTAAGTTCGAGTCCCCACTCTTGGCTCCACACATGAACGTTGTTTAAATTCGATGATAGAATTTCAAAGTCAGAGTGATCACTAATTTCGCGATAGATGACAGCGTCGTCAGCAAATAAAAGTATTTTACTGCTAATTCGAGAGCATAGGTCATTTATGTATATAATGAATGAATATAGTGTTGTTGTTGATATAGCAAGAAAGTAACGTGATTATACCGAAAAATGAAGCCATTCCATCTTACGCACTGCAGAAGTCTTCGATTGAACCCGTCTTAATATCTGAGTTATTATCATATCACTGCAGTAATTTAATTCGTAATAAGTATGTTCAACACAATTGGCGCTGCTGCCTGCTCTTCGTGACGAGAAAAGTATTCATCACTAGATATATTCTTTTTATATCTTGTAATGAATCTGGCTTTAAATTTTTTATGTAATGGATAAATTATCAGTGAGTAATAGCATTGTTTGATGGAAATTATGGAATTTCCCGAATATTTTCACATGTGCTGTCGCGGTGGAATCTCCTTAATACCTAATCTAAAATTTTGAAATCAAAGAAATCGCACTGATCCTTCATTACAACCAATTTCTCTCTCTCATCCGTCGTCAGCATATGCTGAGAGCTCCCACCATCTGTTGGCATTAGCTCGTAGCCACAAACAGTGTCTAAAAGTACTTTTCAAGAGGAACAGTTCCCTCTATTACGGGCATTCGTTTGACAGATAATTCTATCCGTTCGCTCGCCGTTCGTAACTGTAAAACTTCCCCCATGAAAGGAACCAATAACCGCAAAGGAGGTTGTCGGAGGGCTTGGATATAATCACAGGGTCCAGATGTGTCTCTGAGCGGCTGCTAGATTTAATTAATCCAGGCAATGCATCACGGATGCAATATACTCCCACGAAGGCAAAACGAGGACGAAAATTACTGGCGAGGATCTGAATACATACCTTGACTCTTCTTTTGAAACCACAATAATGGAGGGTTTGAAGCTACCGTTTACGTTCATATCAATAAAAATTTTAATAAATAAGTATCAAAGAGAAAAAACGGAAAGGGGCAATTCCATTTTGAGGCCAGTGGGGCAATATAGCGGGATGATTTTGGTGGAGTCGAGAGTCAGCTAATGGGGGCCCGACTAATCGGGACCTAGTTTAACGGAAACAATTTATTGTATCAATGTTTTCGATTTGACCTACATTAATGATTTGGATTTTTCATTTTTTTGAAGATGTGTGCGTTTCTGCCGCTCATAGCTGCCAAAGGGCGTAGATATCATTTGTCACTACTACTAATAGGTTATATATGTATATATATGTATTTCTGTTAACAGTTTCCAATAAGATTATCTGGTGGAATGAAGAATTGTAATATGGAATTATTATAGCACTCGGTAGTGCAATTCTTTTTTCATTCAAGAAAATTGAATTATTGGCATTCTAAATTGGGTCCCGGGATCAATAGCTGAAAACATCCCCTACGAATTCGGATGAGAAAATATTGCATCTACATTCATAAACTACACTGCGAGCGTCCACAGGCGAGCGTTAGGATAGGGGTTTCTGAAGAAAAACCATAATTAGTGGAGAGAATAGGGAATAGGGAAAGCGATAGAGTACTGAAGCGATCTGTGTATTTGTGCCTCGCTATTTTTGATGTACCTAGTCATTATTGGTGTGTGGGAAGAAGGAATTTATAAACCTCTCAGTTTCACAATGTATCTCTCTCAATTTGTCGCTTCTATCATCTCTGGAGATATATTTGTCTAAATTAGTGGTTAATAGATATATGCGTCGAAATAATTTCCTCCATGTCACCCTAAAACTTATACGATTTGAAATTTTCAAGTAACCCTAGCCTAGGGTGTTAGTCTTCGAGTCTCTAGTGGTACCCAATCTAGTCGTTCCAGCATCCGTTACACTCTCCGGTCACTCGTATACGTTTTAACGAAGCATGTGAGAGTTGTGGAGGTTGGATATCTATAACTTTTTATGTCATCGGAGGTGGTGTCTAGTTTTGCGTCCCGCTGTTTCTTTTGTCTTCGTCACGGTTGGTCATGATGGAGTCCTCTGCGTCAAGTTGTCCGGCCAGGAGATGTTTCCAGGAGTAGGAAAGTTGATAGTCATCGTCCCGATTAAAAGTATGAGCACGCTTTGCGATCTCTCTAGTAGTACGAATTAAACTGGGAAGGTAAAGTTACTTTCTTGCTAACACTTTTGCTTTCTTGAATTTAATTACATTTCTGGATTCCGACAAAGTGTTCGGCAACGGCTGATTTTTGCCATTGCCTGTTTCTCACGTCTCTCCTATGCTCTTGAATCCTTTTTTCAATTAAGCGAAAGGTTTGCCCGAAACAACTACCCTCAAAACTACAAGGTACCTCGTACACTCCTTACCACTGCAAGGGGAGTTGTTTGTCTTTCGAGGACGGAAATATTTCCTTGAGTTACTTAACGTTACCAAAGCGCGTTGCAATGCTTTGTTTTTTTTCGTAAGACTCGGGCTATTCGTTCTGTTGTTCCCTTAAAGTATGGTAACATGGTGAAAGTTTTCGGGTCTTCTTTTGACTTTTTTTCATCCTGCCGTTTGTGCTTCATTGCTCTTTTTATGAATCCCTCGTCATATCCGTTATTTTTAAAGGATCAGAGAATTTTTTTTATTTCTGTCGAGAGGGATTCTGCGTCAGACAAGGTGTCTCAGCTCGTGAGTTCAATGTCGTGATGACAGGTGCTTTTTATCATGGATGACGATGCGAGACTGGTTGAAGGTTACGATAAGTGTGTGTAAGCTTTCGATACACTGAGTGACAGCGTTCCACTGTCTCTCCTCACAACGTGAACATCAAGGAAGGCGAGGCATCCGTCTATCTCGTTTCGTTTTATGAATTGTATGGTAGGGTTCATGCTGTTTGATTCTCGGTGGAGTACTGCAAGTTTTACCATAAGCTTTTAAATTTATTACATTAAAAAATATTTAACCTGAAGTTGTTGAGGAAATCATTAAAATTGAGAAGTGAAAAAAATACTAAATCGGACTACATTACACAAGTCAGACTTGAAAATCATTAATTTAAATTGAAACAAACGTTCATTAAGAACTAAAGAACATTGACTATTGAAATGTGTATAATACAAAAAATGTGTGAATTTAAAATGAGGGATACATTTTAAGGAACCCTCAATATGTAAAATAGGGATTTTTATAAAAATAAAATAAATTGGAAGAGGTTCCTAAGGATCTCTTCTTCTTCTACTTGTGACCAGATCGCGAACGTGTCGTCCACGTAGCATAGCCTGCTGGAGTCAATTTGAAGTTTGAGAGGGCTCTCTTCTCGAAGTCTTCCATGAAAATGTTGGGGATGGCAGGGAAAAGGGGGTTCCCACTGCAGCTTATTTTGTTTGTTGCTATATTTCCCCATTTCTCATGAAGTAATTACTTTCTAAGCATATTTCAATAAGTCTTGGGAAGTCCGGTGGGAGTTATTCTTCGGTAAATTTCACAATAATTTTGATCATTCACCACTGGTACTTGGGTGGATAACGAGACGATGTCGAAAATTAGGAGAATTTCTTGTGGCGAGGCGCTGAATGATTCTAATACCTCGATGAAGTGGGCTGAATCCTTTACACATGGCGTCATCTTTCCCGTATACGGTTGGATGCTTCTTGATAAGAACTGCGCAAAATAATTATTCAATGAACCAATGCTGCTCACAATTTGGTCTTAACGAAATTCCTTATTTGTGGACTTTGGGTAGTCCATGTAGCCTTGGACATTTGGGGGCTGACTGGAACAAATTCTTATGCTCACCCGAAGGTATAGATGAATTATTTATATGCTCGTTCACTTCTCGCTCAATCCATAGTGTTGGATTGCGTTTCAATTTGAAGTACCTACCGTTTCTTACTAGCGCTGCTATTTCTTTTTATAGTCCTTTTTTTATGGCGACTGTGGTGTTTCCTAGTTGGTAGAGAATATCAGAATTCTGTCACCAGATCGCAGCTCTTTCATGGCTAAACACTCCTCTCGGGTTAGGTTGGCTGCAGGTGATTTTTCTTTTCACAGGATGCTTGTGACGTCCATACGTGTTTCATAGGCTTTGTCTCAAGGGAGCTTCTTGATGGCCACCTCAACTCCCGTAGTTAATTCTTCCGTGAGGATTCGAGCCAGGAGGGATTTCGCGGCTTCAATGAGTTCCAGGTTGGTGACGTTGTGAAATGCTCTGGAGTTTTTACAGGCAGTTTGTCTATTTTGACTTCTTTGTAAATTAACGAACTTATTGGACTGCTCCTTGACAGTTTTTTTGTTGACTTCTAGAGGTAGACAGGGACTTAATTCGATCAATAAGGTCCCAGCCGTCCGGTTTTATTCTTGAAGGTAGTTTAAAATGCAGTACGAACAGCTCGTCGGCACATTGGAAAAGTCATGTGAGGATATTCCGGATACGTTCCCTCATCATGGCTTCAGAAGATCCTCGTCACAGAATCCTGCTGGCATTCACTCTTTGTACGTGGTGCTAAATTTTGAAAAAATTGACAATGGTGTAGATGCGAAATAATCTAGAGTTAAGGCTTTTGCAGGTATTTATAGATGCTGACGAGACTTTCAAGTTTTGCTGCGGTCCGAGCACTTTATGCTTAACGTTTCCCTCGCGTTGCAGCGAGAATCTTCACGAGCGAATTGATTGTTGTATGCCGTACTCTCTAATATGGGACTCCGAAACCAACTGTGATGAAGACCAAGGAAGCAGTGAGACGCAAAACTTGACACCACGACCGATGACAATAGTGTGATAGATATCCAACCTCCACTACTCTCTCATATGTAAGAAGACGATACACAGCAACAATCACTTCGCTCATGACGACCTCACTACCATGCGAGAGAAACATTGAGCTAAAAATGCTCGGATCGTAGCATATCTTTAGTGTCCCATCAGCTATATGGAAGGCATTTTAAAGAAAAGGTTCAAATTTATGATATTAATTTGAAATTTATATGAAAGGTGTAGAGCCCACCGGTGCTTGAATCTGAAGAGGACCAAGGGAGAAAACAGGAGCTTCGAATTCATTCCCTTGCATTCTTCCTTAAATGGACTTGGAAAGTTCAATAAGTTTCTTAAATATTTACACAATAAAATGAAGTATAAACTAGTATAACTTGAGGGAAGTGAAAATCACTAAAATAGCGCTATGGATAAATGATTTACGACTTGGAACGTTTGACAAGTTTCTAGAAGTGAGTTCTAGAAATGATTTTGCAAAATGAATGGAGCATGGTATACACTGTTAAGGAAGCGTTTTTGTTAATACAAAAGGGAGGCATTATTAGTATATAATATTGGCTTCCTTCACTCGGTTTACGCTTGTTTTAACCCCACAGGAAAACTATATTCTATTTCCACAATGAAATTTCTGTGCAACAAAGATGGGTTCATTCCAAAAACGTAACCATACCGTCGAGTTAGATCCTTCATGTTCTCTCAAGCAAATCAAAAAAACACACAATGCCTCTTAACGTGTTAAGATACTTTAACAAGGGATGCATGTTGTAAGCCTCCCAATACGTCGCGCCCTCCAGGGCATTATTTAAGAGGCAATTAATCAAAACTTCATCGGATGTCATTTACTTTCTCAAATCTTTTACTTGTCAGCTCGACGAAACAAGCCTTAACTTCCTAGTCTACTGGTTGACCCTTTGTCAAGGATTAATAATGAATGTTCATTAATGCTTCCATTAATGATGATGCCGTTTCGCCAACGAGTGGGCCAACGTCTGCAGCCGCCAAAACATCTCGGATTCTCTCGCAAAAGTTTTAATCAAATTCTGCAGTGTTTCTGACTCACCCGAAACACGGTGTAGGCACTGCAGAGCAGTCAGAAGTTTGCTGCTAACATCCTCTCCGCCTAATTGACGACTCCTTAACTTTGGAAGGAATATGACGGCAGTGAAAACCAAATTCATCGAATAGCTGAAAATTTTAAATCTTAACCCCGATGGAAAGGAGACGATTTACAGCGAATTGAAGCATATTAGCCATTAGGTCATGGATTAGTAATGATGTGAACTGCCGGTGCACCAAATGTATGTTTTAAGTTTTATGCACCAAAATTAAATGTTATCTAGCTGAACATTTGAAGCTGGGGGAACCATGTACTTCGGGAGTTTAATAGCCTTAACTTACCTTTATACGATATTAATTGAATGTAAACCCATTAAGGTATTAATTTTCTGTTACAAATTAAATAAGCCATCTAGGAGGGCATATGTTAACCGATATTTGGAATTCACTTGATTATACCGATGATGAAATGAGTTCAATTTCTATAGATCAATAGATCGGTTACTGTACATTAATACGTTACCTTTTTACTTTACCGATCATTACTCCTGGGCACGAAATACTTTAGCTTAGTGGTCTATTTTTGGCCTGAGTATAAAGTATAAAGTAATAATTCTTGAGAAAGGAGGATTTTTCACTATTTATCTTTGATATATTCTGAAAAAAGCAGTTTTACGTCTTCAGATTTTCGGAATAACGTTGATATGTTTAACTGGGGAGGAAATACCTGGGGATTTTTGGCAACAGAAGAAATTATAACGTCACATATGGTTTATGTTGACCTATGCACCTTATATTACGCCTACTTATTTGATAGCCTATTTCGACAAGCTAAATTTTGGATGGAAACAATAGCTGAAGACAGTTTGATGGTGGAGGTTAGTTTTTGTTTAGCTTTTGTTGACCTCAGCCAACAATTTTGGTTTTTCATGTCAGTTACTTAATTAGTGGACTCTTAGGAGTAAGGCAACGGGAATTAGGAATACCATAGAGGCAGTCTCCGAGAAAATCATCCTATATCCTGAATAATATGGTCTTTACAGGTCTTCTGAAAAAAAAGAAGGTTTTTCGGACCGATTACTCAAAAAATACATTCACTTGAAAGGATGTTGTTTCATATATATTTCTTTGGAAGTATTTTATTATTTCTTTGCCAGTTTTTTATTGTGGTCTAATTAAGCAAGAATTTGTAAAAAAAATATTTGCTGCTGCTAACTATGTTTGGCAAATATTTTTCTGTACTCACGCGGAATATTTATTTTTGTTTTGGTAGTTATAGCGTCCAATGAAAGAAAATGTTGAGAGTGTAGCGTCAGACTGTGTCTATTCGTCAAAACAATACTTATTTTTCATTTTTTATTAGGCAATGCTTCTATTTGTTACAGAACAGCTCTTCCAGCTTCCAGCCTCTTTCTTTCCCCTAATCCAACAACCCTTTTTTCGTCAACAACCCCTTAACAACCAAATAATTTCAACAACCAATAAAACATTTGCACATATTAATAAATGAAAACATTCCAAATGGTTCCACGGGGAAATTACATAAATGTCATTTCATTTATATTCTGGCCACTCATAGATAAACGTGTCCACTATCTGATATGAACAGAAAAATGATACCTTTCCTCACTACTTTTTTCACAAATGGAACTTGAAATTACATGATAGTAAATGGGAGATCGGAAGGAACACGGAGAAGAATAGGATTTTTCCATGTAATATAAATGCCATTGTCATGAAAAACTGAGTTGAAGAAGGGAAAAATCCCAATAAATCGAATAAAAATAAAATATGGGAACCTTACTACTTTATGTTTTTTAGTTATTAGTGAATTACTGCCGTAATTGAAGTCAAAATTCGGTAATTCAACACAAATGGCACTGCAGTAGGCTCCTATGGCTGGAAAAAAGTGCTGATTTAAAAATGTATTCAAGGAAAAATCAGCATATTTTGCGTCTTAACTGTGGTTTTCAATAGGCAATACAGGTCATTGCCGGAAGCAGAAGTTTTTGAGCCAAAAAAACAAAAATGTGGAATTTAGTATTTATTTTCACTCACACAACCACGGTGGAACTTCCTTAAACAAAACTTACACCAAATCAAAACAAATCCAAAACAAAAATTGCAATAAATTTCAAAAGTTACAAGAGAATTGAGTGTTGCACTGGAAAAAAGTAGGAATTAGTATTGGAAACTAAAATGGAGAGAGAGGTTAAGATTTTGTCTCCTGCGTCATAATTGTTCACAAGAAGTAGCTCACATCACCTTGCATAGAAAGAGTAAAGTCCAGCTAGTCAGATATGAAGTTGAGCGTCTAATGAGTTCAGAAGTTTCTGGTGATTATAAATAGAGTTGGACCCGTAATTGTTAAATCCATTGTAAGTAATCCTCATTGCCGTGTAGTCCCAAGGTTTCCCCAGGTAATCGAACTGGAGGTAACCGGTGAAATAACGAACCACTCCTGGGTCAACAACTCGTGGTAGTTATACTTCAGTTTAACTTCCTTCGACGGCTCAGGTCATTTTGCGTGTACATTCTGTCACTTGCAGGCAGGGCATGCAAACAGCACACAAATTAATTGAATCATGACCCATTTAAAGTCGAGTGGGGTCCAATTATGCTCAACTTCGGTGATCTAGAGGGAACAGATGTTTTTGTGGCGGCCCCCAAAAATGTTTTAGACAGATTGAACGATTAGATCAGACTTTGCATGAGTGAAAATGTCTTTGTATTGGATATAAGTTTTGATTTAGTGGGAGAGAAACAAGTTTCAACTGTTTTCAGAGAAGTAATAGGAACTGAATGAAGACAAAGAAAATAATGGAATGTTGATGGTGGAGGCAGATATATCACATTGAGAGGTAATTGGAAAATATGCAAGAAAAGAATAAGATATATTAGCAATGTTCAAGAGGGCATGATGTTTCTGAGATGATGAAGGAAACTATTACATTGATGTAGGGAGCATGGGAGAATACATTTATTAAGCCATACATGCTTATATTATGAGAAATAATTATTATCACGTAATTCAAATTAATGATTACAGTTTCAGAGTTTACCCCTTAGGTTTTTGACAGCACTAAAAAAAGAAAAACAAGTGTTGTGAATTGTTTTTAAATCAAAATAATTTCCAATGGGTTGCAGCAGTACTACTATGCATGACAACATTTTGGCTAAACATCATGTCATTAATTTTCATTTTCTAATCTATTTATATAATATGTTCACAATGTATGAAATTATTTTGGCTTATGCGGAATTTAGGTCAAACCAACAATGACCTATCTTAAACAAAGCGTTACAGTAAGTTACCATTATATCATCAAGTAGATCTTGTGTTAATCTACACCTCAAAAGACTAAATATCTACTAGATTACTTAAAATAGCCGCTCAACACTCAATCGGGTACACGGAAGAGCATTTAGGACATTAGCGAGGCGATGAAGTTCGGGACAATTTTTATATTCTCTTCTCACTTCTAGAGTATTACCGTATTTCGTTTTTCCTTAGAAATCGGGCTGAAATTTACGATTTGCGACATTCTTGCCTTAATATTGATTGCCAAATCGTCTCTCGAAACGTCAGCAGCTATGAATATTTTAAACCGATGGAGAACCTGAGAAGAGTTTACTTATAGTATTTGCCGGGAAATCGTTAGATCTCCCAGTAGCAGAGTTGGTCGCCGCAACGTTGCAGCGACGTAACAAAGGTTGTCCTAAGGTTGCGGCCACAATGGTCCGTCGCAGGAACGTTGCGGACACGTCACATTTTGGCCGTCAATTTGTGACCGACCTGCAACCTATTATCAACTTTGGCCAGTCCGATATTTGATTTATTTGAAAAAATCTGATAGCAATATATTGTAAGTAATATTGTATTTATATTCGTACTATGGTGCCATATAGGTTTTAAATAATAAATGCCTGAAAACTTTTATCGTGATGTAATAGTATTTCCTCAAACTATCACTAAATTGCCATTCATAATAATTAGTTCTCGAAGTCACTTTAACGCACGGAAGTGGCCAGATATATACGGCTTTCTAGACGCCGATACTTCGATTTCGGGTGCGAGGTAAATGCGCGTAGAAACGTAGGGTAGCTGAAAATTTGAGATAGATACGTCGTTAGGTAGATTATAAGTAGGATGATTAAAACATAGAACCGCGTAATAGTACGTTCATAGTATATAAATGGAAATTATATATTTTATTTTGAGGGAGCTGGGAAAAATACTGGTCTGGAGCTCTGTTTCAATTTCTTCCCAGTTCCAGACCACCTGCAGATCTCTAGCTCCAGCCAGGTTCCAGACCTGTTCGAGATTAGTTACAGATAAAATATTTTTACCTGGGATGTCTTTGGGTATTTGGGTCACCAAGGGTCAATGTTCACAATATTCCTATTGGAGGGGATTTATGCAAGCGTTTGAACAGAAGAAAGGACCATGTAAGGCGACCTAAACGTTTGATTAGCTTATCGTAATGGAGTATGGTACCCAAGCAAAATTTATTCGGAAGGTCGCAATGCGTCGGTACCGCGTCGTTGATTCTCGGGAACATCGTACGTTGCTGGAACGTCGAAGCAACGTAACCGCCACTCCTGCGACGTTGCGGGACCGTCACATTGCTCGCAATGTGACGTGCCTGCAACGTTGCAGGACCGTGACTGCTACTGGGGTCCTTTAATGCCGAAATACTTAACACCAATCTTTGAATGTTCCCAGGCAGAGTACATTTCAACTGATACCTTCATTCGTCATAGCCGAAGTACTTATGTTCTGAATTTTTTTTGTCTTCTTGGCTCATTTTCCCCTCTGAGAAATTTAAACTCATCTTTGCCTATTGCATTTCTAATAACGTTCCTCTCCGAGCACATTACGATTGTTTTAGGGAATCATCTGAAGAGGAGACCACACGCCAATGATGCCTTTGTATTTTAGCGAGGGTGTACCGAAAACGGCCGAAGTTACCTGGGGCCTTATTCAGCAAGGAAATGGTTGAACATCTGAGAATCCGTGGATTTGACGTCACCTTTCCCGACAAATTATAACTTTTGTTTGGCCCCATTTGGCATTTTAGAGCATGTGACGTCAAAATGTCGTCACCCTCTAGGCTCGGAAATTCCGAGAACATACAGAAAAGCCCCTCAAGGGGGTTATTTTGTAATTTCATATCGCGGAGCTTGACGTCACGGATCGCTCCTTATATGGAGAATATTGCCAAAAGTGGAGTTATAAACTGTGTATGCCAGATGGCGACACCATTGACCCGTACATTTCGGCGATTTCGGCCGAGAATAGTTCATTTCCCAGTTCTTTCTGCCGTGGAATTGAGTTTCCAAAGAGCCTGCTAAATGCTAGACGATTTGGCTCTGCTGTCGTTTCCGAATTTGCAGAATAAACGCGAAATTCGCTGGATGAGTTTCCTGTTATTGCTTTAGAAAAGTATATTGTATTTTTGTCCAAGTGCTGCCATACAACCTCTGTAACTCAATAGATTTTTTACTTTTACGTATTTCCGAGTTCCATGATTGTCTTTTACAGTCAACCGTGACGCCGCCATGGGTAGTGGCAGCTTTACCCCGTGAGTACTTCGAGAGCGGAAGAGCCTCAATGGATCATTCATTTGACTTGGTGCTCTTTCGGTAGTGGAATTACAAAATAACCCCCCAGGGATACCAATTTTCAAGTGCCAATAGATCAATGGCTGCAGTGACGAAAACTTTTCATTCTCAAGGTTTACTGGTGTTTTACCACCTCGATCAAGCTTGAGTCGCTCCTCCCTCTTATGCGAACCGAAGCGTTAATTCAAGCACTGCGCTTCAAACCGGAGAGCTTGCCGCAAGGGTTCCAATCTGGAGTGGAGCGGAGAGTCTCGGCGAACCTTTTTGGTGCACCGGAGCGGATTGACTACAACTCGGGACTCCCCATTCCGTTTTGAATCACTGGACTTCCCACTCACCCACCACTCCGGCTGGATGGGTAAAAGCTGACGAATCGGGAACGGGCAGTGCCTTGGAAAGACGACATTTGGATGAGATGTATAGTTAAAGTGAGGGAGTGATGAAAAATAAAGTCGTATTGACGATGATGATGAAGGGAAGAGTGCTTAGCAAGCGAAGAGGAGGAAGAAAGTGGATAGGAATTTTGACAGCTTAAGGTAGCTAGAGCGAAAAATCATTTCACCTAGAATTTTATGAAATTTGAAGGAAAAATCTCTCATCTTTCCAGTGATATCAAAATATTAACCTCTTTTTGGACAACTTTTCGAGCAATTTGCCTGAAAATACAAGCTGTTTCTCATGGGATTGATTACGGCTGTGCGCTCCAGAGAGAGAATATAGAAAAAAAATCACGAATTAGTAACACCAAGATTTCGTGAAAGAACTGACATTGTGTAGTTTGTATGTTTTCTCAGCAATTTATAAAAAATAATGTATTACTGATTGAATAAATTTTTACTAAATCGCAAAAAAACATCTTGTTTTGAAGGCTTTTTAGCCGTATGGCGTGAAAAAACGAGTCAAGTTAGAGACTCATGTACATATATTTTTTTAATTACTGAGATTTTTGGCCACGTATAACTATATTACATTAATATTACAATATTTACTTCAAACTTCTTTCACAAGCTGAGATTAAAATATAAAATTCGAAATTGGTCTCTATTATATCTAGGGAAATATTTCGTTCCAACTACCTTAAAGAGAGACAGGGAGATTGAGTACCTTGGAAGAGTTCTAAGGGTGAGCGAGTAGTGTGGAGAAATGTGCAAAGGTAACTCAGAATAATTGGGGAAGTTTATGTGGGAACCGCCCCATGACCTATCAATCAGCTGGTTTAAACACGACCATGATATAGTTTAGCTCTGCTACCACGTTATGTGAAGTCGAACATACCCAGGATGGGAGATTCTAAAAGGCGACCCAACAGATAATTCAGGAGTGTGCCTTTTTCGGAGCTTACAAATACTTAAAAGGAAATTTTTCCATTTAGAATATTTGTGATATTCCTCTGCATTATGGCCTTCGGAAATAATAATAATAATATTGTTATCTGCCATAGGATTGCAATTCGAACAAATCTCTTGCGAACGGTATTCTGAATTCGATCCGTTAATAGGTTATAGCTATATCGTGTAATCGAGTTAAGAATATTCCGAAGGTATTATTATTTTATTTATATATTTACCAAAATACTACATACGTAACAAGCATTAGAAATATATATATATTAATGCGTCAATATTCGTAGTTACATTAGTTTTAATGGGGTAGAGTGTAATTCATGTTGGTGATTACCGACCCCCTGCCCCTCCACCGAAGAGGTGGCTTGCAGGGTATTTTGTAAATGTAGATGTAGAACATAATTTATAAAATCACGCTGAGAAATTACATCTTGGAAGTTCTAATGTTTTATTAATTTTTCAGTTTTAAATAAAAACTGATTATTTATCAATGCTTAAAAAAATGCGAACTCATTGATATCATATGTCTAGCGGTGCTGAACATCTTGTTCCTATACAGCCCTAAAAAATTGACGGGGGAAAAGGCCGCCATTTGTAGCTGAGCACTCGGCGCGACTGGTTAATGCACTCGGTGCGAAATCGAGGGATCCGGGTTCGAATTCCGGTCAAGGTGAATTATTTTTTATCTGTGGAGTATCGCATATGTATATGCAAGTGCATCAGTGAGTGAGTTAATATTTAGCCAGGTTTGAGTTAGTACTCATGATTAATGAAAATACTAAGTACTTTTATAAAATAATTTTTATTGTACGACGCGTTTCACGGATTTACGGCATAGTCAGGTACGGAAAGATAACCATTCAAACTTGAGTTCAACTTTCTGCATCTGACGATGCCGTAAATCGGTGAAATGCGCTGTGGAATATCACACGTTTGTATGCGACTGCATCAGTGAGGGATTTATTGAGGTAGAGGGTAGTGTTGAGCCAGATTTGAGTTAGTATTCATGATTGATGAAAATACTTAGTACTTTTCTGAAAGATATTTTATTGTACGACGCTTTTCACCGATTTACGGCATAGTCAGGTGCAGATAATTAAATTTGAAAACATGAGTTCAACTTTTTCTGCACCTGACGATGCCGTAAATTGGTGAAACGCGTCGTACAATCATATTTTGTTACTTTATTTGAATTTAATTGAATTAATTAATTTCAAATTTAATTTGAATGTAATTGATTAATGAAAATTACCTCGTATTTTTATTAATCATGTGTACTAACCAAATAAACTTCTACAAAAAGACGCCTACCCCTGCCAAGTTTATTCAGATTTGAGATATTTTTATTTATAAAATATCAACATTGTACTATGCAAGTCTCATTCTTGTTCGTGACCAATGGTGAAATTTCACCAAAAATGAATAAAGAGGAAAAATTTGTGTTGGGAGTAGGGGGATAAGGGGAGATGAGTGATATGGGTGGGGGGTCGATTTTGGGAGGGGGTGGAAGGGGATGGGGCAGGAGGGGAGGGGTGGTCAGTCGGTCGTGTCTCCCGAGGCGACGTCATCGTTGAGTGTGCCGGACACTCTGAAGTGCTCGGTGGAGAGGAAGTCACTGAATTATTGAGAGGGAGATGGATGGAGGGGGGGTGGGGCAACTTAACTTCTCGTCACTCTCCCTACCTTCCCCCCCTCCTGTCACCCCTTTGCTCCTCTCTCGCATGCTGCTCCACTCGGTCGTCAGATTAAAGTGTTTCGGAGGGTAAAGAAGGGTTTACTCGATCGGCCTCTGCGAAAGGAATGAAAGGCGTCTGGCAAGAAAGGCCTGACCTCATTTCACGGGACGGGGGATTGTCTTTGGTGTAATTTTCCGTGGTGGTTACGTATATCTTGATTGAGGAGGAGGTCTCTGGAAGCTTATGTTACAAGAGGGTGTTCGGCACGGAGGGGAAATTAGGAGACGTCTTTGCCATCGGGGCATTTCCCTTGTCAACAGAAGAAAAGGAGCATTGAACTGCGCGTGAAGAGACTACATTTTTACACAATTTTGACTTATGTAACCTGGCCAATTTTGAGGATACCGGGACTAGCCAGGGTATAACCTTTTACGGAGTCATCCGCTAGCGCACATAAGTGCGATATTCTACAGAGGAACAATCATTCGCCTTGACCGGGATGGGACTTCTCTTAAGAGGGAACAACTTGTTCCTATAAAAGCACTCGAATTCCACAGGGGATGAGGATGCCTTGGTAGCTTAACTGGATAAAATTCTCGGCGCGAAATCGAGGGATCCGGGTTCATATCTGATTCAAGGCAAAAGATTTTTCTCTGTGGAGTATCAAGTAACCTGATTGTTGTGCCGCAGGCGAAATTTTTAAAGTGCCTCAGCCTCTTCCTGAAGTGGTTGAATTTCTGGACGAAAATGATGATGTTTCAGTGGATTCTGGTTTATGTAATCGTTTGATCGATAATGAACGAGATATCACAGTATTGCCCATCCACGCATTTTCGTGGGAGGACGGTAGTTTACTCCCATGCCCGCTTCCAAGGACATCGCCCCAGACTTGGGCGATAGCCTTGAGGGGGGAAATGCGTAGACATTCAGGAGGTGGGCTTCGAACGTACACAATCAAAAACCAACTTTGTTCAACAAAACTAAGAAAAGATTCAAATGATTTAATTCTATATTAAAACCTGAAAATATAATGGTGTCTGTCTATTTGTCTGTTACTCAACCACGCGAAACCGGCTGAACCGATTAATTTGAAAATTTTCAGGTGGAATATTAAGTGCACTGCGACGAACGTAGGCTATATTTAAATTTCTTTAGGGCCCCAAGGGCTGCTAAAAGGGCCCTTATATTTTACTCCCATAGGAAAAGCATTGGAATCAGCTCAAAGGTTTTTTTGCATTTTAAAATTATTTGCACTCATGATGCAGGGTTGAAATTTTCATTATTGGAGGGCTGAAAAAAACAGTGTATTTAATTTATGAATTAATTATGCTTTAAATTTTGTGTTTTCTTAAAATAATTTTTTCAATTCCAAAGTTATAAATTTTTCTCTTAGTTCAAATATGGCATATTTCTTTGGCAACCTGAACAATTGCTATGAGCTGGAAATTTCTCCCGGGCCTTTAATGGTTCACATTGTAGGTTTGAATAGATTTTTAAAGCAAATGTCATTGAGGTTTTAGTTAGTGTATTTTTCACCCCAACCCCTCTATGTGCATTTAACGGCTTTTACAGAGTATCTTCATTTAGCACGCCACATTGAATCTTCTAATTAGGGCCAATCAGTATGCGTGGTGTAACGCTTACTACATAGAATTCTGCACACCTCGAGAGAGATACCTGCGTATTACATTTATATAACCTTAATAGTCTTAGAACTCAAGAGGGATGGTTTGGGTTCTATGTCCCCAAACCACTGCTATAGATGTTAGAAGGAAGAAGGGACTTTTAGTGTCTCAAACTCAGTCCAATGAAGACGTTTATTTATCTTTCTATTTAGTCTCAGAGTAAATGAGGTAATGATCCATTTATCTTGAAATTTTGAGATAGATACATGATACTTATTTAAAATAAAAATTAAAATATGGGGTCCTGGGGGTTGGTACTGGAAAGAAATATCGCTCAAACTCTCTTAAGGGAAAATTGCCACTTACTAAGGCCACTTATTTTATGCTTACAGTTTATGGCGATCTTCTCCACGCTCATCATTGCAAAACGAATAATTTTTAGTTTTACTATATTAAGATTAAATAATATCAGTAAAACAGCCAACTTTGAGAATACGGGGACAAGCCATGCAGCAAACCTTTTACAGAAGTCTTCCACAAGCGCACATATTTGCGATATTCCACAAAGGAAAATATAATTCGCCTTGGCCGGAATTGTCAAGCGCGGTTAAGGTGGATGATTTTTCCTTTTTTGAATATCGCATTCAATAAAATACCTTTATAATATGCATCATTAAACGTCAAAGTAGCCAACTTCCACCTAGTAAAAAAAAAAACAAAGTGAAAAATGAGAAGTCATTTTCTCTTCTGGTTGAATGGAACTACTGTAATATTTTTTACTGTTATCTCTGCCGTTGAGACTCAATGGGTGTTTCTGCTAGAAAATTAATAAAAGGGCAAATCAAATTATGAATAGGGGGGTATAACAAGGTAGGGTAAAGTATGGAAAGATAACATCCCATGAATCGGCGTAAATCCTCCGAAGGAAGCACAGAAACAGGAACGGCCAGCTCTGCGAAAAGCACGTCCGCTCTCGACGAAGTATCTTGCGTGCAATTTTACGCGTACGGGTGCGAAGATATTCTCAAAAGACGTTGAATTTCGCCGTGAAAAAAATCATTTGACTTGACCGGGATACGAACCCATGATCTCCCAATTAATTAACCCGTATTTCAAATAAAATTACCCCCTGAAACTCCTCCCGTATTCGATGGCTTGGTGGTGTAATTTGGCTAACATATCTGACCGGCAATTGGGAGATCCGAGTTCGTATCCCGGTCAAGGCAAATGATCTTGAATTTTTGGTGAACCTTTTGGTGATGAATTTTTCTTGGTGAATTTCACCGTTTTTCGTTTATATCGAGTTAGTGATTTTTGGACGGTTGAGGTCTTTAGTTTTCCATCTCCTCCTTTATTTACTTTTGTATGGTCATCATTTCAATAATCACCATTTCATATTTTTAGCGTATTGGGTGTCAGGGTCACATCGCACAAAGGGGATGTCCGCTGATGAGGCTGGTTTCTGTTATGTATTTGGTTTACGATTATTAATTTTAATCAAGTTTTTTCGTAATACTAAGTTAATTTGGTTCATTTAAGTTTGATTAGTTATTTTTAAATTGAATTTGGATATATTGTGGTTTGTTGTGGAGAAGTACCAAGGGCATTATTAAAGAAGTGAGCTGAGAGGCAAGTTTCTACAGCCTAATTATTGAAACAATAATTAGTCGGTAAATGCCGAGAACCAAGGTCTTACGTTATTGAGGACGAACAAGGAAGCAAATACTGAAGGTACACAATACATATTTCCTCTAACAGAGGTGAACGTATCTTAAAAGCTAATTAATGAAATATAGAGTCTTGGAGTACATCGTATTCAAATATACATTGTTCATGTGTTTGTATGCATTGTATGTTTTAGATATTTCGTGTGGTATGTTTCGTTTGTTTGTTGCTTATTCATAAAAGAAGGGGAAGATGCTATGTATTTGATTTATTGTTATTATTGTTAATTAAGTTTTTGTACAATATATGTTACTCAATTTGGTTTATTTTAGTTCGTTTAGCTATAATTGTTAATTGAATTTGGATACATTGTTGTTTGTTGTGGTGAAGGACCTTGGGGGATTTTGAACACTTGAAGCGCCGGAGCGGTCATTTTGACCGGTTGGGAATTTAAAATGGTCCCCTTTACCTTCACGATGATAAAAAATTGTTGATATTTCGTGACTTTTAATGAATTTGTATCCTACGCCCACATGCCAAAAATTTTGATTCTCGGCTGCATGATTTATGAAATAATTTTTGATATACCTAAATGCGCCAGCAGCGGTCATTTTGACGGTAGGTGTTTTTTCTCATTTTCCTGGTGTGTATGAATAATTTCAGGCATATATTTTATTTTGAAGGTAGTTTATTTTATTTTAAACTCAAGTTTACATTATTTTATAGTAATGAATGTGATTTACTTACAATTTTGTTTTTCAACTTTAACACAAACTTTGGGTTACACTGATTTATCACCAATTGTGCAATATACAATTATAGATGGTGGTAGTTTATAGTACCATAAACATTTTTCAGATTAAATATAAGTATGTTATTTACAATCAGGGAGTAGTGATAAAATGTAAGTAACAGCATAAAACCATGTATAATACTATCAGTTCTACCGTACCAGACTTCATTTTACAGCGGGATGTGCTATTTTCCACCACACTTTTCGTCCAATTTTTATCCCTACGCGGTCAGTAGAGCTTCGGCGGCGCATTGGGTAGGAGCAAAACCTCGATGCACTGAGACAGGTCCCTGCGACGGAGTTCTACTTCGGAAGAACTTATGCAAATTTTGCAAGACTTATCAGAAAACAATTATGGTACTGACAATCTCAACCCAGTGCATTCTGATTCGGGTGATGAAATTACTTTCATCTCTTACACTTCAAGTGACATTGCTGAAAGTGGGAGCGGCAATTCAGACGGTGATGCCTCGACACGAGCGTCTCTGAAAGATCATCTGACGGAAGCACCCTTTCCTGACTCTGGTCAGTTATATTTTGAATTAACTACGATCGTGTATATTAGAAGGAGGGTGTAAGAACATGAAAATTATTAAAAATACATTCGCCGTTAATCTCTTGATAATTTTGGTTAATTTTTGTATACATTTCCTCACTTTTCCTTAGACATCGGTCACAGTGGTACTCAGGGAGTGAGGTTTGGTAGAGGGGGAAGAACAAGAGGGGGAAGAGGACAACGGAGAGGTCGGGCATGAAGAGAAAGTGCAAGGGACTACTGAGTGTCGACCGCTGCCGACGCAATTGAAGGGAATATCCAACTACACAGTGATGCTGCCCTCGAAAATTCTTCCGGTGAGGGTTGCCTCCCTCCAAGACGGGAAGGGGGACGGAAGGGTCGAGGACGTGAAAAAAAAGGTTCGTTTCTAACAGCAGTCGCAACTCGGCTATTTGATAAGGATGGACTCAACGATTGGGTTGTGACTCCCAAGTGGCGTGAACACTCATATGTAATTGTATATTGTAATTGTATATTGTAATTGTATATTGTAATTGTATATTGTAATTGTATATTGTAATTGTATATTGTAATTGTATATTGTAATTGTATATTGTAATTGTATATTGTAATTGTATATTGTAATTGTATATTGTAATTGTATATTGTAATTGTATATTGTAATTGTATATTGTAATTGTATATTGTAATTGTATATTGTAATTGTATATTGTAATTGTATATTGTAATTGTATATTGTAATTGTATATTGTAATTGTATATTGTAATTGTATATTGTAATTGTATATTGTAATTGTATATTGTAATTGTATATTGTAATTGTATATTGTAATTGTATATTGTAATTGTATATTGTAATTGTATATTGTAATTGTATATTGTAATTGTATATTGTAATTGTATATTGTAATTGTATATTGTAATTGTATATTGTAATTGTATATTGTAATTGTATATTGTAATTGTATATTGTAATTGTATATTGTAATTGTATATTGTAATTGTATATTGTAATTGTATATTGTAATTGTATATTGTAATTGTATATTGTAATTGTATATTGTAATTGTATATTGTAATTGTATATTGTAATTGTATATTGTAATTGTATATTGTAATTGTATATTGTAATTGTATATTGTAATTGTATATTGTAATTGTATATTGTAATTGTATATTGTAATTGTATATTGTAATTGTATATTGTAATTTTATATTGTAATTGTATATTGTAATTGTATATTGTAATTGTATATTGTAATTGTATATTGTAATTGTATATTGTAATTGTATATTATAATTGTATATTGTAATTGTATATTGTAATTGTATATTGTAATTGTATATTGTAATTGTATATTGTAATTGTATATTGTAATTGTATATTGCTCAATTGGTGATAAATCAGAGTATCCCAAAGTTTGTGTTAAAATTGAAAAACGAAATTGCTTATTAATCTTATTCATTACAATAAAATAATGCAAATTTGAGTTTTAAATAAAATAATCTACCTTCAAAATATAATATACGCGTGAAATTATTCATAAACACCAGCCAAATGAGAAAAAAACACCTACCGGTCAAAATGACCGCTGCCGGCGCTTTTAGGTATGGGGAAAATATGACACTTCTAGTGTTAAAGAAGTGATCTGAGGGGCAAGTTGCCCAATAAATTCGACCTTATCTGGCATTACGTGGTGGAACAGCATTTCAGTAATAAAATTAAACTGCAGGAGTTGTACTGTCCACTTATCTACAATGTACAATAGTACACTACACGTATTGGGGCGTCATAATCTGGTACACCTGATGATGATTCCCTAAGCGTAGAGAAACGAGTGGTGTATTATTGTACATTAAAGATATTGGTGTGCTTAACCCTTTATGTGCTATGCACGCTTATATGCGTAAGTATGATTTGGTGCCCCTAATGCTATGCACGCTTATATGCGTAAATGCGTTTTGGTGCCCCTACTGCTATGCACGCTTTTATGCGTAACGGAGTTTCCTCGGAAATGCTACGCACGCTTATAGTCGTAGAGACGTATGGTCACCGCGTGGCCTTTCCTATGCTCCTAAGGACATGAAGACGGCTTGTTCGGTGATTTCGAGACCCAGCTTAGCGCGAGCCTTTTTCGGCTGATCAGATCGACCCTTTCCTTCTCCTCTCCACGCGGTCAACTATTGCTATATGCAGTGTTTTTTCTAAAAACATTATTTGTTGTCTATCTTAGAAATCTAGAGTTAGAAATGAAAGCTTTTTTTTTGCTTATCACATGGAAATTTCAAACGAAATTCTAACGTTAATATCAACGGAGTTATAGAACGGCAATCGAGCAAGGAATTAACGTACGCATTTGGAAAAACTTGTCGTTCGACATATAGAAGTATACTAAATCCGTCAATATGTACGTTAGAACTTCGTTTAAAATTTATACACGCTCAGATAAACACTAGGAATTCATTTAAAATATAGAAAAGTCAATGCGAACACCAAATATTTGTTTACATAAAACATTGAAATTTCAGTCAGTTGACCGTGGACTGGAGCTATGAGGGAGTCTTTTAATCCTTCTAGGGTCTGGGACAGCGGCCGAGGAAAGAGGTCGGCGTCCCGCTGGGTTGGGTCCCAAAACGATAAGGGAGCAAACCTCTGCCTTCGGTCAACGCGAGAGAACTTCGTACAGGAGAGTGCAGAAAATTTTTAGAGCATCGTAACGAAGAAGAATTTCCCTCCACGAGGCTTCGGCGCGAAAGGGTTAACCCCTTGAATGCCTATTTTATGGCCCTCTTCTTTCTCTTAAGTCCTCTTCCTTCGACTGGTTACCACGGGTTTTTCCTTAGTACCCTGAGGGTACTACCCTCCCCCGCCCTTATCTTTCTGAATACCTAACGGTTCTTGGTATTTGGCTAGCGCAGTGTGCAAAAGTTTTCTTCAGTTTCAGTTGAAATTTTGAGGAGAGTGCGTCGCTAAGGAGGAACGAATACGGCGATGCTGGACGCTTGGGTCTAATAGAACGCGTTTTCCTCTTTCGTGTATTTTAAAATGTGAGTACCTACTTTTCAATATTTGGAAAGTAAGAGAATAGGATTCATTTTTAATATTTTTAAATAAATAAATATTTAAATTAATCATAGATTATTAATATAATATCTGCAGTTATATATTTTTAACATATTATTTTTTAGCTTCAAAATGGCTCCCAAGAGGAAAAGATCTACCTCCGAGTCATTTATCCTTGATGTTTTGGATCAAAGTGATAGCGATGATGATTATATACCCTCATCTGAACCTGATTCTGATGAAGAGAATGTTTCTGGTCCTGTTGCCTCAACGTCTTCTGCCATCATCAAACGTACTCCAACTTCCCGATCAAGATTTTCATCAGCTTCATCATCGGAATCTTCCTCTGATGATGATTTGGATGCTGATACTGAAGCAACAAAGGAACCAGAAGGGCGGATATGGAGAAATCAAAGGAGAAAACTTAAGCGACAGGCATTTGTAGGTGGAGCGAGCGGCTGCATGGTGAACATTCCTGAGGTATCCAGTGTTCTAGATTATTTCCTCGTATTTTATCCTCCACAAATTATGGCCAAAATATCCGAAGAAACAAATAAATACTATGTTTCTCAAACTACGATGGAGCAGAAGACTGCGAAGTCGAGAGTCCATAAATGGGTTGAGACATCTTCTGATGAGCTTTACATTTTGTTTGCTGTATGCATGTTGATGGCAAGAGTAAAAAAACTTGACGTCAATGAATATTGGTCCAGGGATAAATTATTGCACACACCGATATTTTCTGAGATTATGTCCAGAGACCGCTTTTTCCTACTTTTCCGATTTATTCATTTTTCTGATAACCGTGATCCTCATGGGGGGGGACAGGTTGGTAAAAATTCGCCCAATCATCAACCACTTAAGGAATGTTTTTGAAAAATCTTTTTCTCCCGGGGAAAATTTGTGCATTGACGAAAGTCTTATGCTCTTCAAGGTTCGCTTGTTTTTGAAACAGTTTATTCCCAGCAAAAGACATCGCTTTGGAATAAAAATATTTGTTATGTGCGACTGTGAGACAGGATATGTGCTAGATTTCATTGTCTACACTGTATCGACAACGGATACAGAGGACCACAAGCTTGGTAAGTCGGGAGATGTTGTTGCCACCCTAATCAGCCCTTACCTAAATAAAGGCCACACATTATTTGTGGACAATTGGTATACGAGTCCGGTGCTATTTTCTTGGCTCTATAACAGAGCAACAAATGCTTGTGGAACTGTAAGACGTACAAGAAAAGAGATACCGAAAATGGAAGAAAAATTAAAGAAAGATGAATTGACCTTCCAGACGTCAAAAGAGCTGATTTCCATTAAGTGGTGTGACAAAAGGGAGGTCTGGATGTTATCCACGTACCACGAGCCAGGTTTTGTGAAAACGGGTAAGATGGATAGAATAACAGAAGCTGAAGTGTTAAAGCCCAACATAGTTGTAGACTACAACAAGTCAATGGGGGCTGTGGATAGGAGTGATATGATGATTAGCTCCATTGAACGTATAAGAAAAGCGAGAAAGTGGAATAGAAAACTATTTTTTCATCTGTTGGACATTTCACTTCTCAACGCATATACGTTGTATAGAATTAACTCGAAGAGGAAAATTCCACTGTCAAAGTTTCAACTCAGTGTTGTGAGAGAACTTCTTAAAAAATTTTGGAGGGAGAGGAAGAAGGCCGGAGGAGGGAGAAGATCATCTGAAGAAATGCCTTTCAGATTAACGGAAAGACATTTCATTGATGCAGTTCCTGAAGGAAAAAGGAAATGGTGTGTTGTATGTAAAAAGAATAATAAGAGACGAGAATCCAGGTATTGTTGCCCTGATTGTGATGTGGGGTTGTGTGTAACTCCCTGCTTTAAAAATTATCACATACAAAAGAATTTTTAACATTTGGAAAAACCTTAATTTTTTGTATTTGTGCATCAGCATATTAAGAATTAAATGCATTATTAGTATTATAATTGTTATTATTTACAAATTACTTTTCTTCCAGCTTAAAAATCAGGTGGAAATAAAATATGGTGTTATGCAACCCGTAACACACGTAAAAGTTGTAATCCGCAATAGTTCGTTAAAAAAAAGGTAAATAATTTAAAAAAATAATATTCTGCAAAACAACTACCTAACATAGAAAGAGATGCAAAAAAAGTATTCAGCAGTGGGTGAATATTTTCATGTTTATAATTCAGCATTGGGAGCATGTAAAACTGAGAAAGTATGTAGCAAATAAAGGGTTAAGACCACACAGGAGAAATGTATACTTCAGTGGCGATATTCTGACAAATATAATATATAAAAAATATTATGGAATTTATTTTGGGTATAAAAAAATTCTGCATTAAAAGAATTTTCAAAATACACAAAATTTGTATTCAAAGAATATAAAACATTTTTTACATAGAAATTAGTAAAATAATTTCTACATTACTTATTTTTACATTATTTTTCCATTCTTCAATGATTTTAATCATTATCCATTGACATTAATATTATCATTGTTAATATTATCATTGACATAATTGTAATGCCTATTATTAATAATAGGCATTACAATTATGCGTATCTACTATTACTATATATAGCCGAGCGTGACGCGAGAAAAAGAGCGTGACGTTCAGGAGCGTGACCCCCAGAATCCGATTTACCGCCTGCAGAATTTTCTTTGCATAGGGCGCCTAAAGAAGTTTACACTTCAATAAGTGGACAGTACAACTACTGCAGTTTAATTTTATTACTGCAAGTCACTCAAGCCTATTTATTTAAACTGAAGTTACCACAACTTTTTACCCTTATCCTCCGCGTATGGCGCGTGTGTTTCAGTAAAATAACGGAAATGGATTTCGAGAAAATAGCCGCTGCCTTTGTTCGATTCAATTTAATCAGTGAAATGAATATGTGGAATGAAATGGATATCTAAATGCTACGTACTCACGCACAAACAAATGGTGCGATAGAGCGCGCTCATCTGGGACGGATTACGTATCTTTCCGTTGCCGGGCATGCGCGTTTCGACTCTCGCCGATCGTCGGAACACTTCACTCTCTCTCTCTTTCCATCATCGGGAGCCGGGAGATGAGTTTTGCACGGGCGGATGACGAGGCATTTCCACTTCCGAACATGTCGAGCAAATTCCCTGGAAAAGGGGGATACAGTCAGGGTGAGCCGCCCCTCGGAAGGAGAGCGGGGGTCCACCCCATCACCCCAAATACCCTCGACACCGCAAACAACGCTGACCCTTTTCGGTGACGATTTTGCTGGCTGTAGGTCGTTCGAGGAATTCATTCCATTAGTTGGGTGGGAGTGAGAGAGAGGGGGGGGTCCCACGTCAAGTCAAACAGGGGTCCCCCACCCCCCTTCCTTCTTTAACCCGAAAGGGGATCGAGTCAACCTAAGCCCGTGCCTCGCTGTCAAACATTTTTGCCGAAAATAATTTCCAAACGGGTTTGAAAACCCATGGACTTTGAATATGCGTAGGTGGAGCGTGACGTCATAACAGTGAGGATTGGATCACACAGGGCGTGTTCACGTGCTTTAAGGCATGTCTCGACGGTGTGACGTGATAAACATGGCTAAGGAAAAACGGTCAATGTAGTATTTGCGAATGTTCTGGGAAAATGTAATTTGTGATAATAATTTTTTTTAACATAGACAGCATTTTTTATAGTTAAGGGTATAAATTGACCTCCATTATAATTACTACAATATTTCGTAATCAACCGAGGTGATAGCTGAGCCTAAATATTTTAACTTTTTGGTAATACTTGAATTTGCTGGGATAAGGAAAATTTACTGACGGAAAAAATCAATTCCGCTTCATTAAGTGACCGCGCAAAATTCGGCCATTTATTTTTAAGCTACCTATGTATAGCACGAATTCCTTGGTATGTCCTTTGCAGTGACGGTTTTGAACGAATGCTTGTTTAAAGTTTTTGAATGCCACCTCTTTTTTTGGTTGCATGAGTCGTTCTCATGTTTACACTGCTGGCCGACAATGCTCAAACATTTGAAATCACCATCAACTGATATTCAAGGTCAACGGGAGTATCGAGTGACGGGCTGAATTTGAAGATGTTGTATCTCCATGCATACAAAGCGTTCTCTCCTTTTACACTCAGGGCAGGCACAGTCATGAGAGGTAAATTATAGGTGTAAGGCTTAGAAAAGTTGCTGAATCAAAACAATGTCATCCATAACGCCCAATCCCTTCCAACCTATTTTGTTCAGTGGCATCCATGCTTTGAGGACAGTTTTTCTTATCCTTAGACTTATTTACCCATCATTGTGACTGTACAAATGATATGGTACTCAGCCATGCGCACAGGTGCGAAGATATACACCAAAGACGGTGAAATTCGCCTTGAAAAAATCATATGACTTGACGGCGAATGTGGCACATCATGCGCGAAAACGTCTCCTCTGCTACAATGTAGGCTGGAGACGATAACAACTTATTTTTATAAACCCCCGCTGAAATTCGCCTTGAATTAAGATGGCTTATTTGTGTAACTGGCTAAAACACTTGACAGGTAATTGGTAGTTCCGGGTTCGAATCCCAGTAAAGTCAAATGATTTTTTCATAGTGAATATCACCATATTTGGTATACATTTTAGGCTTATAATATTTATCCTTTTCTGTGTATCCTCCACCACATATAATTTGGAAAATTTCTCTGTTCACCCCTTCATCGCACACTCCTCAATCATTATTTTTTCGTTATTCGATTCTCATTCCGTCTCTTGAGATGGCCATGCCAACGGAGTGCGCTTCTTTTGTATCATCTATGGAGCTTCCATTCCACATTAATTCATTTCCTACTCATTCATGAACCTTTACGTCCTCCTTTGAACGAAAAAATTTCTCAGATACTCCATTCCCACATCATGACCGCTCATGCTTATGCTTATCAGACAATGTACTTTTAGTCGTAGAATTTGGCAGGTTGATTAATGGCTTGGAGTACAATTGCTTTTTTCATATTCCATCTGTCATGCCTTATCCAAATCCGTTTGGTATTATTTTATGTGACAGTTTAACCACGCTACATCATCTTTACATTTAACTGACAGGAAATAAAATACAACAAAAGAATCATCGATCCGGCACTAAAAACGCTTATTTTACAGAGCGAAAACACGCTCTTCCTTACAATTGGACATATTTCCCTCCACAGATCACGTCCTTTCTGGAAATCAATAATTTTTTGAGCATGCATGAATATTTTTTTCTGAATTGGAACTAGTCCGTTTGCTTAGAACCGTACGCATGCTGTCCCCTACCCCTAGTATTCCTCTCCCTTTCGCGCGAGAGACAAAATATTTTCCCCAGAGCAGTCGCTCGTTCATTCCATACGCTCTCATGTTTGCTTACTCACTCGACCATAACCTAGCATCCTTCCTCCATATCCCCCGCTTCCTCACCTCACCTTCCTCCTCTTTACACAGCAAACTGCCTCAATACACACATTAGGTGGTCAAAAGCTGTCCTCTCCCGTTCTAAACATTGCGTCATATGAAACACATTTTATATATATTCGAAAGGGAAAATTTTCAACAAAATCATGCGTTACCATGCTCTTCCATCTCGTCGTTATAAATTAGTACAGAAGTATTAAAAACTACGGAGATGTACGGCTTGGAACTACAAAGCGATAGTAAGAGATAGCAGTAAAATTATACTGTCCATTCCTTTAGCCCAACAGTAGGCATGACAGTTTTAGTTCCGTTTTGGGAAGACTCAATTGGAAGGTACTAGTAAAGGTTATTGGAAAAATTATGCATTAATTCCTAACATTACATAGGGAAAGGCTAAAAGTTGCTAAAAATTCGTTTATGTTATCAAATAAGGCATCTTGCGATAACATGAGGTTCCTCAAACAGTCCATGGTCAACATTTTTCTACTCCCAGATAATTGCATACATTCTTTTCTAAACCACTTTTCAAAAGCCTACAACCATCACTCGTTTCATTACCACAGACACAATGAATCAGATTAACTGAATAGCATGCTCTCCGCTAAAGCCTTAACGTCTGTTTGTTATTTACTGAAGTATTATTTCCCGTTTCTTTCTTCTTGTTAAATGTTTACTTTATCAGCAATTACCATCTTTTTATTTTAGTTATAGGAGAAAAATATATTTTTATCCGAAGTTCTCCCCAAACTATTCAATCTGTTCTGCATGATGCCCTTCGGCCAAGATATTTATCCTTGTGTTCTGAATACATGTGAATTGAACATGGCTTCGAGCAAGTTTTTGATATTCACGATGAAGTTGAAAGACTATTCTTCGGTAGACAGTGCTGGCCCAAGGCATGGGCAAAAGCCTCAAGTGGCCGGTTTTAGAGGCAGTCAGTCTGCAACTTATCGATGAATGTGAATAGGGGACGGGAAGAATGAATGTCGGAAAACGCTCCTGACGTCCTGTATGTGTTTCCACTCAAAATTACCCTCTTTGGTTATTGCTGACATTAAAAAAATACGTCAACAAAGAACACAATGAAACCCATGGACTAGCAGTTTCCTTCATAATCATTCTTACTGAAAAACCATCGCAAGTGGCATAATGTGGCTGAAATTACTCTCGCCCTCAAGAAGCAGCTGTAATTTTAAAATTATTGCTTAACCTTTTCACTGTAAAATTCTAAGGTTGAAGATAACTTTAAAAAAAAATTGAGTTTTTTATATAAAAAAATGAAAATGTTGATGAAACCCCCGAGTATCCCCCATATAAGTGCGCAGTTTAAGAAATCACATTCGATGAATACATTCATTTTTAGGGTCGGCTAGATAAAAATTTGCCCACACTATTAAAACAGCTTCGACCAGCTCCAACCATAGACTATTGATCGGGTTAATTGTGATTATGTCTTAATATAATATTTTCTTCTGAGAAAATGAGAAAAGTAAAATAAAAATTATGCATTTGAAGGAATTCGACCTCATTTATGTTCATTATTAGAGATACTTTGTTACATATTGTGTTTGTTCCTAACAAATCACATGTATTCACTAAAATATTTGACAATAACTGTTTCTGAAGGTCATATTCCTCTATGATCATGTATCCAATCCGATCGTACACGTTCACGAAATTCGCCATATTCCACTACAAGATTGCAATTTTGAGGTTTTAACGTCGTTTTTTAAACTATGCCCTAAAAATACAAGCTGTTGTGTCGTCGCTTACTGAGACGAATCATAAATCAATTAAATACGTTAAGTAGCAAATATTGTTGGTTAAATACCAAATGCCGAAGGTAAGTAGAAAGCATAAAAATGGACCATTCTGTATTCAGGCATCAAATCCGTATAAGCGCGCGTTCCTTAGAATAAGCGAACAGTATGTGTGAAAAGATGGCAAAGAGTTGACCTAATCAGGACCACTACAAAACTTTGTTTAAATAAATGTCCGTGAACCTACTAACTGAATAACGAGTTATTCGTCGAAGTTGTATTAATCTCAAAGCATATTCGGACGGAAGTATAATCAAAATGAAGTTTGTTGAGGTCATGTAAACAATTCGATATAGTGGTCAATTGCGTCAAAGGGATGTTTGTCTCTTTGGCTATAGTAATTCGGATCTTTCGGCTGCTAAGGATATTACCATTTTCAAGAGAAAGCGACCACAGTAAATTTGGATTGAAATCAACTTTGGATACAACGTTTTGAATACAAATGTTTCATCCAAAACCATTTCTCATGGTGCAGCACGTTAGTTCCAAAAGAGGTAAAATAATTTAAGACAATATAATAGTGAATATAAATGGTATCAACAGATTATGAAGTAACTGCGTTTAGTGGCAATTTTAGCAGTTGGAATTGGTTACGTTGGTAAAATAAGGAGCCGAAACAGAAGCGAAGCCATGTCGTTGATATTCTAAATTTGAATGGTAAATGGGGTATCGTCGAAGAAAGTTGTACTATAGTTGCATTTTCAGTGTGGTGAAAGCAGTGACGTTGCACTCAGAGGATCATAGAAGTAATCATCACAGGATTTGAAACGGGCAATGGCGATGGCGAAGGTATGATTCAGGCATATATATTTCAGTTATATCTCGAACTGCATATGATCCCAAATAATTTGCTTTGATTGCCCCACACATGGGTTACCATTAAAAAAGTCCGAAACTAGAGATATAAATTATTTCTTTGGAAAACTCCACGACATAATTTACGTAGGTATATATATGATATCCCGAGTGCAAAAATGTAGCCTAAACATCAGGCCAAAAACTGTTGTAGAAGGTTTGAACCTGCTTATTCATTAATGAATGGCGAGAAAGCTACCCATTTGGCAAAGTCTAACTACGGCACAAAAACATTGCGTATTATTCCCAACTTTTGGCAAGGCCTCTTGAGTGCTAGTTCCCGACTTGTTTACGGAGTACATAATGCATTATATTATTCCCGAAAGTCTTATTTCTTTATTGCATTCCCAAGGATTGCAATTGCATAGTGAAATATGGACTAAAATTATCTCAAACTCGAAGCCATCAGAAAATATAGTAAGCACTATCAGGTATTTATTTTCACCAACCGTTACTCTTTCTTTGATCCAGGTTATGAATTGAATTTTTTTCCTTTCCTATTCAATCCTCTGAAATATATAAAATTATTTTCTCATGCCCATCCGATCCCTGGAAGCTCTGTGAAGTGATCGCAGGCTCTCAATCTGGAATTTATATAATTATATTGGTCTATTATAATGAGGCTAGTCATTTTAAATGGGTAGATATATATGCTTAAGATTTTATAAAAATATTGAAGTGTTTAATGAATGTCCTCTTCAAAATTGAAAAGATTCTATCCGCTTTAACTCCGAATTCCCATTACATTTCTCCTTGCTTCATTCTAGTTCTTCTCATAACCTACAGTATCGTTTCTAATGTTAGTCTTGGATTCCACAGCGTTTAAAGCAATGGGGACTAAAGAAACTCAGCGTAAAGGCCTCAATGAATGGCCTCAATCAATGGGATCAATCTCAAGTAAGGAGGAGACCATCGATTGATCCTTGTCCAATATACACCCTTTGACCTTCCGGCACGGGTAACCAGGGTCAATCGTGGAGGTGTCTCAGCTGTTGTCACCCATGAGAGGGTCAAATGTGATAGTTACACGTTAATCTTATGGAATAATTTACTGACTGTGAGGTTTGCAATTTAGTGATTAAAGGTATTTTAATGGACGTAACGTATGTTTGTACTTAAGGCCACCTCTGAGCTGCGTCAACCTTCTGCCATAAGAAGATACTCACAGCATCGCTGAACGTTATTGAATTCATCACATTTTTGTTAACTTACATATGTATTTTTCGAAACCCGTAAAAGAGCTCTGCTGTCTCGGCTCGGCTGTAAAAAAACGAAGGGCGAGCACAAAAAACGCGGTCGAAAATCGGTTTAAAAAAAGTAGAATTTGCATCTTAGACGATCTTATATTAAAGATCTACATCATTGTTAACCAAATGAAATGTCACCATTTCCATGTCTAAGTAGTACAGACGGATATCTGGAGGATCAGCGCCACCTCTTGAAAAGAGTTTTCTCACGCTAGAAAAGGGGACCGATTACAGCTCCTCATAGATTATATCCAGCATAAAATTAGAGGATTTACTTATTTTTAAACCTATACATCATTTCTACGTTGCCAAGTCACCTCAGTATTGTTGTCGTAAGTGAGAGTAACAAGATGTTCTTCGGCGGTGCTACGTCACTAATTTTACCAGAATCAGTTGGGTGTTTAATTTTAATCACAACTCAGTTACGAGTCGGAAACTTAATAAAGTAGAAATTAAATATATCAGCTGAGATTTCCGCAAGATTTTGGGACTGCACACTTCAAGTAAATATTTGAATGTGAATAATGTTCGAAATAATCGTAACATGGGAGTGAGTTGTCTCTATCGACCATTATGGAAGTTAATAATTTCAAGCTGAAGAAGCTGTTTAATAAACAGGCGGAACGAATTTCCTTCCATTTAAAACTGTCCTCCTTCGCAATCGTCAAAGACCACTTACATTTCTTTCCCATTTCAGGCCCTAACATGCCCGTCGCGTATTTGGAAGAGAAAAAACTGCGAGTAAGCAAAATGCCGGGACGAGGAACGTGGGTGAAATTCAAAGGCGAGCACAGCGTTTTGACTCATCATAATGTTGCTTTGAAGTTCGGAAAAAAATCTTCACCTGTCCTCTTCACATGGGAGCAGTTGAGTTGGTGGCACTCACAGACGAAATGAGGTGAAATAAAGGGAAAGACAGATAAGCATCCGAAGCCCTCGCCTCCTCTTCCGTTCTCGCAGGAGGGCACTAATGGTATCGCTCCGCGTCGCGTTGACTGACGGAATGAAAGTGTCGACCGCGCGCCCGACGCACTCAAGCCAAAGTCTGAGGACGCGCCGCAGCCTGACGCCTGCCTTTGAGAAAGACGGAAATAAGTGGACACATGATTTCCTGCAAACATTTGGATGATTTGCTATCACTTTTTGAGCAAAAATATATCAATTTAGCTTGAATTGAATTTTTACTTAGTTTGAAAGATAAAACTCCCATCATTCCAATTATATCAAAATATTGCGGAAACCTTGCGGAACTACTTTTCGAGCAATTGGCCTAAATGGATAAGCTGTTTGATACGGGATAGATTGCGGCTGTGCACTCCAGAGTTAGAATATTGAAATAATTAGGAATTTATAACTAATAGATTTCGTAAAAAACTAACGGTTTGTAGTTTGTATGTTTTCTCAAATATTTATGAAATATAATCTATTACTCACCGCAGTGATTTTTACAGAGTGGCAGAAAAGCTGCTGTTCTGAAGGCCTTTTAGCCGTACAGCGTGAAAAAATGAGTCTAATTATAGGCGTAGTTAGATATATCTATTTATTTACTGAGAATTTTGGCCTTGTTTTACTATATTTTTGCGCCATTATTTTAAAATATTTAATTCACACTTCTTACAGACGCTGTGGTTAAAATATAAAATTCGAATACGGTATCTATTATGACTAGGGAACTATCTCGCTAGGAAAGGAACACGAAATGGATAATGGCGTGATGGAACCGTGTTCGATAAACAGAGGAGAGTTTCATTTTTGCTCTTGAAACCATTCTGAACATTGCAAAAGGTATATCGGATGCGGTAATACCAACTTCGTTTGAAAATGAAGTAACATGAGCGAGGTATTACTCTAGTCATAACGGATACCATAATTGCATTTTCTTTTTTTTTTTAATTCCATTGACTGTAAGAAGTACGAAATAAATATTGTAGTATTAATGTTCAAAAATATAGTTATGTATGCCAACAATCCTTCGTAATTTATTGAGCATATCCTCATAAGTCTCTAACTTGACTCATTTTTTCATGCTATACGGTGGTAACGCCTTCAAAACATGTTTTCTGTAATTATGTAAATATAATTGTAGTGACTAATTGAATATATGTAATAAATAGTCGAGAAAACATTCAAACTACACACCGTTAGTTTTTTGACGAAATATAAGTGTTATACATTCCTGATTTTTTCAACATTCTCCCTCTGGAGCGCACATTCGCAATCTATCCCATGTAAAACAACCCATCATGTTAGGCAAATTGATCGTAAATGAGTTCAGCAAGGGGTTAATATTTTGATATAATTGGAAAGATGAGACTTTTTCTTTGTAATGAGGTCAAATTCATCGGATTCAAGATGTAGTGATTTCTCGCTCAAACGACCTTAAAACAACATTTTATGAAATCTCTTGAAGACATATGATCATTTCTATCGATCCTTCGTTTTGTAAATTATAGTTCATTTTTAAGAGTAATATTAACGTGAAAAGAGCTATCAGGCATCTCTTTTGGCTGTACCTACTGGCAAAGTGCACGAGAAAACTCCAAATTTTGCTTTATTAAATTTCAAAATGCAGAAATAACAGTTTATTATGCATCATCTATCACTCTTTACTAAAAACTTAATTCTTACGTTAGTGAGAGAGAAAACTAGCGAATGAGAACTCTCCTTTGTATAAAAGTATAACTATTCACCATTTCAGTACATTATTACGCCTACAATATTCCCGAAATATTATTTTTAAGAAGTAGACAAAACTCGGGTTTGTCATTTTAACGCCGTATAAATACGAAATTTGGCCATAGAAAAATGACAAAATCACTTCAAAACAGCAATTTGTAGGAATCATATATGCAATTAAAATTTTGTTCATCCCATTTGTGAAATTAACAATCGCGGTCTTGAAGTTTCAACTAAATTATTCGGTTTTCCTGAGAATATGCAAGGAAGATCATTGTTTCTACGGCAATTAGAAGCTGGTAGTTTTAAATGCCGTTGATATTTTGTGATTTTTCTGCAGCACTTCTAATGTAATCCATGAAAAAAATTCCATTTCGAACGTGACAGATGATTCATGGAATTCGACGTCATGTCTTAATCCGTAAAACCAAAATCTGCCGTCTGAGATACAGGCTTCGAAAAAAATTATTATTATTTTCAATATGATGGTAGCCCACTGTTTCCTTTTGCATGTATACCTTCCCTTCTGTTTGCTGCGTGTTCTGTTACTTAACTATTAAGCAGCCTCTGCAATAATGCAGCTGAATCTTAATGAGCGGTTAGTCTGGAATTATTATTTGTGATCATTTTCAATCTTTTTGACCAGTGGTAGTAATGGAATCCTAACCAACGGAATTTTGTATCAGTTTTCATTGTTATAAATACTGCAGTTCATTTTTAACCAGGCTATAAACTCTTTGAATACCATAGGATATTGCTTGCGATATTATTCCATCGCCTTTCCGGGATTGTTTGAGTTATGATACACAGGAACGTAAAGTAAAAAAAAATTCCAGAAGGTGATTAGAGTGCTCACAAGTTGTGAATATACTTTTGCAAATGATAAAGCTCTATTGACAATATGATGATTATAATGGCAATCATTTCTTCTTCTTTTCCTCAACCCTAAGGTTGATGGGCATCCAAATTTCTTCTTTCCATAGCAAGTCCTTTTACATCTATGTACCTTCTTCCTGCTAAGATCTCCTCCAGGTATTCTTTTCTTGGTCTACATCTTCCAGCACGGCCCTCTACCACTCCTTTCATTAAGGTTGATATCCACTCAGAGTGACGTAGAAGGTGTCCAATCATTGCGTTTCTTCTTTTACATATTGAATTTTGCAGTGTTTGTCCCTCCCCAATTCTTTATTGTACTTCCAGGTAATAATACATTGCAGATTATAATGGAAGTATCGGAAGTAAAAGAAAATAATATATAATCATTTTTAAAAGTAACTACTGTCATTCAAAAAAAATCCGTCAATGCATGAATATTGACTGAAATGGCGTATAATGTTTCGGAGCCACGTAGGCAGAAAGGGCATGTTCATTATGAAAATCTCTATTTTTATGCTAACATTTAACTCTTTTCAGTTCATGCGGCAATTGTGGAGATAGGGTTGGTGAATTGTTTCTGAGGCAGAGTACATTACTCCGCCAACGCGTTCACGGGTTGGCGGAGTAAACATTTTTCGTACTCGTGTGGTGACGGCCATCGCACCTGGCCGCGTCCGTCTCCACTCCAAACGGATTGCGGTCAGCGCTGAATAGGCGTAGAACCTTAACTATGGCTGTCTATTTTTTTTATTGCCACTTCGGAAGAAAACTGAGTTTTCCCCTTTTTATGTGTAGCGTAGGCATGGGAGTAGCTAATGCATGGTGGACCCTTGTAGTAAGGGTCTACATTTTTTTGCCAGCTGGGGAACGTGGTCATTATTGGGCACTTGCTAAAAATTTTTTTTTATGCATTGAACCATTGTGAATATGTATTTAAATATTTACTGAAAGTAATTTTAAAACACACCCCACATTCAAATTCCTTGGTGTTTTCTGTTTACTGTAACAATAATGACAAAGTAATACCAGACAGTTTGTTTATGATTTAGTTTTTAGCCAATTTTTTTCTGTTAAACCATGGAAGCAAAGTGGTTTATATCTCTTCCAAAGTCATGTTGTCCGTTGTGTTATCTGTATCTCAAATCTGAAAAAAGATATAGCAACTCAATTCGATGTAATATTTAGTAAGTATAGACCAGCGCCGTGGTGCGATAAAGACTCACGGTAAGGCGGCTCCAGATGGAAGAAAAAACAAAAGAAGTGAGGAGACGAGAGGTGCACATCGATGCAGGAAACATGCGATTTCATACTTTCTGAAGAAAAAGAAAGCACAAGTAGTTCCTGTTATTTCTTTGATTACTTTGCCTGCGCTCAGGTGGATTAGTTGAAAGCGTTCGGATTTTCCTCTTAATTCTAGCTGACGGTCATGTTCTGTTACGCCATGACAGAGGGGTCCGGTGGGGTGGTTTACACTATTTCCGTTGAGGGTGGCCACGTTTGAAAGGATGAAAGTCACCACAGTTTGTTGTTAGATATCGTGTGATAAACGAGAAGGCTGTTAGGTAGCTTAAGTGAAAAATTCGATCCCGTGAAACAATTTCATTGCGAGTGAATACAGCGAGGGATCGTGTCCTTCCAGGCCAGGACTCGCAGGGCTGTCTGCCGCCCCTGGACAGGCAAAGCGATCCCTCTCCGTCGCACATGCTCGTGGCATACATCCACAGCGTCAAGCAGTTCCTCGCTGTGTAGGTATCCCTCCGCCGTAACGTAACATTAGTGTGAATTCAATTATCGCTCTTAACGCTATTTTACGAGGGAAAGGAGGCCGGTGTTTATTATCATTCACAAATCCATTAAGTGATTTTAAAAATATTTCAGGTATCCCGGCTGCTCTGTGTAGCTCACCGTATGTTGATTTAAAGTCATGTTATTAACCTTATAAAAATGCTTTACTAGACTTTAATGTAATTATTGAAAGTATTTACCTTTTCCTCCAATATGCGATAAACTACATAAAATGTGTAATCTTGTTGCTTCTGATATCATATTTTGTCCTATTTGAGCGAAAAGAATAAGCTCAGAATTCTATTTGATGTTATAATGAGACTCGCCAGTACGCGCGGAGCATTTGAGAGTCGATTTGAGCTCATGGCAAAAAACTATGCAAATTATACTTTTTGAGTCTCTTTCACAGACTCCGAAATTATTTTTTATTTATTGAAAAGAAATTTAATATTCAGCAAATTTAAATGAAATTAGATGAATATTAAATTTACCTAAGAACAATATATTTTGCTTGTAAACATATGTTATCCATTACTGGGCGACTCTTCATTTCTACCTATTCACATATTTACCTATCTTTTTCTACCTACTTGCATATATTCAGGAGAATTAGTGACGGAAGGCAATTATATCTATAGACTTTTTGTTGGAGCAATACAGAATCAGTATTGCTCCAAATGAAAGGTGATTGGAAAATATCAACTAACTCGGGGTCTCCAAAAGAAACCTTCCCTGATTTGCCGCGCAAAATTTACCTAATCAAAGACATAAGTTGACCAATCATAGCACGATAAACTATGGCGGCCAAATTTGAGGTAAACTTAGTAAAATAGCCTGAGTTAAAGGTTGAAAATAACTGATCCTTTTTTGAAGAAAAGTGGGCTCTGATCAATACATTATGATACGTTATATTCCAAAAATCCGACAAATTTAAAAAAAAATCTTTCTCAGCGCAATTTGCCGATAAGATAAATTGGACTGAAATAGGCGTTGAGTGAGACATTTTCTTGGCGAACTGAGGGCAAAGGGCTTCTGATTAGGCGTAGTCAATGCGAGAAAACGCCTCGGAATGGATTTTGAGTCCTTGAGTGAGTGGTCATGACGGGGTTGGGGGGCTCCATCTTGATCGTCTGACGGCTGATCGCTTGGGTGCGCGGCGATCGGCAGGCGGTCACCACGGTGAATCGGTCTGAAACCATCTCCGCCGCACCGGAGAGCGCTTAAAGCAGTCTCGACTGAGGGATATCTAAGGGTCATAGAACACTTTCACAGGGCTGTAAGGCTTTAACCAGGCATGAGTTCTCACTTTCAGTGGATGAAGCGAGTAGGTGTGACAAAATAAGGGTGTGATAACGCAAGTGGACCTGGAAGGATCGTGAGCACGGCCGTGTGCTTTGCGAGGATACTTGCATTAGCGAGGAAATATCACTGAGCGGAAGCCGAGGTACCTGGGCCATATTTTGCGACTATCTGACGGTCGACTTTTAGACTTTCTGATGTTCACAAATGTGTCTCACCACTGATCTGATGCTGATCGAAGGCCAAATAGACACCCTCTTCGATGCACTAACCTATATTCCTGGGCTTGACGGTGGGTATGAGCCGACATGAATTTTACTCGAAAGTTCATTACTTTCTTTGCATTCTATAGTCATACTTATTAGAAAGCCAAAGGGCTTAGAGGTGTGCTTGCGTCATTGTTTGCGGGATGCGCACTGCGTCCAATTCCCTAAATTACCGAATCCTTCTTTCGCAAAGAACTCCGCCCCACGGATTAAAGAGTAATTCATTATATGCATTCTCCGACAAAATATGTTCTGGGAGTAAAGGATTGAGACGGAAAACCCCGGATGAAATACGTTCTCTTAAGTATTTCATCCGGGGTTTTCCGTCAGTATGGGCCAAGATCTGAAACATTACTTGAACTATTATCGCTTGTTTTTCATTGACCACTAACTTTGTTTGGCAAATTCTGTTTTTACGAATAATTTGAAAGATTTGGCTGAGAAATTTCGGTTGATATCAAAATCAGTGCGCCATCATGTGGAAGTCGGGATGTGTACAAGGAGATAATTTACTCCTTTGCCTAAAATTACCACGTGTCACCTCGGGCTCTCCACCACACCCACAAGTGCCCTGAATATGCGTGGCGGCTCTTGTGCCTACTCCAATTAGTTCTCGGATTATGTCTCGTATCATAATACAATATGCCTAACGTGACCTCTTTTATTTCAATGATGGAGCTAGTATCAAAGTTACACAACCGTTTACGTCCCAATGTTCAATTGTCATGTTCAAGAAATGGCGCATTCACGTCAAAACCTTGGCTTCACCAAACAAGGATTTACTTTCAAATAATGTTTCCAGACTCTAGGCCCACAGGATACATCTCTATTGTTGGAGCGAAAGTTTGGCTAGCTGTCGGACAAAATCAAGTCGCGTCACATGTCAACACCGCCTTCATTTTCCTCCTTCTCAATTATTCGCCCGTCACTCCCCCGGGAGCAGGAATCCCCTCAGATGAGGACCCAGTCATTCACGCATGAAGTACGAGGGTCTCTACCGTTGAAGAATCCGAATACCACCACTTACAATGCCAGTCAACTCTTGCCACCTTTAACAAGCATACTCCTTGTTTGGATCCTAATCGTTGAATTGCCACCTCCCTTGCCTCCCACCCACAGTTTTATTTCCTCTCGTAATGACTGATTTAATGTCGCATACCGCCACCCTAGTCACCCCGGGTGCGCGTCGCTCCCTCATTACATCGTACAAATTCTTCTTCCGTCACCTGAAATCCTTCTCCACCCCTGATGTACTACGCTCCCCCCATAAGGTCTTCCCATTCCCCTGAACACCACCTACCATCTCTGAAATCCTCCTGCCACCTCAAGTCCTCCTTTGCAAAAAAGCCCTTCTTCCACTGATGTTCACGTCCTCCCCCTGAAGTCCACTTCCTCTTTCTGAATCCCTCCTCCACACGTGAGGTCCTCCACCCCCTGAATTCTTCCTCCACCCTCTTGAAGACCATCCCCCTTAAGTCTTCCTTCATCGATGAATTCTTTCTTCACCCCTGAAGTCTTCCTTCACCCCTGAAGTCTTCCATCACCCCCTTAAGTCTTCATTCACCCCTGAAGTCCTGCTTCACCCCTGAAGTCTTCCTTCACCCCTCCTCCACTGAAATCTTTTTCCCCCCATTAAACATCTCCTTCCCTCATGAATTCCTCCCACCCCGCTGTAATCTTCCTCCCCACTGATATCCTCGTACTTCTCTGATTACATCCTCCTCTCAGAAATATTACTCCCCCTGGATCAGCTTCCCTCCCCTAAAGTTCTTCTCTCCCCTGAAGACATCCTCTCCCCTGAAGACATCCTCTCCCCTGAAGACCTCATCCTCCCCCCTGGCAATCCTCATCTCCACATGGAGTCATCCTCAACTGAATCCCTTCTCTACAACTAAAAATATCCTTCCCTCATGAATTCCTCCTCCCACACTGAAATGCTCATCCCCCAAAACTTCCTTTTTTCTGTCAAAGTTCTATTCCCCCCTTGAAGTCCTCCTTTTCTGCAAAGGTCTTCTTTCCCATCCCGGAGGAATCAGCCCCTCTTACAGTTCTACTCATCTCCATAAACTTCTCCTCCCCTAATGAAGTCCTCCTTTCACCCTGAAGTCCTCCTCCCTCAGAAATTCTCTGCCTCTACTGAAATTCTAATTCTCCCTTGAAGTTCTCCTTCCCTGCTAAAGCCTTTTCCCCCTGAAATCCTTCCAAACCTTGAAGTTGTCCCCTCTTATAAAATCCTTCATCCACCACTGAAATATTTTCCTCTCCTGAAATTCTGCCCCTTCTTGAAGCAATACTTCCTTTCATAAAGTCCAGTTCTCCCCTTGAAGTCTTCCTCCCACCCTGTTGACCTCCTCCCTCATGAATTACTCCTTCGCCCCTGAAGTCCTCTCCCTCCTGAAGTCCACCTCCCGTTATGAAGTCCTCTACCCACCTGAAGTTCTTCCCCTATTGAATTTCTCCTCCTTCCTCTGAAATTATCCTCCCACTGAATTTATCTCCTATGAAGTCCTCTTTTCCTCATGAAGCCCTTTTCCCCTTATGGATTCCTTGTCCCTCCTGAAAACACACTTCTCCCTTGAATTCTTCCTTACCTCTTTAAATCCTCCTTCCCCATGAAGGCTTTCTCCTCATTTGAAACCGCCTTCCTACCTAATGCCCTCCTTGCCTTCTGATGTAGCCCACCCCCCGTGAAATCCTCCCATCATAAGGTCCTCCCCCACTGGAACCTCCCCTCACCCCAAAGTCCACCTTCTTCCTGTTGCGTCCAATCCTATTCTTATATTATTAACTGCACCTATGTTTATCGTTGCAATAAGAAACTAATTAACTTTAATCCATTTATATGACCGTGCTTCAATTCCTGGAATCCACAAGCATACACAGGCAAATGAAATGGTACAATGAATTTTTGAGTGCCACACAACACCAAACCAACCACGCAACTCTAGCAAAATCAGGTGACTGTTTCACACTCACCTCCGTCTTTATCTTTTCCGAGTCACATGGGAGTCGTCAGACGCGTAATAATTGAGATTGAAAACACTGTCCACCGAGAAAAGTATAAATGGGCAAATTTTTCAAATTATCATTACAAACTGATATTGAAAAACTACCATTAATTAAAAAGAAGGCAAACATACGTACGCTTTTGAAGTTAAAATATTTATCTACCTATTCCTAAGGTAATTTTTTATGGTCCCTGTTTACTTCGCAATGTTGCTACACGCAGAACTACGTTGACAACGATTGAACCTGTTCAATTACGCCCGTGTGTTTGGACAAAAAAGCGGTGTTTTCTTCCTTAAACACCACCATTGTGCCGGGATGTATGTTTGCCATGGGCGTAGACCACCGGGTTCTCTGCTGCATATTAGTCAAGTAGGCGTGAGACCACTTCTTTCAGAAATTCTGTAACTGGCAATGCAATTGTGGGCCTGAGAGTCAAAATAATACAAGATACATGAACACGAAAAACGATATAAGTGCATATGTTCTAAGTTGGTACTGTCGGGTGCCGTCAGTTATCAACAGGAAAAGGAATAATAAAAGGAAGTGCTCGAAGGTGTGGTGCTACGTTCTAGCCGCCGAACACTTCTTACCGGAGTAAAGTATAAAGGTGTCACTAAGCGACTTTTGTCACTTTTGTTACTTTGACTCTCAGGCCCTGATTTGTTACATCTATTGAGTAAAGTACGAGGGTAAGTCAATATATAAGTCGCAAACGTTACGCATACGTTACGTTAAGCTGTTACGAACATTTCATTGGGAACGCTTGGAACATCCACTGTGCGGTCCCGTCTTAGCCTCCAGTGATTTTAATCTGTTTGGTCTCCTAAAAAAACACTTTGGAGGCCAACGTTTTGAACATGATGAGCCTAAGATGTTACCCGTTGGCTGCGACAGCAACCGAAAGACTTCTTTCTTTGCTGCGGACTATCAAGGACTTGTAAAGAGATGAGATAGGTGCTAGAATGCACAGGGTCAGCATGTAGAAAATTGAAATTAATTCAGGAATTTACTTTGATTATTATTGTCTCTATCCAGTTTTATGACTTATTTATTGACTTACCCTCGTACTTCTCACGTTAATTAGATCTGGCTCTGTGATGGAGGTTATGGCTTTTCAATGAGAAGATGAACTGAGGTAAAGGCTGATGGATTGTTTAGATCATTGGGCAGAGCAATTAGAGTCCTTGAATTGAGGCACCATTCAATTTGAGAAACAAGAGTAGCGAATTACTCAAAGTTTACAAATGACACTACCATAGCTCTTCTCAAGTGAAATTGCTGCTGATGAAAGTGAGATGCTGTCATTTCTGCAGCAGTTCTCCAGGAAGCACTTCGTCCCAATCAAGTTTCCTTAGCTGAAGTGGTTTGAGGATAATCTCTCCTATTATAACTTTAAGGCTTATGATACCCAGATGTATCAAAAAAGAAGCTATGACTCCTATCATAGTTCTTTTTGTAGGATGATTTATGAATTTCGACTCATGATAGTTGTCAAGGCCACTAATAATTGGAAAATATTTGGCTGCAGGATACCAAATCAGGCTCAGAGTTTTGACCTTGTATTGGCAGTCCGATACAAGTGGAAGGTGCTCTTCTCCAAGTTCTGGTGGAATGGATTTAGGTACTAATTCTGGATGATTTGTTGAAATCCATTCTTTGTAAATAGTTTAGGGAGCTGCAATTGGCATTCGACATTTTCATTTAGATTGGATGGAAGTCCTTGAGGTACAATCATCTACGTAAAAGTCTTGAGATAGAACCTTTGCTTCCTTTGGATAATCGTCTGCTTTACCTTGCTCTAGTTGTAGACACCTAGTTGCTGGAAATGGTGCTGAAGATTTGCCGTCTGTGACTGTCTTTAACTCAAATAATTATATAGGTTCCGCCATTGAGTTTCTTCATAAGTACCTACGAAACCTAAAATATTTTTTATCCCTCGTATTTTTTTATTCATATTTTCACTATCAGCAGTGAAGTCGATTTGGTGCATAGAAAATTTAAATGTATTTGTCTCTAGATGTTGTTAAAATGTTGGACACAACACAAGGTTATCACTTAAAGAGCTGCTGGAAGTTGTCTTTGCTGACGCGTCGAAGACTACACTCGTCTAAGTAGTTGTGCTTGAATCCTTCAGAACACGATGGTGTGATAGGAAATGCGTACTTGTTGAACCACAGTCCAACTCATAACGACCTTTATGTGTTCAAGAGATTTGCACTCAGGTAAAACTCTCCCATAGTCTGCACGTAGATTAGAACGTCTATAAACAAATATTTTCTGATGATGAAGGCTAACGGTTTCTATTTCAAAAGATTCACCCAGCTGTTTATGACTTTCTTTAAAAGTTAACTGGTTTACATATTGTCTAGTGGCATCCATGGTTGAGCTGCCGATGTATTCCTGCTCGCATTCAATTTCTATTTTATATCGTGGTTGAGTGGTTTGTCATCTCCCTTAATCGCTGCTACTGCTCATCGAGGCTGCATGCCCATGCATGGAAGGAAGTTTTATTTGGAGGAGGAGATGAAGTTACCGTATCATTCAGTGCCTTTGCCACTGAATGATGGCAGTAAGTTATAGTAGGTACTTAACGTCGGATTCCATCTATTCCATCATTTCTTGTCGCTTTATTAATAAAAATACCTTTTAAATGAATAAAAAAGAGCTTTTCCACTGAAATTAAGTAATTTTTTATTTAATAGCTCCAAGTTCCTTGACTGTGGATTGATCGAAACGTGATCTGAAGGTTAGGTTGATTGAACTGATCCTTTTTGCTTTACCAACGAATAATTCATTGTTGCTAGCACTTCCTTGTATGGTACTCAAAATTATTACAATTGAAAAAATGTTGCTGTCAGTCACATTAGTGGAAGAACCTTAGCTTTGCTATTTCCGTTAGTTTTAACGGAAACTATAGCAGTTTCTTTGGTTAATGTAAAGTTAAAATTTAGGAAAATAAATTTTCGTAAAACATTCATGGTTTAAAATTTAGTATGTTACTGTTTCAAATTGATAGCATTTATATGCGTTGTCATTTAAAGCAGTGAAGTAAAAATAGTAAAATTGATCTCATAGCATCGTCCTCATTTACTTAAGTATTTTAATATTTGGGGGTGTTTTAGAACCAGACGTACCTATTAATGCCACAATAATCGGCGCGCCTTCCTAATGGTAAAGCTTTACCTCAGGCCTAAAACCTACTTTCCATATCATGAATAGAGTCTACAACCTGATCCGCTATCGTCTCAAGATTTAGGCATGTTTGTGTAATGCTTTTTATCACCGTTCCGAATTCATTTATTATCACTTCTATCACGGCTAAAACCCGTTTCCATGTCAGAAACGGTTTCGGGCGTATCTTTGTGGAAGTCCTTCACAGTAGGAAAGATAGATGAATTTTCAACACAGCTTTTTACATTTGTAGTATTATTTTTCACGACCATGGTTTCGTTGCGATGAATCTGAAGATGATATTCTGTAACGAAACAACGTAGTGAAAAATAAAGTGTTGAAAATTCATCTAAAATACCTACAGCTTTGATATCTCAAGGAAGGTACTAACCTTCACCACGAGTCATCGAGCCTAGAGGTAAAGAGGTAAGGTATGCTATTTCACTCCACCATCCATGTTTCTTCAAGAGGTTGACATCTCATTGCCAATGCGCAAAAGATAGAGATGCAATTACGTGGTCTCCAATTGTCATAGCTAGGTGAAAGATTTCCTTATTCCGGGTCGTGCTTTTCTGTGGGAGTTTTTTTCCCCGGGGCAAAACTCCTCCGGGACTCCCCAACTTCCTCTTGGAAGAATCCTCCAGAAAATTATCCTTAATTCTTTGAGTCAGTGTGAATGGGACTGGAAGCCTCAAAGGAAGGAGGAGTGAAAGGAGTGGAAAATGAAATAAGAGAGGCCATGGGAGTGGGTAGGTGGGAGGAGGTGGGTTGGAGTCTGAGCTACCGGTGCGTTAGGAGTGTTCCATTTGGGGGAGGGAGGTAGCTCCGCGTGAACAACGATCCCCCCTAACCCTCTTCCTTCTACCTCTCATGTTTTCCGTGCTTTCATTATTCACGGGGCTGGGGACACGGAGTCGGGGCAAAAGTGCCTCCGGCCACCCCTGAAACCCACCCCTTTCCCGCGCGCACACCCACCTAAAACCAGTCCCCGCACTCGTCTGCCTGCCCCTGTGTTTCTCTGTTAAGTTAGTTTGAGCGAGATATTTCCCCAGTCATAATTGAGACCATATTCGAATTTTATTTTTTCATTTCAGCGTCTGTAAAAATTATGCAGTATATACTGTAACATCAATGGAGCAAAAAAATTGTTATACATGACAAAAATTCTTAATAATTATAATAAATATATATACATAGGTCTCTAACATGACTCAATTTTTCACGCCGTACGGCTAAAAAGCCTTCAACACAGCAGGTTTTTTGTGCTTCTGTAAAAGTTACTGCGGTGATTAATTGATTAATTTATATAAATAGTTGAGATAACATACAAACTACACACTGTTAGTTTTTTAACGAAATCTAGGAGTTATAAATTGCTATTTTTTCAATATTCTCCCTCTGGAGCGCACAGCCCTATGCCATATAAAACAGATTTTATTTTCAGGCAAATTGCTCGAAAAGTAGTTTGGTAAGGATTTAATATTTTTATGACCCTGGAAAGATGGGAGTTTTTCTTTAAAATGAGGCCAATTTCATGAAATTCCAGGTTAATTGATTTTTCGCTCAACCTACCTTAAAGGAAGGCTTATGGCGTGCGTAGGTTCACCCGTGTCGAGTGAATGCGTGCTTGCGCTCCCCAAAGTAGGGGGCGTGGTGAGGGTGGAGGGGAGGGATGGGGGAGATTACCTGAGTGTAATGAATATATTTACACACACATTCCGTAAATGACAAGCCATTGCAAAATGCATGGTGAGGCTCTGTCTTAGGTGAGCGCCAGCGTGTGGGCTTTCCGTGCATGCGTGTTTGTTACGCCCGGCTCAGACTACTATCGTACATACCATTGTAGCAGCCCTGCACGCATTCACACTACCATCATAACTCACAACTACTATGTCAGTGCTACCCTCACCAGGAATCGTTGTGAACAAGTTAAGAACAAGCGAACAAAATGAGGGTTCCCACATCCCCATGGCGTTTTGAGACTTTCAAAATGTTTTTACCAGCAAATTACACCTATCATACTTTATTTATCAAAGTACCACCGTCTGCTTCAATATAATAAATGACTTCTTTAATTATCGTCATTCATAATTTCCGGTTTTCGCTCGTGATACCAGCGCTTACCAATGTTAGGTGGCAGCGTTAAAAACTTCGTGTTACAGCTGTCCGGACATGCACACTACGATTTCCGCCTACTATCGTAAGGACGATCGTACGTACGATAGTTGTGTGAATGAGTCATTAGCGGAGAGATAGTAAAGCTCCATTTACACTACAGTCGTACGTAAAGACGTAGCAACCCTACAAGCTTTTAACAGCCATTGGCGTTGCAGCAGTCAGAGTCCTCTGGGTTGCCGATAATATATGAGGGAGTAGTGTTGAGAACGACCATTCAGAGGACTCTGACAGCTGTACCTCTGTGTTGCCCTCTCCAGGAATTGCCTCGAACAAGTGAAACGCAAGCAGTTATTTTCAAACGAAATTAGAATTGCCGCATTCATAATACCTTTTTCAATTATCTCAATCGTCTCAGGCTTAGCTTTGTGGAAATTCATTTTATAAACGAAAAGGAAAACGCTGTCTTATTCCACCAATTTTTTTGACGGTACGATTAGTTTCGACACAGCGGCGTTATTTTTAGGTTCCTTCAGGTACCAGGAAACTAGTCGTACCGTAAAATTAATTGGTGGATTAAGACAAAGTTTTCCTTTTCATTTATATTACCTTTTGCAATATTTGTAAATGTTCCAATATCAAATGAAACTCTTCTCTGTTTATCAAACACGGTTACATCTCGCCGTTTTCCATTTTATGTTCCTTTTATGAGAATTGGATATAATGAGAGGTGAATAAATCAGAAAAGACTCATGTGGGTAATACAAGGGATTGGGTAAATGGGCGGAAGCATGGACAATTGGTCATATAGATAGAATGGAAGACGTAAAAATAGATATTATTGCCGGAGATATGCTTCCAGATGGAAGATAAGGTGTAGGCAGACCAAGAAATAGATGGTTGGACTATGTAAGGATGGATTAATCTGAGGATGTACTCAAAGGAACAGGAGTAATCCTAGGAAGGAAGAGATAAGATGATATATTCTATCTATTTGACCAGGCATTCATACTTCCCCCTTTTAACCAATCCTTCGTATTACTCACATGACATTCTTTTTAAAAAAAGGTCATGCTCATATTTCAATGGAAAACCCGATCGTTCGATATCACATTTGTTTCAATCGTATCGAAACCACGAAGTTCTGGATTCTAAAGTTATCACCCTGCAAATGTTACAACACCTTTTCCATTTAGGTACCTCATTGTCACTATGCCATACCCATGTTAAAAGAGCTATGTAAACGAGGAAGATACAGGTGGTCACGAAGGTCATATGAACCTGATTTTAGCCACCATTGTTACAAAGAGTGCATTATAATACGGCATTATTTCATTTGGAGTGGAATATTACTGTTGGTTACAACGGAAAATACTTGTTATAGCCGTATATTATTTGCCTAAGAAACCAACCGGTTTACGAGCCTTAAAAGTTTTCTACTGGATTTACACTTCTATTTATTGAGGCAGCAGTTTAAATAAATGAGACACTTTCTTCAAAAATCAGCATTAGAATAATGTTTTTCTGGTCGAGTTCATTGATAATTAAGCTCATGTTTTACATTAGGTATATTTACATTTCTTGGCATCATTGGCCACAACTTCACTTTGTGATAAAGTATATTTGGTTCCATAAATGCCTAGTGGTGGTAGTTGTAGAGTATAGAGTTAAATGGGAATATAAAGTAATTATTTACATTCTATGGCATGCGTATCCTGAATGAAATATCAGATTTAATTGATTGAAGTGAATGGAATGTTAAGGATAGCCAGTATCTACAACAAGAACATCATTAAAATGAACAGAAAGTATTTATTAATTAAATTATGATAACACTGGCAGATATACTCGTTGATTCTCTACGGGAGAGATTAGAGTATGTAGAAATATGAACTGATTATAATCTGATGGTAACATTTAAAAATTTCAGTTTGCACAAAAAAGTATTCAAGGCGGATATATTTTGACACCACTGAAGAATTCAAGAGGCCATGCTGGTTTGATCGTATGTCACTAGGGATTAAACACCAACCATATCACGTGAAAAGTTAACTAAGCTTATATTAATTGTTTAGAATGCGTACAAACTGTTTATTATTAACTTTCTATTACTCACGAGTTTACCTTCATTCCTCCAATCTCAATCTGATGCCTCGTTGTAGAAACTCCGTTACTATGTGTTCAACTTCAGAATGCTATCGGAATATACCTTCTACCAGTCATTTGTTAATTTTTTTGGAGCCATTACCCATAGTTCTTACGGAATAATTCGCCTTTCGTGCATGTCCCATGAACTCTGTTATCATCAGTGTAAGAAACAAAATGAACGCGAAATTATTTAGTGACACCAAATATGGACACCGGTCTTTTATTACGTGGAAATTTGACGTGAAATTTATAAATGAAATATCCATTATCGCATTTCATGAAATCTCCGAGGAAGACTCTCGCACCGCACGCATAACGAATCATTAGAGAGTTAAATTTTGAGAGCACCGGGACTAGCCATGGTGTCACCTTCATGGAGTCACCAGTATGTGCACATAAGTGCAAAACTCCACAGAAGAAATTGGTTTCATTTTTGTTAGGATAATGGATAATTTGCGAAATAAAAGTATTCAGTACTCGATGCAATGTGGTATATTCAATACTTGGAGATACAATGCTTACTTACTTGGATGTTCGTTCGAGACAGACTTCCGCCAAGCACGGCACATCACCGTGAAGAAAGTAACCTCCAATGCTACCTATATGGGTTTTCACCCTACTAGTTATGGCACACAATTCGAATACAAGCACAGCGCTTAATTTTATTGGCCGAGGAAAATGATTTAGGGGCCATTCAAGTATTACGTGAGGAAATTTTGGCCGATTTTCAACTCCTCCTCTCCCCCATGTTAGACAACGTAAGATTTCATGATCCCATCCCCTCACAATATTACACAAGTTGTAATGTTTTTACAACCATGCATATTGATAACTATATACTTTTGGGAGATTCCCTGTCCATGTGTACAAAAATGCAACTCACCCCCTCCGGTGCTTTTATTTTGTACATAGTGATAGATAAATTTATAACTATATATTTTAGACGGATATCGATATCGGGTTCCGAGATTTTTCGATTCACAGCAAATGCAATTGCAAAGAAATGATTTTACGTTTTTCTGTAATTTAGCGTCAATTCAAGCGTACTGCCGCAGCGGTATTATTTCTTTGTCCGAAGAAATTGGACGGGAATGGAAAATGTCGGTTTGTTATGAAAAATATGATCCATCTCAGAAGTGACTATAACCTTATGTAAGATTGTTTCGGATCTCCTAACTCCCCTACGTAAGACAACGTAAGGATAACTCAACCCCTCTCTCCCCCAAAACGTCTTACGTAATACAAGAATGAATCCTTACTCTATTTGCCATTCCGCACTTCTTTACGCTTGTTAGTGACACTGTAAAATAAATGCTGTAGTTTTTCACGGTATCCTAAAACTTGTCAAAAGAGAGAAAATCTCTTTGTGTTCTATGTTTGGCTATAACCTCGCGAACGGTGGCGCAAAACGCAAGGTTAGGACTGCTTCTGTGACATCATATGTCCAACTGCCCTGCGCTACTTGTTCCTTCAAATCCCTCAAACATCCAACGCTAAGAAGTATGCCTCAGTACTTTAATTGATTAAAGCACTCGGCGCGATATCGAGTGATCCGGGTTCGAGTCCCGGGGAAAGCAAATTATTTTTCCCCTGTGGAATTTCGCACGTTTAAGAGAGGGTCAAGCTCTCCTATTCGATGGCGATTCTATGGCAGAACAATGAAATGGATTATTTACCTCCCGTTCAATTTCACATTTCGACAAAACGCCACGAAGATAAATACATCGCGCCCAGTTTGAAGGGAATGAGTGAGTAAATTTACACGGTTAAGATCCTATTAAGTCAGCGTGGCTTTTTTTTACGAGCGCATTAAAATGTCTCATAATTTTTTAATTCGTGTAATGTTTGGCGCTTGCAAATTGACTCGAGGTTATTTCAGGGAGGAAATATAACAATGCATCTTTTTCATCATATCGCTGGGACGGTGCCTCAAACTCCGTCTGGCGTAGTCAAGGGGAGAAAGAAATGATGCCATCAAATGTATTGACTAGCCTCGAGGATCGCGGGAGAGTAAATAAGAAGGGAGTTTAGGTGCTCGCGGTGGGACATTTATTCTCGAGCTGTGCAAGACAGACGACGCACTAACGTTCCCTTTCCCGTACCGTAATCCTTCTCAGCTATCCGCACCTCGGAAGGCTTTTGTGACACCCACTTTCTTAACCCCCCACCCTGCTTACCTTCTCCGTCGAGACCGGCGCCACCGTCTCCGCCCGGAGTGCCCTTTAGGAATCCACTTGCTCCTTCGCGAGCAAACCAACCCTAAGACAAAGGAGGATTTTGACCCCGTTCCGGCAAGCGTGTCCATTTCCGCTTCGCTGACTTAGTCACCAAGGGGATTACGTGGAAAGGTCGCCACTGAGTATTTACGTGCACACCCTGTCGTGGTCCGTCGGTTCAGCGTTTCCTTCGCTCTTCAGGACCCATCTCCCTACAAGGATTCAGCCGGAAATGTGAAAATTATCGCCGCCAGAAGAGTACTTATTGCCCGAGATGCGACCCTGATGAGCTCTATGCATTGACAATCAATCACGAGAATAATTAGCGCGGCCCTCTGCCAGTCAAAAGTAACGTTGAAGTTTTGTGAAAAATGGTATTTCTTTTTAAAGTGAACCGGAAAATCGCATTTTCCACCGAAAAAGTAGCCAAAGCATTTGAATGTTGATTAGGAACTCATAAAATCTTTAATCAAAGATAGAATTTGATGAAAGATTTTTTACCCCATTAGTAGACTTAAGTGATTAAATTTGCCATGAAAAATATAATTTGATCTTCAAGGTGTCCAATAAAAACGTGTACTACTGTGACACTTGTTTAGTTACTGACAAATTTTCAATCCTTTAATGTCATTATCAAGGTGATGCATCGTTTTTAGCGAAATCTTGTATTCCTCTTTGAAGGGGAAGAGCTGGTAAAAGTGCTTTGGATGGGGAATGTATGGTGAGGATAGGTCGAAATGTAGGAAAACCCGGCCGGGGGGTCGTGAGTCATATGTCTCAATTGAATGGGGGCTTAACTCACAAAATAAACAAAAGAACACAACAGGACAGCGAAACTGACTTGAGTCGTGATGACAAAAGACATATAAAACTACAAATACTTCACCGGAGCACCAAGTAGAGTCACACAAGAAAGGAATAGCAGAAATGCGTCACGCAGTAAACAAAAGACCACTGCAAAAGAACAACTGGAGTCATGATGATAAAATAAATATGAAACACTAAATACCTTCGCCAAGCACCATGCGGATTGAGAGACAAGAACGGAGTTACGTCTCACAGCAAAAGATAAAACAACCGGATAAAATACAAATATTCCTTAAATACCTTCCAGGAGACGTTGGTTTATAAAATGATAAACTGTATTTGTCAGGGATGAAAGGTTTTTATAGCTTAGAAGTAACATTTTTTAAAAGTGAAACTTCCGATATCTGTTAAGTTTTTCCTTGAGGAGACTTAACATAGTAGGCGTCTGAATGGCTTTATTAAATATGTGGTTATCAAAACCAATACATCTACAATACGCGTAGCTATAGATTTTTATAATATCTAGTCCCTTATCAAAATTATCTGCAGAAATGGGTACATTAATAGGCCTATGTATAAAACATCTGAACGATGCTATTTGGTGGCTAAAATGATGGATCGAATCTTTTGGAATTATTTCGTCTGCAGGCGTTGGTTGTATTTATATGGAAAATTCAATTGATCCATTTTCTATATTTATTGATAGATCTAGGAATTTAATTGTGTTACCATCTTTATCAACTTTGACATTAATGCTATTATATCCCTAGTAAGTTAAGGAAGTTTGGAAAACTTTTCAATACACTCGCTCATAAGTATAAAATGTCATTTATATAACGATAATAACGCAATACATTCTTAAGGGGATTATTGGAATTGAAGAGTTAACTTTCTAAATTGTTCTTAAATATTTCCGCCAGAAGTGGAGCCAAAGGTGAACCCATAGAAAGGCCGAAAGATTTTTTATAAAAATTCGTATTAAACAAGAAATAATTTTGATCAAGGCATAACGGTAATAATTCCTTGATTTCAGAGATCACTTGATCACTGCCTACCATTACTGATCACTACCATCTTTTTTATTTGAATCTATGGCTATAAGTATATCACTAGCCTCCGTTGCTGGAACGGAATTGATTAAGTCACAAGCATTGAAAGACACCAACTTCGCATTAGCAGGTAGTAGTAATCCAGAAATTGTATTCACTAAGTATAAGGAATTCACTATTCTATGCTTTCATTCCCATGAAGTATATTCTTTTAAGCAATGGTTCAACCAAATGGCTAGGATATAACAGGGTACAGAATAATATGGAACCACTGGATGCATTGGAATACTTTGTGTGTATTTGGTAACCTATACAGTCTTAGAGGTAAATAATTCAATTCGCGTTAACAATAGACAATTTCTCCTTAGCACTCAATACTGATTAATAATTGGATCTCAAGTGTACAGTTATTTTTTGAAAAACTGGATAAGAGTCCCTATGTCAGCTTTCAAAATGTTTTTCACCTATGAAATGTTCACACTTTTTAATGTAGTCACACTTATCCATAACTGCAATGCTGTTCCCCTTGATATCAGTTCGGTCAGTTAAAAATTACGTATTCAAATCACTTTTTTTCGTTCACCTCACATGATTCTACATCTACAAAATACACCCTGTAAGCCCTCTCATAGGTGTGAGGCATGGGGTGAGTAGTCACCAACATGTATCACACAATATCCTGTTAAAATTAATGTAACTACGACAAATGATGCATTAGCATAAATTGCTTATGCTTTTCAGGAGACGAAGTATAACAAGCATACGCTACACTATACATACGCTACCTATGTTAGAAGGACTGTTATTATTTATGTATATTGTAACTACATATATGGACAGAGAATCAAGAGTTATGCTAAAAACAGCGTCATGTGAGTACTAGGTAGCAGATAAGCATACTAGAATTTGGAAGTAAATGAACTAACTAGCTACACTGACTATTAACAAAACAAGTTAAAGGTCTCATTGACAGCTGTCAGGGTCTCTTATCATTTGCGGGAAAATTACGTTTTAAATCTGATCGTTCTGCAGTCTAGTTTCTAGATCAAATGTAGTATGTCGGATTTCGTAAAATAATATTAACGTCGTCAGTCGATTGTGCAATGAATATCAGGTTTTCATGAGTAATACTCTATGGAAGTCCAAGATATATAAGCACATTCTACAGTGTGGAGAAGTTTAATTTTTAAAATGATTATTTTAATTTTTTTATTGAAAACTTGGCATGCGTGACACAGATGCTCTACAATTTTGAAAGTCTAAAACCCTACGCCGACTTGTTTCAGCAGAACCGTGAATTCATATCTCGGAGCAATATTTAGCCGCGGGATAAGTTCGGGGAGGAATTGATGGAAGAGAGATGGGCGCTTTTGAATTCACAATGTGGCCATCATGGCGTAAACCCGCATCGCGCTCGAAAGATTGTACCGACTGTACCGGAGAGAGAGGGATAGAGTGCGGGGGAGGTAGAGACTCAGACACGGAGAAGCAGGACTGGGGAAAGAAGACAGGGGAGGCAGGCACAAGAGATACTGGATGAGATTTAGACTCCCGTTATGTATCGTTATATGACTGTAAGGTAGGCTTTCAAAAGTCTTCCACTACAATCAAATTAATCGATTGTGGCGATACTTTGTGGAAATTGAAGATAGAATTCATTGTTACAAAAACACAGTACAAATTTCACTAATTATTTTTAATGCTGTGGACCGGTTTCGACGACTAAAGAGTCATTTACAAGTCAAAACAGAAGGAAGTGGTCCTTCGCTGCGGTGCAGCTATACTTCAGAGGTTTCTTAAATGATTTACAATTTTGCCCTCTGACCAACTTCTTTTTCTTCCCTATTTTTTAGGCATCACTTGCCATTTAAAGAAGAAGTGCTTTTTCAGGCCTCTTATACCTATTCCTTTCTTGTGCCTTGTTCTCACCCAGCTCATTAAACTTCTTTATACTACTTCCTCTTAGTTTTTAAAAGTAGTTTTCGACTTGTGTTTTTATTTTCGTTTTTTGTAACTATGCCAAGTTGATATATTCGTTTGTAACAGAGTATGGTATTTCGAAAATCGATCGTACTATTTTCCTTTCAGTTATTTCCAATGTTTCCATTTGCTTTTTATTTAGTAAACCAACCCATGCGGGTGTGGTATATAACAGTTTTGTTTTAATATACATGTCGTAGACTAGTCTTTTAGCATTTTTAGGGGTTGCACTATTTTTCAGTATCGGGGCAAGTCCCGGACTTACGCCTAACACTTGTTCTGTTATTATGTCCTTTGAAGTTTAGTTCACTATCTAGTTGTATGCCAAGGTAATGGGCTTTATCTTGCCATTCTATTGGTTGCTCATTGATTCGCATAAATTGCCTTCTTGGAGTCTCTGTGCTTCGTAAATGTTACCGCTTGTGTCTTTTTTGGTGTTTAATAGTAATCTCCATTTTTCATGCCAGCGTACTATCTTGTTTTTGTTTATTTCGGCGTAATCCACAGCTAATTTCGTATTTTACTCCTCTACAAAATTGCCGCATCGTCAGCGTAAAAAAATACCTTGGTGTGCCAGTCTTCTTTGTCTCTCGGGAAGTCGGTAGTGAACAGGTTAAAAAGTAGTGGGCCATATATTTGTGGCACTCCCGAGGTTATCTCTTTGTCGTTACTTTTCTCCTCTCCCCATTTCACGAATAATGTCCTTTCTTTTAAATACGAGTCCGTCCATCTAATCATCCATTTCGGTATACCAACTACATCCATTTTAAAAATTAAGCCGTTATGCCATACCGTGTCAAATGCCTTGGATACGTCAATAAAAACTCCTTCCTGTTGAATGAAATCAACTATACTATGGATTTGCTGCGTCGTGGAGTGAAGTTTTCTGAACCATACTGCTCCTCCGGCAATATGTCGTTCGTTTCTACGTATTCTGAAATGATCGGCACTACCACCCTTGCCAAGAGTTTTCCTAAATTAGAAATATAAGGCAATGGCCTCATATCATCTGGCTTGAGCGTCTTCCATCCTTTTTTAGGGATGCACTTTGTCATAGTTATTTTACATACTTTAGGAAAGCACCCTGTTTGCATTGATTTTTACTCTATTTCTAGTATATACTCCCTCGCTTCAACAGGGATTTTTTTAATTACCTCAATTGTTGTTTCATCCTCTCATCGTGGACGGATTCATGTACTTTTGCGTGAAATAATGTATGAATCAGTGGTTACACGATGCATGAAACCGCACATGTGTTTTCACAGTTTTCTGGGTACGTATTTGCGATTGTTGTTGTTTTTGTCTTAATGAAGTGCAACATTCAAAAGTTCAAATATTCAGTGACTACAATAAAGCTGACAAAAAACTTTATCAAAATCATCTTCGGATTTACAGCGGTACCTACTTAATTATCTTAAATTCCATATTCGTTTTCTTGAGTGGTAGCTCCTCAGACAAAAGATACCCGAATGGACTTGCAACGTCCCTTTTCGTAAGTATCTAACTTTCAATCGGGAATATTGTTGCCATGGTGAGGTAATTTTTTAACTCAATTATCACATAATTAAAGCTGAACGAATATATTGGATCAAAAGATCATGTAAAACTTAACTGTATATTACTTGAGGTATAACCTTTTCTGAAAAAGTGCAATTAAACACTTTGTAGAGGATCAATAAGAACGCCAGAGAATATGTATTAACTTGAATTATGAATAACCTCTGCTGTTATACCTAGTGGCATGATGGATTGTAAAAACATCGATTAAGTTATTTTCGGCACGTTTAGGAAATAAAGTCGTTGAAAAAGTGTATAATGTCCCCATCAACGGATATCGTTGCTCCGTGTACATGACGGAAATCTTGAATTTTATCTTCGGTTCCCACTTTAGTTTTTCACGTAGACTTGGACGCGTGTTTAAAGAGTATCTGTTTCATTTTCGAGCTCAAAGCTGAGGTATTCACTAACTAGCTGATACTCTGCCAGTGACATAACTACCTGAGAAAATACATTTCTGAGACAGTCATGCAGGCATACATTGATGATAAAGCAAAAAACTAAATAATTAACGGCCAATCATAAACTCGTGGCGCGAGCTTCTCAAATATTAGTCGCACAAACGAGGTAGTTAGTATGAAATTCACTTTCTGCTGGACTAGCCCTCCCGGCATTCTTGATCTCGCTAAGAAAGCTTTAAGCTCTGAAAACCGATAGAAATGAACACGGAATACGGGTAAAACTCTGCTAGTTAATCCATGTGCACCTTTGTTTTACTATAGTCGACGGAATGAGTGGCAGGTTGGTCCAAGCAAGGAGTAATGGTCTACATAACGGGAGAGGTCCAATGAAGGCGAGAGGACAATGCAGGGTCCGAAGGGGTTAACCCAGGAATGGGAAAGGTGAAACAGACGATTTAAGTCCTAGCGAAGCCGAGATCAAAATGTTAATCTAAAAGAGCCGAGTCGAAGGTAAACACAGAATCCCACAGGTCAACTAACTGAATACGTCGCTTCCGTTTTCTGCCAATAGGTGTCCCTGATGTCAACTTGTACGAATGAATGAACGAAATTTGAACATGTGATTCTTTATGGATATTCTTTCATGCATTCGCACATGTTGGGGTGGTTACACGATACATTTTTGATGAAACATATTCTCGTACGTGTTAATGCATCGTGTAACCAGGCCTCAAGAACCTAAGAAGTTTATGAAAAGCACTCAATTTTAACTTATAGTTCCTTTTTTAAAATTAATTTCCTTCACCTGAGAAACATCAACCAAAAAACTTATTTAAATAAAACTTTATAGGCATTAGTAATCCAAATATCCTAGTAGAATAGCAAAATGTAAAAGTAAATTTTATAGGTTTCTGTGTGATTAAGTAATTCTGTGTGACTAGGTATCCAAAGGGATTACAGACCAGGAATTCGTTTTCTTGCATTAATTTGTCAAGACAATGAGACTACACGTATACAGTTTTGATGCAAAATGGCTGCTCTTGGCATTTTAACGGAAGCATTTTCAAAGACTTTACTCCCTTCTTCTAAGGACGGCAATTTTCAAGGATAAATTGCATCAGAATTTGCGGGACCATAACTTCAAGATAAAGTTCAAGTCATAAAAATATGTGGATTTGATGTGTGAATGGGTTACATGTTGCAACTGAAACAAAAAAAGCTGAAGAATGTAACGCCAAAATGGCATGTTGGATAAAAAAAGGAAATACCATAAAAGTTAAATGGGTTTAAACGCAGTATGACCCTTAAAAGATAGTGGCACGGAAGAGGAAAATTGATGAAGAGCAATTACTGATCAATTCCAAACAATGGCGGAGCCGACGATTTTTAAATTGCAAAATTGTTCGATAAAGATTTTCACTCTGATGATCCAATTTACGCGGCGTTAAGCGATGTAACAATGACAAAAAACGTCCTAACGAGCTCATTCTGGCGTCTTTTTCTCTCTCTATCCAACTATGGACGGAATAAAAGGTGTATTTAAATTTTATATTGAGGCGTAACTGCACGGTGCTCATCCATTTCCAACATTTGGTCCAGTTTACGCCGAGTAATTGACGCTGTAATGTATATAATAAATATTTTTAATGACCCTTTTCTTCGTGAAAAGCGTCGATGAAAAATCATGAGCATGCTCGCGGGAAGAGGATGTTTAAGGGAGAAGGTGAGCGTGGAGGAGGGGAAGGTGAGGGGTGTGACAAGGTAGGGGTGGAGGGAGGAAGGGAGAGGAGTAGGTGGTTTTATGGGAAACGAAATGAGCACTTAATCTAAATGGTGTTGAACCACCTCCTCCGGGTTTATATCTCGCCCCCGTACCGATAGATGGCGGGACGGAGAGAAATAGGTACAGTAGGGGGGCGTGACATCCACTTTTGAGTTACGACGCCGATCGCCTGACGGATTATATCGGAGTCAATAAAAGGGAACGATGGTAGCAGCGGCAACCGTGTGGAAGCCAGCACCAAGGCAAAGCGCCGACACACCAAAACAGCACACCATTTAAAGTAAGAGAGGTGCGGCCGTGTCGGCGATAGAGTTGGGGGTTTCTGGCGAGTACGTGTGAGTTTGCGGATAATTATTACTGGCTGAGGAGGAGTTAGTACCGTGATTGTCTGCACACGCCTGGTCAGCTTTCTGAAAGACAATCTCGCACGTTCCGCAACGGACGTAGGGGCACCGGTCAATGGCTAATTATTATTATTTTTTTTCGATTTGTCACCAATGGAGTAGACAGTCCAGTGTCCAGTGATATACAAAAACAGATTTTGACGAGATACTTCACTTGGCACCAAACTCAGTGAGCTAGCACATTGGAGTCGCGAGGTACAGTGCGCGGAAATTTTCGTTCATTCGCAAAATAACCACCAGTCACCGCGAACATACACTCATGCCTCGCGCAAGCACTTCTCTAAAGACCGTTTTACACGGCGAATGATCATTCAAGCATTAATTTGCGAATGAATTTTAATGAGGACCTGGAGGAAAGTCTGTTTTGGTACGGTGAATTGAATTCCGTGAATTTTATGCGCTGTAAGGATGAGCAGTGGTACACCTATCGATATTTCATATCGGTTCACCGAAAAGTTCCAACCGACGCAGCTGTTTCGATCATAGATCTTAGGTATCGATGGTAGGAGTGGTCTTTTACATCGTCTGATTGTACATAATTGCTGGAACATATTTTGTAGCGCCGAAAATTCACCTTTATTCCGAGGGAAGAGCTGCTAGTAATAGACCGGAAGGATGTAAATTTAGTGATCGTTGCCACAGTGTCCATTATTATGGTGGCAGCCACAATCATGTCGCAGAAAGTTAAGAGACGGAATATGTGGACAAGAACCTGGATTGAGAGGAGGAACAGATCTGGTTCTGATGGAGAACCTTGAGGCATACCGTAATTTTTAAAAGAATGATGGAGGAGCAATTTAATGCAATGTTAATTCTCACCATGAATGATTATGAAAGATCAGACATGACGAATAAGAATTCACGAGAGCACTATAGCGTTCATAATGAATAATATTATTCCCGAAGCTAGTAAAGTATCCATCGGAATATGAAAGTGGATTTTGTAAAGGTTTGATAAGTGTCAGTTGTTTAAATTGTTCCCATAACATGGTAGTTGTGATAAGAAACCATAGTTAAGTAAAATTGTGGATGTCATAAGATTAAAAGGAGAATAGTAGCTGCGAAATTTTCAAAGCGGTAAAAACAAACAAGGTAGCTTTCTTGGTAATTTATTGTTCGCACTGTATATTGACGATTCGGTGGATACAGTTTCCTCCACGGGATGTAAAATCCTCCTCTATGCAGATAACTGTTAAATTTTCAGACAAGTAAATTCTGTTAATGACAGCATTACTCTTAAAAATGCTCCCTATGCCCTGGCTAGGTGGTCTAATAGTCGGTCCCTAAAAATAAACCCATCCAAGTCTTCGGGTTTATCTTTCTCGGTCCGTAAATCTCCTTGAGCACACACAAAATTTCAGGCCTAATTATTCTTCCAGTCACTTCTCAAAAAGACTTGGGGGTTATATTTAACAATAAACTTCTCTTCCGTGAGCACATAAAAACATTTCCTCTCGTGCTGTCTTTAGTTGGCTTAATTGTTCGCTAGGGTGAGATAGCTGATTTAAATACTCCCCATACATGTTACTTTGACTGTGTTTCTCTAGTACTTGAATACTGCTCCCAAATTTGGGCCAATGCTACACCTTCTCTGGCACCGATATAAACAGTTTCACAACTACTCCCTCGATAAATTAAAACCATCCTTATGCATATCCTCCTTGGCTGACCGCTGTGCTCTTCTCGACAGCAAATGTTTCATGAAAATAGTCATTGGAAACTAAAGGCCATTGGAGCTTCCTTCTTTTTTCTCCTTACGTGTTCCTTCACGAACTACACGACTGAATGCGCTATTTCATTGCACCACCACGTGCAATGCTACATTGAAAAGTGTCCCAGAATTTGATCCATTCCATATTTTCCGTATCTGCAGCACTCCTCCCTCATCCTAGATCTGCTTTCGTCTTTTGCTCCCTGTCTCTTAGGTTCTATTTTTTTCAGTGCTAAATGATACTTTGTTATTAATTTTTATAATGCGGTAACTTGTTATATGATTCTTTGTTTATTTTTTTCGATAAATGTTGTTATTTGTGCATTATCATTGGCCGGGAGTTGTTTTTGGACATGAATAATAAATAAATAAACAAAATAATTCTCGCTCTATTACGGTGAAGTAAGCAAATACAATCCCCTGTAGCATTAAAAATATTCTGAATGAAAATCCCCTTTTCACATTTGTAAGAATATCATTTTAATGCTTTACCTTTGGTTGCATGATTTTTGCACCTTAAGGGATAACTTTTGTGAGCTAGGGTAACATAAGTATCGTCTTCAGAATTTGATCCATTCCATTTATTCCGTATCTGCATCACTTCTCCCTCATCCTAGATCTGCTTTCGTCTTTCGCTCCCTGTGTTTTGGGTTCTATTTGGTTCAGTGTTAAATGATACTTTGGAATTAATTTTTATAATGCTGTTATTTGTTATATAGCTCTTTGTTTATTTTTTCGATAAATTTTGTTATTTGTCTATTGTAATTGACCTTGAGATGTTTTTGGACGTGAATAATACATAAATAAACGAACTAATTCTTGCTCTATTATAGTGAAGTAAGCATAGTAAATTCTCCCTTAGCTTTCAAAATATTCTGAATGAAAATCCCCTTTTCACATTTGAAGGCATATCATTTGAATGTGTTATCTTTGTACATTGCTTGAATGATTTTAAAAACGAGTAATTGCAATGTATTAAATCGCATGAATCGAATCGTCCTAATGAAATCGTCCTGAAATTCCCGGATCCAATTACAAAGAAATCCTATTATTATTGAATTTCGGTGGTTCAATTGATCGAAACAACCTAGATGGACGTCGTACACTCGTATCATGCGTTAATTCACGGGATCATGCGATCAAAAATGGAGTATGCTCTAATTTAGCTCGAATGACCATTCGCATGATTTTTCACAAAAGGAATTGTTCCGTTTACACGATGCGTGAATGTCATGCGTACATTCATTCGTATGGTCATTCGCCTTGTAAAGTTGCCTTAACTCAACGTCATAGTCAAATTTTAGTTAACGGATAAATTGAGATCGATCAATTAATTTAATTGTGTCAGTATTCACGAACTAATAATGTCGGAATGAATCACATCACCTGCTGGCGCTAATTGCCTATTTCGTCTCAGCACACCATTTTCGGTTACTTCCTACCGACCTGTCCACGTCAGAAGATCGTAATGGTATCCGCGCTCGTGCTAGGGCACCAAAAAGAGTGCTGGTTTGTTGGCTTGTTTGGTATTAGCCTGCCATTAGCCTGCTCTTAATGTCATTTTTCAATAATTCGTCCGGCAATTTGGGGCAAGCCACATTGACACACCGGTTCCAGTAAGATCACCGAAGTTAAGTAATGTTGGGGCCGGACGGTGGTTGGATGGGTGACAACACATACATTCACCGTGGCACTCTTGTCCCCTGTCTGCATGTGGCAGCAGGCATGGTGTTGGCAATTTGGACTAAGAAGGTCTAAGTGCCCGGGCTCCTGTCGAAGGCTCCCCCTACAAACAATCTAACAATCTATCTAACCGTCAATGTGAAATCTAATTTTCCCGCGAACGATAAGAGACCATAACAGCAGCTAATGTGACTTTTAACCGACGAGTTAACTTTGTGGAAGTTCATCTTGATAAAAATAAAGAGAACTTAGTAACTTTTCACACTTTTTTATTGATCACTCAACCGGTTTCAACGTACTGATCACGCCATTTTCAAGAGCTGAGCAAAAGACGAGCAGTTAGCCTGATATCCTATACTATTAAACGAGCAAATCTTGTATATATGTGTATATATATGTCAATCTTATTTCAAAAACGGCTCTAACGATTTTATTGAAAGTTACAAATTTACTAATATAGGGTACGAAAATGCAATTTACCTAGGTCTTGACTCGGGGAAAACTCTTTTTTACAAGATATTGGGCGAAACAAATTTGCATATCTAACATTAAAAAAGGCTAGGCTAATCCATTTTCGTTATACAGAGGTTTCTTTGTTTGCTTTGTTAAAAAGCTTACACTCCTGATTCAAACTTAAAATGTTACTTTTAGATAAACGAAAGAACAAATGTTTTAATTCTTGCATTCAATTTCAGTAAACACACCACGTTTTCCTGAAATCTTTGTTTTTAGCTTGAAAATCTCAAATTTATGACAATAAATTAGTAGTCGTAGTCACATCAACTTTAATAGGGTATAGTGTAATGCATGTTGATGACTATTCACCCCCTGCCGCACACCCTTGAGGTGGCTTACAGGGTAATTTGTAGATGAAGATGTATCGAAAGACACCACGGGGTCCACATTTTAACGTCCCATCTGACGAACAGAGCACTTCCCCTGATATTCTCTCCGCATGGCACTCAAGTAGGGCTCGGAATTCCGATAGAAAATCTCTACCACTACCGGAATCCGAACCCGAAATATTTGTTTTTAGCTTGAAAATCTCAAATTTATGACAATAAATTAGTAGTCGTAGTCACATCAACTTTAATAGGGTATAGTGTAATGCATGTTGATGACTATTCACCCCCTGCCGCACACCCTTGAGGTGGCTTACAGGGTAATTTGTAGATGAAGATGTATCGAAAGACACCACGGGGTCCACATTTTAACGTCCCATCTGACGAACAGAGCACTTCCCCTGATATTCTCTCCGCATGGCACTCAAGTAGGGCTCGGAATTCCGATAGAAAATCTCTACCACTACCGGAATCCGAACCCGAAATAGGAATAATATTTGAGCTGCCTCATCGAAGTATTCATCACAAAACGAGTGTTCGGAGGCAGGAATAACGGTTAAGCCGGGGGAGGAAGGGCGAAAGTGGATGGATGACAGTTGAAGGTGGGTGAACCAGTTGGAGGATGTCGTATTGGAATTCGGACATAACATACTGCACCCACCATATACTGGGAATCCAAACTTACGTCTGTGTTAAAAAAATCAATTGGACACTAATTTGTTATTTCTAAGGATGTGGAAGTAATAGGAATTAAAGCCAATGAAGGACAATGGACATAATTTTAGAAGCTCTGGTGAATATTTATAAGACAGCAAATTACTCAATCTAAGGGATCGTAAAGAGACAAATCTTTGCATTAATTCAAAATCAAAATGATATAGAAACACTGAATGCGAAGCATTAAAATTGATCCAATCGAATCGTCACGATCCCGGAAGTAAAGACGGGTAAACCTGAAATCTGTACGTCAATATCTGAGTTTGAAGAAAAATGAAGGCATCTGAACGTTAATTCAGGCTCAGTAAAAGATTGAAAAATTCGTGCAAACGGCACATTTAAAAAATTAAGCTTTTGACTTCACAGTAATAATTAAATTCACATTATCTACTATTAAAATTAACTTAGAAGGGACCTCGTAGGATCCCCCGGCCGCTAGGCGAAGACCAAAAAGCAGTCAGGAGAACAGTGCGCAGTCAAATCAGAAACTGAGGGAGTACTATGTAAGTGAACATGCAAACGTGCAGTGCACAGCTAAAGAGACATATAGTAAATAGTACTACTGATACTATTAGTTTATGAATACTACGAGATACTACTTCATGCAGAGAACAAAATAATGCCGGACATATCAAGTGGTGTGAAGTGTTAGTAATGATACTATGTTATCAAACACAAGTGAAAATTCTACTCTACCTAGCGAGGGTGGGATTTTCATATGATTGATCTATTGCAACTACTATGATCCCTTATTGTGCGTGGAAAAAATAACATTTTAAATCTATTGGTTCTGCAGTCTATTTCCTTTAGCTTATTCCTGTGATCGCTTCTTCGTTGGCTCATGGTGATGCATCTCACGGATGACGCACACGCACTTCACTGCGTGAAATATGTTCGAAGGTGGTGGTGTGGCGCAGAGGCACTGTATTAAGAGGTATTGGTCAAGTGTCAGACCATTTTCTATTGTCTGAGCTCTTTTTACCCATATACCCATGTCATTGGAAGGCACTGGACACCTTTGATAGCTCATTCTGCTATAAAGTATCATTGAACTGAACGGGAGGAATTTCCAACTTTGTTTTTCAGACAAATTGTTACGGTAAAATAGCCAAATTATTTGCTGAAATTATTAGCTACAACCCTGATGAATCGATTGAAGTTATTGAAATGAGTGTTTTGTAAGGGTTGTAAGTATTTTTAAGATATATGAAATGACTTGCATGTGACACGACCCGTTGCTCCCTCTTAATTTGGTATTTTGTGCTCTAAAACTGTAATTTATCCTATTATTTTTTATTGTCTATTACGCTGGAGCTGTGAATATATTATTATATATGTAATATGCGGTAAAAGAGGAAATGGGATTAATATAGGTCTTCTAGTGTAACGTTGTTTCTTTTCCCCTGTTGGCGACTGACAAAGTGTAAAGCGACGTGAGACAAGGAATACAGAGTAAATTATCAGCAAACTACGCTCCACCCACTTTCAAAATGTGCATATTGAAGCAATAGCCCTGGATTTTGTCGTGCTCAAAAGCTCTCGACTCGACTCGTATCTGGAAAGTACCCAAATGGGATCGAGAGCGGACAATTAACCCATTTTAAAGTTTAAATTTCAGCAAAGAGCCCAGATATTTTTAAACGATATTCGCTTTCATTTTGTTTTTGAAATGCTTAGCAGTTAAAAATTATTGTTATGGGATGATAACTCTTCGGGTATATTTCATATCATCGCCATTCTCTTCGTTTTATTTATTTATTTTATTTTTTTTATACTCTTCAATGGGGAGGGCACAGTGCTCCACTTCCCACCATTCGGCATCCGTCCGGCGTAATCCGATTATAAAACGACCCGATGGGGAACGGGCTTTATGGCGCCGAGTCGAGGTTGGTTGGGGGTGGGGAAATTCGTCATTGAACCCCGCTTTTTGTCGTTGTTGACAACATGGAAATGATGCGTAGGTCTTCATTTTTTTCGAATCGAATATCTGAATGCCTCTTGTTCGAAGGGGTCGCCCCTGCAAGCAACTCATGCTCAGCGTCCACCGACTTAGTTTGGGTTGGGTAGTGATATTTCACACACGGATCTCAGGCCATTAGTGAGTAATGGTGGGTGTATGCCTTTGTCCACTGTAGCTTAAATTTTTTTGCTATTCACCAAGTCTATTGACGGCCCCCTCGGTATAGCCTTGATTTTTCGAATGCATGAACAATATTGCCAAATCAAACGTAAGGGAATAATTCGTTTATTTCATTTCAATGGGTAATGCAATGCATGCAAATCTCTGAAAACAGTCTGCTCCTTTGCGTAATGCAAACAAAAAAATATGTATGGAGCTGAATGAAGCACGCATTGTTTCCTTCAATGCAAATGGATTCTTATCAATACCAGGGGTTTTGCCTTCGATTCACAACTCACATGAATATTTATATTGATTGTAGGCAGCTTTTTTAGCAATTCCGCCAGTCACCAGTTCCGCCAATCACCAGTTCCGCCAATTTGGCTTTAATACGTTCTATTCATAAGGAGTTTTTGCATCATTAACTGCATTCGTGAAATAATATCTTTTAACTTGGTGGCAATGGAGTCTCTATTTCTGTTTATCGTTACTTGCTCATATTAATAGGGAACTCTTAGGTATTTCAATCACTGACCGTACAGCACTACAGAAAAACAACCCTGCTATTGAAGATGTGTCACAAGCGATTTATAATTACTATCAAATCAAAATCTAGGCACGGAATTAGATTACGCAATCAGAGACGCATAATAAGAAACATATGGCCGCCGGTGGTAGTTCACGTGCTTTTAGTTCAGTGCTTATTTTAACTATAATTGTGGTAACTTTGCTTCCATGTGTGTATTTACGGTCTCCAAAGAAGTGCAATAGCTCCCTCTTTACGAGTGTGTTTGAAACCGAAGGTGTTTCCTTGATAAGTCACAGCAAGTTATCGACACTATGGAAAGGCTTCTCCATCGCCGGTCTACCGAGCCGCCATCGTCGCACCCCGATTGTGTCTGATTCGTCACCCGGCAACTGTGGCCGCCTCGCCCCGGCCTTGAAGCGCATCGTCCTCCTTGTTCTTCTCTCCTGGGACGTGAACATTAACCCTGGGCCCATGTGTAACGCCTATTACCAGAATGAGAGGAGTCTACAAAATAAGATTTCCGATGTGTCGTGTCACATCACCAAGCTGGTCTCTTTCAATATTATTGCCTTTTCGAAAACGTGGCTTAACAAGAGCATTTTTGGTAGTGAATTGGCTCTCTTTTCCACCCACCAAATTTTCCGCCGTGATCGTGGCTCCCGTGGTGGTGGTGTTTTGCTGGCCATTAATTCTGAGCATCCTGTCACCCGTAGGGCCGATCTTGACACCAACTGTGAATCTCTCTGGACCCAAATCCGTGTACTTTCTAGTCCCACCAGTGACCACTCTGCGAAATTATTCGTTTGCTATTTTTAACACCCACCTAATGCTGTTTTGTCATCGCTCGAGGCGTTAGGTGATATGCTACTGTTTGACGATTTTAATTTGTCAATCAATTGGAATTATTCCTCATCTGGTTCTTCGTTTAGCCCACTAGACGATTTTTTCTCGAAAATTTTGTTAATGGACTTGGCCTCCTTCAGTGCAATCCCTTCCCTACAATAAATTCGGCAACTCTGGATTATATCCTTTACTCCACCCATGTACATACATTCAGTTGCAGCCGGCAGAAAAATTTTCAGTTCGGACTATGAGTCCTTGTAGTGCTCCCTCCCACTACCCCCCCAGCGCCGAGTTCCTGTCCCCCCAACCCCTACTCGGTCGTTTAGGTGCTGGAACAAAGCAGACTTGCCTGCCATAAACAGAGCTCTCTCCCAACTTCCTTGGGACCTCCTAGAGTGTGGGTCTCCCGAAGAGGACCTCCAAATCTTCTACGACCTCCTTATGCCGCCGTCGTGGATTTCGTTCCTCTGCGACGAGTTTCGAAGAGGAGGACCCTCTGGCTTACGGCGGAAACATCCTTGGCACTGAAAAACAAGCTCGCAGCCTGTAAACTTTGTAAGCGTCACCCCACCCCCCACACCCGTAAATCATTTATAGATCTCCGTCGCCATGCCCGCTGTCTCCTTCGTCGTGGCTGCAGCAACTTCGTGAAAGGAATAACGAACGACATTAAGGTTAATTCTAAATGATTCTGGTCCCTAGTACATGCAAAGAGGAGAACGGCTCCTATCCCTAATACATTGTCTGATGGTGGTGCTACATATGTTAGGCACTAGGCCTTCTGCATTCAACGATTAATTTTACTCCAATTTCACCCCTTCCCCTCCCAGCACCTATTTTCCCCATGTTCAGCCCATCTCCACCCACTTCTTTGCGTCCATCTCCATCTCTCCCCAAGAAATTTTATCATATTTGTCATTTTTGCCCACTACAAAATCAACTGGGTCTGACGATATAGCTACACTTTTTATCCGTCGTACATCTGCCAAACTCTATACTCCCATTTCTATTAAATATTCAACAGGTTTCTCTCATCTGGAATTTTTCCTGCTCAGTGGAAAAATTCTAACGTAACTCCTATATTTAAATCTGGCCCAATGGGTAACGTTGAGAACTGTCGCCTTATTTCCATATTACCTGTTTTGTCCATTATCATTGAGCGTATTCCCCGTGATCGCATACTTCATTTCACTCTCCTCTACGTTTCGCCTTCCCAGCATGGTTTCCTTCCTGGTAGATCCTGCCTCACTAATCTCTCCATCATGCATCATCAAATAATTTCTGCCCTCGAGAAAAGATCTCAGCTGGATGTATGTTATATTGACTATTTTCAAAGGCTTTTGATTCCATTAATCATTTCCTTATGTTGCACAAACTTCAGTAGCAATATAACAACCACGGCACTCTTTTATCTATCATCTCCAATTGATTGACTTCTCGTTATCAAAGAGTTTTAATCGAAGCAATCTCTTCTAACTATTTAGCCATTTCTTCTGGTGTCCCCAAGGCAGTGTCCTAGGCCCGCTTTTATTTGCCCTCTATATTGACGATATTGTTGAAGATATTCTTCCCTCCGTCTGTGGTGTTCTCCTTTATGTCTATGATTGCAAAATGTTTAAAATAGTTAATAGCATGGCTGACTCTTTAGATCTACAGTCCGCTCTTAAATCTGTCGAGAACTGGTGCAATAAATGGCGTATGCGCATGAATCCGGGGAAGTCTGCTATTATGTCCTTCTCTTTGAAGCATTATACCATATCCTCTATGTATAGACTAGCCAATCAACCCATTCCCTCCGTCTCTTCCCGCACTGATTTAGGTGTCACTTTCGACATTTAATTAACGTTCCTGGATCACATTAAATTCATTTCAAATAAGGCTATTCAATTGTTGGTATCCTGTACCGTCTGAAGGAGGTTTCGGAACCGACTGCTTTAAAATCCATCTTTATCGGATGAGTACAACCCCTCCTTGAGTATTGCTAACCCATTTGGTCAACTGCCTCCTCTACTACGCTGAAATTGCTCAACCATCCCCTCAATTTCGTTTTAGCAATAGTAGATAAGTCATCGTGATCCCACCTCAGGCTCACCTCACACGAAGAAATGTTGTTCTCTTTTGGCCTATCACACCTCACTCATCGCCGACTGACTTCCGACCTCAAATATCTTCACTCAAGAATGAATGGGTTCTTCCGCTCTTATGATATCCTCTCATTCTTTTCTCTCCTCATTCCTGCCCGCACCACTCGTAATGTAGGGCTATTACACAAACCCAAATTTCGTCTGTCAATTTCCCAACTATCCTTATTCTACCGATTATCTTGTCTCTTCAACACCCTCTCCATCACTTCCCCTTCCCTTTACCTCTTTACCTCTCGCAACAAGTTCACCTCCCAACTTCAGCACCTTTCATTTTGATTGTCTACTTTTGTATAAATTTATTTGTTTTCTTTTTTAAATATTTTGTTCATATAAATTATTTTTATAGAACCCAATGTAAAGGCCTTAGTTGCAGTTTTTGGAGTTATATGAAATAAAAAAATAAATAAAGTAAACTTTTTCGCAAGAGTGCAAAAACGTTATGCTCCTGACATGGAAAAATATTTGATTTGTACTTAAAGTATTGGATGTGGCCGATGAAATGACACTTTAAATGATTAATTTCCGAAAGTTAATGAGTTATTTTAAGTATTAGAAGAACTAGCTCCGTCTATCTAATAAAAATTCTACTGATCAAGCTTTTTGTGAAAAACGGAAAATAACAAAAAATAAGACTTCACACTACATAGAAGTAATTAAGAGGCATTGCAATTATTCGTATATTCATGTTGCGTAAAAGACTTTTTAGCAAATCAGTTTTAAAATGCCCTAAAATATTGCCTTTCCTTATAAAGGCACTTGCGAGATCAATGCTTCACTGTGAATACTTCTCCAAACTCTGGTTAGTTAAGTGGTAAAATATGGAAGGAATAAAATTGACAACATTTGAGCTGAAGTTAATTATACTTTAAAATCGTAAAAAAGCCTTTTTTCTCGTATTTGGAATTTTCTGTGTAGATTTAAAATGAAATAAAATGGAAAAAGTGAATAAGACTGATTTTTCCCATCACATTGACTTCAGCAATTTTCGAAAAAATACGATAAAATGGTTATAAATTCTGCATGTTACTGCTGTTCATTTTCATCAATCCAAGGAATGCGCTAGCTTAGTTGAAATTATTCGATTTCATGAAGGTAAAATATAACCTGTGAGAGATGATAAAACTCTTTTCTATTTCCGGAAGATTACCATTTAAAATTTAAAATATTTCTAAAAATTTGTAAATATATAATTACGTTGAATTATATTTCTAATGGCCTTTTTGTCAGATTTAATGCCAGGGCTCATGTTTAAGCCCGCATATATCAATGGATATGATAAAGACATTCCACTTGATATTAATGATTTAAAATGTAAGAAAGCGAAAACATTATAAGTGGCATTACATCGGTCTCATGTTGAGAATGTCTTTATTTCATGGTGAATGAAAAATTGACTTGAATTGAAAAATTCATAGAGATTATCATGACCAGAGCAGTGTTCGCAAAATAGAAAATCCTCTATCTGCATATTACCCTTCAAGCCGTCGTAAGAGATTGTGGCAAGTGTTTTTATATAAGCCGTGAATACTAGGGAGGAAATAAGGAATATGATATAGAAATAGGGATTTAAAATTCGATTCGTTGGCATCCTGCTGTGCTTGTACGTTTAACTAGTGAGGAAATGTGCGTGGAAAGATGGAGTGTTTGAAAATATAAGTTTGGATAAAGTTGACAGTGGCAGGCTTCACTTTGTAGAAGTTAATTATATTTGTACTCATGATTAAAGACAAACTTACATTAGTACTTTTCTACAACATTTTTAATGTACGACGCATTTCATAGCTTTACGGCAACATCAGGCACAGAAGTCCGCACCTTTCTGTACCTGACCATGCCATAAAGCGGTGAAACGTGTCGTATATTAAATATTTTTAAAAAAATACGAATAGAGGATATGAATTCCGGCGAGATGTGGTGGAAGTTTTCCATTATGGATAAATAAAAAAATGTAGTTAACTCCTCAGTGAATTTTATTGAGACTATACATTTTTACCTACTACTTTTAAATACTATCATATTGTCTTAATTCACTGTGGAGTTCACTACGAAAATTACGAAGTTTAAGATGAATCTTTAATCATGGGTACTAATAATAATTTGAGATTTCTTATTTCTCATTCCTTCGCATGCATAAGTTTCGAGATATCGTGCAATATTAAAGTTTTATCTTCCGTGTCGCTGTGAAACTCATTGGATCTACATTTTCCTGCAATCTTAGCCTTTCTTGCAGCCGATGGCGTGGATTTAGTGGCTCCTAACATGTTTAATCCATCTTTTGTGTTACATTCTTTATTCACTTGTAGCAGGCATTAAGGATAAGTGAGGCTGTCCTTCATAGAATTTTAATTCGAGAGTTAGAAGTATTATTGCGGGGTCCCAATATAATGAAAAATAATACTAGGTGTAAATTATTCCCAAGGATTTTATTTTTCCACGGCAGAAGCGAATGGAGAGTAAGGAATAAAGAGGAAAAGGCAATGGAATGGGAATATAGAATATATATTGACAGGATGAGTAATACGTTTAAATGTAATTCTAATACGAAGTCGAAAAAAAAAATGGAAAGGTCAAGAGAAAGATACTGATGAATGGCTGAAGAACAGACGAAAAGGCTAGCGTGCATATAGAAGACGATTTTTTTTGCCACGCGCTGACATTTGATCTTGCAGATCTTACGTTGGATAGTACCTGAAGTGGTTGAAAAAAATCCCTGGAGAGTGTGCTGCGTTTCCGTAGCATGGAACGGGACAATGCTTGACAAAGGAAGAGCAAAACCTGTCCTTTTTGACCAAAGTAATGATACCGAAATAGACTTCAAGGCAGCTCCATTTACTATATTTTGGATAAAATATAAACCGGAGCTTATATTTGGCATTCTGAAAGTGATAAATACGTATTCTGCCATTGATAATAATTTTGCCAATACCTAATACTCCCATTCTCTGAATAAGGGGGAAAATCAATTATCGCTCAGGATAACCTTTTTGAGATTCTCGGCGTGACAAAGGGACTTCGGTGTATTTACGTTTTCGTTCGCTATTCACGTGTAATGTAGTTTAAAGAATGCTAGAGAGAACCATTTGATGCTCAAAACGCATACGCGAAGAAGAGAATCGACCTCCAATGTTGCAAAAGTAGACGAGCCAAGACTCTTGACCGCGCGATGGATTGAGCACCCCGAGTGCATTTCAGCTCCCTTGATATATTACACGCGATGAAGCCACTATTTATGGCGTTTTCACGTCCTCTGCTGCATCTGAGAATAATTTCCGGATCGTCTGATACTGCGCACAGGATATTAATGGTACGATGGATTTTAAGTGTGTCGACGCCTATCTTACGCTCGATGATTCCCTGCTTTGCGAGAGGCAAGCTCTCGGTTGGGCTCTAAACGAACGATAGGTGGGTGCATTCATCCACGGCGCCAATCTTCCACCTCGTCTCGAATTTCATCCGGAGCTCGTAAATTGAGAGTCGCTGTACATCCGTGGGATGAGGCGGCGGGCCAAGTCCTGCCGCCCCTCACTTGATTTTTATGATGTCACAAGAATATTCCGCGCGGCCGTTTGCGACGGCATGCTCGTTCGAAAAAGAGTTCCATAAATATACCTACGGATGAATAAGCAGTCTTAGGGAAAAATTTCGCAGGCCCAGAAAGATTTCTACACTATAAATAAAGGATGGAATAAACATTACATTTATTTATGTTACATGAATTTGTTCCAAACATCAGCTCTGATTGACACAACATTTCTACACCTACAGAATGCCCTGCAAGGCACCTCAAGGGTGTGTGGCAGGGGGTGATTAGTCACCAGCATGCATTACACTACACCCTATTACAGTTAGTGTAACTAGGAATATTGATGCATTAGCATAAATCTCTAATGCTTGTCAGGAGGCAAAGCCTCTCATAGGTTTGCTACCAATGTTAGAAGGATTTTTAGTATTTTGCAGCTACATAAATGGACAGAGATACAAAAATTATACTGAAAGAATGCATGGCAAGCTGTTATTACTAGGTAGCAGATAAGCATTCTAGTATTAGGGAGTAAATCAACTAACTAGCTAAACTACCTATTGAAAGACATAGTAAAAATGGCAGCTGCTATAATCTCTTATCCTTCGCTGGAAAAATTACATTTTAAATCTGTCCATTCTGCAGTCTGGCTCCCTGATTTTATTACCATGATCTGTTCTACGGTAGTATGTCGTATTTCGTAAAATATTGTTAACATCGTCAGAAAAAATTCAGTTTTGAACTTATATAATAGATTGAGTCTAAATTTTAATCGAACGTCTGAAAGTGATTCCCATCCTAGTTGATGCATAAGGTCAGTAACACTGCAGTATTATCTCATCGGTATGTGTCTGATTTTGGGACACGTATCACTGTGCCGCGGTCACCCTATTACCCCGTCACTCGTCATCCGTCGCGCGATCACTCCGATCATTTTGGGCTCTCTCGCCCAGCCCAGATGAATAAGCAGTCTTAGGGAAAAATTTCGCAGGCCCAGAAAGATTTCTACACTATAAATAAAGGATGGAATAAACATTACATTTATTTATGTTACATGAATTTGTTCCAAACATCAGCTCTGATTGACACAACATTTCTACACCTACAGAATGCCCTGCAAGGCACCTCAAGGGTGTGTGGCAGGGGGTGATTAGTCACCAGCATGCATTACACTACACCCTATTACAGTTAGTGTAACTAGGAATATTGATGCATTAGCATAAATCTCTAATGCTTGTCAGGAGGCAAAGCCTCTCATAGGTTTGCTACCAATGTTAGAAGGATTTTTAGTATTTTGCAGCTACATAAATGGACAGAGATACAAAAATTATACTGAAAGAATGCATGGCAAGCTGTTATTACTAGGTAGCAGATAAGCATTCTAGTATTAGGGAGTAAATCAACTAACTAGCTAAACTACCTATTGAAAGACATAGTAAAAATGGCAGCTGCTATAATCTCTTATCCTTCGCTGGAAAAATTACATTTTAAATCTGTCCATTCTGCAGTCTGGCTCCCTGATTTTATTACCATGATCTGTTCTACGGTAGTATGTCGTATTTCGTAAAATATTGTTAACATCGTCAGAAAAAATTCAGTTTTGAACTTATATAATAGATTGAGTCTAAATTTTAATCGAACGTCTGAAAGTGATTCCCATCCTAGTTGATGCATAAGGTCAGTAACACTGCAGTATTATCTCATCGGTATGTGTCTGATTTTGGGACACGTATCACTGTGCCGCGGTCACCCTATTACCCCGTCACTCGTCATCCGTCGCGCGATCACTCCGATCATTTTGGGCTCTCTCGCCGAAAACCTTTCCCGCCGCGAAAGGAGATCGAGAAGCCAATCTGCGGAGCACTCGCACCGAGGCGAACTCCCGGGGACATACTCTTAACGAGATGACCTCCCTCGGGTATGTGGGTGCCCGGAGTCACGTGGGCGCTCGGCTTTGACCCAGAAACCCCGAGTGCCGCCGCCACCAGCGCAAACCTCTCGCCCCACGATGCTCTCTCTCTCTCTTAGTGCCCTAAAAAAATCGAAAAGGTAGAAAGTAAAAAAAACCTCTCCTCCAGGTTTTCCATTGTAGCCTGCGACTACCGAAAACAGTATTAAACAAAATAATAAAAATTATAAAAAAACAAAATGTAAAACAAAATTCATAAGATTTGACACTGGTTTTAGTCTCTTGGATTAATTTTAATTCAATGTCGTCATCATCGTTCATGGGGACACTTTCAGGCACCCGTTTAGCCTTTAGTTTTAGTTTTTCTATCGTTTGTGCGCATCATATATACCGCGGTCACTAAGTAGTAGCCTATATTGCTCTTCTTTACAAATGCTGTGAAGGTTACACTAGTCCCTTTACACTTCGCTTGTCATTTCCCCCTGTGTGAAATGGCACTACCATCTCCACTGAAGAGGTGGACTTGCAGCGTTGCTCCGATCTGGCCTGTAGAGCCCTGCCATTGTTCCCGATTTGATCCATGCGAGTTCCAAGACAATTATATATTGAAGATTTTTTTTAGCTCTACCTTCGCCCTGTGTCTTACAAGAGTTAATTAAATACGTATGTAGAAATCGAACGATTTATCATATACCATGGTCTAACAGTCCGTCTTAGGATCTCTCTTCCAGTCCATTGCCAAATATTGTATGCTGCCAAAAGTTATAAATAAGGAAGGAGTCCTAGCGCCACTCTACGAAAGGATGAGGAGTAATAATTGTAGCACCCTTGATTAGAAAGCAGCCCATAACAGTCGATTGTTTCCTTAATTTCACCAATATCCCTACTGAGTCAGGTCTATAGCAGCTGAACACCTAGTACACATGCTCAGTAGTAATATTTTGCGGTCCCGAATGCAATAGCTCTCAGATTCAATATGCAGTGTGTGAAAGAAGCAATGTGCTGGTCGTTGGTCGAACACCATTTTGTAGGTCACTACGATTTCCACTCAAGGGGAACTGTCGAGGGAGCGCTTATGGTAGTTTGAGTGAAATATCACTTCACCTAGAATTAGATGAATTTGACCTTATAATAAAGAAAAATTCTCATCTTTCCTCTGATATCAAAACTTTAGCCTCTTGTCGAACTACTTTTAGAACATTTTCCCTGTAATTACAAGCTGTGTTACGTAATTGATAAATTACGACTGTGTCGCTCCAGAGGGAGATTATTGCAAAAGTAGAAATTTCTAACACCTTTATCTCGTCAAGAAACTAACGATGTGTAGTTTGTATGTTTTCTCAACTGTTTCCAAAAATAATCAATTACTCACCGCAGTAATGCTTCCGTAATTGCAAAAAACCTGCGGTTTTGAAGGCTTTTTAGCTAGAGACTTATGTAGGTATATTTATTTAATTGTTGAGAATTTTGGTCAAATACAACTTTTTGGGACTATTAATATAGCAATATTTACTTCCATCTTTTACAGACGCTGAAATGATGAAATAAAATTCAAATATGGTCTCCATAACGACAAGGGAACTATCTCGTTCAAACAACCTTAAAAGTTGCGAAGTAATTATTGGCTTGCACAACTTCGTGGGACCTCCACCACCGAAACCATTTGAGCCGCCAATTCTTGTGTCGACTCATGAGACGACTCACGATAAAAAAAGATAAAATCAAGGGTGTTCAACCCTGTTTCATTCACCAACCCCAGCACGCTTTCGCTGTTTCCTCCCGCGCCAAACTCCCCCATCTCCCCGCCAGCGTCCCTCCTGGAGGCGTAGTGAGAGGGGAAGGGGGCAGGGGGGGTGCTCACCTGATTGCCGAGAAGAGCCTCCGCATCTCATGTATGATATGAACAACGACCGCTCCGACCCGCCCCGGGCGAGGATCGGGGCTCGGAGGATAGCACGCATCAAAAGCCCGACCAGGGGACCCGCCCAAGGCCCCTCATTCAATTGAGGATACGTAGAAGGGGAAAAGGGGTAGCTGTCCACGGAGGTGGAAATGTTGCTGGGGGCTTTCATTATTCCTTGCACCGTCCATTTTCGATGGCCAGTAACTCTGCGTTGGAAGAAAAGGAGGACTCAATGAAAACACACTGGTGAAGCAATGCGTGATCTCATATTCCAGCGAAGCCTGGGCGATGACTGCAGTTGAAGGAGAATGGTTGGATAGAAAGACGAGAGAGTGGCTGCATGGAAGAACGTTGAAGATATAATAATAATAATAATAATAATAATTGTTTAGAAATAAACCCACTGTCAACGCTGCTTAAAAAATATAAAATTGGGTATAAATTAAATCGTAGAAATGATACAAGAATCAATCATTTAATGTTCATGGACGATCTGAAACTCTATGCAGAGTCCAAGGAAAAACTCCAAGAACTCACCAAAACCACTAAAATGTTCAGTGAGGACATTGGTATGAAATTTGGGCTGGATAAATGTGCTGTAATGCACTTACGTAAGGGAGAACCCCAAATATCCGAGGAACGTATAGAGGACATAGAGACACTTCCTGTGGACGGTACATACAAGTACCTAGGCTTTCATCAAAACCATCGGTTGGACCACACTTCATTAAAGAAAACTCTAACAGACGCATATAAAAGACGAGTGACGAAGATCCTGAACACAAAACTATCCGGGAGGAACCTAATAACGGCCATAAATACCTGGGCAGTGCCGGCCCTGACCTACTCTTTCGGAATTTTAAAATGGTCAGACACGGATCTAAATGAACTGGACAGACTAACTAGGCGACTACTAAACAAGTTCCGATGTTTACACAGTAAGGCCTCTGTCATTAGGCTGTATATTCCGAGAAAGGAAGGAGGCCGAGGCCTAATAAATATATTGCGACTTTGCAGATCTCAGGAAGAGTCTATTAAATTGACTTTAAAAGCATCAAATGATGTTATAATGAAACAGATCGTTGAAGCTGACATGGGGTACACACCTCTGAACCTGAGAGATGAGGATTATCAGAAGGACTTGCCAGACATTGCCCAACAGAAACAAGAATGGAGATCCAAAGCACTGCACGGAAAATTTCCAACAGTTATCCAGGAGGATTGGGTAGACAAAACTTCATCTTTAAAATGGCTCCAGGATGGCTATCTTTACCCCGAGACCGAAGGTTTTATTATGGCTATTCAAGACAGAGTTATACGCACCCATAACTATGAAAAACATATACTTAAACTAGAAATACCCGATAGATGTAGAAAATGTGGATGCATTGGTGAGTCAATTGAGCACATAATGGCAGGATGCTCGGCTCTTGCAGGGAATGTCTACCTGAATAGACATAACCAACTGGCAAAAATAATCCACCAACATCTAGGACTAACTTGAAGAAAAATATTCCACCATATTACAAGTATCAGCCACCTGCTGTAATTGAAACAAAAACCCATGTTTTGTACTGGGACAGACCAATTCTCACCGACAAAACCATAGATTACAATAGACCGGATATCCTATTAATCAATAAATTAGAAAAAAAGGCTAATATAATCGATATAGCAGTACCACTAAGTCACAACGTAAGGTCAACCGAGAGAGATAAAATCTCAAAATACAGAAATTTAGCCGACGAAATAAAAAATATCTGGAAATTAAATGATGTCACTATTCACCCGATAGTAATCTCTGCGGAGGGAGTGATGTCCCATATGTTTAAAAAACAAACTGAGAAGCTGGGAATAAAAAAATAATAACTAACCTCGGGCAAAAAGCTGTGCTACTCCAAACTTGCCAAATCTTGAGGAGATTCCTAAGCCAAGAAAATTCGGACACAGTAGGATAGGGTGAATTCTCTTCCTGAACTTCCGAGCCTAATCCTAATCCACCTTTAGGATAGGTGAAAATTTTCCAGCTGGTGTAATACTAGCTGAGAAAGTGTGACAAGTCGAAAATAATAATAATAATAATAATTTATTTACTCCCAAACATTTTTGTTACACAAATTGATAACAGCAAAGGAGCGGGAGCTTTAGGTGGTCTCCAAGGTCATAAGACCAGAATTGAGCCACCAGCAAAATACATAAATGTATGCCATACAGATAAATGCAGTAATTGTTACATAAATATAGTTACAATGAAAATACTATCAGAATAAATGTTCAACATTTTCTTCAGAAAAAAGCCAGTCTTTAGCAAGTTTTAACATTTTGTTTGAGAATTTAATTTTTTTAATTTCAGCAGGCAGTAAATTAAATATCTTTGGCCCCATATACAGAAAGCAACGTTTATATAAAGTTAATCTTGGTCTGTTTGATACAATGTTTGACTCATTCCTTAAATTATATTTACATTTATCAGATACACTCGGCATATTGCCACTTCTGGCATAAAACAATTTTAAGACTTTGAATACATACAAATGCCTTAGTGGTAACAATTTAAGGGCCACGAACAACGGAAATGAGTGTTCATAAGAATGTTTGGACGATATTACACGAATTATTTTTTTTTGCAAGACGAGTGCACACTTAAATGTGTTCATGTATGCACTGCCCCAGCAGATTATACCATAAGAGATTTTGGAATGTACAAGAGCATGATAAATGGTTTTTTTGACCGGAAGTGGACATTTGTTTCTTAAGAAGTAAAATTTGGACAAGGCACTTCTAAGGCATTTGTTTACAGAAAGTAAATGTTTATCCCAACGTAGATTACTGTCCAAAGTTACTCCCAAATATTTCATTTCATTCACTCTCTCAATATCTGGACAGTTACAAGCACAATTTAAACAATTTGTAGTATGAAATATAAACTTAGAATTAAAAATACTTGTATTACAGATGTCATAACACATAAACTTCGTTTTTTCACTTAACTCTAACCCATTGAAATCAAACCATTTTTGTAGGAATCGTAGATCCTCTTTAACAAATGTTTCAGCACAATTCCAATTAGGTGCTGAGTAGCACAGCGCTATGTCATCAGCAAAAGCTGTGAGTTTACCATTGAATTTATTTTCACACAAATCGTTTACGTAAATCAAAAACAGAATAGGTCCTAGAACAGAGCCCTGTGGAACTCCCGTCTCAATAGTTACATATTCACTAAAAGAATTATTTACTTTCACACATTGTGCTCTCGTTGACAAATAACTTTGGAACCACTTAAGTGATATTCCTCGTATTCCTGCTTGCTCAAGTTTCATCAATAATACTTCGTGCGAGATTGTATCAAATGCCTTAGTTATATCTAGATATAACCCAATAGTCCGCATGCTTGAATTGACTGATTTGTATACTTCGGTCATATTCTTCTCTAGAGCATCTTCAGTTCCTAATCCATGTCTAAATCCAAACTGGTTTTCATAATGCATAAAAGGAATAACCAGTGAGAAATAGAAACGAATATTTCGGCAAATAATAGGCTTAATGTAAGGTGAGATGAAAAATCAGGAAGAAAAGTAACTGCATGTTTTTGCTACACAGCAGTCTATTTAAAACAGGGCTGGAACGATTAATGGGTTACCGAAGAAGACCGGGGATTAAATATATCAGGAAAATTATGGTTAATGTCGAATTGAAGGATCAAAAGTGTGTGAAGGAGTTGGTGCAGAGGAGCTACAGGCAAACTATCCTTCAGATTCTGCTGATAATATCAATTATGCACCCAGTTCAATTCAATTCTATTCTCTCGTAATGGAAGATTTTTACATAGGATAGGATAGGACGAAGTACGTTTCTTTTGTTAATTGGTTTCTTTTGTAAAATGTGTCTGCAGAGGTGAAATGTCATTTGAGAATATAAAAAGATGCTTTGGGACTGTGAAAGATGAAATGAAGGGATAGCGGTGAATTGGAGTGATAGTTACAGGAGAATGTATATTGGGAGAGGTAAGAGTAAATGCGGGTTAGCCATAGTATTGCATGAATAATTTAGGAATAATATAGTAAATAATTAGCAAGTGAGATACAGGATACTGGTGGTTGAAAGGAAATAACACACTATGAATAGTGCTTCAGGTGTAGACACCCTCAAATATTAACAGAGAGGACTATGCTGATGGGGTAAACGAGCAACTAGAAAAAAAGATGAGAGAACTCCTGGGCAAGATAAAATCTGATAGTAACGGGTGACTGGAATACAGTGGTGAGGGAAGAGAGAGATGGACGTTAAGTGAGAGGGATTGGGATGGGATAGGAACAAGAAATGACCGCGTTGAAAAGGCAGTTGAATTTTGTAGAAGAAATAATAAAGTTGTAAAAAACACTTTGTTTAAACATCACCTCATGCGTAGGTACACAGAAAATTCCAGGCAATTGAGAGAGATATCAAATTGGTTAAGTCATGGTAGGCCAGAGGCTTAGGAACATTGTCAGTAACTCGCTCAGTTTTCCGGGGGTGGATGCTGAGTAGGGCTATCGTTTTGATCTAAAAATAAATGTGATGCTTAATTCTAAAGGCTTTCTAAAAGTGAAAAGAAGGTAAGATAGAACGCGCAAGCATTGATAGGGAAGGGAAATAAGTAATACCAGGAGCAGAATCTTCTGTTCTTCGTCCCTATTTCTCATATCTTGTAGTATCATCTAAATGCCTCTATCACCTGGTTTTCCTGTTTCCATCTCAAATTTATGGGTGTCAACCCAATCTTAATCGTTCTTGTAGCTCATTCTTTGTGATTTTCAGCAAAGTTAAGATTCAATAAATAGTGATCATTCACTGGGAAACCCATGCCTAAGCAAAAATCCTTACATTTATTAATACAATTTCTACATAGTCGTTAAAAAGTAAGGGCGATAATCTAAAGCGTTGATGCAGGCCTATTGTTGTAGCAATAGGTCTCGACGGCCGATCTCCATATTAAATGTGCGATACATCATTTCTATAGAATTCTTTGATAACCTTTTTAACTAATCATCAGTACTCAAAAAAAGAAGAGCATTTCTTAACTTTTGCCATGGGACGGTGTCATATGCTTTTTCTTGACCTATAAAATCCACGTTTTTAATTTCCTTTTCTTATAATAATCTCAGTTAGTTGTTGTATTGTAAAGAAATTGTCTATGCAAAATCTACCAGGAATGAATCCATTTTAATCTTCGCTTATTTTTCCTCCTATGTTCATTATTTCCTTGGTTTATAATATTTTTACAAACAATCAAATTATAATGCTAAAAATACTTAGTCCTCTGTATCAGTTTACGTATTTTATATTTCTTTTTAAAGACAGATGTTATATATGATTTTTTCCATTCAGTGAGTATTTAGAAAGAATTTCAGCATTACAGCAAGTCTGCAAGATGTATGATAATTTGTTTCCCTTCATATTTTACTAAATCCATAAATATATGTTTCCTGGAACATAAGATCTTGCATTTTTCATTTGTTTAACATTCTGCTCCATTTCTTCTACTATAACTATTATTTGACGCTAAGAATTATTTCTATGTTAAGCCTCAAGTTAATGACTGCTACCACCGGTGTTCGTCAACAATTTTGTACAATGATATTCCCAATCATTCATACTAATTAGATGAGTAATGTCGTTGACCTCATTGCGTTTTAATTGCTTTATTGATTTCCATACTTATTTTGACTGATATCCTCCCATTTAAAATTTCACTTGAAGACTTTATTGTTGCCATTGTTTATTTTTGGATTATTTTATCTTTTTTATTAGTAAAGAGTTTTTGTCTTATAATGTTTCCATGTCTCATTATATTTTTTTAATAGCCATTTATGGCACAGATTATTCTTCTTTTTAATTAGCTCTTGCACATCTTCAGTTAGCCAAAAAAGTTTCTGTTTATTCTTTTTAGTTTCCATTACACCTATAGCTTCCATATTTGCTTTATGTAATGTATTTTGGAGATTCTCATACTCTAGTTCCACATCTTAGACTTATCTTTCAAGACCTTTCAGAAACTGAATAGTGCGGAAGACATGGTTCACTGAGTGCAAACGTTCCATTACTGGGTAAGGTGGACGGGGTAGGGAATTTCAAAATGAGCTAACATTTTTGTAGCAGAGACCAAGAAGTTGACTCAGATGCATTTAAGGATGGGAAGTTGCGGGAAGAAAGAATCTGATAAAGGCAAACCATGTCCATGGAGGAAAAAAATAGTGGTAATGAGGTACACATGCCTTGACGCCTTCAACCTCGAGGTATGTTTGACGGAATAATATGACACTAATATGCAAATATAATAAAAATATATTTTAAAAACAATTTTTTTAAAACTGGTCTTATTTCAAAATTCACTAAAAAGTAAAAAAAATAAAAAATGCACTTAAAAGTTGAAAATAAATTTTAGAGTGAAATTTACAAAATTAAGATGCCTTCTACACCAAATTTTTTTTTATAAGTTGTTGAAAAGTTGTTAAAGTTGAAAAGGAAAATGAATACTTGTTCACTTTTTATGTGCAATTTTCTGAAGATTATGAGGCAAGAACGTATAATCGTACGTCTAATTGATCATCATGATTATAAAACCATGGTGCTCAAATTCATTTTAGTAAATTACTTTGCACCTTGGTCTTATAATCATGATGATCAACTAGATGATCAATTAGACGTACGATTATACGTTCTTGCCTCATAACCATCAACGAATTGCACAGACAAAGTAAACAAATATTCATTTTCCCTTTCAACTTTAACATATTTATAAATTTGGAAAAGAAGGTCTCTTAACTTTGTAAATTTCAATCTGAAATGTATTTTCTAATTTTAGCGCTTTTTTGCATTTTAGTGTATTTTAAAATAAGATCAGTTTTTAAAAAGTGTTTTTATTTTATTTTCTACTTTTTAGTCTTTACACTTTTATTTATTTAACGACTTAAGTAACATTTCTAACGGTTCCATGGGAAGGGGTTAAAAAATTGGGGAATAAATATGCGATTAAACTCACGAAGCAAGTTGAAAATTCGTCTTCATATTAATTGTGCAACGGTTCTTTGAAATTTAAATTATTATCATTTCTTCTCAATATAAATGCTAAAATGATGGTTGCAATGACTTGTAACAGCGCTGACTTCGAGTAAACAATGTAATGCGGGTTGCGTTAGGATAAAAAAAATATAAAATTGAAACCATTTAATTTTAGTAGATTAAATTTGTAATTAGTGAACATGATGATTGGTTGAACATGAATGATTGATTAATGTACTTTCATTAAGATCAATCATTATGCAAAATTTGGGAAAGATTTAATCGGGAAAGGGTTCAAAAATTGGGTAATAGAAATGCGATTAAACTCTCGAAGCAAGTTCATATAAAATCAGTACTAATTAGTAAATTTACTTAGTAGTTAGTGAATATAATGATTGATTCATGTACTGTCATCAAGATTAAACATTTATGCCAAATTTGGGAAAGGTTGAACAACGGGAAGGCGTTCAATAATTGGATAATAGAAATGCAATTAAATTCACGAAGCAAGTTAATATAAGACAAGTAAAAATTATGGGAATTTCAAATGAAATATACCATTTGGTGAAGGATGACTGATAAAAATAAACACAAGGGTGATTTTAAGGACAAGAAATCCACTAAACGCACTTGTTTTAAGTGCATGGGAAATTAAATTGGGAAAAACACTAAGGGAAACGCCGAAAACCTAGCTTAGATCAAATATGGAAATCATAAGTGAAGAAAATATGATCAGAACTGAAGGATATTGTTAACCTAATCACTGCATTAAATGATTAATAGCACTAAACCATTTTTATTTTCCCAAAATAACATGCGATAGCCTTTATCGCACAGCACGCAAAAGTGGGAGATAAATTTTTCTAAGTAACACAAAGCAGTCTCATCACACGAAATGTGGCTTAGGAAATGACATATTCCGCAAATGCGTGAATCCGTTTCTCCCACCTTTTCACCCATTAATACATTTTCTGCATTGCCGAAAAATGCATCTGCAATCCTGTGTTGACAAGGGATTCAACCTCCAGAGTACAGTTTTGGGGAACGCAAAGAAAAACAAGGGCCCGCAATTTTCCCGGATTTCACGTCCCTCGGGAGCTTCCAAGAAACCTATTTCGGGGAACCAGCATTTTTTTCCCCCGAGACAAGCCGATTCCGCTCCAACGCTGCGTGAGAGCGATAACTTAAGCGATGTTTTTACTTCCGCCGTTGGAATTTTTTTTTCACCAGTTCAGTATTTTCCTAGGCTTTTGGGGTCAAGCTCTTTCTCTCCGGAGGCAACCTCGACTCTCCCATGTTGATAATTTAGTCTCCAGGTAGAGCCACCGTGGCAGTGCCAGAAAATAGGTCGGCCGTGGTGTATCCGGTGCTGGTGGTGCGAGGGAATATGAGTGGCATTCGATGGAAAACCGATGCGCCGATGCCACTGCGGGCGGGCACCTCGCGGTTATCAATTTCCCATCAGCCTGCCGCACCCCCTGCCGCACCCCCAATAGGGGCTGAAAGTGTTCATCTGGGGTTGGATCGGGCTCGTGGTGGTGCCTCCAAGAAGAAGTTGGGAAAGAAAATCGTCTTCGTGGCCTCGTTGAGGTAAACAGAGAGGGAATGACGTCAAAATCACGTGACCACACCGTCCGCCATATTGGTTAACCCCGCTTCCTTTAAATCACCATTCTGGCGCAAGTTTACAGAAGCATATTGGACGCATGGCTACCATTGACTTCTCTTTTGATGAATAAAAAGTGAGGAATTGCGATGATGCAACATTATATAATTAAAGGTAATACGGCAGCATGTTTCGAAGCAAATTATGCGTCTCTTTTCAGGTGGTATAGCACCTTAAAATTCGAAAATATATATATTGTTATTTCTTCACAGAGTTTTAGCTCTACTTTTCAGCCCAGCAATCTTGGATAGAATATTAAAACAACTATACATGAGAGATATCTCCACACTTTACCACAGGATAAAACAACGTACTTATCTAGGAAAAATGACTTTCAATAAGCTTTATGAATAGTTGCAATTTCTGATAAATGAAATTTTACACCAGAGAATTTATTTTAAAAGCAATTTTTTTTGGGAGGATTACCGATTTTTGCAAAGCTGATACGTCTCAGTTTTAAGCATTGACCACCTTTCGATATTTATCCAAAAAAAGCCGAACCTTTCCCAAGTAATGTTACTTACTTTTTGTACAGCTTAAAAGCAGTTCCCTACGCCACTAATAAATTGCTCCTAGCACTTCTCCCAAAGTTAGAACGCGTTCTCGAACGTCATTTTAATTGTAGCTATCAGATCCCGTAGCGAATTTTCCTTCATCTGACCTATGGATTGGAAACGGTCAAGAGGAAGTCTTCTGGTGCCAAATCAGACAAATTGGGTGATAAGGATGTAACTAATAAAACCAAGGTCTCATCCCTTGTTATTTCGTTCCTCAGGAAACTTTCGTCCTCATTTGATCGATTCATAAGATCTTGGCATACTTCGACACTTTTCTTATTGTTTATCTGTGAGAAACTGCGGAATGAATTTTGCAGCCACCCGATGCATGTTCAGTATTTTTAGTCAAAATCATATGAGACAATGTTTTTGCTCGTTTCTACTTCTTCCATTTCACGGACGATCAACTGTTTATGATTTCGTGCCACAACACGGATATCTTCAAAATTAACATCATCGATCGATTTTGATGGCCACCAAGGATTTTCTTCGTCTTCAGCGAATGATCTGCATGCTTTAATAGGTTGACCACCGTGGAGGACACCAGTGTCCGCTGACGTATTTTACTCCTGCGCCGTGGCGGATACTGGTGTCCGCGGAGAAAAAATCATCTACACCGCTGTTTTCGTTCTTATTCACATTATTTGTGCCCTCTATCGCCTAATTTACGATATCCTACCTTAGTTTTTTTTCAATTTTCTTTATTTAACAGTTTTTCGTTGTCATAAATATCACCTCCTTTCAACTTCCATTTTTTTCGTCTACCGCGGTATTGGACACCGGTAAACCCGAATAACAAGATCATAGAACGCATTTTTTCTATTTCATATTTATTTCTAGTGTTTTACAGTCTCTGATTGGGGAAGAATCAAAGTGTTTACATTAATATTGGGCTACTATTATAAATGTTTACATATTTCATTGCGAAACAGTCATTATATTGCAGAATTTATTTAAAAGGTGAAGCATTGTTTTCTATTGAACTCTTGAATCTTTTATACGTTTTTCGGCGAGAAAAGGTATCTTCACACAGAAATTGAAGCATAATAGACACATTATAATAAAAATCCCGTATTTTTTAAACTTTTATTCAATTTAATTGTCACAGTAACTTCGCTGGACATTTTGGGCTTTCTTCACGCAGACATCTTTTTGGCATTGATGTAACCATCAATTCAATTACAAAGAGAAATAAATATAAAATACGTGCATCAGTTTTTCAATAACCAGGTTTATTGCAACAATTCTTATGATTTTTACAAATGATATTTACGAAAACACTCCAAACAAAATCGTTTTTTTGGGGGCAATCTAAAGATGCCAGTTGTGATTCTTTTTATTGTGCACTTAATGTGTTCGGACCATTCCAAGTTTTCATTGATTTGTAAATTGAGAAGTTTGACAAAATGGGATCGAATTGAGGGTGCTATTTCTTAATCAAAGTAAGAGGATAGAAGAGGGAGGGTTCCTTTTATGGTGGAACTGTAGGTGAAGAGATTTATGGGAGTTGACGGTGAGACCATTTGATTAGTACCATAAGAGGTACCTACCCCAGTTATGTTGAATTTTCTCACTGTAGTAGACAGGAAGTATCATCTTCATGGACAAGGACCTTCCCTCATGAGATGTAATTTAGGAGGTCATTTATAAAAATTAAAAAGAGCAGTGGCTCAAGTGTTGAACCTTGGCGGACACCTTGGCGTACTTCAATTGACTTGTACAGCATTGATTTGAAATCATTTGGTGTTCGGTAGCAATATTTCACTTGCCGTTGCCGGTTCATGAGAAAAGATTTTATCCAGAGCAGGACGTTTCTGTTGATACCCAGCCTTGAGAGTTAGAAGCATAGTATCTTGTGATCATTATTATCAAAGGCTTTTCTGAAATCATAGAGAAAACCTAGACTGGGATTTCTTCCATCAAGGGCCTTGTGAATGTTGTAAAGTAGCTGAAATATGGCAGTGGTAGTTGATTTCCCAGTTTGGAAGCTTTTGTGAGTTTCATGCAACAGTTGCAGGGGTTTAACAAAACTCATGAGACGGTTGTAAAAATATTTTTCAATAATTTTTGAGAAACATGGAAGCACTGATATTGGCCGGTAATTATTGGGGTCAGGTAGAGGATATTTTTTATGGATGGGTTTAACATGGGCTAGTTTCAAATAGGTAGGGAAATAACAATCGAGAAAAGTAGAATTAATTATGTCAGCCAGGGGATCACATTTAAAGCTTTTGGCTGCCTTTAAGATGGGGATGGGGATTTCATCACATCCTGATGTCCTGCGGGCCAAAATCGTCCCACGGCCTGAAGTCCTTCATTTTGGATCGGGTTGGGGCAAGCTGACTATGGACCAGGCTTGGGCAATTTTTTATTTCACTAACTATCAGGAGATATGAAAAGAGAAACAGTGAACACCGTAGAATGAAGGAATATTTTATGCAAGGCGAGAATCTACTAATGGTGATTTTTCCTTTCCAATTCATTCATCGGATTGATATGAGCCGTTTCTCTCCGATATGTGCAGATGCTCATATAACACTCGGGTAGGCCAATCACTCTAATGCCTATGAAGCCCCTGCCTGGCTCAAAGACTGAAGGGTATGGTGATTGAGGCACCACAGAAGGAGGGAAAGAAGTTGACCAGAGAGCTTTTTAATGCCTCGCGGCACCAGGATGAACTGCATGGTGCGGGACGTGACGGCGTCCCCGTGTGAAGGAAAGGTTGAAAACGAGTTAGAGCAAAAAAGGGACATGGAGAGAGAGGGAGAGAAGGACGTGTAGCGTCTCATTCGTAGCGGGCTCGATTTGCAATGCCCCCCTCCCCCTACCCAATCGGAAGGAGGAATCCGTCCTCCCTCCCCCGTCCGCCGCCCTCTCTCTCCCCCGCCCTCATAAAATCTCCTCCACTGAACGCCAAATGGACTGTATGTTACCCCCATCTCCTCCTCCCGGCTCTTTCTTTTCTCGGGCCACTGGGTACAAAAGGGGGTGGGGGTGGGCGGAGGCGTTAGTTCCTGTCCACCCCCACACAGTAGAGGTTGACTCGCGCCCCCCTCCCCATTTCCACATAAATGTATGAGAGAAATGTTGCGGATGGAAATTAGGGGGCGCCCGAGGTTCAGGAGATGAAGAAGCACACCTCCACTATCAGGCCCTCGTCCACCGGCATCGCTGCCAATTCTTGTTTCTTCGTCGGTAGAAGCGTCCTGAAAAGCGAAGGCAGGTACTTGGCGTAATACAGTGGAACAGCATTTTTTTCGAACACGAAAAACAAACCTCGTAAGTACTATTCACATTATTACTAACTCGAGACCCCGATGGCCGAGATCAGAATGTGGGGCTTAGCTCAAAATTCTGAGATCTATCGATCTACACTGAAGCAACGACAGGCCAAAGTCCATAAGTAGGGATTTTGGCCTGTCGTTGGACTAGGGGAGGATTTTTCACTTCCCAGGACATGGTCGTTTGTGCTTGTCCACTGTTGATTGTTACTACCCCGATGTAAAGGCCAACATATGTGCTGTTTTCGGTGGTGATTTAATAATTTAAAAAAATACGAACAGTAGTGGGTCTACATACTGGACACTATCAATTGATGAAGAACCTTCATCTCCTGAGGACCACAGACTCAGCCAGGTGCAGGTAGTTCAAAGAAGTGGATGAAACCATATTCCACCTACTCGGTGAGTGTCATGCTGAGATGAGGACTCGAAATAAATATCTGGGATCACCGTTACTGGAACCCAATGAAATTAGAGATATTCTCATAGGGGACATGCCTGCCTTCAGTAGGGCGGTGGGACTCAATGGGTGATCACATTTAGGGTGGCTGGCACAATAGACTAACTGGTCTAAGTGCCTCAGGGACTCCTTGAGAGGAACTCCACCAAATTTATAATTTAATCTAATATAAACTCGAGACTCACGTTTCGGCTGAGTGACGACATGGGCTTTCAGCATGTTCCGCCGAATATTGCTGACGTGTTTTAAAGACTATTAATGGTCACCATCAGTACACTGTTCCTTAAAGCGTGACTTCACTACACAGAGAACAGTGAATATGATGATAACGCTTCAGAGGTCCAAATATGCCTTGATTAAATAAAACCTAGTGGGGAGTGGGCAGCCTGTTTTCATTGTGTGTAAAGCAGATGTGTTTGCCAAAGGTCCTGAGAAAGGTGCATCCAGCAGGTTCGCTTTTACCTTCTGCGATGCACACGGCTTATTAAACGCACGATACTGTTCTTAATGAACTCATCGTTGCAAACATCGAGGGGTTTGCTCATAATATCGAAAGCAAAAATAATATCGAATTAAAGAAGGAAGTACACACGCATAGAAATCATCGAATGAAAAGTGTGCGTTAAAAAGGTCTCCGTTTGGTAGTAGTAGAAATAAGTTTTTTTAGGGGTGCGTCGACTACAGGGTCATTTGCACCGCTCATGGTTCCTCTCCGTTTGGTGATTTTATGTTTGAGGAAAAAACTTTTTTAAGAGTATTTTAAGGATATGAATGCCTTAGGCTCGTGCCTCGGAGCTAAAACAGAAACAATTCTTCAAATCATTCATAGATGGGATTTATGTGCAACACAAGATAACCGAACAATGGAATTGTTCGAGTGAACTACAAAACCTTATTGTAATTTACGTATTAAGTTTTCAAATACGAATATTAAGCACCAATTCAACCTCACTTTCAACATATTTTCCTCACCATTTAACAAAATTCCTTCACTATCTTCCTCACTCACTTACTAGGCTACCTCTTGATAGTGGCTTTCTAAATATCATTGTATTCAGATCCTAAATTTGCCCTCTTTTCTTTTATTCTCTGTTTTAAGTTAAAATGCCTCCAATTCGTAGTATTCACCCAATTGAAGCAATGAAATCATAAATAATAAAGCTAGTTATCCAGGAGGCACATACAAATTACCATTTGACCTAGTTCAGTACACCCTTACCTGAAGTCAAATTTAGCGTTCTCATCACGCGAACATTTCAGTGCCTCATAATCACCCTAGGTGTTATTTAAAGATTCCCCTTTCAATTGTAACATATGGATACATCCATGGCGTACTTCGCCAAGAATCCTCGAAGATAAACTGTGATTATGCTCGGGTTATAAACGGACCACATATCATGTAGGATAAATCTTAAACAGCAACGTTTTCTTCCAACGTTTTTGTGCAACGCTGGGAGTTTTTGCACAAACCAATCGCAGAACAGCTTTTGAGGTATGCTTGTTATTATGTCACCACTCCGCACATAATAGGCTCCGTTTTGCACACCTATAAATTGGGTTCGACTCTAGATCATTCATATCGCCATCCATAAGAAATACATATGAAGTTCGTTTTTATCACCTGCGGGCCTTATTTTTTTGCAAAATTAAGCAAAAAATTTGTTTGCATAGACTTGAGAAAAGAAGTGCTCTTTGAAGTGAACTTTTGCATCTGATATGCAAAAGAAGTGCTCCGTTTCATTCAACCTTTTTATTTTATGAGGTGTTCTGATTCCATGTAGTACTTACCGTGTTCCTTTCCGGCGATTCTCAATTCGACATTGATGGCAGTATATCCCAGCCTCCACCCTTGCCTCAAAAAGTAGAACTGATACACGCGACTCGGTAACCCACTGCGCGTGACTCATTCTGACGCGATCCAAGCGCATTTCCGTGGACTGGCGGCGCGAGCAACATTAAGCTTCGTTCGAAGGTCAAATGGAGCATCCATTCAGCTTTCCAATGAGCGTGTTTCAATAGGCCCTGAGATATGGCCGTGCACCCATTTCGCGCCGTTAGCTCTGCGCCGCGGAAAGTGCGAGCAAGCGCGGTTTCGCAATGACCGAGAGCCTGTCCCGCGCACGAAGATTCGACCGTGAGCCCTCTCGTTTGTAACATCCGTTGGATCGACTCTGGTTAAATTATAGCTCACTAGATGGTGATGTCAGTGGCTAGGCCCGTCAAAAGATCCACCCAATGGAATCTCCCTTTGCCAGCACACATCTTTCACTCCGAGAAAGGCCGTTTGTCCATTCCCATTTGGGCAATGTCCTCAGGTGGCAACCGTTTTCCATAATTTCACTCAGTCAACGTTCTTCTTTTTCTGAATTTTGCGTCGTGCGACATCGGAATTGCTCGAGTTCTAGTACAAGTATTCTCTGTCAGTCCAAAAAGCAATCGTCAAAGATTTGGCAGTGGTATGTGGTATGTTTGGAGATGGGATCATGGAAAGGTTGTGGCATAGCGGTGAATATTCATACGAATATTCAGTCGGGTGGTGGTGCATTAGCCTACGTAGAACTCTCTCCCCACCATAACCCATTCGCAATCTTCCCCCACGCTCCCCTCGGAGGAACAGCGAATGAGATTCAGCCATTCCTCTACCGCCGACCATTACTGCTTGGCCGTCAAAACGTCCTTTTTTTGTGTCCCATTTTAACGTCTTTCTCTGTTTTTCAAGTGCATCAGTACCACGGGAAGTAACAGATCACTAGTTAAGGGTGCGATTTATAGTCGAGACTTTAAAGACCACCTTTGTAAAGAGTCACTTTAGGATAAAGTGAGACTTTACGTTAAGTGCGTTTCATAGTTGCCTAAAATGTGTCACTTTAAAAAGTTACACTTAAGCAGCCAAAGTTTCGATGTCCCTATGAAAAACTGGCACGTTGGCAATGGAAGTAAACAAATAGTTTCGGAAAGAGTTGACAGTCGTAGCATTTTTCCATATATATATATATATAAACATATATATGTATAAACATATATATGTATATATATGTCCAAGAGATTGTGGCTGATTGCAGCATTCACAATGTTATTTTAGGTTGAATTTCCTTCTTTTAACTTACAGTTAGGTGCGAAGTGTAAGTATTTTCGATTTAAGTTTAGGGTTTCTCTTCTTGTTTTTTAATATAATAAAGCGGAATTTTTATTAGGTAACAAGTCGAGATACTTCAATAGGTTTCGATATTTGTTTTGGAATTTAGGTTAATTGTTCTTGGTAAATATAATCAGGTAATACCTTTGGTTATGTTTATGGTGTTCAACTTCGTTTAGGAGTCATTTGTTGTGTTTGCAAGTTTAATATTCGCGTTTCTGTCGTAGTTGGCATTAGAGATCGTTAACATTGGTTATGTTCCGTAGTTTCAGATGTGACTTGATGGAATTTTCTTACCATTGTGAATGCAAAACAGTATCTTTGTGATCCCACGTATATTTTTTAGAAATGATGGGAAACCAGAATGGAATGAAATTTGAAACCTGATGATGACGTGCTACGTCGAAACCTAGGTCGTTTCTAATCAATATTTGTGGAATTACAAAGTAACTGCTTTTCATTCTCAATTGGTAATGTTCGTGTTTTCAATTTATTTTTAGAGTAATTTGCAAAAATATTGAATTTGTAAGTTTAATATTGGCGTTTCTGTCATTGAGTTTGTAAGTTAAATTATCGCGTTTCTATCATTCGGTTTTTAAGTTTAATAATCGCGTTTTTGTCATAGTTATAATTTTATCATAGCATTATTTTGGGTGGATAATGGAAGTTGAACGCAAAAGGAACGACAAAGTTGAATGACATTCTTTGAAAACCGACGAATAAATTCATCTTCCCGGAAATATTCAACCGGAATTTTTATGTCTCAAAGGCTGTTTTACTCAGTGCAATTTTTTTGTTCAAAGGAAGGTATGAAACTGAACAAAATTGTGCGTACGTCGGAATGGAATTACAACAGGTTCTACCTATTTTCCGTTTTGTCATTCATACAATCGCACAAGCGTTAACACAAATTTCAGTTTTATACGGTACAATTGTCTGGTGCAAGCTTTCGCGCAATTATAGATTGTGCAAATAAATTAAATTTACCGTGTAAAACGGCCTTTATGTATCTCCGGTGATGTTTTCTCACCAGAGTTTCCATTTCTTCGGCGATATCAACCCAGTTGACAAGGATTTCAACTTCGTTTACAACAAGCGCATCCATTTTTGTTTATCTCTAAAGATCACTTTAGCATCTAAAATGAGCTCCGGCGAACACAATAGGATAAAGTGGCACTTTAGCGTTATTTCGTCTAAAGTGACGTCTATGAAACGCCTGAAGGACCCTTTAGCTCTTCTAAAGTACACTTTAGCCTAAAGTGTTGACTATGAATAGGACCTTAAGTCTCTTGTTGACGACAATGGCCGCAAGACCGCCGAGACGACGTCCATGCATATTTTGTGAGTGTCCTTCTATATATATATATATATATATATATATATATATATATATATATATATATATATATAATCTCTTAGTAAGAAACGCTCTCGAAGACGATGCACATGCATAATTAAGATAATAATACACTTCAAAACACAGAAACACGGAAAAAGGACACTTACCAAAAATTGGTTTTGACTGTCAAGCCGTCATCGTAGGATTATTTTACCTTCTATAATAAAAACAGGATATACCAAGCGGGTGGCTGATATATTATTTCTATGGTCACATGATATAAGTTCTCATAATTCTTTCACCTCCTCTCTTGACGCCTCCTCTTACCTCTGTTTTACTTTCAACATCTCTGCCTCTAACGTCACCTTTATAGATGTTAACGTTTCCCTCTAAGACCATAACATTTAGCATCTCTCTCCACATTATGCCAACCAATTACCAGCAATATCTCCATTTCAATAGATGCCACCCTTTTCACATCAAACGGTCCCACCCCTACTCCCTTTCTATTCGCGGCCAACGAATCTGCAGGAACGCTGACTCCCTTGATAATTTCCTCTCAAACCTCCTCCTATCTCTTCTTAGCAGAGGATATCCAGATCCCCTCCTTAAGAAAAAATCCTCTAAAACCCACACTCTCTCAAACTACCTCCCACTAATAGCAGTTTTCTACACAAAATATCCATCTGCACCACCTACATCCCTGGTGTTGACCCCCTAAGTCGTATATTCAAAAGTCTCTACCTTTCTGACAACATCACCACATCAAAAAGTTTTCCTGAATGCTCCTCTTTCAACTTCAGACGCCACGCAATCTATCCGCTATCTTTAAAACCACCAGACTCCTGTCCATTTCATGCAATACCTTCCAAATTCTTTCCTACCCTGTGCAATCGCCCACGATGAATAACTTTTGCTATTTTCAACTTAACCCCTGCCGGACAAGTTTCTCCTTCTTCCTCTCTCTTCTGTCTCCTCACCCTCCTGTACCACACAAAATACTGTTTGCATCCTCCTCTGCCAGTAATGCTCCCCTTTTTACATAGGACTATCCACCTTTCCTGTTGACATACGAATGAAGGGCCACCGTTCCTCATATAACGATCCACGTCCCCTCTTTGTTTCTCTCCCTGTCGCCGTTTACGTTTCCACCCAGAACTCCACTTTCAATAATACTTTTAAAGTTGGTTTACTTGCCTCTCTCCCCCTTTTTCCTCTCCCATTCAGCTCAAGGACCTTGAATCTTCCTGTATATTGGTTCACCAGGATTTCTCGCCTCATAGGCTTAATAAATCGCGCTAGTTTCTCCCTCTCCTTCCTCTCCCATTTCCCGCTACACCTCTACTTGCCCTGCTATCTTCCTCCCCTTCGATTCTCCTCTCCCTGTTCTTTATTTTTCCCCTCCTTCCCCTCTTACTCCTTCCTCTTCCCCTCTTTCCCCTCCCCACCTCAATCTTTGTCCCTCTCCTCATTCGTATTCTTTACTTTGAGAATGATGGAGTGACACAATGTGAAATATTTTACATCCCAAGTGTAAATTGAGAACTTTATTAAATAAATAACTTTATTGGCCCCTTGACTTGGTGGACTTCATTAACTGGATTAGTCCTGTTCCGGGATACGGAATTTCAAAAGGAGGACCACATAAAAAATTTAACTGTGTAAAAATGTGGTATATTATAATCTGATGACTTATTATACACACTTGTTTGAGGTATGTTTTACACAAAATGTTGTAACGTTATGATAAACAGTAGCTCATAGAATGAGGTAAAAATTATGGATATTTCTAATTAGCTATTTACAATATTGAAGTGTTCCAAATAAGTATATGCGATGAATGAACATCTATCGATATTTCGTTTAAATGATAAACTTTAATATATCTATCAAAATTTCCAAATCGCAAATTGAAATCATCGATATTATCATAGACATCGGTAATATCATTAAGAGTTCATAATTTGATTAAATATTTCGTATCCTTGATTAATTATGTTCTCACTGCATCATCTTTGGAGTTAAATACAAAGTATGTGTTTAGTAGGAAACAAGGAGCGAAAATTATATTCAAACATTTTCTAATCAAAAGTCCAAAAATGTATTAATCGCATCTTAATCTCTTTCAACGTTATCACGGTAATGGTTTCATAATAAACCATACTTATCCATGCGTTAGACTGATTTATTTTGATGGAAACTATCGACTCATCCAAGAAGAGGTATCTATTATTAAAAACATAGACAAAAACAGATATCACCCATTCCCATCCCAAACTAGTAAGCCACGGTGGGCCATTGTTAAATTCATTCTCCGAGTCCAATACATAGTGGACCAGGGGGGTTATTTTTTAATCTCACTAAAGTGAGAATACGTCATAAAATTTGGAAAATAACGTCATTTTTCGTAGTTCAACTCCGCCACCCAGGCGGCGTGACCATCTTCGGCTCTCAAGTGGTGAACTTCCGGTCTATTTATTTGATTTATCCGCTCTTTCGACTCTTGATCCTTTTCATTAGTCTCCGCATTTCTTGAGTTCCATCTCACCTGTCGTTAGGAAAGCGAAATGGAGCCACCATCGAACCTTCGCCGATCGTGAACCGATCATTAAGAGAGCGAAACGGATCTCCCGCCTTCCCGCAAAGAGTCATTAAAAAAGTGAGATTAAAAAATAACCCCCTAGACTCTTTTTGCACCCACGCAAGGTCGATATATTTATGGACACACACTGGCATGGATCGATAAACCAGCGGCAGCTCTTCCTCCTCCAGGATTGCAATGTGCTTCGCCCCACTGAGAGTGAAGAGTTACGGATGAGGCTAGGAGAGTGCCAATCATCCGCACCAGCCATGCCTTTGCGATAGATTATCCAGTTAAGCGCATCGCATCCCCAATATTCTGCGCATGCACTTTTTAGATGACACCGCGAAGGGCAAGAAAAGACGCCAAGGGCGCTCGGCGGAGACTTAACAGGATGACCATCACGTGACGAATGCCTGATGGAAATATTACTCTTACTCCTGTGGCCATTGGAAACCAAGTAGGGATTTTGGCCTCACCAACGTACTGCCTCCAAATTCTTTGCTCTTCTGCCCCAAGATTCCTTAGATCTTTCTTTACTTCGTCACTTGAACGCATTCTGAGTCTTTCTAAGGGTCGTACTCTATTTGGTTTTCTTTTCCATGCCTTACTGAGCATTGTCTTTTCATTACTTCTATGTAAATGTGCCAGCCACGTTAGACTTTCACTTCTAATTCTTCCTATAATGTCTGGTTCTTTATATGATTCTCTTTATTCTTTATTCTCCATATTTCTCCGAGTGCCATCTTCTTGAATTTGTCCTTATATTATTCGCAAAATTTTGTTTTTTAATGTTATGAGATTTTTCTGGGATTGTTTTGTTAGGGCCCATACCACAGATCCATATTATAAGACAGGCTGTTTGCTGTTTTATATAATCTTATTTTTGTATTTTTTATAGGATTTTTCTTTTAATTAACTTAATAAGACTCCAGTACGTTCTCTCTGCTGCTTTTAGCCTTTCTTGAATTTCGGTATCTTCCCTATTGTTCCAAGTAATTTTTACACCTAGATATTTAAATTGATCAGTTTTCTCCAATCTGTGGGATAATACTGATAATTAATCTCTATCATCTTCCAGTCTACCAATCTTTATGTACTTTGTCTTGTTTTTATTTACTTGCAATTCAACCTTAGCTGCTTCTTTGATGAGACTATGAGTTAGAGATTTTTAATCGTCTTTATTTTCAGCTACTAATGCTACATCATCAGCAAAACATTATGGAAATATTAGAGTACGGAAATTTCTAAAAGGCATTTTTTGGTAAAAATAGTTTTATTTGGTGTATCGCCATGGTGTCACTATTCTGCTTCTCTCAGATGAACACTGCGTACTGAAAGGGATAGATGTGTACATTTGGATGGGATTGGAGGGTGGAGGAAGGGTTGCTTAGAGGGGTGAAAGATAGATGCCGGGCACCAGGATTAGCCTGCTATTAACGACAGCGTGACATGGGGAGCCGGTTTTAACGTCATATCCGACGGACAGAGTACTTACGTTAAAGTGCTATCCGCAAAGCACCCATGTTGGGGATCAGATCACCTAATGAAAAATGCTCAGCATCACAGGAACTCCAACCCGGGTCTTCCACGTTAGAATCCAGTTTCCTACGCATTGACCATAATTTGTAAATCAATATTACACTCTCTGTTAGCTAACGAGGCAAACAATGCAAACGCTAAAATAACCATCAATAGCTCAGCAATTTCATGCCCAGCTGCTTTATGCGATAAAAATTCTAATCCCCCAGGATCGTCGGAAGAAATAATTTGAGGAAAAAGAGCGTTAACCAAAATTGATCAATAATCAAGGCCATGCTGGAAGAAAAAAATTATAAGCAGGTCCATTGCCATTAAAAATTGAAATGTTTACTTTTATAGCAAAATCAACGTTTTTACGGAACTGACTCAGAGTGCGCACCACTAAAGAGGTGGACCAAACATTTAGGAATGAGGTGGTTCTGCAAGACTTGTGAAAATGGCAAATGGTCCCTCTACTCTTAATTCCTATTCTTTCGATGAGCATGGTCACGATTCACTGCAAAACGCACTAAAAAATACCGCGAGGATGCGGGAAACAGTACCTATTGAAACATTGCAGTTTGGGCAGTAGCTGTTGCTCCCACTTAGTTGTGCGTTATCATCGGATGACACCGTGCTATATAAAGAACTTATAGGGCAGCGATCGGCAACTTACGACACACGTGTTCCCTTGTGACACGCGAAAGTTCGACAAGAAAATGGCCATTAGAATTCCGATATTTTATGCTACTCTTACTCATAAAATCATATTTATTACCCTAGGAAATGCCAGCGCTTAGAACTAACCCGCGCCCGGCATGTAATTAATTTATACGTAGTCCAATGTGGTACACGTACTCATATTGGTTGGGGACCGCTATTACCAGGGATCGGATTGGTGAGCTAGCGCTAGGACTGGCTTCCCACCCTTAAGGTCAGATTACGATTTCAGGTAGTGGCAGAGGTTTTTGGTAGAGCACTTCATGGATGTCATTGGAAATGACTTTTTACAATGAATTATTGAAACTCAGTGCTCCGTCCGCCACATGGGACGTAAAACTGTGAACCTTAAGATAAACAAACCTGAGAGTGATGGGGGATCGGAATGTTTTATTCAGGTAAGTGAGGGATGGAAATGAAGTTGAGGAATATGAGTAAGGGAACAGGATTGACGGCGGCGAGATGGCAATTGAATTTGCCGGAGAAAGAAAATAATAATTAATTGTTCCTGAAAACTTCAGGGTACACGTCTTTCGGATTGTCGTCTAGTCTATGATGCTTGAACAATAGTTTCAACGGCGTAGTAGTGGACGTGTTTATGTTGGCAAAGAAGCAGAACTAGCACTTAATTTTGACACTACTACAGGCATGGATGAGGGAACACGAGGAGATATGAAGTAGATTATATTATGAACTTTGATGGAATGATGATGTAAAATCTTTAGGAATTTATGTGGTAGAAAAGCTTTACGAAATAAAAAAAAATGAGCATAGCTTTACGATTGCGATAGCGGAGTCGTATTATTATCTAGTACCGATGAAAAGTGATTGAATATTTAAATGGCTATGGGGAGGAAAGAAAGTGAAGAAGTGGAACGTGGGAACACTGGAAAGAATAGGGTATACCAAGAGGTAGTGAACAGGAGTGTAGGAAAACAATAGGAGATGAGAATTGTTGAGTGGACGGGAACACCATGAAAACAGAAATAGAAATAAAAGCTGCCGAAAAAAAGTCAGATAAATGGAAACGAGAAGTACCCATTACCAAAGGTATTATAAGAAAATATAAAGCAGAATTAAGTGAAAAGAAGCAGAGCAGGAGAAGATACATGGAATCCAACAATAAAATTCGGCGAAAAAGCAATTAAGTTAAAGACAATTGGTGGAGAAGGCAGTGCGACGAGATCGGAGAGCTACTGGAGTATGGAGAAGTTGGTGGGTTATACACTGAGATGATGACGTTGTTGGGTAATGAAAAGGAAGAAGAGGAACCAATATTCAAGGAAAAAGCAGCGAAGATGCCTGGAAAAGATGAAGGGTAGTTGGAAGGAATACGTGGAAGATATGTATATAGGACAGAGACACTAGGCCTTTGGAACCTAGAAATTGTACTGAAAAACGTAATTTAGTCAGAAAGGTTAGTAAGCAACAAAATATGGGAACGGGAAATAAAAGTTAGGAAATCTGTGAGGTTAAATAACATCCGTTCAGATCTAGGTACTTGAGAACTCAAGGAAAAATGGAAAGCAAAGATTTTTTGCACTTATTTTTGGGATCTTCCAGGTCGGAGTATAATACAAGGACTTAATTAAATCAGTTATTGCTCTCTATCCAAAAGGAAGAAAAAAATGTCAAAATACGAAGACTCACGAACAATAAGTTTATTTTAAACCAAGTCAGAGCTTGCGTTTAAAAATACCAACAAATGATTTCAGGAAAGAGCATATGAGCAGTTATCTGATGAACACTTCGGATTTTATAATAAATAAAGTCACCCAGGATACGATTTCAGTGCAGAAAAATACTTATAAAAAGGACACAGGGATATTTGAGACGTTTTTGCTTATTTAGCGAATTTCGGAAATTCATTTGTTTTAGTATACCGGGAATAACTAATGAAGATACTAATAGGAATTTATTGGCAAGTGAGGGGACTCATCCGAAACTTATACTGACGCTGACGGTGACTAATGCTGAAGAATCAGGGTAGGCATTAAAAAAATAGTGTGGTGGTTCTCATGTTTTCATTTTTTAATGGGTATACCGAAGTAATGGTAAGAGAGGCATGAGAACAATCGAATTGATGAATAAAGGGCGGAGGCCAACTGATTAAATTGATTAAATATCGGAAATTAAGTTACACGTCGTAATGACCCACTAAATTGATTTATTACTTACGACGTGGGTTACATCACATAGTGTGACATCTTCAGGTATGAGTGATCATTTTACTTCCGTATATATATATCAAATCCAAGTGCGTCGTGGCGAGAGGGGAAATGAGGGGGGGGGGGGAGGAATACGGGCATTGGAGGGTGTTTTTATAGGTAGGAGGCAGACGGGGAAGGGGTGGGGAGAAAAAAGGGGCAGCATTACATTGTAGGCCGGGTAGGGATTTTCCGGTGTTGATAGGCCTCCGGGCTGCATGAAGTGTAGCGAGAGAGGGAAAAGAAAGGATTTGTAAGAACACATTTTATTTCCGATATGGAGGGGTTTCACATAGCGAAGCCTGAAGTTATCACTAATCGAATAAATATGCTGACGACAAGGCATTGGTTAGTCATATGGAGGATTAAAAGAATGGATAAATACATTAGAACATCAGTACAAGAAATATAGAAAGAGATCAATCATAAAAACTAGATTATTGATGTATTGCAGGCCAAAGAAACCGAGACTGACAGTAAAAGTAGGAGGGCACAAAGTGGATTTGGTGGAAAAGTTCAATCACATGATTAAAATGGAGAAAAAAATTGTCAAAGGAGAGAGTTATCAGAAGAGGAAGAGTGCTAGAAAAGGAGGGTGTTCGCACGTAAGGATTAGTTAATGACAGTGTCCTTCTGTGAGAATATGAAGACAATACTGTCTCATATTGAGTGCAAGATTGTGTGGTGCATACACGTGAATCTTGAAGAAAAATGCTTAGGATAGGCTGCAGACGTTTAAGTAGTGGGTGTGGAGGAGAATGAAGAAGGCTCGATAGACGAAGATAAAGACGAGCAAGGAAATGCTCGGCGTAGTGGGTAGAGGAGGAGAAGAAAGAGAATATGCTTTATGAACGGAGGCAGAGAGGTAGAACTTATTCCGAGCTTATGAATGAGATGGGAATAAATACAATGGCCGTCATATGTAAAGGATTAGTATGGGTATACCTACTTCTTAATGAACCTACTTTTACCGTTAGATCACCTCTAACAATAACTGTTGCCTATGTGAATTCCAGTTCTTTCTCAATGTTGCCATTATTGATAGTCTGGAATGGAAGAATAGAGTAACTTAAATTTTCCAATATACTATCAATGATATAAATCAGCAATGATGGGCAGTGAAATTGCTTATTGCTCATTGAAATTGGAAGCCGAAATACCTTGTTAGATCCCCAGTATTTGTGAACTGTAATTCTGTTCAACACATTAGAATGCAGCATCTCACCCTAAAATTGAAATACTTCAACATCAGAAAATGTCCTTCGCTGACGGATTCCATGAATGTGAATAGAAGAATACTCACATTAGATACGTGAAAGTTAACTTCAAATTTTAAAGACATTTAAAAAAAGTTATCAAGCGGTGAGTTAACTAATCATTACTCAATTACTATGGGTATTAAAGAAAGATATGGATTGCTAGAGATGATGACTAGAGTGATAGGATAAAAATTTACATGAACGTCAAAGTATTAAATTCATGTATTAGATATGACGAGGTACAGCCATGGAAATGTGAAACTCCAGGCATAGGTGGACGCAAAAATCTCTTGTCTCACTTGTCTCAGAAACTCACTTGTCTCAGAAAAAAAAACCAACTTCAATATCTGGGTGTAGATCTTTAACTTTAAATCATAAACGAGATTTCGGCTTTGTGGCGCGTGAGTAGAAGTTTTTTCGCCCAGCTTCCTCAAAAAATGCTCATGGGAATTCGGAAGTCCTGGTGACTCTGGGCATATTCCTATTCATTCTCTCCCCACCCAGTACCCATCTCTAAAATGGTAGACAAGAGAGCGAGGAGCGGAAGAGGTGAGGGGGAAGATGATGCTAAACGTCGAGAAAAACAAAATGGGAAACTGGAGGGTTAGGGAGGGAAAAGAGGGAGTGGAAATGGGCCTTGTTTGATACCAGCACTCTCGCTCATTGTCAGTTGTCATGGAAATTGTCTCTTCAACTCCCGTGCTGTGAGAATAATGCAGCGAGCAGGTGTATTGGGGATCGCTGGAGGAGTTAGGGATCGGGAGGAAGGGGAGCAGAGTGGTTTGGAGAGGGGGAGAGCAACGTTTCGCTCGTTGGAGCTAGTCTTCCTTCAGCGAAAGCCCGCTCGCTCGAAGCGATCGCACAAAGGACACCCCTGGAAGGAGAGAGGTGGGTAGGAGGGAGATGAGCCCGTTTCTCCGTGAACATGCGCTCCCTCGAATCAAAGGCAATTATCACTCGATGCAGACAACTTCTCCCTGCGCGTCAGTTACGAGCGAATAAAATCACTCCACGCCCACCAGAGAACAATCCGCTCCCACGGAAGTTCCCTCCATTCAACGGTGGGTGGCAGCACTATCGGGGGTGGAGAGGAAGCAAACGAGGAAAGGCCGGATTTCGGATGGAGATCACGCGTTAGACGGAATTCTTCAAGTTGAATGGAAATCCATGGTTGACGTCGAGCGGATAGGAACTCATCCGATCGCCAATTGTAGTCTTTACCCACCTGGGAAGTTTGCTTGTAAAGGAGTATTTTGTCTGTTCATGTATATATACCTCTACTTTTAATGTTGCCACAGCAGATGTTGTCACGCATTGACCCGGGCTACGTGTGATCTAGAAAATTTAGCTATTATCTGTTTAATGAGTTTTCCGGAATTACTGAGTTCTACCTTCAACTTACTCGGATATTTGAGGCCACCTTAGTTTATCGTCGGAATTGGGATTCTACCAACGATCCTGAGGAAGAATCTGGGAAGGAGTTCATGAAGAGCGGGACTAAGAAATCTGCCTCTTCATTTATATTTTTCCTCTGCAGACGGCCTATGGAGATCCCCTTCTGCTTAACTGTCAATATCTCTGGTTTCCAGATACCAATGAGCCGTATAACATGCTACCATTAATTCCTCAGCCTTTAAACCCATATTCGTTTTCTTCTTGATTTTTCTTTAACGAGGATGAATTTTGACTTTGATTCAAATTTAAGCATCAGTACAACTATCGCTCTCAAAATTTTATCTATCATCCCTATAAAAATTATTAAAAAATATCTTTTGACCCATCAAAAATAAAACAAAACGATACTCATGTCTGAATTAGTTTGTGTTTAAATTTATTTGTTCTATCCCTATTTACAACGTTTTAAAGCTCTGACTACTTAGGTTTTCAGTCACTAACATGATCGTATACTGAATTTTATCGTTGATTTTTTAATACATTAGCCTGATGTAGCAACAAAATCAACAGGGATAATTTATCCTGATGTTGTTACCTTAATGCACCATTTTCTTAAGTTCAGCCCTGCCAAGTATGGTTCCAAAGAGTATTAAGGATGGAACCTAACAAACTATGAAGCGTTAATTTAATGACGTTATCGTGGCTGTCTTCTGTCAGGAAAAGTCGGAGAGAGAAAGTGACCATCTCTAGGCTGAGGACAGGGCTAATCTTTTTACTCGCTTAAAGGTATCTCTTCACGCGAGAAAAAATGACGGTTCGATGACGGTGAACGCCCTCTTGCACGGCATCTCTGACACATTCCTCTGACAAGGTGTGACAGGGCGGCGTAATTTACTGTTGAATACTATGGAAGATATAGATTCCATTCTAGGTGACGATGCTGGCAATACTAGCTGTTATATTTAATTTATAAACAAAGTTCTCATAGAATTTAATTATTTATGCTAATTATTTAACTAGCGAGAATTTAACGAACTTAAAAAAATAGATGCCTAATCTAAACATCTAGTCACGGTTTTAAGCGTATATCTGCGATGATATTGTTTTGTGTAGGGAAGCAAAATGACCGATCCGTCGGTATACCTTACAGTTCGCAATACTATGCATAATAATATTCATGCAATTATTTTTAATCTTAACTTCAAAGTCAAAATAAAGTTATTTATTTTTATCGCAGAAATAAATATGGGATCATACCACAGGGGTGTGGCAGGTACACAAAGAGGTGGGCTCAGAAGCGGTGCTAACGTATGCAGATATTTAGTATCGGCATATTTGTTACTCCCTTACTATAGGGTTACCACATTCTCATGTCCCAAAAATTGTCGAAGTTTCTTTGTCTATTTACTAGTTGTCTATCTATGTTTGCAATTGTCTAGTTTCTAAGAGACCGAATCCTGGACCAAATCGCGACATTCAAAAATAATATTTAGCAAATGGCATACAGCTATTTTATTCATTGATTACAATCGCAAAATAAAATTATTGCCATAGTAGAGGCATCTTATTTTGGCACCAAAATTTGATGAATTGAATTCAAATTTTATTGCTAATGGGTAGGCTGAAACTGCCGTGGATTCGGCCAAGAAATTCCTTTGAGACCACCGAAAAAGTAAAAAAATGTAGCGTTTCTTGGTTCGGCTTTAACCACAGGGGTCTTTCAACCCTGCCATTAACGCTTAATAGTCAACAGCCACTTTCCTGACGGTTTTTTCATACAAAAATGGTAAAACAAAATTCATAAATTTTTATTTCAGATTCAGACGCATTAAACTGAGGCAAATGCGAATATTTTTTACTTAAATTTTTATTCCAAATAACTAATGAATTATTCAATAATTTCTGAATGTTGCCCCTTAATTTAAGAGAATTAGGCCACCTGAATGTCAGCATAACTTTGCCCGAGTATACTCGGGCGCGTCAGGGAAGCGGTTGTCTTCGATTAGGCGTTATTCCGTTTTTTACAATGCTATCTAGTTATACATTTCTTGCCAAACATGTTTCGAGGTGAATTTATCCGTACAGGAACACTTCAGGGTCAGCCCTGACAATTATGCCAAACGTACGTCAGACCGGGAAATACTCTTCAAATTGGAACTGTCCCAGCCAAACCAGGACGCGTGGTAAGCCTACTTATTTCGGACCATTTATTTGGAAAAGGAGTGGTTGTGACTGAAAAAATTAATAGTTATTGTCGAATTTTAAGGTAAAATACCTATGCATATAACTAGGTTTTTATGGGTTTTCGAACATGTGTCATGTTTCATGAATTCGCATTCCCTTGAAAATTAGAGTGGATCTTATAAAGGGTAGAGGGTTTAAGATATGAGGTCTTTGGGTGATCTGTGACCTATGAAAGTGGACCTGAAACTAATCCAGAAACATCCAAATTCAAAAGAAAATCACTGAATACTGTTTGATTTTCAATTCTATCATCTTCCACTCATGGCCTTCATTTTTGAACCATTTCTTCGCTTCCAAATCACCAGATATTTTTAATGCTATTCAGTTTGGCTCCGTCGACTTTACCCGAAATATTGTATTTTCCTAGCCTTTCAAACATTTTGCTATGAATTTCTGGTCTTTTCTCGTAGCAATCTACTTAACGCACGCCATTTTTAGTGGAACACAGTTGCCAGTCCGTTTGAAATGGAACCATAAACGTTGGGAACGTAAAAGATGCAATAAATATGGCTCTACTTCAGCGACATTGCACATTAATTGAGAAACAATGTATGTCTGGTGAAAAAAAGGCAGGATAACACTACTTCCAAACATTGCTTTCTTACAGTTTACGTAATCGCAGTGACAAATGTATGGCGAGAAATGTGTAAATTGGCAACATTGTATCAAATAGAGAAGGGGTTCAAGAAGGGTATAGCCACCCCACTAGTACCGAGATTCAAACTTAGTACTACAGAGATTGGTCGTAGAGCGAGCCGCCGCGCCGCAGCTACAAGTAATCATTTAATGTTATAACTGCATATCACAGGATGAGATTACTATGCACGATTAACTTTACTTTTTTCAGCAACGTCCCGATCTTTTCCTCGTTTAGTCTATTCGTAGGTACTCATGTTGTGGTTTTAGGACGTTTGAATATGGCAGTCCTAACCGTGAGAACTTTCCGACTGTGGGAGTTTTTCAGGCTACAGGAAATTATTTACCCAAGGGCAGTTTTTTCAACCATTCACATTATTTTAATAGGTCGGCATAAAATATGATAAACCATTCACAAAGAAAGTGCCAAACGCTTCATATGCTTCATTAATGCAACATCATTTTGGAGGAAACTTCGTTTATTTTGTTCTATTGCTAGTTGGATTTAATTTGAGTCCTTAATCATTAAATTATAATTTTCGTTGGTTTTTATTTATTTCATAGTATATTGGTATAATTAAATATCATTAACTTTATAATTATTATCCTGGAAAGCACACACTCCTCGTTCTGCAAGGACGACGAAGAGATCTACAATATCGGCACAGCTCCGAAAGGAGAAAAATCACAGCAGTGTCACAGCTCCGGAACTTCTACGGCACGACAACCGTCCGCTCAGTCTGATACTGGCATGTGATTGACACAGCTCCCAAACGGGTGTGACTGTTCCAAAGTGATATACCACTCCCGAACTACACGCGTGATCGTCACAGGCCCAGAGCGTCAAAGCTCCGGAACTACATGAGTGACAATACTCCGCCGGCATTTGGCGGAGAAACACGGACAGATGTTTTTCCCGGAGCTGTGATTACTTGGATCCTATCTCAGCACCGAGTCGTGACGAAGAGATCACTGTGACAAAATAACTCCCCATGTCTACACAGGGGGCACATTACGTGAAAAAAATGAAACCACATGCCCGTTATATTATCAATATCGTTGTTTAATAATTCAAAAGATGAAAAGTGGACTGTATAGAAAACTGGATGCCGCCGAATGGTACTTATAAAAAATTCGGAGGCGTCTATGCCATGGCGATCTGGCGTGATGTCTATGGTGCAGGTTCTCCTGGACGTCCAAAGCACACACACTCTTCTCAACTACTGTCCTCGTCTCGAGGATCAAAAAAGGAGAACCTCCTTGCCCTCTTACGGCAAACACACACAAAAAACAAAAGTAAAACAGAATGTACCAATCGGCGGCAAATACGATTGAGAAGTTTACCGAACAATCGTCTATATTATCCATGCCTCTGGGTAGGGCTCCACAAATATAGAATTTTTTTAAGGAGATGAAGTGTTGGTCACTCCATTGATAACCTCTCTATCCTCCATACACATAAATAATTCATGTGGAACATGAACAGAGTCAAATTCTGGTAAGAGGAACTCTGATGGGACAAGATCTGTGCTAGCACACATTCCTGTTCCTTCAGAATATTATCCCTGCTTTTTTTAAGAGTTCCGACATAAACGGCCTACAAAAGAGTATGGGTCTGGGAGACCCAGGCTTGGTTAAGATTTTGCTCCAATTCCTCAAAGATATCACTTTACGCACAGCCCTCCATTCCCTGTGCGAGTTTCAAAGAGTTGAGTTGAGATAATAGATTGCAGTGGATGCTTCTTTCCTTGAATGCTCAAACTTGGGCCTGCCACACAAAGCGCGACCTACTATGGTGCATATTTTTCACGGGAATGGGAATTCTACTTGGGAATTTATCTTGCTTCCCATTTACATATGTTGAGAATAATTATCATAAGGGATATTTCTTAAAGGTTTTTTGATGAAATATTTTCATCAACTCCTCAAAGAAAAGACGGATACTTAGAAAATTTAACATGGGTCTGTCAGACCCAGCGCGACTAACGACGCTCTAATGCTAAGCTCTAAGCCTAATGGAGGATCAAATGTGCATTTACCGATGACACTTTAAGTATGTAACCAAGGTGTGTCGAAGTTCATTATTAGGTTTAGTCCAGCCAGATTGGACTTCTGCCCACCCCGCTTTGAGGCGGCGGCGGTGTTGGGAACTAACATCTTCTCTCGCACGGGTGGCTAGTTCTACCTTTGCAGCTGGAAGCAGCTGGGATAATGTAGAAGGGCTGACTGATGTGTGCCAAGAGCTTCAGAGAGACAGAGAGGGGAACCTTTCATTCCATCGTGTGGTTTGAGCAGGGGGAGGGAGTGAGTTTGTTAAGGGAAGGGGAAAGTCCGCTGCCCCGGGGACTCTCGCGATGCTCTCGACGCGAAATTAAAGGGTGCGGGCGGCACGGCGCATCGCTGGGTCATCCACGCGCGGCGTGGGTGCGGTTCGGGGCACGGGAGAGCGCGCTCGGAGGAGCCCGCGGAAATTTTTCACTCTCGCCGCACTCAACGCTCCCACGGATCCGCTAAAGACCTTTGTTTGACTCTTCTTCATCGATTTCAGCGCTCTTTGGACGTCCTTGAGTGATTACATCAATCGGATGACTTTTATTTGATTGATATCAACTACCCAGAGACGTTGAATGAATGTAAAAAGGGATTATTATAAATTTGAGAAGTTCAAAAAAAAGCGCTAAGATTTCAGATCTCACAAAAGAGCAACAATTAAGCTCCTCTTCATTCCTTGCATTATTCAGCCGCAAAAGATAGCGAGTCACAATTGCATTTCCTAGTTGAGTTTCTGGCTGTAAAGTCGAATAAATATTTTGTGATTGAAAGAAATACAGTAACTGGTGAAGATCGAACTACTATGTTGGATGTAATGGCCTAATAGGACCAACTGCGTATATAATTTATTTACTGGAATAATTTTTGTGATACGTTCCGCATTGCATTTCCAAATAAAATTCACTCCACTATGATATATGTGACTTAGAAAAAATGTTTTCCATCAACATTTAAACCGACAATCCTAGTATCAAAAAATAAAGTCAATGTGGTGATCACCACACCAAGTAATCCAAACAGGTTATACGATAAAGAAACGACAGAAATTAAGGTCAGCGACAAAATATTTATTAAAAACCGTTCGAAAAACGTTCAACTAAGGAGAAGGTCAACAAACAATAACTTCGAAGAAAGGATGCAAGGTCCACAGTTAAAAAATCTACCTACAAAATATATGTATTTCGCAAATGCGCGATGATAGAACATATTATAATTGAGCAACAGTACATTATATGTGGCTGGAACTGCAAAAAATATCACTGAGGAGCAATTGAAACATTTATAGTTAAGACTGTTCAAGTACATGTGCTGCGATGAGTACTTCTAAGATTATAGCGTTCACAAGAAATAATAGCTGGAACCACAATGACAATAAAAACTTAACAATAACAAAAAAATAATCCTCCGAACTCAGAAGAAAGGTAACGATAGTTAGTTATTGATAAAGTGTAACCATTTTCTGCGTTCATTTTTATGCGGCGATATGTCCAGCTAGGAACGTCCACAATTTCTGCCTATGAAGACAGTGCAGGGTGCAATGAGTCAGTACAAATAGTACGTTCACAATATACCTCCATTACAAGCCTATTAAAACAAAGTCTCCGCATTTTTACTGATATTAAGTTAACATATTATTTTTTAAACAATTATTCTAAAACTCACTTGAAGGACATGTATGACTGTATTTGATTATAAAACCTTGAAAATTCCTGGTCGTCATGAACGATGAAAAGTAATTGTCCGAATAAAGACAAAAACATTTTTCAACCGCCATTTTTATAGCATGTTTAATCCTTAAAGGCATTTTAAGGCAAGGTTTAATCATTAAAGGTAGGGCTCGAGCAATATGTTATGTGAAAAACTCAAAAAGCTACAGGGCTCGTAAAATGTAGTTTCTGCCTGTTACCAGCCCTGGCAACGTCATTTCTTGTGGCGCCAAAGCAGCCCTCTATCAATACATACGATTCAATTCCGAGGGTTACTTGCTGGAATAATTAGATTCTCACCAGGAATCCGTCTCTTGCCGCCAAAATAATAGCCGTTAGCTATCCTGCCGCTCCCTGGTGCGGATGAAGCTGAGGAATAGGGAAAACAGAAGCATGAATCAATCCTTCGGGAACAAAGACAATAGATCAGTGGAACCTCGAAATTTTCCAGCTGCATTCTTTCCTTCTAAAGATGGTTCGAATCAGGGAAGGTTGGCCTGCGATGCAAAAATTCGTTCCCGCTTCTAAAGTTCCCTAAAGGGGAGAATTTAACAGCTACGCATTCCGAGAGGGCTGGCTGTGTGGGCATATGGTTTTTTTTATTCTTCTTTTATTCGGAAAAGGGAAGTAAATCGCTCTCTGCATGACCGCAGACATTTTTCATGCGTCGGAAATGACGACATAATTCCTTATCGAGGGAAATGAATGGCGATCACATATAGCGGAAGTCTGCCTCGCACGAGGAAAAAGGCTCCCTCTGGGCTCCAAACCACCACCTCTTCCCTCTCCCCATTCCTCATTAATGTAAAGAAGTCACCATTTAAAAAACTCAGAGAACTCTGCCGTAACATGAAGGCCAAATAGAGCACATCCATTTCAAGGGAGACAAAGAATATGTGAAATTTATTTTCCCCGAAATTGAGTATTTGTAAAATAATTCGCGCCCGTACGGTTTGGCATCCTTAACCGAATTCTTTATGCGCGTGGCTACAAATTTGTTGGATATGTCCATTTAGGTATCTATTAGTGATATGTGAACTTGTAGCTGTCAATAATATCCGCCAAAAAATGAGATAATTATCTAGTAATTACCTAGTTAAATTCTTTTTTTAACGATTTAATTTTTCAAAAATTAAAATGCATATAAGGATATATTTCTGCAGCTACCCATCGTAGAATGAGTTACTAAACTAATATATCTAGGTTCATTGCACGACGATTACTAGCGCCGCGAATGGCCACTTCCTAATAAATGTGAGGAGAGCATGAGAAACGGAGATTGATGATAGTATTGTGAAATAGTTATTTTTTGATACTGAAGACACATTTTCATTTTAACATTGGTTTTTTTAGGTGTGTCGTTGATTAGAATAGAACAGAATGTAATTTAATTCACCCAAATAAATGTACCTACACATATTTTAACAAATAAAAATTGGGTGAAATTAGGCACCCCAGAAAAAACACTTTCTTGTTTTGGGGTTGGGTTTTTGGGTTGGGGTTTTTCAATGGCCGTTGTAGTAATACTCCAATAAAGACAAGCGAAAAATTAATAAAATTTCATTGGTTCCTTACTAGACCTTATGTAAAATAAATGGAGGAGTAATGGTTTGGAACAGGCAAATGTAAGTAAACCATTAGGTAATTCTGAAGTAGCTAATATCACGTATTAATCTCACTTTTCCGCGTGGTTAGGAGTGTTAAAAAATGAAGTATTTTCCGTTGAATGTGTAGGAATCTACAACAAATCAATCCCTAATTTTTATATCTTACCGTAAGATATGTAAATAGCGGCAGCTTTCAGGTTTTTCGTACTTTTTTAACGTAAAAATAGATCAATCATCATAATTACATTCAAATTGTCTTAATTGATTAACTCCGCAGATTGGATCTAAGCTGGCGTATATTTTCTTAATATTTTACAAAAATACAAGCCTATGGATTTTATTGTAAGATACATTTATAGCAGCAACTTTCAGGTTTTTCATACTTTTCATAACGCCAAATAGATAATAATCATCATTACATTCAAACTTTCTTAATAGATTAACTCTGCTGATTAAATGGATCTAAGCTAGCGTGTATTTTCTAAATATTTTGCAAGAAATACAAGCCTATCGATTTAAGCTCTATCCATGGAGGTTAATACCGCAATTAAAATTGGAAACAGGAGCACAATAGAACTTCCAAGAAGCACTATCTCCAATTATAGAACACAAGATTATTTTCGTGGTCATACAATAACAGTTCTATTAATTAATACTGGAATAGTAGGTTACGTAATAATGTCATTATTTGAAATTAACGACTAAACCATAATGTATTAATCCAACAAAATAATTTCACACGTTGTTATCCGAGTGTTAAGGAAACATTTAGGCGGGATTCTACGAGTAGCACTATTTTAATCAATGCATTACCCCAGCTGTAACAGAACACCGTGGGAACCTAGAATGAAGTCAAATATATCTAGTGCTCATTTTATTGGAGGAATAAAACGTAAAATGAAAGCCCATTTATCTTTTATTCCATCATTCTATCCATAGCTCCAGCTGAGTACAAGGTATTGTACTCCAAATCCAGCCTCAGTCAGAAGTACAGGTACCAGATTTGACAGGAAATCCAAAGGGAATGTAAGTTAAAGTGAAATTCATGAAAGGGTGGCTCGAATTATTTCAGTGCACTACCATAAAAAAAAGTGTGGAGTCATTCATGCCTGCAGAAAATATGGCGATGAAATACGTAGAAATTGTCACGAGGAAAAAAAACCCTGTCCAGGCCGATTTTATCTTGTGGCAATTTCCACGTATTTCATTAAAGTGTACGCATTCATTCCATGCTCACTGGGTTTTGAAGAGGGTGGCTTTCACTTCACGTGCGATTTGGAGTCACCTAAAACTGTTGGAGTTCAATACAAATTAACTAAGGTCGGTTGTAATATTAATACCGCGTCTGCTCCTGTCCACACGTAATTATAAAACTTACAAATGAAATGAAGCGGATTCCGCAGAAAATTACTATCGTGCAAAGTTAGTCCATCCTCTTTTAGACATATTTAAGGTTTGATTCGGGAAAAGTTAGCATCTCAGAGTTTATTTACCCCAGAGTCAAAAATAAGTTTTCAAACAATTTATCAAGCACTGTACCAATTCTGTAACTTTCGCTACAGGTATATGAAGACTGAGGGGATTATTACTCTTACCTTCAACGTTACTTCAAAGGGTCGTTGACCTACCTAGGCATGACGAAAAACTCTAGCTTAAATTTTGCTTAAATCGCTGCTTTTAACTTCAGTGGCATTAGTCACGTGGTTAATGAGGAATAATATTTTTTTCAACGTTCATTAATTTTCAATGTTCAAATCAAATATTTCTCTTGCTTTACATAACGTGACAACTACGGAAGCGCGTTTTGACAAGTTCTGTAGAAATATGGTGGATTTATTGTATACAGTTACACGTATGAATAGGGCGTGACGGGTTGGATTCACCGAAAATAAATTTTAGCTAATGAAGTGGTGCTCGTTGAAATCAATGTGTTGTCGTTAGGAATTTATTAAAATGAAGATTCAACCAAGCCATTAGACCATTTAATTTACTCAAGCTTGTGGAAAGCTACTTTACTTAATGAAAAAAAGGCCTTCCTGAATGATTTTGAACACTTTAAAACCACATTATTTCAGAACGAAGTAGTGAATGTAACATTTTATTGGCCCTGAAGAGGACCTGCTACCCGAAAGAGCGCAAGACTGGCAAAGATCGGGAAAAACCTACTGCTAGAGCATAGGTACCTGCCTTACATCTCATGAGTAAATGGCAAAATCTTTAGAATGCTGATATATACATCATACAGACCAACCACATTCTGACGACCAAACGGAGAGATCACCCAGTCGGGGCAAAGGACAGAATTGGCCCCAAAGGCGTCCACCGTGTTTTAGCGAATGTGGCGCAGCCTATATTATGGAAATGGGGCACACGGTCGAAGCGAGCCAGAAGGAACACAAACGGTACTTGAGACTGAGGCAAGAGAAAATATCAGCAATTGCCGAGTGCGGTACCACCAGCAACCGTTCCGCCCGTTTCAAGGAAGCCACGATATTGGCGAGGACCCTGGGATCGCCTGCATCGAAAGGAAGACATCAAAGTTCGGGTGGAAAATAAAATTTTCAACCGTGACTCCAGGATTTTGCTTAGCAGCATCGTGAGGGCTTGAGCTCCTCTGAGAGAACCCATTCCATATCTTTGTCAGAAAACCTGTTTTGAGAATGATAATACAATTGTTGGGGGAATTTGATTCAGTGACTGGTTCATAGATTCCCGCTTCCCGGGGCATCTTATCAAGCGATAACTGCATATAAGGAAGACTAAATATTATTTTTCTTTTAAGCTTCATGCTGTGAAGGATATTTCATCCAGGAACAGAATTTTTTCCGCAAAACGCCATTTTCTTCCAGCCTATTCTAATTTGGAAAAATAAAAAAAGTGTCTCACTTTCAGGGAACTAAAGATTTCGCCCGCTGTTTGCATACGTTTTACTGAATGCGTAGCATTATTTGTTCTTAAAACCCATGATGCATAATGTTTTGTCAATTATTGGCATACATATTCAACGACTGGGGGAAATGATGAACGACATTCACAGTTAATTCGAGGCGCGGGAGCAACTTCCCATTGCCAATGCAACGTTGCGGTAAAAACCTCACTAATACGTTCCTCTTTCTCTTCTTTTTGCACCCGGAGTGGTTTTGTCGTTCCAGAAGCAGAGGTAAATTCACCGAGGAATGTGAATTTATTTAAGCAGCACGTTTCTGACCCGCGGAGAAACATCTCTTGGCGAGATAAAACTTTGTGAGACCATAGATTTGGCGACGGGAGGAATCGGGTCAATGGGAAGTAGGTCCACTTACTCCGGGAGGTTAGAGAGGCGCCTGGCCGGGAGGGCGGGGGAGGTTGGAGGGGGAGGAGGAGGGAATTGAATGGAATGGGAGGGGAAGAAGAGAGTCTCGTCCCTTGCGAGGTCGGTGTTGGGAGGAGGAGGAGGATAGGCGCATGAATCCGCTCCACCTTTTGTTATGCATTCCGCTAATGGGGGCCGTTATTTCGCAAAGAAACGCTGGGATAAGTTCCGGAATGGCAAGACACGATCGATGTCCCCGCAATTCCATTACGGCCCGCGGTAATATCTGTTTATCCTCTCAAGCATTCAAGGCCTTCCCTCACTCTGCTCAGCACACACTATCCCCCCACCACAAATCCCCCAGCACGTCCTCCTCTGTCTCAGGTCGGCAGGCAAAGGTGAGTGGGAGGGAATATGGTCGTACTAATGTAAAATACTTAAAGCATTTAAAAGCTATGAAGTATTAAGACGTTATATGAGTCCAGAATAACTTGAAAGGTTTTTCTAAATGTAGCCTTTAAATCAGGGGTGTGTTAGTCACATCCTCTGAGGAATAACCCAGAAGCGGATTCTCGTAAAACAAACATGTTTAACATTGTTATATTACTTTCTTAGTGTCTAACTTATCTTCAAGCAATCTTTTTAAGCATAATTTTATATTTTCCTTGCCTGCGTAACATTCTTGCCGACTCCGAATCTATTAACATCCCACTGCCTTTTAACATGCTACCGGCTACTTCTCTTTTCAGTTATCATTTACCTTTGCAGCCTTTTTCCATTTACTTGATTATGTTGGAGTTCAATGTGCGTATTTATTTGTTAAAAGATTTCCAGTTGCCTATAAAAATCCCATCACAAAAACCTCCATCCAAATAACTTCATCTTGCATGAAATTCAGGTGTTTTATGAATGCAACTCAACGAACAAATTAATTCTGTAAATATATATCTAATGCTTTCCCAATGAATGCTTAGCGTTAATTCTTCTCGAGATTTTGACAGAGTTAAATAGGCAAAAAGTACCGACGCTTGGACGGACAAATTGTTCATCGTCTTCATGGTAAATGTTGTTGAATTAAAGATAGGCAAGCTCAAGCAACCAACCCAACAAGCAGATGACTCCTGATTGGTTGGAGGGTGAAATTTGAAAATTACGACAGCGGAAAGAATGGGAATTCTGATGGAACTGGCCGAGGAAGTGAAGGCCGAAGTTTCCTTTGTTTTGGGAAGGGTGGTCTTGGCAAGATCTAATCTCTCCAGGGAGGAGCATTTTGCCATCGTGTTAAAAAGGAAGTTACCGTTTTGCCAGCAGATGAAGGAAACACCACCGTTCAAATGAAAACTGAAGAATAGCGTTGTAAAATCCGCAATATTCTACAGAACCGGGCTTACCAGAAATTGCCTCTAGATCCCACAGAAGCCATAACAAGGAAAATAATTTCCTTTATCAATAAGTCTGGTTCATCATCTGAAACTGCCAGGAATCTGCATCCCAGAGCTCAAGCGTCACCAAGGCTTTATGAGTTGTCGAAAAGTTATATGGAAGGAGTGCTGTTGAGATCAATAATGAGTTTTATTGGTTTGCCCATCTATAATTTGCCAAAATAGGTATCTAAAGGGGATACTTTGACCATATGTTGGTCTTTGTTGAATATTGTAACTTGGAATTTGTTCTTGATAAAAAATTATTATTATAAATCGTTTGTACATTTGTCTTGATGTCTGTTATGAAAGGTTAAAGCTATGATTCGTAATATTCGTTGGGCTTATATATTTCCTTTTGAATTTTCACTAAATTTGCTAAATATGCTCACACTTTATAATCACCTTAAATGGAACTTATGTACTTACTTATTTATTATATATAAAACTGAGACAATTTTCTATTTCTATATATTTGTTATACCTACTATGCATTTTTCCTTTGCAAGCGAAATATGTTTTAATGTAAACTTCTGCCTCACAAGAGCTATTGCTTCTAGGACAATAAATGTTTTTTCTTTTATCTATTCTATTCTATTTAAGAAGATATAATCAAAAACTCAGCCGAGTTAGTAGAAACCCTCGCTGATAATCAAGTGAAGGAGATGGACATGTTGGTAAGCTTAGATGTAGTGTTTCTCTGTTCTTGCGTGCCACTCATTGAACCCATTACGTTACTGGAAATTTTCGACAGCGGCAAGGTGAAACTGCTCCATCACAATTTGATATCTATTTATTATAAATTTGAGGGTGACTTCTATAAGCAGGCTGATAGCCAGCAATGGATTCCTCTCTGTCTCCAGCCTTGCTATTTTTTTCACGGAATATTTGAGGATAAAGCACCGCTCTCCTCGGCTCCTCTACGCCTGAACTATTTTTTTCCGTTATGTAGATGATACCTTTCTGTTTTGACCCCATGGATTTGAGGCTCTACATTTTTTTTCAGTCATATGAACAACCAACATCCTAACATACAGTTCAGAATGGAGAAGAAAAAAACCTGCAAGATTCCCTTTTTCAACAAACTCGTCCATCAGAAGGATAATGGAAGGCTGGGCCACAGCATCTACCGCCAGCCTAAGCACACAGATCCATTCCCTTTTATTTGAATTGCCACAGTCGACGCCACGTCTCCCAGCAAACAGCTGTTCTGTCCACTTTAGTGCATAGCGGTATAGCCGATACTGATAGCCTTATTAATGAGTTAAGTCAAATAAAGAAGACTTTCTGAAAATCATTCATACATGAACGCCCTAAACCAATTTCCAGGGTCATTTTGCCGAACATGTCCACGGTCTCTGGAAAAATCTTCAGAATTATCAGGAAATACAATATCGACACTGTCCATAATCCGATCGAAAATCTTATGTGACGAACTCGTAAAAGTGAAGGACCTTCCTGGCCTTATGACTCCTGGTGTCTATAAGAATCCTTGTGAATATGGCCAAGTCTATGTGGGGAAGCCTGGAAGATCTATTGCTACGAGGTTTAAAGTACACCAAAGGTATTTCAGGCTTGGACAGCCCGAAAAATCTGTTGTTGCTTAACACAGCACTAGTCTTCACTACATTATTAAATGGGATAGCGCCAAGATACTCAACCATTCCAACCATCATTGGAATAGACTGTCAAAGAAAGCCATTGAGATCAGGCTCAAAAAGGATAATTTTAATTGTGACGATGGTTTTCATCTCATTACCTCTTGAAATTACATTTTAAAGGTAATTAGGACTAATGTAACGAATACTCCTCCTTATCGTTTTCTTAATTTTAAAATGTCACCCTCCAACTAATCAGGAGTCACCAGATCGTTGGACTCAGATAATAAGCCTACCGTACTCATGTTCAACGAAATTTACCTTGAAGATGATGGACGAGTCGTCCGTCGAAACGTCGGTACTTTTTGCTAATTAATCCCGGTAGACATCCCGAAAAGAATTTACGCCAATTCTGGAAATATTTCATGTCAAAATTATACCATAATTGTTTCATGCCACTCAAATATTCAAAAAAGTAGTTGTTGCAATGTTATGTAACTTTTCATCATACACATACGTGAGTCGAATATGAGACAAGCTGCATCGTTGAAAATCATGAAAGTAAAGAGTGCCTAGTATTCAACAAATATTTGATCTTAAAAAGTGCGTTTATAATCTACACCTTCGTGATGACATGCGTTGAGTTGACCTTTTGATTATAGTGCTTTGGCAGTCCACATTTACTATGGATGGTTTTTTGCTGCGAACAGATAATGAAGTATGTATCTTACTTGGGAATAGAAAAGTTAAAGTGTGAGTCAAAATTAAGTGCTTTTGTCATTGTGGGGAATTTATTATTTGAATGGCGATTGTCCTAAGCATATTTCTCCTGGGTTATGTAATGTCTCTATTAATATCTTGGTACAAATGAACCGCTTATGGGAAGATAAATTTAACTAAATCGCTAGCACATATACATAACTAGCTGTAACGAATATTGAGACTTTGATTTCGGCCTACAATTACGTTATTATGGTTGTTTTTTCTTTTCTCGGAAGAATTATTTAGCTGATATGAGAAATAGTATTTAGTGTGATGCTCCTTGAATATACAATCCTTGAGCAGTGGATATTAAGAGTAGTTCATTTAGTGTAGTCCTGGAATTTGATTGTTACGCGTTACGCATCCCCTGCATGTTTAAATATGTTAAAAATAAAATGGTAAGCAAACTGATATTGTTCAGTGGATAGGTGCACAGAAAGTTTATTAGCATGATAAATTAACCAAGATTTCAATCATGATGCACTTGGTGACGGCATATCTTCATGCGTTGCCTAAATATCAATGTATCTAATCGTACAAAATTGGATTTAATGATGTTTATAAAAAAAACCTACCCACAGTATTTTTTGGAATGGATAAAGGTTTACTCAACACTTTTAAATTCCAATAAACTGGCGAGATTGAAGTTTATGAGCTACCGCCGGCAGACTTCGGAAGTTCCTGTCTTCCTGAGAGTTCAATTACTTTCAGAGGAAATATACGTTTTGCTGCTTGATAATCAATATATACTTATACGTTTGCGAGAACTGGGGAGTTGAAAAATTCCTTTAAATTTTTAGGGATAAACGTAGGATATATAGGGCCAGCAATTAGTTGGTCAAGGAAAAATGTCGGATAAGGTAATGGGCTTATATGAAAGGATGGGTGTTCCACTGGTTTTTCAATGTTAATAGAATTGATGAGAGATGGGGAATAATATATATATATATATATATATATATATATATAATAATTTGAACAGAAGGTGAAAGAAAGAGATAGGAAACATATAATTAAATTTGGACGAAGACACTGGTGATGTGGAAGATGGTAAAGCCGAGAAATCAGAGGGTAAAAATGTACTGTGGCCGGGACTCAAACCCGGAACCTCCCGATGTCGCGACGAGTGCTCTACCAGTTCTCTACAATCTCGTTTCAAAGTCTTATAATTCCTACGCCGCGTGGCATATTCAGGTACTTTGAGCGATAAATCAATATACCTAGACTTTGATGAATTTGATGCCATTTTAAAGAAAAACTCCCATTTTTTTATGATATCAAAATATTTTCCCCTTGCAGAACTACTTTTAGAGAAATTTGCCTAAAAATGATAAGCGGTTGTACATGGGATAGATTACGGCTGTGCGTTCCAGAGGGATAGTACCTATTGAAAGAATTAGGAACTTTTTACACCAAGATTTCGTCAAAAAACTAACGGTGTGTAATTTTTATTTTGTTTTGAATTATTTACAAAAAATAATCAAATACCACAGTAATTTTTACAGAATTTCAAATAATACCTCTGTTGTGAAGGCGATTTCACCGCACGGCGTGGAAATGGAAGATGTGATTCACCCCGCACCTCCTTCCACCCTACACAAGCAGATCTTTGAGAAAAGCAGTTTACTCAGTTTCTTTGGAGCCGAGCAAATGTGGTCCTGGAGTAAGAGAAAAGGGTAAGGCACATAAGTAGTACTATGCAGTACGGTACTAATGATGATCTAAGAGACTGATCCCACTAAGTGGAAATGGATTGTGCCCACTCAAAAAGCCGAAGTTGATGCGTTTGATAAATTATTGCAGAGAGAAGAGGAAAATCTCACTACGTCTCGAGTTGGAGATGTTCATGTTAGTCATGTTAGAGACTTATGTGGCTATAATTATTTAATTAATGATAATTTTGTCATATATAACTATATATTTTCACCATTAATATTACAATATTTAGTTCACACTTCTTACAGACCCTTGCTTAAAAAAATAAAATTCGAATATTTTCTCCGTTATAAATAGGGAGCAATCTCTCTCGAACTACCTTAAATACTGCTCGAGAACAATGAGAAGGGATTATTGCAACTCTTTTTTTTTTTAAATAATCCTATTTGAACATCTCCAACTCGAGACGTAGTGAGATTTTCCTCTTCTCTCTGCAATAATTTATCAAACGCATCAACTTCGGCTTTTTGAGTGGGCACAATCCATTCCCACTTAGTGGGATCAGTCTCTTAGATCATCATTAGTACCGTACTGCATAGTACTACTTATGTACCTTACCCTTTTCTCTTACTCCAGGACCACATTTGCTCGGCTCCAAAGAAACTGAGTAAACTGCTTTTCTCAAAGATCTGCTTGTGTAGGGTGGAAGGAGGTGCGGGGTGAATCGCATCTTCCGCTTGGCCGCCTCTCGGGAGACGATGGCGGCAGAAATGAAATGGGCGTCATTCCTCCCCATGAAATATTTAAACGGCATCACCGCACAGAGCAGCAAGAAAGAAGCATGGGGTCCAAGTGCAAATGCGAAGAAGAAGAGATTGAATTTCCTGGTGCGGTGGACGAAGGGAAAATCTTTTTTTAGAGGAGAGAGAAGGGTAGAACTAGTGTGGAGTAAACTGTTTTACTCGCAAATTAAGAATTCTAATGCTATTTCATCTCCCTATACACGTTATTAAGGCCAAAAATCAAATATCTTTATCAGAAAACGTTCTGTTATCAACATTCCAGGGATTCGTTCCCTCCGTACGTGTGAATAACACAGGAACTGCATCTTTTCGACTTGGATATGCCTTTAAATCAGACTGAACACGGTGAACCAGGACGCAAATGGCGATGTAACCTTTGACAGAATCGATACAAACTAAGTAGCTTTCACAATGAACTTTATTTAACATGACTGGTTTCTATGCAATTTCGGGCACCTTCAGGTGAACCTTTTCGCACGTGTTCACCATCTTCAGGTGCACCTTTCCACCGCATAGGCGACATCTTCAGGTGGTCGCCTATGCGATGAAACCGGTCGTATTAAATAAAATTCATTGTGAAAGTTACATAGTCCGTATTGATTCAGTCAACGTAGATTTTCACAAACTTACGCCTGAGAATATCGATGTAACCTCTGCAAGGTGACCAATTCTTACTCAAATAACTGGTTACTTTGAAATGAAATGGAAATAATATTGGTTTCCACAGATTGGTTTCACAACTAATACTCGATCACGGCCTTGTGTTTGCACTTCGCATGCGCGGTCCCACAGCACTTTACGCTAAAGCTAACTTTTTCACGTGAAACTTACTGTATGGTGAATTTAAATGTTGTGCTTGACCGGCGAATGATGCTCAGTAAAACTGCCCAGGTTTCCCAACTACCCGGTGGAAAACCCGAGAGAAGTTCCGGCACTTCCTGTATTGTATTCGATATGGCTACACCCGGCTTTTGCATTCACTTTGATTCATAACAACACATATGATGATCATAAGAAATTATGATGAAATTATCCTATGATTGATAGCTCATCTGTTAGTATTCTGTTTTTCTTGCTACAAATTTTGTTTCTAGGTCTCCCTCGTTGTTTTATCCTAATTCTATCTTTTTTCCCTTCTAATATGTTTCTTAGAAATGTTTTCTGCCATAAAGTGTAGCCTACGCATCTGGGACCTGACTTTCTGACAATGCTTCATAAAATAAAGATGCAGGTGGAAGAGTTACCATCGGTTGAGTAGTTTAAGTACCTCATGTCACGAATCCAGAATGATGGTGGATTTTGAGCTGAAATACAGTACAGGCTCACTGTGGATGGATGAATTGGAGAAAAATAAGCGGTGTGGTGTGCGATAAGAAGCTGCAAGATGAAAACCAAGATCTACAAGCTAAGATCCACAAGCCTGGTTTAAAACCCCATAATTGCCATTGGAGGTTTCTTGTTATATAACGCAAAGGGCTCTCCGGCTTTCCCTTAAGTTCTCCGGAATGAAAAACGAATATTCATTTGCAGCTACCTTTGGTCAGGTCAGGAAACCCAAAGGAGTGGGGAAATCTTCGGTCTAGGATTTTTTTGACGAGGGTCCAGTCCTCGATTTGATCGAAATGGTCAAACGGCTAACCTGATAACTCGAGCATTCATCTGGTTCCTTCAGGACTCCTGAGTACTCGGGGCACTGACGCAGAGAGAGATTACGTGAGAGTTAAGGTATCTACCCGATTAGTCAAGTACATTCATCTAGACACGTGTCTTCATCGAGGTAGACGGGTATTCGCCGGCGTATTCAATTCAGGCATTCGTATTCAGTGGTATTCCCCCAGGTATTCGAGTCTTCGTCGCGGCTTATATTCAAGTAGTCACCCGGGTTTTCATCTAGGTATTCATGTCATCGTCCAGGTACCCTGGTATTCCTTATGGTACTCGAATACCAATTAACAAATACATTTGGCGTACCCATAGTGTGTTCTGGATGGGAAGGCACATTGGAGAAAAGGAAGGACTAGGCAGTGGTTGTGGTGGTCGCAGTCAGTTGCGATTGAGACGTCTCTCACGTAGGGAGGGAGGGGTTTGAGAGAGCGGGCGTGGTGGATGGCACACGTTGTAGGGAAGTCGGCCCCCTTGTCTTAACCCTATCAACTGCTGCCCGGGACGATGCGCCGTAATCCACTTTTATCGCCGGACCCCGTTCCTTTGCGACCCTTTTTAACTGCCGAGAGAAGTAGGGGCCCACCAGCTTTTAAGGCCATTAACCGGAATTTACACTCGTGAAAGTATCACTCATCCCCATCCCACATCGTAATCCTCTCCCTCCAGAATCCAATGCCTTCTTCCTCTCTCTCTATTTCGTTTATTCTCTCTCCAGCCAATTAAAAAAAGGAAAAAATAACGAAGGAGCCTTTCCCTCCCCACCTCTTCCTGCCTAACGTGATGATGCCTTCTATTCAACCACGTGGCTGATTGCATTACGCTGCAAAGTACTTAAAGTTATACTCGAAAGGCGGTCACAAAATTGCTTTGAAGTACTTCAAGGCATGTTTGGAAGTATTGGAGCTATTGGATACGCATATATATTTGGAATACATCTGTTTAGATGACAAACCTAGCGCTGATACATAATAATTTGATTACTGAGAAAATGATGGTGAGGATTAGAGAAAATATGTGACATAGTGCTCGAATAAAGGTAAAGCAGTTCAATAAAGTAACTATTAAGTTCGATCCACTTGCACTCGAATGGAAGCCTGAAAAGATAACATCTCCAATAAAAGGCTATTTTCCTGGGCTGAAATAAATTATCCAGGCAATTATCCAATTGTATAGATTTTCGTTGACGAAATAATCTTCGTAATACAAAAGCGTAAAAGACGAAAAAGATATCGCCGCTCGTGTGCATCACATTTTTTAAAGAAGTGTTTTCAGCAAACATATTAAATTACTTATCAATGCAAGAGATCAGCGTCCAAATACCAACAACATGAATAAAAATGTGCGTTATGCAATTTTTGTCATAAATTTGAAATACTGCGCCGCGCATTCATCGCAGTTTGCTTGTTTGATAACATATGCATTTGAAAATTTGTAACTTAAATATTTCAAAGTGAGTTTCTAAATTTATCATGAGCATGTATAATTCCATCACCATTGAGATTACTTAGCGTTTTGTCACCGATCTGACCCCAATAGTAAATAAGAATCAACATCAATGTTTGCATAGGCAAATAATAGAACCTAATGCATAATCATTTGTGGGGAGACTTTATTTCATCTAAAGTATGCATCTTTGTTGCTATCACCTTAAAAACAATAATGAGTGTAAAAGAGGTTGAACTCTGGAGAAACATGAAAAAATTGAAAGTAAGACTATGCGTCAAAGCGATGTTGATTTAAAAGAACACTAATTAATATATTTTCAGCCTATGTTTTAAGAATCCTAAAAGATCTTAGTGACTGGAAATAAGATTATTTCGGCAACACCTTAAAATGAATGAAATGAAAATTAATTTCCAAGGATATATTTTTAATTTTTTAAATTCCTAATAATCGAGGAAGGATATGAACGATTCTAATATTATATTGTTTAGGCCTGGCGTAGTAGTTGTACTCTAAATAGTAGGCAAAAACCGTCTTTTGAGAACATAATCTCAGTGAAATAAATACAATTAAAATGGGAATGAAGCTACGAAAATATTAATGCAAAATTCTGCATAACGCTTTATCGATTTAAATATTTATAATGTTGATTAAATACATTTGTGCACATGCTGTTGGTATCTAAGTATGAGTGAACCGACCTCTTGGGCGACTATGTCAGCCAGTACTACGGATTCCTTAATAAATGCCAAAGATTTGAGACACGTGACAATCATAAGCATGGACACAAAAAAAACTCATAATTAACTTTAAAATGTTTGCTCTTTACCACCTTATTTGGAAACAGACAAAGTAATGAATAGGTTAGGGGAGAAAAATGGGGGATGGACAGGCAGAGATGTCATTAGAAGGGAGGGAATATAGTGTGATTCATTGATGCCCTGATACTTAGAAACGTTGCAGAACCAGATGTACTACGTCAATTCCACCATTATTATGATGTTTTATGAAGAATTGGTAATGAATGAATTGTCACTATTCTCCTTCTGCCAACGTTTCGAAACTTTATTGTTTCATCTTCGGGGCTAGATTACCAATTCACATATATTTTATATGTATATCTATATTTTTTTTTCAATAATTTGTGTAAAAAACTATCGTTAATACTTATATAATATGCTACTGTTGTTAGCCCTGAAGATGATACAATAAAGTTTGAAACATTGGAAAGTTAGGAAAAGAGACAATTCATTAATGACCAATTCTCCATAAAACATCATAATATAAAAAAGTAGTCAATAAACAACTCTTATCAACTTAATTCCACCATTTTGAGTTCTAGTGGGGAATGTGTGGCTTGGAAGGAGATAAAAATTGAAGCATTGTGGAAGTTGTTACAAGATTTTTTTGTGTAGAGAGGTTTGTACCGCTATGGGAAGAGAAGCAGCTGGGCAGAGTTCTTACAGTTATAGTGGCAATATTCGATATGTATTTGAGAGGAGTGGAGGATGTTCCCATATAGAAAGCTGGACGAAATTAGCATTTTAGATGGCAAGAAACATTAAAACTGATGCCAGAGCAGAGAGAAGGGCGCGGGAAGGAGGTGGTAGGGGTGCTGAGAGAAGAGGGTGAGGAGAAGATCGGACAAAGTTTGCATCTTGCACGATTGCAAGGAGAAGATGTTGGTCTAGAAACAGTGAGAGTTTGGAGAGAGGTTTGGGAGATTTTCATGAATGGGAAAGATTGGTAGGAAGCTTTTTAGGGTTGTGAGGGAGAGTTAGGAAAGATTATATGGTGGGACTTTTGTTTTTACGGATGGAAGGAAGGTATTTATGAACGGAATTAAGTGAAAGTACGCCAGGGAAGTAGGTGGTGCATATGGAAAGACTTTTAAAGTCTTTGGTAGGGGAAGTTTGGGGAGAAGAAATTTTTCTCGATGTCTTATTGATGATGGATTCTGGGTAACCTCACTGGAGGACTGAGTAGTGAAGATTGATGAGGAGTTAATTTATGGATGAGATGGAATTTATCTAGAGATACGATGGCAAAGGATAGACAGGAAGTTAGGGCTCTTTGGTGTGAGAAGGGTGGCCGCAACTATAGTGAAGGTGTTATTGGTCATTAGTTGTTTTTATATGAATGGAGGGAGGTATATCAAAATGAAATATGACTGAGTTCAAGACTAATCAAGATATATCTGAAACAAATGGACATGTTGAAATGAATGTTTTCCACAAAGCTCCCTATTAGACTCTAAGTGCTCTCTGTCTGACTGACTTTGGCTGTTCTCCAAATACAAGAGCAATCTCTCATTCGGTGTAGGATAGCCCTTCAAAATCTCTCCATCGCCAAAAATTCCTCTTATTTCAGATAACTCCGACCTCACCAGCTTTTTCAACCTCCAATCACCCTAGAAAAAAAAACCCTATCTTCATATGGGCCGTGCGGGTTTTCAAACTTACCCAGTTGTTGCTCTGCTAAATTACATGGGCACCGCGCCTGTAACTCAGCCCACCAAAGAAAAAGGATATAGGAAAGATAGGGAAAAGGGGGGTATTGAGCAGAGGGTAAGGAGTGAGCGAAAGGCAGCAGCGCTTTTTTAGGGTCCTGTCCTACACTCTCCCATTTTGTGTAAAAGATTTATTCCGATTCATTTCCCTCTACATCCTTTGAAATGGGAACGAGAGTCCGATCGCTTCTGTAAATCAAGGGCCCAGGACAACGTCGTATTTACACCTATTTCCAGGCGCACAAAATATGCAGGCATACCCACCACTGATGGTGGTGGGGAAATATATTGTCAAACGGAGACTGGCGGTGACAATGAGGAATAAATCCCCGTCTGAGGTGAAACATGTACTTCCGGACGACGACTATTGATAGATGGCTAACCTGTAGTCCTGCCGTCCGAAGTATTTTGATAATGGAATTCATTATCGAAAAACTTGACCTTTACCAAACCTTTTCAGTGGGAAGATGGGATACTTTTTCACCGCACAGTTTTATTGTGTACGTATCTTTGCTCAAACCTGTATGTAAAACAGTCGTAATGATATGCGCACACAACGGAACACCAGCCTCCTTTCAGAATAGAAAAAACCGACATGTCCAGCTTATGATGTAGGGCTAACAAACCCACTCGCAGTAAAACTAGTTTCCAGGACGACTAGAAGCACCACCCGCAAACTAGATAGACAAGGGGCTCAAGAAAAGTTTGGTGTAGCAACAATAGCAAACTACCGAACACGGGATCGCTTGTGGTGAGGACGGATATCTGTAGACATGTGCAACCTCTTTGAATTTTACGCCACCAGTGATCACGATTGCAGGGAGTACATTGAAAGGACGCACTGTTTAGGGTGTGAGATGCGTACTGAACATAACCCTATTTCATAGAAGAACCTTCGTGACTATGACAGCCACCTACGGAAAAATGTAAATCTCCAAAAACCCGAAAGTTAGAGTAAAATACTACCGGCCTTAACCTTTCCTCTCACAGAAAACCGCACGCCCTGCTGAAATGAATGCCCATTTGGCATCGTACTCGTAAGGGAATGAAGTAAGTTAGGCCGACTTTGATCTTAGATCGCGAATATTGAACACAATAACTTAAGATGAGTTAGAAGTGCAGATAGATCTTTCGGTGGTTGCAAAGTAGAACCCACCTTATGATCTCTCTGTGGGATACACAAAATCTAAGCTTGAGACGTTAGACCTCTTGAGGATCAATTGTGTGGTCTGATTTATTGTGAATGTAATGGTCAGCTCTAAAGAAAGCATCTTGGGAGGATGAAGTACCAAATAGTCTGGATAAGTAAGAGACCTTGTTCACGCTGAAACGACGACAAGCATAAAGGATGCAGGGTGTGATGGAATACTTTTCACCAGGGCGAAATGTTACCTAAAAATTAAGCCAATTGCACGTGAACTCAGTTATTACCATATCACACTGTTTATTATAATAAAGTGTTACGGACTATTATGAGGTTGAAGGTTTCTGAAAGGTTATGAATGAAATATCTCAGCGTTTCCCAACTCCGTATGCAGGAGGAGAAGACCTACTTCTAAGTACAGAGAGGCTCACGAGGCAGAATTTCTGAGCTATCTGGCAAGAACAAGGATTTGGCTGTGAACACGGTCGTGGTCCCAACACCACTGTATGCCTTCGGATGGATGAATTGGAACTTACATTAGACAATTTGCAAGAATGAGGGAGATTTAATACAATCTATAGAATTTTACATCCAAAATCCTTCATCGTCGGATTATATCTCCCTTACAATTTAGGTGGCAGAAGTGATTTGAGTCTCAAAAGTCCCTCATGAGTCAAGTCCCATACGCAACCTTCTGAACTCTTTCAATATACGAGTATATGGTGATAACGGTCATCCTTGTCTTACCCCTTGTTTTCTCTTTTTCTTCCATTCAAACCCATTTATGTTGATATTCGTCGAATGTTTTTTATACAACTCTGCTATTAATCTCCTATCCATCTAGTTTATACTTTATCTATTCATGGGCCCGAAAAGAAGGTCACAGTCAATGGAATCAAAGGTCTGTTCTAAATCTAGGAAGATGAGGTACAATGGTCTGTTCCCTTCCAGAAATGTTACCATCTTGACACTCTAAGTTAGTATTGCTTCCCTGGAGCCCTTCCCACTGATAAAACAAAATTGGTCATCTCCAATACACTTTTGTATCTTATCTTTTAATATTATTTTTACTACCTTGGTCATAATTTAGGAGATGTGCGATAACAGGGATATAGTTTTTGTATTCACCACCAATGTAGCCCACAGCGATAGTTCTTTGGCGATCAGCGGCAGAGTGTAAGTCAGGGACTGTCTAGAATTCGAGCGGAAGAGCACTCGGCACCGATTCGGGGAGCTTGGGGGGTGTTCAAAGAGTAGTCCAAGCGGTTGGTGGTTTTAACCGCATATTTTCGCTGAATTGTGTATTTCCTTAGCCGTTGACACCGATACAGCTACTGAAACTGATATTCCCACACAACTAAGAGGGGATGGAAAAATAAAGCCATTTATTATACATTAATAAATGATAAATCAAAAAAAATGTTATTGTTTATAGAAGAAAACCAAAATGCTCCGTCTCACGTGGCCAGCAATATTTTGTGCAAGTGCAAGACCTTTTCTTTAAGGGAACTAGAGTCACCGGTGATGAAAGAAGCAGGAGAGATGTTCTGAGATGAGTAGTCGAAGCAAAAAAATCAGTCTACCAGAAGGGTCTATTAAAACAAAGGTTGGAGTGAAGAAGCACTTTATTAGCTGAAGCTTGAATTTAATAATTATAAGCCATATCACTGACTAAATGCTTTGCATTTTCCACTACAGCGATATTCCCTACCATGATATTGGCATAAAATATCATTATCAAGTCAATGTTGGCATTAAGATTTATTTCCAAAACACGTGCGGGAAGAAATACATGGTATAGAAAATACAAAGTTAGTATTTATTGAGGTACGAACGTAATTTCCGCAAATCATTGCCTTTATTTCATTTTATTTATTTATATGCTTTTATATAAATATATGGGTCTGGCAGTGGTAGTTATTCAAGGATCTTCTACCAAGTCAAGGGGTACATATTTGCTGACTTTTTGACACTCGACTCGAGCATTGTCTACAGGGAATGTTTTATGTGGATCTATTAAGTGATTTTATGTTTTTTGAGCAACAAGGACGATGTTAAAGACAGAAGTGGAAACTTAGGTTGAGATAATGTACCCTTGACCCGGGAAGTATATATGTCGCTGTTTTGATAGTAAAACCATAGATCCTTCCTCATCCTGATTGCGGAATTGTTGCAGTTTAATATAATATTCTTATTAGGAACAGAGAAGAGCTCCTTGTAATTAATTAAGCGTACAAATACAATTGCGAGAAGGAACTACGAAGAATGGGTCGCAAGAATTATTGATTTAATTCTTCGATTAACATTTCAGCATTAGCAGCTACATCTATTAATTAAATGTATTACTTTTATAGTGGTCAATATAATTCTTACCCGAAATTTCTATCAAAATACTTTAATATTTTTAAGCTATCTCTGTTAGAATTATGCCATGGAGGAAGGATCAAGTACATGAGTTTTGTGGAAACATTGGCGACGCACCTTTTTTCCGAAAATTTTGACGCCTACATCAGTAAGTATATGAAGGCCCTCAAAGGGAAATTCTCCTCAAAGAGAATCGAGAAAAAGGCGCCTCTCGTTTCATTAAGGCCCGCTCGTCCACGGACAATAATAAAGGTCTCCCAATGGACAGAAGCAAGTGTTATCATTTTGTTTTGTGGACACGGTAAACATTTATTTTCCTATCGGCAGCGGCAAAGGGTGCGTCACATTGGATTTTGACATCCACACCGTACTGCTTCAGTATTAAACCGGATAATATGGGCAATAATGGTAAACACTGGTGCCTTTCACTCGTGCGTCATAGGGTTAATACCCTCACTGACAAAATGAATATCTAGAGCCATACATGTGCAAAGTATACCCTAAAAACACGTATTGCCTTCCAAAATGAAGTATGAGGTAAAAAAGTGATCCATTAAATAAACAAATTCACAAAGTGATTTCCATATATATTTTTAAGCGTCAAATTTGACCTGGATATTCATAAAAATAATCGTAAAAATCAAGGTAATCGTAAAAATCCTGGATAATCGTAAAAATCAAGGTAAAAAAATACATGATTGTCACAATTTTTACCACGACGTATTTATGTATCAGAATCAGATAATTCACTTGAAATTTCAAAGGATGACCAATAATTCTATTGCTCAAAATGAAATGGATTAACTAAATTAAAACCGTATTCCATCAATATCATTTCATCAACTCCCGTCACCAACGGCAGTTAGTTACATTTATTTCCTTTGCCTGTGTTCAACAGAATAAGAAAATTCTGTTTAATTTGATTTTTTTATCAATATAAAATGGTAAATGCTCGCGCGTTCACAATATAATTTTTAATATTAATAATTTTAGAGTTAATTTTGAAGATTATATTGTATCCGCTTATTTTAAAATCATTACTTTTATGGAACATTTTGATCATAGATATTTGAAGAAAAATAAATGACGAGAAAGGAAAAGAAGATCATTGCTGTAATATTTCTTTCACATCATTGCAATGAAAATAAGGAAACCGAAAGACGTTTACCATTTGAATAACAAGCCCGTCTTTGTGGTACGGTAAATGCATTCCGAATTAACAATTCATAATGTGGTCACAAGGTACCCACACTTCGGTAGCTAACGTGATTAACGAACTTAAGAGGAAATGTATTATTTTCGATTTTTAAATTATTGATGTTGATATCAAGTGGTAAAATATTAAATCAATAAATGAAGACATTTCACTCGCCAGAGTCAAATATTTCCGCATGTTGAGCAATCATGTATCCTTTAATTGTTTTGCTGCAACTTTCCACTCCCCTCGTCCATCACCAAATCATTTCATTCCCAAAATAATTATCATTTTAACGTCCTTCATCATTCGTTTCAAGTATTCATTTCCTGTTCTCCCTCGAAAATTGTTATTAATATATTCTTTAATTAATATTTTCAAGAAGCATTTGTGTCTAGAAATTAGTTGAATAAGTTTGCCAAATTTGTCTTAGCAGTAATAATAATAGATCACTATGATGCTATTTCATATTATGTTCAAATTAACAAATTTCTAACAGCCATGAACGCCTCTCTAATTCATTTTCTAAATGAGGAATTAAAAATCCCTCCCGATTTGGCTCCAAGATTTGGAGCAATAATATTCTACTGAACTATTTTTTAAAGTTCTTGTTTTAAGTTGCGTCTTAATATGCACCTCTTTTCATCATAGTTGGAAAAGGCTGTTATAATATTCAGATCTTTTAGGTAAAAATTAACCCATGTACCCGAACAAAAATATAAATGATAAGAGGAAAGATAATTGAAGGGAAGAGATGCGCTTCCAGCCGCTTTCCTGCGTGGGATGCGAGACTCATACTCCCCATAATCCTGTACATAGCGACTGCTCAACTGATAAGTATTAGTCGAGTAGTCGCTATGTATCGATTCTCATGCTCCCTTAATGCTTGGCCAGCGGAAGTCTCCTTCTATCGCTGCCACTGTGAGCGCAGAATTTTCTCCTCTTGTATAGCGTTGGCATGGGTGTATCAATGCAGTGGATCACCTCAAATCATCGAAGTAGCAGACTGTTCCTTGCTATGTTACGCTCTGCGTCTCGGAAGGGCACCACACAGCAATGCCCTTCACGTGATAGCAAACGCGGAACCACTTCAGCAACACCTCCAACGCCTTACTTCCCAGTTCCTGGAGAAGACTTTCTCCTCCAGCTTTGAAGAGCTCCAGCGGATTGCTGTGCATAACGTCACAATTTAGGACCGACATCATCGCCCTAGGACCGGCACGTGAGCCTCTTCGGACCTCCCGAAAACCAAGCGCCGCCGTCTTCGGTAAAACGGAGACAGAACATTCTCGAAGTCCGGACCGAAGGTCCTGCCTGAGAAGGGCCTTCTAATTCCCGGGTCATACCGGCGTGTGAAAGGAGAAGTGTTATTACCCAGGAAGAAGTTTCGCTCCGCATGAAGCTCACATCCTAGGAGCCTTCAAGTGCTGGAGGTGTGAGTACCAATTCCGTTTGCGGGACTGGTCATCACAAGGATCAAGTGGAGACCTACAAAACTTCGCGTTGGCCACTCCTTGCATTATGGGGGAAGAAGCCTTAAGCAAGCACTACAATGGAGATGCATTCTTAAGAGATTGATTGATTCTATGGAATTTTAATATTAGGGAACTAGACTGCAGAACGGACAGATTTAAAATGTCATTTTTTCCGCGAAAGATTAGGGACCATAACAGCTGCCAATGATACATTTAATAAGGTTTTTCCATAGGTAGTGTAGCTCATAGTAGCATTAGTACTCCCTAATACTTGTATCTACCGCCTAGTACTTATAGCATGCCGTGAATATTCTCAGCATACCTCTTTATAAGTCTATTTATGTTGTTGCAAATCAAATAAATACTAACGGTATCTATTAAATTGGTAGCATTTCTACAGTTTAGTGCCTTGTGAGGCTTAGCCACCCGACAAACATTAAATTCAACTATTTATTTCGACAAAAAGTACACATTTCTGCATTGCCTGACAAGCATTTGCGAACTATGTTAATGCATCAATAATCGTAGTTACACAAACTTCAGGGTATAGTATTATGCATGTTGGTGACTAATCACCCCCTGCCACACACACTTGAGATGGCTTGCTGGGTATTTTGTGTTTTTAGATGTACAAAGGTCAAACGTACGTATACGTCTTGCCTGCAGTCGCTTGAAAATACGTTGAAGTGCGTCCCAGTTGGCTGAAGGATTAGAATTATGCAAGCGACCGCTCTCTCTCTGTTTCTCTCTCCCAATGTACTCTTCTTGCTGAGCTAGCCAAGGGCGCGCCTCCGCTCTGCCTGTTAATCTCTTATGCCCTTTAACATGTGTCTCACCCGAGTTCATCCATCGACGTGATTTAATGGCTGCGTTTTCCAAGCGTTTAGAGCGATGCATTGCGCTCATTTCTCGTCTCGACTGCCCCGCACCCTTCAGCGCCCTCTCCTCCACTCCCTTTACTCGTCAACCCCTTTCCGACGAGAGCGCCATTGATAATCGAACACGAATCGCGCTAATGAGAGATCCCAAACTATGACAGTGACTCTCCCCGGCTCCAACTACCACACGCCCCGTGAATCCACTCCCACTCCCCAGTGTCATCTTCACTGAAAAAAAGTTATTAAAGACAATTTGTTGAATAGAAAAAAGTAGACACATTGTTGAAAAAAGTTGAAGTCGATAAATCTGATGTTCTTGGGTATGTCACCCATTTTAAGGTAGTATGAGCGAGATACTTTCCTATTCATAATAAAGACCACTTGAATTTATTTATTTTTACTTTCGGCGTCTTTAAGAAGTGTGAAGCAAATATTGTAATATAAATGGTGCAAAATTATAGTTATTCATGTCAAATATTCTCTGTGTCAAATAAATATAGCTGCATAAGTGTCTAACTTGACTCACTTTTCACGCCGTGCGGTGAAAACCCCTTCACGATGGATGGTGTATTTGCGATTCCGTCAAAATTACTGTAGGGAGTAATTGATTATATTTTGTAAATACAGAGTTGAAAAAACGTATAAATTACACACCCTTAGTTTTTGACGATACCTAGGGGTCTGAAATTTCGTATTTTTCAATATTCTCCCACTAGATCGCGCAGCCGTAATAAATCCCATGTAAGACAGCTTGTATTTTCAGGCTAATTGCTCGAAAAGTAAAGTTTGAAAAGGGGTTGATATTTTGATATCATATGAAATATGGGAGTTTTTTCATTAAAATTAAGTGAAATTTATCAAATTCTAGGTGAAGTGACATTTCGCTCAAACTTACTAAATAGAATTCCTTGAAGTTGTCTTCGCAATCATAGTATTAGCCTTTACAAATCTCGCGTAGGTTTTTCTGTTACTTACATAAATCACAAAGCCATTTTGTTTGACATAAATCTGGCAGCTATTCAGCTAGATATCTGTCGTGTACACTCCTTGTATTTTTGTTGTAATTTTAAATTAAAAATTACAATGAAAACTCAATTAAATGGTGGCGATAATTTTTTAGCACAGTAAGTATTGATTTTTTCGATTATATTTTACTAAAAGACTGGCATGAGTTAGTAGATCTATGATAAAAACTCTTTTTGAAGCGAAATCATGCTCTTTTAACAAATTTAAGAATATTCTTCTTATTCAGTGCCTTACATTTCTCTTTGTAAACAAATGATCTGTTAACGTAGAAGAGATGAGCCGGGCTATGCTCTCAGACATCACAGAATCACGGATAACGATGGCCGAATATTCATCCGAAGCTCTTGCCCTCAATTTTTTTTAATATCCTCGCTATGATATTCACTGAAGTTGGACGTGGCATCTAGAATAAGGTGCCAGGATCCCCAGAATCTGTATAAATCCCGGCTTCACCATTTAACACAAATTGCGACAGGAAAAAATTCTACGTTATTTCTTCGCCGTATTTATCGGCAGGCATGAATATCTTCATTGGTGGAATATCAGGGCATAAGTACTGCTAAAGGATGCAACCGCATGGGTTGTGGATTCTTTTTAAGTCCGTTGCTCCCTGGCCTTGCCATCTTTGATTGATCGCAAGGGCCTACCATCCAGTTCCCTTGTGTTCTTCTAGATTTCCACTGGAATTAGAAATTCTGGGAAGCGCAGTGATCTGCGCATTGGTCCGGCAAGCCAAAGGTCCGTGTTTCGATTCCCTGTCCTGGCTGATTATTTCCTATGGAAATTTCTACGTAGATTGGCCTAATTGTTGCATTGACCATTTAGTATTAACTTTATCTGTTTTATTTAGCAGGAAAGTATTATTTTATAGAATAAGAATATGGCCATAAAAGCACGCATGACTTCTTTCGAATATGAGTATTTTTGGAGTGAGAGACTATAAAAAGTAATCCTTTCCATTGAGACCTTTTCGAAGGATTCATTGCGCCAAAGAGATCCCCGCGGGTAACCCGCCATGCGGATGCAGCCGTGCCCAGCGGACCTCACCGAAGCATTCCTGTTCCCTTAAGCTTCGCTTGCTCCGTGCCAATTAGGCTCTTTCCGTCAGGCTCGGATCCGCGGTTCCCCATTTTGCGATAAACTCATTCACGAAGGAGCCCCTCAATAGTCGAAGCTCTAATTAGGTTCCTGCAGGCCTGAGGTAAATGTCATGCCAATAAAACGCTTAACTCATAGACGACAGCAGCCTGAAAGCAAAGTATGTTACCAGCATTTTAAAAGTAAAACAGCTATTCTATGACCCTTTACTTCTCTCATTTTATGAATGAAGACATTACATGCGAAATGCACTTTTGCATGGAAATGTAATTTGGGGTTAGTAAAATATTTTATTGATTACTAAATCAGCAGTCATATTTTACTTCAGTAGCTTCGCTATTTGTTAAGTTTCAGTGACATACGTATATATTCGACTAATACAGATCACACAGTTATATATTTTTTGGTGTTTATAATCATTCAAAAACAGATTAAGTTTTTAAGCAAAACTAAAATAAAATTAGATCACGATCAAAACGTATGCAACGCTGAGGACGTTATACAGGCTTGTGAGTTGGCATACAAATGTTAATACATAATGCAAGGTGGAACGGGGTGCATATTTGAAATTAACCGTAAATTATTAAATATCGCGACCGGACTCTTTTTTGAATAATTAGAAATTATGTTATTTAGAAAACAACGAGTATTACAAAGTTATGCAAAAAGTATTGCTATTTTTTTTTTTAATTTCGTCATGTTTTCCATCCAGCCACCGGTATAGGGCGAAACGGGATGGATATATTTTAATGGTTAATAAATGCAGGATGTAGCAAAAATCATCTTAAATCTAGGTACTAAGTTGAAGTACGGAGACTGCTTCTTGTCCTCTTCACTGCCAGCCATATTGTGCGCGGGCAAAATTAAAAGAAAAAATACCTTTGGTGCGGCACTTAGCCTTTATGTATCAATTTAAGAGTAATATCATGTCTAAAGACATTTAACATCACATAAATCTCCATCAGTCTCACTGATTTCTGTTTCTTTGATTCCAAGGTGATTGAGGTAATATTCTTTTTCATTTATTAAACTACTCGTCTATGAGCATATTTATAAAAAACTAATTATTTTCACTTTTTCTTGTTAAATGGACAAATAATACATTAATATTTTTCTGAGTTTTGGCTAAATAATGTTCATGTATAATTAAGAACTCATAGTCATGTTTCTCAAGTGATCTTGGTTGGAAATCTACTTTAGGTAGCGTGAAGTTAGTTTTGGGAAACAGAAGTATAATGCATATATTATACTGAAGTAGGATAATCAGTGCTGGAAGAAGTAATACAGAGGTTATTGCGAGCAGAATGTCTGAAACTAAGAAGACGTTACACCTGAAAAAGAGTCTATTTACAGCCATAAACCAAAGCTAGGAAGTGAGGACCCAATAAACACACACATGGAGCATGCACTTTTATATGGCAGTGAAACTTAGGAAATAATAGTTGCATAACTTAGAAGATTGGAAGCTATGAAAATGTGGTGGTATTGAAAAATGATGACGACCACATAGGTGGAGAGAATTCCAACCAAAGAACCAATGGAAAAGTCATGCATAGAGTAGGTAAAAATGAAGTTAATGAAGGCCCTGAAAACCAAAAAAGTGGACTTGACGGACTCATTCAGCAGCACAACAGCCAATTAAAAGCAGTTATAGAGAGAAGAATTTATTGGAAATACATATCGATAAATACCAAGGATAGAGTACATCAAGAAAAGTTAAAGGGTCTAAAGGACGTCAAAGGGAAGACTTTCGCGGGAATGTTTTATTTTCTGATAGGAGAGCCGCAGTAAAATAGTCTTCAGATCGATGGCTATTGATGCCGATAAGAAGGAAGTCATAGAAATATAACCAGTACCAGTTAAGTAACGAGAGAGTTAGAGAGAGGCAATGAGGCGACTAGACTCGGGAATTCATGATTTCTTCGTTGGGGGAGTTGTTAGGGGTCGGTGCCAGGAGACGAACGGAGCAGAGCAAAACGGGTGCGGCATCCCGCTTCGCTCGCCTGGAGGGAGAGAACAGGGGATTACAGACCGACATCCTCTCTGCTCCACGTTGCAGAGCGCGGCGGATGCAAGGCGGGGAGATGGACGCGCGAGTAGCTCGGAAATTTTCATCCGAATAACTCCGGCTCCCAATGTGTGGTTGATCTCTTTTTCTTCGGGCGAGACCTTCATTCCGTGCTTTCCTCCCACCACTGCGCCTCTTAATTGCCGGAGGTTTTATAGCCGACGGAGAGGCAGATTGTGAGACAAAGAGAGAGGCAGAGTTATACCGAATCCCGGCTGGCGGAGAAGAGTTCGCCAGAGCATCATCCTTTCCCCACCGCATTGCTTTCGTCCCCATCTACTAAACTTAATTTGCCTCCCTCTGAAGAAGCGCGCATTTTCAAGAGAACCTAAAGCAGCCTTTTCTTCCCAGTTCTAGAGAGAAAATAGTCACTGGGAGTAGTACGTTGTTTTCATGAATTTCCGACAAAGAGCAATTCCCTTTAAAAATCCCTCTTGTTCCTTTAACATCTCGCGGAGAGACTCCGAATACGAAAGATTTGCCGGATTGCATTTCCAGGGTATTTGTGGGGAGCGGCATGGGGATGCTAGGGCGTCCGAGGGGTACGGGCGGGATAAAGGGTTCGTTAGTTATGGGAAGGATTGAGGGCGGCGGATGGGGGACGCAAAAACTGGGGTGGTGGCAATGGGAACCTTCTTGCTCTCTCAGTGCCGTCTCCGCCGTAATGCGCAGTTTTCCTCTCTTTTTCTCTTTCCTGGGCGCGCTTGGAGATCTTTAATTCCGCGGTGGGAATAATAATGTCTTTAAGTGAGCGAATAATTCCAAAACAGCGGGTGTTGCTCCTTATATGAAGATTTAGGGTACCGAGTAATTGAGATTCCTAGGAAAATCTGGAAGGTTGTCTAGGAAGGCTTTGAGGGCAGAGTCTCTCCACGCAAGTGGAGAGTAGGAAATCTTTCGGAATTCAGGGAGCAGAAGATGCGGGGAATCTTCCGAGAGGAAGATTTGACGACTGTCCTTGACGACGAGAATCAACGTATTTCATTCGCCTTGGAGTGGAGGTTTCGTACACATGAATGTTTAAACATGGAATTGGCAAACCTATCTCCACAGTAGGAAATAATGGCATCGGAAATAAAATTTGAGTACATTTTTTATAATGCAAGACAACAAAACAAAAGTAAAATTTGCGCTACAATTTTGTTGGCATTTACTGGCAAAAAGAAACAAATTTATGTGGCAATTTTTTGCTTAAAAACGTGAATGGTAATAATTTTCTTTAATATTATGGAAATTGACACCACAATTAAAATAAGAAGAAAACAGATGTGGTGTCATTCAATGCTTATGACCTTCTAAATGCGATGAATATTTACTATCACCGGTGCTGTTTTTCATTATTTACTTAAATTCTCAACATTCTATCACTCTTTCTTTTCATGTGAATTCAGTTTCTCTGCTTCGGATGCCTAATGGTTCTATCCGAGTGTTTTTCAAATACATTTAGATTCATCCATATTTATTCAGTGAAACAGATTTATTTCCCAAAAATTTAGTGTCCTATTTTTAAACTAGCTGGAGATATAAATTTACTATATCAAGGTATCATATGTTTATGATAATACTTTTCTCATTTCAGGTAGGAAGATATCTAATCAACTAAAGTCTAACAAAGCTGAGAGTCACCCCTAATCTCATTACCTATCCCGATGGGTAGTTTGGGTAAGTTAAACTACTTCATGATCGATCCATTGTCGGCATATGATAATTATTTATCATGTGTTCTTGTTACCATACATACTGGTATCGAGTGGTGAGCAAAATTATACGTTTCCATTTTCTGCAGGAAGTAACATTTTCCGTCCTAAGGATGAAAAACTATAATGAGCACGGGGTTGAAAAGCTCTAGTACATGGCTTCGATTTTATTTGCAATTCAATATTTATGGCGATTTAAAATAAAAACATTATCTTTTTGTTCTTTTTCACACGGTTTTCATGGGTGTACCAAATTTTTCAATATTGGTCTAACTCGAGGAATCTTTTCGCAGTGATGGATGTCTAATAACCATTTAATTTTTATTCCGCGTACATATACATAGGTACTACAAGTAAAAACATAAATTTGATATTTACAGTTCTTCTTGATGTATTTTACGCCTAAACGTTCAAAAAATGACAACTTTTTAGCTTGATTTTTTATCCTGTAAAAGAGACTTTTATCTAGTAAAAAGTCCAATTTTGATGAAATATGCGTAAATATCACATTTTTATCCTTCTATTGATACTATACTTACGTCCAATTGATGCACATAAAAGTTGCTTCTAAAGTCCTAAGAAGGCGTTTTTTCGCCGTTCTTTCAGTGCATAGATGCCTATATTTCAAGGGTAATGTTTTCCCAGGACCAAAGAAGACGGATTTGGTCTTAGGGATGCTGGGGCTATTCATGACCGAATTTTCGTCGAAATTGGAAGTGATGCGGTAGTATTTTTTCTGAAAATGTATTTACTTATTTAACATGGAATGACTCATCTGAGACTGAAAAATAGGGGGCACTACTTCTAAAGAAATAAGAAAAGTAATACATTCTTCCTTTGAAAATGGTAGATTTGAAAATGTGCTCTTCCTTCACATCGGTGGAGCATCATTTCACGCGTGAAGGTTCCGTCAACCTGGCACCCGTAATTTATAACCCCTAACAATCCGCCGATCTTCGTTGGTTTAACACCGACGAAGATCGGTCTTCAAGGGTGGAGGGACCTTGGTTTGTGTAGCTACACAGTGGAATCTCTGACGGTAACTACGTCTACTATTAGGAATGTCGCGACGGGGTGGATGTTCTTGGGAGCTATTCGGGAATCTCGACGTTCAATGAATGTCTGAAATTGTCGGCATTCATTTATTGAACGACTTTTTCACGTTTATTGAACGTCTCAAAGACCCTTTTCTTAGAGCCATTGGCTCAGTTTCGTTGTTCACTCTGATCCTTATTCACAAGCATTGCACAGTGTTGCGCAATTGTTTTTATTTGGAATTGACGATAAATGCTTATTTTTTATTATGACTGTTATCTTAAATTTAATGCTACCGGTATGGAATCGGAGGATTATGATGAGTTATAAAGTTAAGAATATGTGATTAGTTATATTTAGGAGTGGAACGGAGAAACTTATTCACGAATTGTAATTTTGAACCCCCGTCCACAATAATTCTTGAAATTAGTAACCATGAGAATAAATATTTGTATATATTTTGGTAGTTGCATACGAAAAGTAAATTCTTAAGAGTCCAATGTTATTCCTTATCATGGATATCTCCCTCTGTCTTTCTTCCTCTATAACTTCTCTCTCCCAAACTATCCTCCGAACGATCCCAGCTTCAACGCTTCAATCCTCCATGGCGTCTAAAATAAGGGCAAAAGACATACACAAATTCAATGAATTCGTACCTCATTCAAAACAAATTATGTACAACGGCAGGATTTTGTAAAATAAATGCGTCATAACACTGCGTCCTGCGGTTGTGAATTTCTGGCCCATTACGAAATGAATATCCCAATATTTTTGTACTTAAATGTAAGCGGACGCGGTGCAGCATAATAATTTGTGATAAAAATATTGGTATGTAATGGATAAGTAGCAAAAAATGTAACTAACGTAAACCACAAGCATGAACACCAATTTAAAAATAACAATTTAGAAGAAAACAAAGGCTATCCTTGATATATTAATGTGAATACGCAAGTTTGATGAACTCTGAAGAGCTAAGTAATTACAATATCAAAGAAAAGTGGAAATTGAAGGAAAAATATAATATTATGAAAGTTGCTAACTCGTACCTCAAAACTTAAAGTAAAATGTACCTTGAAAATATGGACAAAACACTAACAAAATTTCGCATAAACCCTAAGTCATTAATTTCCGACACTACAGCAGCAACATTCCGACCCATGCCTAACGATCGGCTTGGAAACTTAGCTTTGCCGGAAATTTTAGCCGTTGAGTAAACGATGAGCTGTGTAGCGAACGAGTAATAGGAAGCGTCGACTTTTGATCTACGCATTGAAAATCTCAATTAGAAGAATGTTTCTTCATTTTATCTTTCAATCGATTTTGCTGAAGCGCAAGTTTGGAGTAATCCATTTTTATGGGTAACTTAGTGAAGCTTGAGAAACTCAACAGTTTTTTGGAAGGATGTGGTGTTTTTGTCTTAATAAAATCCGAATCTCTTTTTACAATTCCGCAAGAATTCCAAATTTATTTTTCCAGTCGAAGCCAGTTAAACCGTATCCAGTGGTCTTAGGACTATCAAGTTCACTATAAATATTTAGGTGTTCACCAAAGAGAGTAAAATTCGTCATGAAAATTCATATAACGACCTGGATTCAAGCTAGAATCTCCAAATTGTTGGATAGGTGTGTTAGCCAGTTACTCCACCAATCCATTTAATCCAAGACAAATTTCAGCGGTGGTGTATACGAACAAGTTGTTCTCGTCAAACAACTAACAATATGTCTTGAATTAAGATGGCTTGGTGGTTTAACTTTCTAACACACATGGCCGGCATATCCGGATACATCCGGGTTCGAATCCTCGTCAAGTCAAATGAATTTTTTCATGACGAATTCCACCCTCTTTGGTGTACATCTTTGCACCCTTGCGTGTGGCTGCGTGCCACAATGTAATGTGTGCAATCGCAACGGTCGGATAATTGTTCATATTTATAATAATATATTTACTATCATATAACGCCTTATTATATTAAAATCTATTGGTGGAAACTAGAGCAGAAAATACTTCCAGACGAATATTCGTCGAACGGCCGAAAGGGATTCCTGATGTGAACTGGGTCGAGCATTGCATACCTGGTGTGTAATCACCCCGTACCACAAACCCTGGTGGTGCCTAGAAAGGTACGTCGATAGTGTAGAGGTTAACACGCAAAGAAGTCAATTTCAGTTGTACATTTGTCTAGTCGGTGAGGCTGGAAATGCAAGAATGAGAAAAAATTCTCAATTCTCTATTGTACGACGCAATAGAAGTGTGACAATGCGTATCCCTCACGAAGTCTTTATCTCAAGCATGGAAAATCATGTCCAAATTTTAGGCGATATTAACAAATTTGACGATGAATTTTACGCGTCGAGGAGAATTATATGAAATGAGGAAACAGCTCCATTTCCTTTCGAAGTGGGCACAAAAGAGGGTATTCATTGGGGAAAAACATATATAAGGGTTTTCAAAATATGCATGCTATAACTTGAATTCTGATAGGAGACTCAGATGAAAAAGAAGATATATGTAAGGCCGTATCACACTAAGGGTTGCGGCGGCCTGTTCCGGGTACGGTGGCGGTTGCAGGTTGGCCGATCACACTGCCTGTTCGCGCAGGAGGTGAGCGGGCCGACGTCTGCTTATTTACTGTGTTCGTACAGTTGACGCAATGAATTCGGGGCTTTTACAACAAGCATTGCATAAGCGTAGGCAACGAATCGGATGTACATTTGCATTAACATAAAAAAATGATTTGCCGCTTTGCACTAGTAGCTGGACATTAACAAATGGCGCGTCTTTCATCTGACAACAAAAAAACGTAGCCACGTGATTAATCTGACGTATGCCATTGGCTACGGTTGCGGCCGCGCGGTTGAAAAATAAAACCGGGTCAATTCTCTCGGTTGCGACCCGTGGCCTTGACTGCTGAGCGATGATTGGTCGGGAGCCAACCTGCAACCACAACCCTCAACCGGAGCAGCCTCCACAACCCGTAGTGTGATACGGCCTTAACGGGCCACATTACCCCAAGGCAGGATGAATATTCCAGAACCTGCTCATGTGGCAACAATCAGCAAGGCAACAGCACATAATTTTGCAACCCAAAAAGTGAAGACAACTTTTTTCACTGGTTCCGCACCTTAACAACGCGCGGCGTCACTTTACAAACTCACGTGACTTACTCGGCCATTCACAATGCTCAAATTTCGATATATCGAACGATTCGATATATCGAATCGAAAGCGATTGGCTTTTGTTTCACTAGTTCCGCACCTTAACAACGCGTGGCGCCACTTTACACACTCGTGTGACCTTTCTCAGCCAATAACATCGCTCGATTTTCGATATATCGACCGATTCGATATGTCTACACTTCTGAATATACCACCAACGACAACAGAAGACAAAAACGAGCTTGACCAGTTCTCTATGCAAGAAACCAAAGTTATATTTTAGATTTTGCCAAGAGGTGATGTCTTCAAAAAGGATTTACTTAGCAGCAAGGAAAAATTATATTACATAGCAGAAATTTATTAAGGTCAAAGAAATTTATTAAGGTCACAGATTGAAGGCTTGCTCATTTCAATCAAATACGAGGGTAAGTAAATAAATAAGTTGCAAACGTTACGTGAAGCTGTTACGAACATTTCATTGGGAACGCTTAGAACAGCCACTTTACAGTCCCTACTTATCCCCAAGTGATTTTCATCTGTTCAGGCCCCTAAAAAATAATTTGGGTGGCCGAAGTTTTGAAAATGATGAATCCGTAGCCCAAGAGGTTACTCGTTGGCTGCGATAGCAACCAAAATATATCTTTGCTGCCGGCTATCAAGGACTTTTAAAGGGATGGAAGAAGTGCCTGAATGCACAGGGTGAATGTGTAGAAAATTGATATAAATTTCAGATAGTTACTTTGTTTTTTATTGCATCTATCCAGTTTTGCGACTTATTACTTGGTTTACCCTCGTATTACGTAGTGGACGAGTAAGTACTTGTCAAACGAGCCCTTGCTTTTGCACACCTTGAAAGATGGGTATACTCTCTTGGTAGACCGCATATTCTCATCAGCGTATGTCCATTATTCACGAGGTGAGGGAATGCTCTCCGACGAGGCCTTAGGCAAGTGATGGAGCAGAGGCCCGTGCATGAGGGAGTAAGGGGCTCGAGATTGAAGCAGGGTACCTTTTACCCTCGGGAGTCTCTATATTCATTTCGCCAATACACTTGGAAAAAGTTAACCCTGTTTGTGTACGACAGTAATTAGACACGGTTCGTGTAGCACAAACGTCAAGCTTGGGTAAGCAGAAGCCAAAAACTTTAGACTCGTTTGCGGTTGCATTAATGCCACGGGGGCAAACTAAACAACGGAACATTCGGTGATCCTGATAGTTGTCCGTTATAGGAGAAACTTCTGACTCAGAATGTGAATTATTGAGTCAATATGGTTATCTTAAAAATGACAAAAACCGACAAAAATGTATATAATCATTACAAAAAATGTTGGCATTTATTTCACTGAATTTTCTGCTCAATACTGTGTGTCGTATCTAAATATTCACTCGTTGACAATCGTTCAGAGAAAAATGCTGAGAAGCTGGAGCAAAATCCGTAATTAAAACCTAGTTGGGAAAAGCTGCGCCATAAATGAGACAAGAACTGGAAGAAAATATACAACGTAGACACAACTACCTACATAGAATACGGAGTACAAATGATTTAATGAAACCGGGTTATTTTTCAATTCCATAGCTAAGTATTAGTACTAAACTGCAGAAGAAAACATTACGCGATGAATAAACTGTCGCAGCTGATTTTGTTAAAATGATATTTCTTTTCGAAATAGCGTTCTACCGCGCACAGGTCATACATGAGAAGCCATTTGCCTTGCTTTAGGCACCATGGATGACCTACCCGGTGAGAAGCCCAAAAGCTTTGTGCATCAGATATTTGCCGGAGAGCATCGAATCCTTCATACTATGCGACGTTTATATTAAATATAAACATAGCTAATGAGTACAAATTTTGTACTCATTTTTCTATCTATCCTTCCATTTTTGACAATTAGATACCTCTGAAATGGGAAATTTAATATCAAACTCCTTTATTTAGTTAGGTCAAGTTAAGCAGCTGGTTCTTTTTCAAATCAGATGGCCACTTTAAGATTATTTATAACTTACATTAAAGTTTATGTATCTTCTCAGAATATATAGAGCAGCTCATTGAGGAATTTTTCCGGGAAACAAGACATGTATGCTTTATCCAAAGTATTACAGATCCTGGTTATTTTTTTCTCGCTAAATATTAGTCGCTAAATATCTATGCTGATTATAGCTTAAGAATTTTAGAAAGTAATGGAAAACATTTGAGGAAAGATCTCGAGCAACAGAGAAAGATTGTGGAAAACTGAGTGTAGGAAGAATATATTTTTATCAATGAAAAATTCGTTTTGAATGCGCAATTCGTTTTGAAGTGAAGTATCTAGGAGTTACGATAACTTCGGACCTATCGTGGGGAGCACATATAAGAAATATTTGTGGCAGAGCTCTGAAGAAGCTAGGATTCGTCAAGCGTATTGTGGGAAGATTTTCGGATGAAAAAGTAAAAGAGAGGTGCTATTTCGCACTCGTCCGGTCACACCTTGAATATGCAGCGAGCATATGGGATCCGGTGCAGAAAGACTTAGTCCGGGAACTTAATAAAATACAAAGGAAAGCTGCGCGATTCGTCAAAAACAGCTACGGGCGTACTGACAGCGTTACACAGATGTTAAACGAATTAGGCTGGGAACCGCTACAGACTCGGAGGCTGCGCGCTAGGCTTAGATTGCTTGAACAATTGAGAATAGATATCTTTCAGAGCGACACGGAGAACATCATATTAGAACTCCACTATATTTCCAGGTCCGACAGAAACGATAAATTAAGAGAGATATTTTGCCGAACGGATAGGTATGGGAATTCGTTTTTCCCCCGAACAATAAGGGACTTCAATAAATGCTAGGCGTAATTTCATTAGAGCGTTTCCTTTTTATATGTAAACGGCTGGTGTCCTAACACCCCCCGCCACACGCCTATTGAGGCGGCTTGCGGGGTAATATGTAGATGTAGATGTAGATGAATATCGCTGTTTTGCTGGCAATAAGGATGTTATATACATCCCTGAAGACGATGGTAAAGAGTGTAGTGAACCCATTGCCTTTCATTTCTGCTCGGATAGTTCTTTCCTATCAGCCCGAGAAGATTAAAGGTACTGTACGGAGGTGGATGAGCATATCGCTCCAAGAAAAGCTATGGTGTTGAACAAGTAAAAAAACTTTTAAATTGTGTTTTAATTTTTTATGATACTTTTACGAAAAAATTGATGTAAAAAGGTTTTATGAGCTTCTGAAACTAATTTCATTTGGAAACTCCAGTTGAGTCACAAATCAACTCCGCGTTTAACTTGAAATATTTTGAATGGAATTACTATGCATGTACCTGATGATGAAGTTGAGCTGCTTAAAACAGTTTTTGGAACAGAGTCCCATCATTAATTCCAACCACACGTACATGTACGTGAGGACGGAAGTTATCCGAGAAATTAATCATCCTTGCATTCAATTATTTTGTTCGCTGTGAGACGCCATATGGGCGTGTGGTAGGAGGTTTCAGTAAGCCGGTTGTTATCACTGCGTAAAAAAATACAAAAATCATCAGAGTTGATCGAATTCTGTAGCGTTTAACTGTTTGGTTGTCAATGGCTAAATTAAATAAAACTTTTCACTATCGTGTTAAGGCTTAATTATCAGACCTACGCGTTACAATCCCAAATCGTCATCTCATTTGGCAATATGTCAGGCAAAATACGTGTACCGGATGACGATGATGCTTAGAAGGCGAAACTTGTAATGCAGGTTAAAAACTGAAAGTGCTATGTTTTTATTTCATTTCTTCACCTTCATGCTAAAACATCTTGCCCAACGAACGACGAATGCAAATGAACTTTTATTCACCTTCCATAATTAAAATAATCAGCTCAATACGACTGAGTTCGAATCAACCATCGTAGTCAAGATTTGACAATGTAAAGCATCACAACCGGTCTCAAAGAGTTCTTCCGTCATGTTTTAGCTCCATCACATTAGTCGTGAAATAACTGTGTCCATTGGATCGGTATAGGTGAGTCCGTTATAAGTTTAAGGAGTTAACAGCAATTTTCCGTAAATAAAAGTTTTGTAAAAAGGACTTTATTAACACCTTGGGTTCGATGTTTTCCACATTATCTTCAGACCTGAATATGATGTGTAACAAATTGGAACGTAGGTAATAATAAAGTATTATTTATGGAAAATTAATTTTAACTCTTCAACCTTTTCTTGCTGAAATTCCACGCCATATTGTCTGAATCTTCGGAATTCATTCGTGAATCCGTTAGTTTGAATGCTATTCCGTTGTTCGCATCCCCTTTCTCTTTTTCTCATTCCCATTTTATCAGGATTATGGATTTTTGTTTCTAGGCATCTACAGCGGATGGAATTACGTTAACTCCTAGGATTGTATGCAAGGCCGGGCGTAAGCCCGAGCTCTGACTGCAGCTCAAGTTCTCGATGGTGTGAGGGGCGGCGGCATTGAGATAAAGTGTCACGGTGGTGTTGCCCCTCAATGTTCCGGCGGACGTCGATCCGGCTGGGCCAAATCCCCGGGAAGCCACAGTTCATTAATTGAATTAGGGTTGTTGGCACTCGCGCCGAAGAGATTTGCAGCGCGACAGGGGGGGGAATAAAAAAACAGGAGGACAGTTGCGCATCGCGGTTGGCAGGGCCGTACCCATCCTCTCGCAGCCCGCTGTAGATTCGCTCCGATTGGGTGACGGTGGTGCGCATGCGCCGTAACTCACCCACCATCCTACGTCCTCCTCATCACCGTGACTCTTTGAGCTTGAAATTTCCATCCCTGGCTGAGGCGGCGTCCGGAAAAAACTTTTCTACTCCGTGGATGAAGGGACGAAAATTGTTCCGGCCCCGGAGCCGCTGTGGCTCGAGGTGAAAGGGAGTTTGCAGGGGTGGGTTGCCGGGAGGAGGAGGAGTCGGGGGTTGATTGTTGGGTTTGGAAGTGGTGCGGGACCGTTTGATTGATTGATGGAGAAGATTGGCGAAGGGGGGGATGGCGAGGGAAGAGGATATGGGGGGCGGGTGGTCGTTCACTGGCTGGTTCGGTGGCCTCCGCAGGTCGGGGGGGCGGAGGTTATGGGGGCGGAGGTGCTTAATCCATCGCCCCCGTCGCCGCCTCCACGATCGGTGGGCGCGTGGAGGTGGGAAAGGTCACTGAGCGTCGAGGGAGGGGTCAGGCACGAGGGTTGGCTTGCCAAGAGCGCAAGGGGTGATGTGCGACAATGGTTATTGATGGAGGACGGAACTCGTTTCATTGAAAGGATGAATCACATCACGGAATCGCAATTATACATCTACATCTACAAAATACCCTGAAAGCCACCTCAAGGGTGTGTGGCAGGGGGTGAGTAGTCACCAACATGCTCTACACTATACCTTATTAAAGTTAGTGTAACTACAACTATTGATGCATTAGCATAAATCGCTAGTACTTGTCAGGAGACGAGCCCTCCTAAAAAGCATGAACTAGCTTATAGATATGCTACCAATCTTAGAAGGACCATTATTATTATTATATTTTCCAACTACAAAAATGACCAGAGATACAAAAGTTTTGCTGAAAACATGCACGGCGTGCTGTGAGTACTAGGTAGCAGGTAAGCATACACGTATTAGGGAATAATTAAATAACTAGCTACGCTACTTATTGGCAAGCCAAGTTAAATGTCTCATTGGCTACTGTTATGGTCTCTTATCGTTTTCGGGAAAAATGACATTTTAAAACTGTGCGTTCTGCAGTCTAGTTCTCTAATTTTATTCTCATGATTTGATCTACCATAGTATGTCGGATTTAAAAAAATGTTATTAACGTCTTCTGAAAATAAATTGGTTTGGAACTTACATAATAGCTTAAGTCAAAATTTGAATCGACGGTCTGAAATCGATTTCAATCCCAGTTGCTGCAAAAGGTCAGATTATCATGAAGACCTTTAACGTATTATGCCGATTTTTGCTGCACACATTCTATCTCAGTTTTTTAGCCTACCAATAAGGATGCTAAATGCTGGTAGTATACTCTATGTGGTGTCTTGCTATGTATTCTTTAAACAAATCCTAATTTACGATTAGCTAAACCGGTATTTCCCCGAATATGTTTACCCCACAAGAGATCATTAGTGAGTTTACCGATTCTGCAGTCTCTAATTTCCTGTTATGCATGCAAAACTGTTATTAGGATAGTTTTTCCGTTTCCAAAATTCATAACAACGCATTTTTCAATCTTAATTCTAGCTGCCACGCATCACGTTATTGTGGGGATAGTCATGGCTGGTGAGGATGCAACAGTAACAGTACACTGCACATTTATTTTTAACTTTGAAAGTTTAAAAGTTATCCGAAAGAGGGATTTTCAAAGATTTATATAATCAGCTAATGCAAAAATTAGGACATCATGGCACAAAGAAGATAACCGCACAGAGTATTAATGTCGTATCGCCGACTGCTTCAAGTTAATGGAGCCCGACTTAAAACCATGCGGGGATGGAGTTGTTCATTTGAATGTGTCCACATAATGTTAATGATAAAAAAACCAAGGCAGAAGCAGAATGGGCTGAAGGCGAAAATTAATAGATTTTGAACTATGATCAATTTAGTAAATGTGCTGAATCTCTAAAATAAAGACAATACCTACAGTTAGATGTTTGCAGAATGAGAAATCATCGAATTTTGATTCGAAGAAGCCAAGTCTTCGCTGTACGTACCAGAGAATTTCGGCGGCGACAGAAACGCAGAGCGACTACCGAGTCAGCTTCTACTGCAAGTGTAGGTACTAGTATTTGGAAACTGACGGCGATGGTGGTGCTATCATTTATTCATGTGAACTCATGCACATCTCCAGGTGACAATAAGACGTTTAACGTAATGAACAATGTGTGGAGTCACGGATACTGCCTGCAGGTTTTGGAAGTGTGTACCTACTCCTCCACCATAAATGGTATTTAAATTTGGGTGTGTGCCAAGATAAGCCTCCGTCATACTGGTAGGCTAAATGCAGTGGGTGTGGGGTATTTTAGAAGTGTTTGAGGTAGGAAGGATAATAATAATGAAGGGGACAGATCCATTCGAATCTCTCCCGGTTTGTCTGCATAAATTGCAGTTGAGGGTATGTACCAAGGTTTACCCTTCATTTTACAGAAAACATTTTTTCCCATCTTCTCCAGGCCATCTTCGTCTCCAGGCCGTCGTCTTTTTCTCCAGGCCATCTTCTTCTCCTGGACAACCACTTTTTCTCCAGACCATATTTTCTTTTCAGTGCGCGATAGATCTTCAAGTTAGGTGTGCGCCTTATTGTTTGAATTCTTATAAATTTTTTGTTTTTATTTTATATTTCTTTTCCTGGGATTCTTCATATAGGCTAGTTTGTAGGTTTCCAATTCTTCGGTCTTCTGGGTTTTGCATCTTATCGAAGTTTTGTAATTCCTTTAGAAGTTCGTTTCTTAGAGAAAAGAGGATTGTTTCACTGAAGTCTTGTCTCATTTCATACAAGATAGGGTTAGCAATGAATGGTTCGCAAATGATATAAAAATGGATGTTCCTTACATGCAATTGCGTGTCACTCCTTTAAGGTAATGCTGCGGCTAGTTACAGTACCCTCAAATTTTGTGAGAAAGAGCTAACACCTCATAGTGGTCTTTATCCTCACGGACTATGGTGCTAAGCGCATGCTTTGTGCTGCTTAGTTACGTTGTATGTGCAGCAGTCTTGAAAATCTCGTTCTTTTAAAAGCCCACAAATATCCTCAGGGAAGGAGGACGCCTTGGTCATTTTACTTGATAAAGAACTCTTGATATCGTAGGATCTGGTTTTGAGTCCAGGTCAAAGGTGAATGATTTTTCCTCTCTGGAATGTCACAATTTAGTATATTATAGCCCCGGTACGCGTAATGCTGGAATGCCACGTACAGGGAGAAACAAATGGTCGTTTTTAATACATAACAGGGTGAATAACTTCGAACGTTAAAATATTTAATGTAAGAGTACGCGAAATAACGTAAAAAGTCCCTTAAATAAAAAGCAATTTTCATTGAAGAACATTGAGTGTTACTTTATCAAATATATATTAAGTTGAATTTCTTTTATGGTTTAAATGCTATCTCATGAGTATTTACCTTCTGGATATTTACAATGGGATTAAAGGAGAATATGAAAAGGGAAAATGGAATGGAGTGAATAGCCTTTTTTATAAGATGAGATTGATTGAGGAATTAGAGTGAGGCGGGACTGAGCCTGAACTCAAACACATGGAAAAACTCAAAAGTTGTGTACTCGTGAAAATGGAGTGAAATACTGGATGATTAAAGGACATGACATCGTTGACAAGTTTACATTTATCTCTACGGGATGGAGTCACGTAAGAGTATCTTCAGGAAGATCTATTTTATTGAAGATCATAGTTTGATAGTGATGAAAAATAGCTCCTGAATCCGTAGCGTAAATGGCCAATGGAAGAACGGAAACTGTAATATGGGAACTAGATCTGAATTTGAAAAGGAGGAATTTTTAAGTTATGATACTAAATCCACATGATAGAGATATATGAGTAAAATAGCGGTAAATCTTCAAGGAGAGATAAAATTGTGATTAAAGGAAACGTTAATTTTCAAGTAAAAAAACTTTGTTCCAAGAAGCAGAGAAATGAGATGTGGTCAGAGGGGCAAATTAGTGTAAGTGTAATATAGTAGAAAACAATATACATGATAGAGATATAGGGGTGGGAAGAGTAAAATAGCGGTAAATCTTCAAGGAGAGATAAAATTGTGATTAAAGGAAACGTTAATTTTCAAGTGAAAAGACTTTGTTCCAAGAAACAGAGAAATGAGATGTGGTCAGAGGGGCAAATTAGTGTACATGTAATATTGTAGAAAACAATATACGGAGAATGAATGATGAGGCATGGGGAGAATACGACGCTGAACATAAATTTTTGCTTCTTGCATAATTAGGGCGGAAATGAAGGGTACGTGGGATGAAGGGAAAATGGGAGTTAAACAACGAAGAGCGTAGGTGACACAAGCTGACAAGACACGATGGATGTGCACATCAATCGTGAGAGTGGGTTACCGGGAGCAGTGGTTAGTAAAAGAAGGAGAATAAGCTTAACTTTGGGTAATTTATAAGAAAAGGGTATATTATTTATGAAACAATATACCTACAGCCTTAAGGATATATTCTAACGATATGCACAGGTGTGCTGTTCTGTTCAAGTGAAAGCTTCCGTGGATTTCATCTCGTGCTCGCCAGAAAAGTACATTCCGCGAGTCCGTATCGAACCTCAATACCCATCTGCTGCTAGGAAAAGGGAAATCCACTCGTGGGAAGTGAGCCTGCTTTCTATATTGTCTTTTTTTTCCTTCGACTCTCCATAAAAAGTCACCTCGATCCACGCGGCCACCTTCTGCCCTCAGGTACAATGAAAAAAAGTGACACTCGGGAGAATCGGAAAATGTTAGGTGAAGAAGTGGAGAGGCGACTCTGTCCAGGAATGAACACTCAGTGAGGTGACGATTGTGTAGTTTCCTGTGGCAACACTGGATCTTTCTTTTTATTAGATAAAATAAAATGGTGGTAGAGGATGGACAATATGCTATGGAAGACTCGTGCTAAAAATAGATCCCTATTGGATGTGGCCTTCGGTCTCCCGACTCCGGCCATTATAAACTGATCCTGGCAGGATGGTACACACTCTTTCCATCTTATGGATCATTCACAGAGATACTGATTTTTGGGCTTATATAGTTAGGTTTGAAGTGTTTATACTTATTTGGTAAATGAAATTAAACATGTTTATCGATGGAGACAGTACGGTTTTAATTCCTATTCAGTTATAAAACCTCATGCATTCAAGATGTGAGCAGGTGCTACAACGCTTTCAATCTTGGTCTGCTAATATCGTCTTTTGCGATGATTCACCCACCTTCAAAATTAAAAAAATCACAACCTGGCTTATTTTGCTGCATGATCTGTCACAATTTATTGAGGAAATAGAGAAAGTGAGAGTTAATTTTAGTAACATTAACTTTGAGGCTGCCTACGGTTGATTGGTTCAAAATAATTGACTGTTAAATGTCTTCATACCTTATTATTGCTCATTTAATCCCTTTTGGTATCAAAATCGTTGATATTATATTATTTACCGCAATCGAGTTAAAGGTTAAAGGTTTTGCTAACAGCTAAAATCTTTATTCACAAGAAAACATTTACAGAATTATAAAATACTTACCAAAATCTTTTAACTTCCACCTTTTTTGCACACGTCCTGATATTCTATCATCATTGACTGTTTCCGGCGAGGAGAAGTGGAAAGTTTCCATGCTGCCAAATGAAATTGCTCTTAAAAAAATGATATGTGTTTCCACTCACTGAGGTGACTGTGACGTGATGATGGCGAAGTGAGCCGAAACGCGTGGTGATAATACAGTTTTTTTTTGTGGAAAAGAGCTCCTTGAAGATTTTAACTCTGACATCATAATCATTAGTATGATCTATGGCTTATAATGAAGTTAAATTCTGTCTCACCGATAAAGATTCTTTCATGATAAGAAATAAAATTACAAAGGCTGAGTAGACATTTTTTATTTCTTTAAACTGTCGTAGGCGTCGTCGTTGTTGAACTTACGTTAAGGCTCAGCTCTCTTGTAAATCATAGCTTTAGAGTTTTGATTAAGTTTTAACACTCTTAATATAATAATGCCTTAAAAGAAATCTTCGTTGCCTAACTTGTTTTTGTTTTATCTAGGAAACTATCCATTTTGCGTTCATCGGGCGCCATTTCACATGTATCAAAATCATGTAAATGCAATAAATAAATTTTCGATCAATTTTTTATTGTTTAAGTAATACTTATTACGTTCAAGTTTTTTTAAGGAATTCATGTGTATCAATTCATGTGTTTCCTGTGACGTTTGCACAGGTTCTCCTGAAAAATTTTAGAGGTGGTCTCTGGTAGCACATATTTATTCTCAGCGTTTCCAATTTGCTCCAACTGTTAGAAAACTGCTCCAGTTATGGTCAGGGCTCTTTTAACAGATGCCTCACAGAGGAATAGGATTTTCATGAAATACTGTTATTCAGGCCTTTACCTTTCGGTCGGTCTAAAATGAATGGCTTCACCAGAAGCAGTTGTCATTGCCCCCAGCCAGATAACGGTCAGGATCGTTGGAATGAGTGAACTCTTCCCCTCAATGAAGGCGTTAGCCCACGGGGAGGCCATGTACATTTATGAATTAAAATAAATGCTCTCTTGCGCAGAATAATAAATAATTTTATCGATATCTGCAATGTTGATGGTTTTACAGTCCTTGGGAGACAGCGCCAGGACGAAGGACGTTTTTATCTCGCTAAATTCACTGTTGCCTCGCTAATAATCAATGATTTAAAAAATAATATTTAGTCCATAAATTAATTAGGGTAGTCACATTGAATACATTTATAAATAGTTACATTACCTTTATTGATTTGTACCTAAATCAAATAAGAATAGCAATGTTAACGCGTGAAAATTACAACATTAGGTAAGAACCGGAACCACGCTAATTTTTAGAACACTCCAGATAAACGTAAGTACGTCAGTGGTGAAGCTTCTAGAAGGACGATGCATCAGCGATTAGGTTTATAAGCCGACGCACGTTAACAGTCGGGGTAGCCTCAAAACCCAGGTGCTTCACGTCCTAATGCTAAAGAGTGGACTCACATTGATAAGGATACTATACGATTTTCATGACCAAACGCGGTCTCAACTAAGCCCATACGGTTAAAAAAGAAGTTTACCTTACGTAATTGGTGCGAAATAAAGACGGAGGGAGTTAATAATATTGTGAAACGTTAGAAGTGAGATCCGGAAGTTCGAGCCTTGACGTCAACCAGGAGCCATTTGGGAGCAGCCGAGGTTGTTACCGCTAGAGAGACGCGGGAGTGGAAGGAACCAAACGTTGGGCGTGGTGTCGGGGATAAAGACGAGACCATACAACTTACTACACCTGCCGCGAGGTATTTTGGAGGGATCAATTATCCCGATATTGTAAATGATTTGATCTATGTTGTGTTATGCCCGTATTGAGTTTTTATATGTGTCTGTGATGGGCTAGTGATTGATTCATGAGTGAAAAGCATACGCAAGGAAGTTAATCTATGTTGGTGAGGAGTGATATGTGTGTATTATTTGAGTGAAGTATTTATTAATTTGTTTGTGGGTACAATAAAGTGTATTCACATGTACAGTCAGGGCAACAAATAATAAATAGATCATTTTATAGCAAGCACGATTGTTATAAATATATTTAGAAGGGCTACCTAAATTCCCCTTTAGCGGAGCTGATCCAGTGAAGGAGAAGATTAGAAAAGTAAAGGTTAGTGACATTATTGATAAAAGGCTAATGTTACAACAGGAATCGGAAATCGTTAAAATTCATCCTGGTAAAGTTCTTGAAAAATTCTCTGTCGTCCGTAAGTGATTCGCTGAAAAGATTGCCAGTGATGGATCTATATTGGAACATCTTTCTTTCCCGATAGCGTCTATTGTTTCGCTTTTTACTCGAGGAAATCACTAAAAACGCTGCGGCAGCAATCGCACTTCTTGTCAGTGACATTTCGGTTGTAAGTGAATCGGACAATTTCGTTGCGTTGGTGTAAATGGGCTAACGGGGGCAACAAACAGTTGCCATCTGCCGTATGCTACAAACGGCAACAACCGTCGAAGGCTAACTATTGCCGCATGCTACGCCGTTGCACTTGGTTGCCTTGGTGTAAAACCGCCTTTACGCAGCTGAAGTAAGGACTAGGTTGGGAGCCGTTACAGATGCGGAGACTACTCAATAGGTATCGATTACTTTAAAAAATGAGTTCTGGTAAACTTCAGTATGACATGAAAGATATTATCTTGATCCCAAACTGTATCTATAGAGCTGAATGAAGCGACAAAATACGAGTGATATGCAGCCAAACTGATAAATAAAAAAATTTCTCCTTGCCACGCACCAATGTAACACATTTAAAGCGTGACAAAAGGAGAACCTGCATACACATAATTTACCTTTTTCATCTCTTACATACTTTTTCCTTCCCTTTACATGTCTCGTGCCCTTAATTGTCCATAATGACTCAGCTTTACTTCCTCACCCCACTTGGTCATAATATTTCTCTGTCCTTTCCGTTATGCGCTCGCGGCTTTTTACCGCCTTTCCAGCAATCAATCAAGAAAAAAATGCTGTCCCTATAATCCATTCTCCGTTCCTTTATCATCGGCTCACATTCTTTTTTTCATATTTCGCTCTCATATGTTCATAATTATATTTTGTTTCCTAGCCATTCAACATTCTTCAACTTTTTAATCCCTCGTCTGGTTCTTCTGGAAATGACAGGCAAACATTTAACAGAAGCGCCATAAATAAATGCGGTTTAAGCACTAAAAGGTCCTATGTGTGAGCATTGTATAAACAAAATTCTTGAATGGACGAGCAGCAGTTATGCTCGTTTGAGAGGTTTTACTTTATGTACAGCGTACTTCAGTCACCAAAATTTATTGACTTAGAGGATTCGAAAATGCTTTTCCACTGCTCAGTAATCGATAGAATGGAGTTCCTAGAAATTAAAATAACTTGTTAAAAAATCTTAAAAAATATTAATTTTTGTATTTTAATGTGACCGTCATCTGCTTCGATGGAACTCAAAAACGTTTCTGAAACGTTTTTTAATTCTTTTTAAGCAGTAGAGACAAACCGTTTGGCAAAATGGAAGTTATGTATATAATAACTGTGGTATGCAGTTATTTTTACAAAATTATTATAAGTATATTCATTCTTCGAACGAGAAAAATTTATATTATTCATTTGGATCGAGTTACTAGATCTAAATTTTTTAATGTAAATTAAAAACACCTGAAATGACGGCTAGTGGACGGTAGAACCATATACATCTGTAATACGTAGAAAAACACATAAAGTAAAACAAAAAAACGTGGATACTTGATCACCTGGTATTGGGTATAATAAAATAGATATTACAGAATGAATTGAGATATTTGGGGAAGATACACCTAATGTAATACTTGATACCACAATGTGAACAATGAGAGCCAACTGTAATGGGCATTTTCTCTTTCCGGTCATACTAATATCCCCAAGTAAATGACTCACCGGAAAAGGAAGGTTCTCACCGCTTAATGAGTCAATTCAATTCCCAGTCCCGAGTATCACTTGCAAATATGGTGATAAACACAAAGAGCGAAATAAATCTATCACGCCAGAGTGACTGGCCGCAGGAAATCAAACATAGACCTGGGAACCTTCGCTTTCTTAATGATCGGGTCTCGATCACCCAAGGCCCGTTCCAACGATGGAGGCTTCATTTCAGGTTCCTTACGACACGTGGGATAAAACTAATAAAAGGCGGATACAAATTAAACGGATCAAGTGTTGAAAGATACGGATAAAGAGTCGAAAGAGCCAGTGACTCTAGGGAAAGAGCTGGTGAGTCACGGGAAAGACCTGTAGATCACCATTTGGGAGTCTAAGGTGGTCAACCCGCCTGAGTGGCGGAGTGGAACTACGAATAGTGTCGTAAATTTCCGTATTTTTTGACGAATTCTCACGTGAGATTACAAAATAACCCCCCTGGATGATGAAGCGAGGAAACAAACGACGCTGGAGTGGCCGCCCAAGGGTCACCATTATCCCTGCGGGGAAGGCGACGGCGAGAGAGAGACACCGCCCTCCCTCTCACTCCCTCATCTCACGAGGTCACTCCGAGTCTACGACCGAGCTCCGATGTATTTTTGGCGTGGAACTTCCCATTAATCGGTGAGGATAGTGGGCGGAAATTTTACATTAGTGTGCACACTAAACATTTCTTTAAAATTCGGACAGTATCAGAGATTACGGAACGGGTTGTGCGCCGTTTGAATGAGAAAGATTAGAAGAATAATACAAAATGCCTCAAATTGATGACGTCCTCATTGAAATGAAAATGACTGTCCAGTAATGGAATTGACTCACTAGTGCCCGAGGGAATAAAATAGCCATTGAAAATAATTAGAAAATAATTTGTGCAAAAGAGGTTCACTTGAAAGCGTTTAGATATTTCCATAAGTTAACTTCACCAAACAAATTAAATTTGAATAGGCAAAAGGTATAAAGGCCGTTTTACACGGTACATTTCTTTGTACAAACTCTTTGTACAAACTCTTGCATAAGGCAAAATGTATCGTGTAAAGCGGCCAATTGTTTGAACGCTTGTGCGAATGTCTCAATGCCTGCCCGGGAAATAGAACCTGTTCTAATTTCGTTGAGACAAACGTGCAATATCACGTACATTCGGTTGTACAAAACCTTTCATCGTGTAAAACGGCCTTAAGAGATTGAAGTTGTGAAATATTTCTAAATAAGGTAAATTTCAGGAAAATATGTTTAAGTATTTTATATTTAATATAGTTGAACGACTTCAGTGAGAGTTAACCCGATAAATTAACACTGAATGCTGAATTTAAGGACTGCAGAAATTTATCTGTGGAGCATCCGACAATGTTTCTGGTCACAATATGAAGTGTCACGCAATATGCATCAGTGGTAGTGACGCGGACCTGTAAGTTTTTTATTTCATCTGAAATCAATCCGTTCACCTGTGATACAGGAATTATAAAATATAATTGGAGATGAATAGCCAAAGTAAAGGAAATTTGAGAAGTAGAAGGATCCAGGAAATAACGAAGCTCTCAATTAAATCACACATTTAAAGCTTGCTCTGATATGAGAAAGGAGATTGGGGAGTAAAATCAGCAGATAAAAAACTTGCATGAGATAGAGGTACGGTGTCTAGTCCGAATCATAGTCTACATGACGCCTCAACAATTGTTATGCGGAAGCATGAGTAATGAAGGGATCACTCAGATGCTTTCAGGTCTCCAATTGTTAAAGAGGGGTTTTTTTTCGGAATTAGATGAACACATTTTCCATATAGTGCGACGATATGGCTTTAATATGGTGGACAGGACCCCAGAGCGCTCGCATGATGTCTGTTCTATTTTCATTTTTGGATGTCCTTCACCAGTGGACTTATTGGCAGTAAACTCTCAACGGGAAACCAAGAACCAACCGGGGAATAGGAGGAATCAAAGCTTTTAGGTCTTAGTTGTTGGAAGAAATGGTTTTCGGGCCTTCCGTCCACATCTTTAGCCACGTTTTGGCAAATGGCATTTTTTTGTTTTTAATCACCAATATTACACACACCGTTAAAAATATTTAAATGGAACTTCTACATGGGTTTTGATCCTTACAGCCTCAGTTGAAGGCGTTGAGATGGAAGTAAGCCCTCATACATCATGAGTTACCACAGCTTGAGATCAAATATAGGCTACTTTCAATCATACTTTTCATCTTGGGACTACTAACCTACTAATTTCTTTGTGTTGTTATTTTCCCATTTTGCAGTTTACGCCATAGTTTGTAAAGCCAAACAGAGCAATAGTTGACCCAATGGTGGAGTTAAAATTACAACACGTTCCACTTCGATCACGACCCATTATTAGAGCGTTTGGGGAGGAAATAATACACAGTTAAAAATGCATGATTTACACATTGACGTGATGAAACGATAGGTACCCTTTGGGTTTTTGTCACATTGGACATCAATTTAACATGCAGCTGAAAATGTTCTGAAAATATGGACTTATTTTGTACTTGATTGGACTTCTTGAAATGTAATGAATTAGCTAAAAAATGTAAAATATTTTACTGAAGTTCCGCTCCGAAAAAGTACAAATTTTATTAATTAAATATACATCTTGAAAAGTAAAAAATAATTATTCCACTCTTCAAGTAGAACTCCAGTTTCTCTCTCTGGTGATCACTTTGAGTCTTTCGGTCGTTATTAGATTCCAATTCCTACAAAAGATCATCTCCTTCCTTTCCTAATATTAAAACACCGACAAAGAGGTATGTGCTTTAATTTCTCCCGTTCTTCTTATTACAGTTGAATTATTTCGAGAAGTCTCTCTTCGAAACACATTTCGTTCATTTTGCTTTTCATTTTTCCCCAAAAATATTTCTGAAAATTTCCGTAGCAGAAAGCAACTTTTCAACCATTCCAGCGTCCTAAATTATCGTTAACATACCTACTAGTTAATAATTCCTCCATTTATCCAATAAAAAAGTTCAAAGCAGACATGCTGGTGGAGTAAACGCACTTTTTCATGTGTAAATATATTCCATAACGAGAAAGCGTCGCGTGAAATTTGCGCGTGCCGATAAGACAAAACGCTTCATCAAAGATTTTGAAATCTCATCATGGAACTGAATAAGTATAAGGACTAAATATGAAATTATTTTGTAATTTTTGAAATTTTTGTTCATAAATTTTTATTTAGTTTTTTTCTACTCTGTCTATTACAAACAATAAATAGCCACGAAGGAATCACCAAACAATTAATTCAGAAGGAACACTTTCCATGGTAACTTGAAAAATCATATGTATTATCATAATCATGTGTATTACCATAACTATCTACCAAAATTGTAAACCATATCCAATTGGTGTACAATATGCCAATAATTGTCCCTAGAGCCCTGAAGAAGCATGTATAAAAATGCAAAACGTCGGTAAATAGAATAATTAGTTTACAAATTTATAGACCTAAAACTCCTGAAAGAAGAAAAAAATGACATTTTTACTAGTGAGATGAATTACGAAACTCAAACTGAAATTCAGGAATTGAAATTAGAATTATTTCTCACTAGATGGCACTCAACCGAAGCAGGCCTTCGCAGCGTAAAGAAAGAAGATTAATAGATTCGCGTCCGAGGTTGTTGCTTTGAGGACCTCCACCGTTAATCCTAAACGGCAGTTCGAGAGTACGTGCTGAGGATATGCAGACTGCGATGGCGGTAAGGGGAAGAGGGTATTTGGTAACTGGGATGGGAGGGGGTAGGGTGGGTGGAGGAAAAGGGTTCGGGAGCAACCCCTATGCCGTAACCCCCATGATTAAGGGTTAATAGATTTGAAAGCCGTTCGAAGAGCTTTGGGTGTTAAGCATAATAATCGATTGCCCGACAAGCACCCGTGGGAGCGTACAAACACAAGCGGAATGCATCGTGTTCGGGACTCCCCCGTTGTAAGTGACGAAGATTATTAAAGGGAAAGGCTTCGCGACGAATGTGAATGCGCCTCACTCTCGCCACGGCCAGAAACGCTACTAACCACTTCTTCAGTCGGTTCCATAGTTGCAGGGCAGCCCCTAGGCTTGAGAGCCCCCTGGCAACTACATCTTGTGCGGCCCAAGGCCACTATTATTTGTGCATCGCTGAGTATTTATAGTTTACGGGCGATATAAAAATATTGTTATTCGAGCCCTTAATTGTATAATCAGTTCATAGTATAACCTATTATTACTTACATTTTATTCATTAAATTTAGTGTATTTCTTTTAAATAAAAAATAATAAATTTTAAATTCCAAAACTGGAGTGCGATCCTATGCATACTACCGACGTTTATACTGTACGACTGAATCTCAGTTGTTTTTATTGAGATAATTAGTATTTTCACTACAGCCTCAGTATTTTAACTTCTGGGTTTACTGGTTCTCCGAATAAGCTTCTTCTTACAAATTACGACCACAAGTCAGGCTTTTTTTCTTTGTAGGAGAGCCAATAAGGCAAATGGGTTCTTCAAGAGTAAGGTTAAACATTGAGCCTCACGAGTGCATGGTTAAGTGATTCTAGGATTCTCACTCTATGATCAGTAGCTTGCTGCCTAAGAAAAAAGGGTAATCCGTCAGCAAGCAGAATTGATTTACAGTCAGAGAATTTAGATCCTCGATAGAAATATGACGCAAATACGCCGATGGCACCACTTTCGTTATGCAGTCTGATTTACTTTAATAACTAACTGGAAGATGATCTCTGAAAACAAACAAATATCCACTATAATATTCTCTACCTTTCTCTGATAAACAAATTTACCATTCATATTAAAATTTAATGCCTTGAAGCAAGTACTTTTGGATGACCTGTGTTTGAAGACGTTAAGCACTTACCAACAGGAGAAGGATAATTTTCTTACACGAATATTTATATTAACATTTTTATTTTGACTGGAATGAGTAGAGAGTAATTCATAGAAACGGACGGACTGCTCCTTGAATAGGCCATGATTTTTTTATAAATAATTCACTTTTACTTATTTTTGAGATTTTTATTAAGTGTCTGGTGTTCTAAATGTTACTCCTTAGCCCTAGAGTTTCACATTATTTGCTCTTGCAAACAAAAAAGGCTCAAATAAGGCAATGTTTATTTCTAAAATGCCAATACATGCATCATTGGTTCTAAATAAAGATATATGGCGTGCTATCTTCACGCTAATTTCATTAATGTAGAAAAATCATATGTGAGATTATTCAACTGCTACTAAGCTTTAAGTGCTACATGCACGGCAAAACAGGTTGCTGTATGAGTGAGTGACAAAGACTTACGAGTTAGTCCAAGGGTTAAGACTAACGAGGAAAATTTTATTTGAATCTCTCTGTGCTCATAGTGACTCTACCTCTAGTTTCGCACGGGGGAAAATTTAATTCTCAGAACACAATAATCGAGAAAGACCTTTAAAAAAGCTATTGCATATTCATCAGTGTTAAAACTACAAGTTTGGGGATATTTAAACGCACTTCTGATTTCGAGTATCCATTGATACCATAGAAATTATTTCCATGCACGTTGGGTGAATAATAATATCTATGCATAAACTAATTTCTGCTTTGTTTTAATGTTATTTTTACATTAATATCTTTAAATATATATCCGTATTTTAAATATTTATCTATGAATTATGTTCACCATAGATATAACCAAGTACTATTAATTGAAGTGCGTATAAATTAATAAGTCGTACCAGGTAATCCATAGACGTAAAGATTTCTTGTTCCGCACATAATGCCGGTTTTAATGTTTGAAACTGGTATCATAATTCTCTATATCATAGATCTACGATATATCCTATTGCGTTTGAGAACTTATCACCATAATCTGATTGCACCACGGCTTTACAAATTAAGGCATAGAGGCATTAAGACATGCACCAAAGTTACTCGCAAAATATTTTGGTGAATCAATGTAATGACTAATGCGTAAACTGAATTATTTCCACTTATAAAACCGTTGCAAGCACTCTATTCTTGCCCTCAAGACCTCGGTAAAATAATGGAAAAGTAGAAAAAAATACGATACAAACTCCCGAACACAGCCGATAAAACAGATAATTCCCCATCATCTGGGGAAGTACGCTCACGATAGAAGTCCATCATGGCTCCCTTGTTTCCGATAAAAGGGAAGGAAGTGGTGAACGGAGGAAGGACAGGAGTGCGGAGGATGGATATGCGAAAGGAAAAGTTGAAAGGGGGGGAGGGAGGGTAAGGGAGGGACCGACTACTCCAAGATTGGGATTGTTTGGAGATAAGGGGTTTTCGGAGTTGGGAGGGTAAGTGCGGGGAGGCGGGGGGAGGGGGCAGGATCCGGAGGGAGTAATGAGGAGTTACGGGCGATTGTTTGTCCGAGCGGCAGAGCAGGGAGCAGGGAGGTGGTCGGAGGGGAAGGTTGGGGAGAATTCGGCCGAGGAGTTGAAGGGGAGGGAGGATAAGGTTAAGGATGTGCGCATACAAAGGGCTTGAATATTAATAGAGGTGGGTGGGAGGGTGGAGGAGTTGGGAGAGAGGGAAGGGAAGGGTTTGGGAGGGGGTGGGGAGAGGGGGGGATTATAAAAGGGAGGGAATGTCTGCAAGAACATATGGGATTAGATGGCCACGTCAGGGACTCTTATTCTTTCTTTGCATGAGACTACGAGTGTTGGGACTCCGGGAGGAACTGGAGATTGTGGCAAAATACATGAGGCTATAGAACAAACCATGGTGGCCGTTGGAACAAACCACACAACTATCTCCTAATGATTTATTTTATATTTTACATCGATGTTATAGTTTAGAAGATTCAGCGCCTTAAGTAAAAATATGAACAATTTATTTATCTAACTTTTTTAGCGCCACGCCACGATAAATCGTGGTCAAGGAAAACGTGTCAGTATCGATAGATATATATTTGTGCTTAAATATTAATAAATATTTTTTAATTGATAAAATATACGAAATCATTTTGTTTCCATATAGGTACAAATTCATATTTTAGGTAGGTTCGCAATTGCTTAAAACTATAAATGGTATTTTAAATAAAAACTTTTTGGTTTAGTAAAACACTGATTTAAAATACGAAGATGACTCGTGGAAACACCCAAAAGTGGTACTGAAATGTGATGTGTTCAAATTCTAGGATCGAATCTATAATTTACTTAGAAAGAGCAAGCGGCAGTTCTTAAGTGCCTAATCAGAAAACCTAAAAACGTATATCGCTTAAAAGAAATAATATCATGATATTATTACGCACTTCAAGGTTGAAATAAAATACTGACGATGCCACTAAGGAAAATTATGAAAGAGAAACAGGCTAAGCACGATACGACTGTGCTCCTGTCAAATAATGAGACTGTATCAAACAATGCATATGAGAACTTTTTCGAGATGAAGATAATTCAAACTAATGAAAGAAGTTGATATCGTAAATTAATCTAATGTGCTCTTGGGAGAACTGGCATTGGAATCCGCTTGGAGAGTACAAAAACTGCAAGTAATATATCAATTATTGTGATTTATCAATATAATTATTGTATAGTATGATAACATCCAAATAATTAGGCAAAAACAATTTGATCTTGGATATATTGATGACTAAAAGTAGCGTCCATCAAAAGGTCAGGCTACGGCATTTACCTTTTCCTTCAATGCACAGCTCGAACTTCTGTTTTGATAAACATTCCGTAGGCATATTGTAAACAGGTTTTAATGTATGATATTAAGGTGATGTTGTATTAAAAAATACGTTACGAGTTCACATAATGGTACAATAGATATTCCCAGGACGATTTCTCTTCCCCGTTGGTGGCAGGGTTAAGTCCTTGCCTACCAATTAAAGGGTCACGTGTTCGGGCCCCACCTGGGTAAGATATTTACTTCCCCAAGGCATAGATATGCGTATTTGTCCGTTAATACCTAAAACTACTTGAAGTAAGATTCAACTGAGGCTGTTTTCAGGAAAATCTGAAATAAAAACGACCTTCATAATATGGATGTCCCTCAGATGTTAGAATCATTCACTCTTAAAGGCATTCATGTAACTGAAGAAAATCTTTTCACAACGGTAATAGTAACACGGATTCTGGCATTAGGAAATCACCAAAGGTAGTTTTGTTGTGGAAAAAATTCTTCTTCCTAGTGAAGTTCACATAATTTACAAGAAATAAGCATTCATTAACTGGACTCCTTCCTCAGGGAAATAAATCTGACAAATGAATGATTTTGTCGCAGGAGCCCTTAACAGTTAATATTATCTACTATCTAATCTAGTACTATCAAATACTAACATGTTAAAAGCTCCTATAATGAAAAAGTTTGGAGTGGCATTTTCTTGAAACAATAGCCTGAAAAAATGGGAAACGCAGACAAAATTCATGCAAAGCAAGAGATTTATTATGTACGATCTCAGAGTTTCATGGCAAATGCTAAGGATGTCGAATTTTCGGGTATCCAACTAGTTGACTATGAACCAGTCATAAACTATATTATGTTACAGTTTAGTATATTCATGTCTACAAAATTGATTCTTCACCTTCTCGGGTTCTCCACCGGGTTAGGCTCTCCATTCTAGCCGATGCACATTGGTCGAAAATCGAAAAAAGCCGGACAAAAGTTCAAAATTGTTTTTTTTAGGCAAAGGCTTAAAACGTAACACACTTACTCAAAGCCGTTTGTTTATTATGATATGGTAAGTCATTTTTCATAGGTCTTACCCGTTACTTAAATACGGAGGCTCAAATATGACCAAAATTCCATAAAACGTCCGTTTTTATTTGTTTTCGAAAACGTTTAAAGCTCAGCAGATATTCGAGTTGTGGAAGGATTTAAATGAAGTAAAAAACGTTAAACTCTGTAATAATGGTGATTTTCCAGTGTTAGGCATACGTTTAAGAGATTATTGTCGATATTTGTTTGTTATTAGATCAAAATATGGTGGACGCTTAATCAGGCAAAATTTCATATAAAGTAGTAATTTTTTATAAGTTTTACGAATGTATACGCGGAATTATTTATACAGAGTGTTAATTGAAGACATTTAAAGATTTTTCTGAAATAAGCTTAGAAAAATATTTGCGATTCCGAGAATAAATTCGTTTTTTCATTTGCACATTGCGGCCCGGCTCTGTACAGTGGCCGCGGATGTTCTAAGACACCGTGCAACTTTTAACGGTATTAAAAGAAATGTTTTGATTGGAAAATCAAAAAAACGCTGTCCCACTTCGTTAATTCATACATAACTGCACTAGGAAAAACTGTATTAGTTGTCCTCAAATGGATAACTATTTACAGATAACATTATAAAATTAACTATAAATGTTATGGTTTTACGTTAAGAAAATTATTTTTTTAATCTCACTCACCACATCATTTCTTTTCTGATATTTATGCGTGAGAAAGAAATTGACATGATTTCATGAGGATTCAGGTGTCTATGTGTGATAGTAAATTTTTCTGGTGAGCGCGGTATAATCTCATTCCACTGACCGAAATTCTAAAAAATATATACGTAAGGGATGGATTCATTTAAACTTGAGATTCAATTGGTGTTTCATTATTACTTAACGATAGTGATAACGCCGTGTAATAATCTCACATGACAATACTCGTTACAAAGAGGAAATGCAAATAAATGCAACTTGTTTATTTAACTCATCGATATTAATTTTAAATAAAATGGGAATGTGATGAAATTTTGTGCAGATATTGCTGCGCCTACCCTTGAGAGTTAACAGCATAATAAGTACGACAGCAAATAAAATGTCAAGTTGAATGATTCCATCAAATATTTGCATTGATAAAATTAAACGATGGTCCGAGAAACCCAATAAAAATCTAGCCAATGTTTTAATGTTTCCTTATACGTCTGTTCTGGTAAGCTATCAACTAATTTAATGAGCAGCATTATTTATTTATACTCGTTCTTTAATTTCTTTTCCATTTCACTCCAACGGGGAGTCCTCTGTATTATTGTTCGTCAGCGGCCGGGTATTCGGGTCAGTGATCACCGCTTAGTGGCAAGGTCACCCACGTTCAATTCTATGAACAGGGATTTTCTGATTCTTCAAAGAATCTCCCTCTCACACATAATTAAAATACTTCGTTCTTTTCCACACTTTTTATTACAATACTACCATGGTTTCGACAAACTTGTGTCATCTTTAGGAGGCATTGAAACCTGAAGATGACACAAGCTTGTCGAAACCATGGTCGTATTGTAATAAAAAGTGTGGAAAAGAACGAAGTATTTTTACTATGTGTGACATAAGGAATTTCTACCAGGTGAAGCCGGAGACTTAAAATCTCCCTCCCATTCTAGGTCGTCGACCCCAGCTACCCTTACCCCTCCCTCTCTGTTGTGATTTGGGGTTTCCGATTCTTCAAAGAACACCCTCCCCTGACAGAAACACGCATCGTTCTCCTTGGAGCGTGTTTAAATCTGCGTCATAGTACACACCAAGTTTTGATGGATAGGTACCACATCAAAAAAGGCAGAAATACAATTTTATATACCAAAGAGAAAAACTTACCAATAGTACCATTAGGTGAACTATAGTTCTGCAAACTATTCCCTTAATTGAAATATCTTGCTAATTTCCACTACATAAATAACCGTATACAATTCAAATGTCAAAATACAATTTTAGCTTCTTATTAATACAAAATAACTTAAACATTGGCCAAAAAAGGAGTAATATTAGTTTAACTTATTAATGTAATGAAGTTTTAAAAAATATTGTGCGTTGCCGACAAGAGTGGAATACAGGGTATGGCTATGATGTGCCGTGAGGAGTAAAAAGTACTATATGAAATGAAATATAAGTAAAAAATTTAAATTTCTGAAATTTTGACTATGGAAATTATATTTATTCAGCAATGATAATAACATGACGTACACATAGATATGAAATATCCATATGAAATTACACGTTATCCTTCTAGTGATAGTGCTGTGAATTGATTAACCACGCAACGACTCAACAACTCCTGGAGTCGGGTGTGGATGACGCTAGGCTTTTACGACATTACCCCACCTCTTGATGAAGTGTTACACTTCAAAGTAGATTTCCATTGCTTCATGTAAATTGAAAGATGAATATTACAACCCAGCTAATCTTATGAGAATCGTTTGCAATAATTTCTGCGATACCTCCAGTTATGCATTCGGTGTCATCCGAAGGTCGCTGTACCTCATTACACCGTGTGAGAGCATGTGTCTAAGCTTCCCTTCAACGGATACTACGGAGATGTACAAAATATACGCATTCAAAAGCGGAGCAGTTCCTTCTTCTCAATGTGAATCTTTTCCTATTGCGCCCCCCCCCCCCTCCTCCCGCCCCCACCGATTATCCTTCCTCATTCCCCCGCGCGCCCCTAGTTGGGGGTGTGACGGGGGCAGAACGAAGGGGAATTGAGGGAGTGGGGCAGGCGGAGTGGGGATGTGGAAATGCAGTGGGGCATATACTCTGAGGGGGAGTAGGGGGGCGGGGTTGGGTTGGATGGGCCTCACCCCCGCATCCAACCCTCCCTCTGCGCCTCACTCGAGGCTGTCATCGCCGAAGAGGCGGACGGGGGAGGCAGGGCGGGGGGAGGGGTGAGGGAGAAGAGGGCAACTTCTTGAAGATGTCGAAAGCGAGGGGGTTGGGGAGGAGGGATAAAGGTCTTTCTGGGGGATGTTTGCAGGGAAAGGCTAAGGAGAAATAATCGGAGTGAGGAGGTAAGCCTTCTTTCGCACAGGGGGCCAAGTTCGTACCGGAAAGCGCGTAATTGCAATAAAAATAAGACATGAACATACGACCGAATCTACGATGTAACGCGAGCGAAAATTTAAAAAAATATCACCATGTTTTCCGCTAGTAAGATTCATCCTAGTATGCCAAATTTTTTCAGCCATCTTGAATTTATTCGTGGAAACGTCGCGTATTTAAAGCAAAAAATACGTAATATTGAGTAATCTTTGGCCCTTCACATATATCGACTTTGAGTTGTGTTTAATTAATTAAAATGTGGAAGTCATGATGCGCTAATAGGGCTTATTTCTTGAAATACTTTGATAGTAAACGATACCATGAAAACTTGAGACACGAGTGAGAATATTTACACTGAGATTGCATTTTCCGGGACATTTTTGACTGATTTATGGATTTAATATATCTTTTATCTTTATGAATGGCTTACTAGCGAGCTGTTCTAACTAACTCGCTCCTAAGGAAAATTGTTCACCAAAATTTTGACAGTTACTTGTCATCCTTCGATGACTCGGTTGTCTGCGGTAGATATAAATTCCAGAATTTCATTTTAAGCCATTCTCCATAATTAATTCAGCATTTATTCTCATTTCTGACAGTCCCCTGAAGCAGAAAACGTTTCTCCTTGACTAATCTTGATTTCAATTTTTCATTATCATGAAGCTTTAGTTTAAATTTGGTTTGATGAAAATCAGAATGAAAAAACCAAGATATTTCTTGCTGATAAAATTTTACTTCAATACTGGTACTTACTTTCGACGTGTAGTCACGCCTCAGGAATATAGAGCACTCAACATAGAAGCGGTATTTCTTCTGCAAGCCAGTAAAATCGATAATGGAAATAAGTCAATGGTGCAGAGCTTTCACATGCTTTTATTGAGCGTACTGAAAAATTCCTTAACCAAAATAACAAGTTCACAAACGTGATTAATTTTCTAGTTACGAGTGTAGAATGAGGTATGTGGAAACTGTAAGAATTGAAATACTAGAGACAGCCAAGGATGAGAACGAAGACTTACCGAAGCAACGTCGTTGCGAAAATGAAATCAACGTTGTCAAGACCATGGGTGTAAGTGAGGACGCCCATATCCTAAATTCATTGCATTTCATAGATATGATGATGATATACCAACAAGCCGTTAGTAACTTGTTAATATTCTTTCTGTTTTAATTCAATTAGGAATTATCTATTGGGCGTTTACGTCTCAAATTCATATAATGCTCCCTGAGTATTGTGAAGTTAATTGATGTACCCAATTTCGAAGTAATTCTAACTTAGCATGTAATTTTTAGAAGGTACATCACTTTGTTACTACCGACACGGTCAAAAGAATTATGCTAGAACTAAACGATAGAATGCAGTTAAATAATTGTTTATGCGCTGCACACATAATAACTCTAAATTTCCCTAAAATAATTACTTTAAAGAGTAGAGAGGCGCTCTTGCAAATATCCGAGGTCCAACTGCAAGCTCAGGGTATTATTGTATTTTCATTGAATTTTTATCGTATGAGAATCTGCAAATGAGTTTCACCAGGCCAAAAATTAACGAACCATGCGATCTCTATGTGTATCTTGTGGAATTGCATTCATCGCTGGCAATTTGTTCCGTAATCAATGATCATATTGTCAATTCAAAGACGTTAAGGCGCGAAATGTGACGAGACTAAACTTCATATCACTCAATGCATGCATTGCGATGGAAGGGTCTCGTAATAGACAGTAAACTCAGAAAATTCTCATTACCATTCTTAAAGTTGTGTTTTTTGAAAAATCACTTTGAATTTGGCCATATTGGATATTGAACTAAATAATTCATATTCCAATAAAATAGAGAACCATCTTTACCTCTTTCTATATTGCGGTTAATTTATTATTCTATATTCCGAGTCTTCTGAGTTGATATCTGCTTATGCGCTTTGACCAGAAAATTGGAAGGACTGTTTTTGCGGCATAAATCCTCTGCATATTGTATGTCTTCTTTCCCCCTTAGAACTTGCAACGGATTCCCTCCGCTATTATGTGATAAGACTAAAATGGTATTGCTTTTTTTAGTAATGCTAATACCAAGGGATCAACCTTTTTAGGGCAACAAGCGTAAGTCCTGTCGTGGCATGGCACTCAACTAACCAGAACTACGCGACTATGCTGTGCACACTATTTTTTAAAAACTGTTTCACGAGTCTCTTTGAGGTAACATGTCAATGGCGTACTTCCGAAATTAAGTAAATTCCTTCGCATATGATGCCTCCAATTAACTTGATCTATAACAGGGAACTCGGAAGCCACCATGAACCATTTACGCTCGAAGATATAAGCTCCCTATTGCATGAAAGAGAATCAAGGCGGAAGATAAAAAATAATAAAAAGTACCCCACAAACAGGGGTCATTTTGCCTCTGTAGTCCTGGGAGCACATATCCTCCATTATGTTTTTATTATGCGTTTTATTTTTATTTTGCGCTCTTCACCTATTGATACGCCACGCGTTGTGATGGTTACATATGTACGGTTGAGACAGTAATTTCCCTCCGGAATACCACGGGAAGGTCCAATAAAAATATTCTAGATTCTTTGGGAATATTTGGTCTCAAACAGTGGTATCGGTAGTCAACTCAAAAACCTTCGTTTCCCATGCGAGTGCCATCATTTCCAATATCCTCAAATGCTCAATATTTTTCGAGCAAATTTTATTCAGGGCTGGTCTTAGACTGTTCCCGTCAGGAACGCAGAGGAAAAAATGATCATGCGATATTCAAATCCAATGAAGCGCTGCTCTAAGACTGCTGAGTACGATTCTCATACCTCCCTATAAATTTATCAAAAATTGTTTGAATGTCTCCATAAAGCAGGTCAAAAAGATCTTAAAACTGTAATGAGGCCATTTTTTTTCTGGAGTCTCAGCGACAAGGAAGTATGAATGTTCTTTCTCCTTCCCTGTTGTAAGATTGCTTAACCACAAGAGTAAATATTATACTCTCGCAATGTACCCGGTTTTAGATTCCTGGTGGTAGTAATCGACATCAAGCTCAATACTCTAACTCAGATAATGGTCTCAACATGCACATTTGCGGTCTTTACTCTGGTAGAAGTAACGTGTATACATCTTAAAAGACGCAATAACAACCACTACCCAATGTGTTGTACCCAATAACACCGTGTCTAAAGGTGGCTTTATACGTGCAAGTAACTTGCAACAAGCGAATTTTGCAGTAACATACAGGTGTAAATGACTCTGAAAGCCTGCTTGAAGAACTTTTTAAAGTTTCGCCAAGTCACTCGAAGAAGCGCATTGCTGCTAATGTAAACAGCAACTAATCTGGCCCTACGCTAACTAGTAAAAAAATTTCACTGTGTTAAAACTTGACGAAGTAACTTGCCAGTGTAACCCACCCGAAGGAATAAGGGAATTAAGTCTTCATTTATTCAACTGTGTAGAAAGTCATGCTGCATGTGGCATCTGGTAATTATGTGCACATATGATATTTTGGGAGAAATCTTGGAATTATTTTCTACCTTTCTGATAGTTTTGCCTTAGAGAAATAAATGGATGAGATTCTCAAACCTTAATAGTAAACATTAATAAATATTGACTGAAAGTGGGAAATTTTTCTTATTGTTAGACACTGCACCCCAGCAAGCAAAGGTAATTATTTCTTCATTACGACCAAATCGTTTTAAGTATGAGTTCATTAACGATCATAAACATAATAAATCACATATACGGCGGATCTAAGATCCTTGGTATTAATAGAGATTTCTGAAAAAACAACAACGTAATTCATCATTTGTATAAATTCGGCAGTCTCTGGCCTTATATGGTGGAACAGCATTTAAGTATAATCATTTTTAAATAGGAACATTTAAGTCGTAAGGCATATGCAAATGGGAGACCTTTGTTGCTGTAAAAGAAATGCCTGTTCTGCAGAATATTTCAGGAACTTCATGTCAATTACTTTGCTATGGCCTTAAGTCAACTGTCTTTTTCACGAAGTGACGATTTATGACATTGCAGAATATTTAAAAGCAGGCTAGCTGCTCTACCCAACAGAGTGCATTTCATTGGTTCTTGGTTGCCAGCAATGAATTGTTAATAAAATAATTCTTAAGAATATCGTCCTATTCCAATTTCTAATTAATTAACGAACGGGAATCAATGAGCACGATTTTTAATAAAATAATTCTTAAGAATATCGTCCTATTCCAATTTCTAATTAATTAACGAACGGGAATCAATGAGCACGTCATCCAAATGCTTCATCATTTACTATTTTTCACTAATTGAAAGAAATTCTCTGCACAAAAATCGAAAAATTACTTAATTTTTGGACATTTATTCAATGTTAAAACAAAACGTACGATATATGTTGAGGTGAAGTCGAAATGGATTAGAAAGCCACTCATTCATATTCATTGAAATAGCAAACATTCCATCAGTGGCAAGAGTCTATTAAGTTGTGATAAAATGAGCAGAAAATAGGAAGTAAATAGTTGATTACCTGTCACGTTACGGTCCACACTTAAAATTTTATTTCCCGGGGTAACTAATGGTACAGAATATCACCACTTGGGGACAGAATGAGTGCCAGCGTACAATACTGTATCACTGCCGTGTATATATATGTAGTATATGCCGTGCACTTTTAAGGCCTAAAACATCACCCTCTTTTCTTTCAAAAAAATAATAAAAATACATGTAACCATTTTATGGTTTTATATGTTAATACTCAATTAGATATGACACTGAGATAAGTAAAGGGCAAAATTAACATACTAATTCGGTTTAGCAAAAGCATTGCTGAGGGAAATCGAACATGATGCAAGTAGTCAGTATGGGAATATACATTGAAAATAGCAATCACCCAACTCAATTCCCCCTATTTTGTATTATTAGATATTTGTTTTTGGTAAACTTATCCTGAGAACGACAAACCTACGGGATACCTCCTAAACAAAACCTTCCGACCGAAGTGATAAATGTTGTGATAATCTTCTTTTGAAGGGATTTGGTGGTAACCAAAATTTGCCTGAAGGCATAAAACAGTGCTACGTAATTTGCTACCTGAATGCTTTGGCGTCTGCTAGATTTGCTATTATCTCCCCCACGGTCTGTAGCATAAGTCCTTCCCTCTCTACGCTGCAGTTTAACTGAATATAATCGACGCATATTCTGAAGTCTCCGCTTGGTTTCGTAACTACCACAATCTGGGAACACCGGTCGGTGGGAGAGTTGGCATCTTCCTAAGGGCTTTCTTTACCTTATTGACGCGACGAGCCCATACATCAGGTCGATAAGGTAAAGAAAGCACATTTTCTCTAATCAAGATGCGATACGCTTTTTTCATCTTCCCTAAGGCATAAAACAGTGCTACGTAAGCGCTTTCTGGACGCATTATGGTGCCGTTAACCGTCTCTAGCCAGGAAAGCATCTTTAAACCAAAGAAAATGTCTTCTTAGGAGCGCGTCTTCATTCTCGCGATACACGTAGATACATATGTCAACAATTTTCTTTTGCTTACATTTCATCTCTGCTGTGAGCTTACCCGCAACCTCTATCGAATGACCACTGGTTTCGAAAAGGTGCTTCGTAGCTGGTTTTAACTGTCTTCGTGGAACAATCGAAACGCTCATTAATGTTCCCACTTAAAAACCCCTCACTATATTTTGCGCCGAGATACACTGGCGTTAATTTGTGATTTCATTGCCATATTTGATGCTCTTTCTATAACATTATTACATTATTTAACATAAGGTTTTTTTTTCTATTTCGTCCTTCGATCTTCCACTTTTAAGTCGCACATGGGTCAATTCGGATATCTAATTCACTTTCCGTGTTATGAAGCAAAGTTTTGTGCAAATATTTTGTTGAATCGCTGCCTCACCGCTAGCTACCCCGCAACCCCCTACCCATCCTTAAAGGTAAAAAAAACATGTTTCACGTCAGGAGAAGTAAACATTTTTGGCAAAACCTAATGGTTGTTATACTTAAGTCCTAAAAAAACCACCAAAGAGAAGCACCCTCGCAATAATAGGTGGAAGAGTGGAATACATGCTAAAACCAGCGGAGGTAAGGTTGAATTTAGAAATATTCATACTTATTTGGTTCAGAGGTGTAGTTGAGGAGCGCGTGACCTCTCCGAGGTGGTCGTAGTGGCGGACAGAGGCTTCGATGTTTGAGGGAATGGGAGGGGAAGGGGCTGGGAGGGGTTAGGCGGGAGGGAGGGAGCTTTGAAACTGGAGAGTCGGAGAGGGAGATAGATAGATGGACGGAAAGGGGTCGCTGGCTCGTTCTCATTCCCCATTACGCGCCTCAACAACTCCATCCATCGAGCCACGCCCCCACAATCCTCCTTCCTTCCTCCTGCTTAATCCGACGACGGGAGAAACTCTCCTTCTCCTTTCACCCGCTCTATCCCACACACGTACGTCATGGCAGGCATTCCCTCTCTCTCAGCAGCAGCGGAACCCTCCTCAAACGGCTGTAAAACCCATTTCTGGCCAATTCCCTTTCCCCTTTCGCGACCGTTCCTTCCCTCCATCCCTCGTGGACCGCGCGGCACTCGGAATCGGCCAGCATCCCTCCATCTCTCTCTTCCTCTCTCTCTCATGGCTTCTCTCTATATCCAACTGGCGCGCCGTTTCTTAGACGACACGTTTCGAGATGAAAGTGAACCGTCCCTCAATTCCCCTCGTGTGTCATTTCACGAATAGTTGAATTCCCTTTTTTCTTCTCCCCTCCTCCTCCGATTCCCCGCACCATTCCACAGGGTCTGCTGCGGCCCTTTCACACTAGGGGCAGGAGGAGCGACGCCTGGTCGTACGAGGGCAACGCGACTCATTCTAAGAGAAAATCGGTCTGCCTTAGGTTGAGTGCTGCCCAATACTATTTCCGACGCAAAGGTGACCTTTTTCCACAAAACTTGTTTCCAACTGCATCAAATACTGCATCTCCGACCATACACTTCAACAATGAATTTTGTGACCATAATTTTCCCCACCCGTACATTTTAGTAGAGGTATATACACGCAAACCACTGCAAATGGTAACCTATTTTGTCAACAAATTTGCTCCGATCAAAAATGCAAAATATTGAATAAGGAATCTCTCGTGGTGAATTGAATCTCATTACAATTGATTTATTTCCGCAACGTCTTAATAATTAATGGTTAATCGCTGCCTAAGTAGTCTTCTAGCAATCTCCGTTGTTGGACAATTGGCGTAAGATTCTCGGATACGAAGATATTAAGGATTGTTTCCATGTATCCAAGACGTATAAAGATTGAAATATTGCCATTGTTAATGGCATACATGGGTAATAGTCCTGGCGAACAACTCTAAAATTATCATTCAACGGCTATTGGTGTGAGGTATTCCCGATTTAATTGCCCTCACGTTAAAGTCACCTTTTACTTCAACATTTTCTGTATTGCTGCAAACCGAGTCTTCCAGTTCGTCGAGCGTGGAACAGAACGATTGTAATGGCTCTATTATCAGACAAAAAACAATTTCATTTCACGACACATGACCCACATAGAAACGTTTGTCAGACTTAATTTCTTTTTTTTTTTGAGATACTATAGGGTTTGTGACCCAAATTGCAGCGGTAACCAATAGATCAGGGACCCAGAAAGGGAATTTGGTTTTCGATATTACTCACTAAGCAACAATAAATTAGGCATTTCTTCGGCCCCCTATTGGTACAGAAGGTCATTGGAAGCCGTACTCCTAATAAAATTTCCCATAGGATTCGGATCATTTTTAACTCTTTACCCTATCAAGCTCGTTACGATAAAATTTTCACTCACTCAATCCTGCGCCAACCTGTACTGGCCCTCTTTCTTCACAGAGGATACAAAGTTCATTGCAGTAATTAGTCTTATATACACTGTTACCGCAATTGAAACACATGCTGCTCCTGTTAGGGCATTAACATTTGAATGCCAAAAATTCGCACCCCAGGTACCTAGAACACTGTAAAATCTCCCTTTTTTCATTCAGCAGTATATCCAGCCGATTTGCGTCCACTTCTTGTAAAGTCGATCGCTTTTACTCGTTATCCTAGTCCCGCTTTTTCGATTTCCTGTCTCCACGGGTTAGCTGCAGTTAGGTTGACTAATATATTTCCCGTCTCAGAGTTTTCTCTGTTAATTTCCACTTTGACTTCGCCCTTCCGTAGAGCCATACATGCCTAAAATGTCGAAGGAGACTATAGGTTCAAGTTAGGTCTCGGCAGCTTATCCATCAAGGAATTCTTGAATTGCTTGTCGGAATATATCCTCATTCCGCGTCTTCTCCCCCAACTCCAGAAGCACCTCTCCCGACCCTGTCAGTAAAATAGATTTACTTTGGTTCCCTTATCTTCGGGCTTCATGTTCCCCTGGATCCCCCTCAATACTTTAGCGTATGATAACCACCCATCGGGTCTGATCAAAATAGCCTCCTGCCATGTTTTTGGCCTTTTTTGACTGCGAGACTATCATTTTGGTATTAGGAGTCACTCCGGCCTTGGTAGATGGCGTCTTCCGGGAGCACTTCCTCTTCTGCTACAACGTCTGACGCCGCAGGGTCTTTTTATCGAGGACATCAGTGAAAAGATCATACCCCCGAAGTATTATTTGTATTAACTGGCAAATATTTTTCTATTCTCTCTCTTGGATCGTCCGGGTTCGCTCACCTGTTACTTAACCTTAATAATGGCAATGTTTGCTGAAACCTAGGTCGATAGAATAAATATAGGTGTAGACATTTTTACAAAGTTTCTGTTATAATGCAGTCTGTGATACATTTTCTCAAGATTTCGCCGGATACTTAAAAAATCTTTCATTTTCTGCGGGTAGTTGCTCCCCCATTTGTCAAGCGTACTGTTGTACTGATGTCTTTTGGGGGTGTTCTCCGTAAAAGCTTATTTTTCGCAAAATGGTCATGACATTTTCTACAATTGAGGAATTATCTGTTAAAGGTAGGTACAAAATAGGTACAGGTATACCAAGTAGGCCATGCCTGTAAAATTGCGGTCGTTTGATATCGACGGCCCGGTGCCCGCTCGTTCACTCCCGCTGGCCACCGGTAGTGGGGTCCGATTTCCTGCACCGCAGTTTAGGTTCCTGCCTCATACTTCAGTGGTAACAAGACAAAAATCCATTTTGAGTGTATACACAAGACCCAAAGAGAATTTCGTCATTTGAGCCCTCGAAATAATGGCCGACTATTAAATCCCATTGCAGGAAATTGCAGTTTTTGTCTTTGCCATTAGCATAAAAGCCGTCAATTACAGGCTTACAGTTCTAAACATGCAAATAATTTAACACTTTACCGAAGTATATAAATGACCACAAGAGAGAAACAGTTAAGAAGGATCAAACACTTTCACGGCGAATATTATGAGTAAACGCATCTCGGGTTATCCACCAGTTTAAACTCATTATAATTGCCGACGTTTTGAGAGACGACTCATCTCACGTTAGCAAGGAAATAATGTTGCATGTATTAAATATCAGCCAGATTAAATACTAACGATAGGTATTTGTTGATTGGTCGGACGCCGATTGTTGACTCCGTTGACAAATATTCAGCGGAGGCTTAATCTTGCGTTCTTAAGTTTTTCAAAAATTGGATTCCAAGCATTGCTGATGCTATAACCGGAAGCGCGATTGAAATTTTTATTTTCCATCTGAATCTCAATGGTTACTTTAGTGAGTGGAATCAAAATAATTCTTAAGCGCCAAAGAAGTTTTTCGTTGTCACATTTAATGCTATGGTCCAAATTGATGCCATGTTCAACTACCGCCAATTTCCCTGGTTGACCGAGCCTGAAATATCTGCGGTGTTCCTTTAATGTCGTGGCAATTGTTCTAACCATCTCACCCACGTAGAATTTGACGCATTCACATGGGATTTGATAGAACCCAAGAGCCATGAGGCCGATCGGGTCCTTCTCTCTCACTAAATGGTCTCTTTCCTGTGAATGGTTTGTTAAAAGCCATCAAAGGAAGCAAAATATGTATGAAAGGAGTGGGCAGTATGTAGGTAATTATTAAAACAGAGACAGCTGTACCTGTAGGACTATCACAGAGAGTTTAACTTTTTAAACTGTGTCCGACACGAAAGCAAACGGCAAGATTTGTATGCACGTATACTCAATTGTTTATCATTGGTTAACCATTTCACTTAAATTTGAGCCCACAAATATGCAGGTTTAGATTAGATTAGATTTTGATTTAATGGAGCCCCTCCTGGGGAGTCCCTGAGGCACTCAGACCTTTTGGTCCATTGTGCCAACCATCTTACTTGCGCTTATCCTTAAAGTCTAATAGTCTTGCTAAAGGCTAACATGTCTCCTATTGGGATATCTCTGATTTCATTAGGGTCCAAAAACGGTGATCCCAGGTGTCTATTATGAATCCTCATCGAAGCAAGACACTCGTATGGTGTATGGCATTTAGTTTCATCCTCATATTCACGCCATATACATCTGGCTGAATTGGCGATCCTTAGGAGATAGAGGTGCTTTATCACGTGATAGTGCCCGGTAAGTAGTCCCACAATCAATACGCAGGTTTTAATACTAAACGTAATGCTGAATAATAAAAAGATGCCAATTACTATGAAACGTGATATATGAGTGTGCATGAGAATAAAGAGAATAATATTCATATAGAAGCCATTCAAGGACGCTAGAGATTGACAGAAAATCGTATAAAAATAGGATTGCACTCAAAGAGTGGAAACGAAGTGAATAAGCAAACATTCTGAGTTTAAACGGCAATGTTTGTCTTAACAAGGTGGATAAGGCACAAGCGGAAGAAAGGAGAATCTGAGATATTTGAGATGATATTGAGATTGGAAGAAATCATTCGTAGGATAGGATTAGGGTAGGCATTAAAATATTGGAATTGAGTAAAATTGGCTCTTAAAATGTATACACGATCCACTGTTAAAGTGGCCGTCCATAGCGTCTACCTCTATATGGATAATCATAATGCTGACTTTGCAAATGAATTTAGAATTTAACATGATTGTAAATTTTCCTGAAACAGTGGCATACAAATATCATTCCTGTTTAGAGATCAAGAATTGGATGTTGATTACCTACCTTCGGTTATTAAAGCCACCGTAAAAGATCTCTGAATCATTTTGTTTCGCTTTTCACAAGCTTTGTGACCAAAGGGCATGGAAGGTTTTAACTGTAATTACAAGTTATAATAATAAGAGCAACACATCTCATTGACTATTCTACCACTAGCTGATATTACAGATAAATTACGAGTAGTGAGGTTAGACAAAATCTTTAGATTACATTGAAGAATTTATTTGCTTAATTTGGAGGATATCTTACCAAAAATAAATGTTAAATAGGTAGCTGGATGAAAACGGAGTAGGAAAAAAACGGAATTCCCATTGGATGCAAAGGTATTGACGAATGGGAGGCGTTTCATGTGCCGAGGCCATTTGTTGAGATGAGGGGATGGGAGGGTGGGGGGGAGGGGATGGGAGGGGGGTAGGAGAAAGCGGAAGGAAAGAGATCTTATTAAAACTCGATTGACGGCTTGTTACGAGCGATTTCCCGAGAGGGGGTGACAGTTCCGCTCAATGGCGATAGGAGTGTGTGAGGTGGGTTGCGGGACAGGGGGGGGGGGAGAGTAACTGGGGGATGGTTGGAGGAAGGGGGGAGAAGGTTTTGGAACGGTACAAGCCAGGGGAGGAGGTAGGGGGGAACAGGAGAAAGAGCGGCTTTTATACCCCGGTGAGAATTTTGGCAGCGCGGTAGGAGACGTACTTCGTACGGCGCCCATTCCGTTTCACGCGTCACATACTTCGATGCGCTACCACACTATTGCTTGGCCGTTCGTTTCAATATGGCACTGTGAATCAGTTGGTGGTAAAGCTCAAGATTAGAAAAGTATGGACAGCGTTTATCCTCGATCGATGCCTACAACCGAGGAAACTGGGGAAGATATGTGATATTTTAACTGTGGTGTAGTACATAAAAAAAATCACAGTTGATGGCATCACATCGCTGAAACACTTAAATACTTAGAAATACTTTTTCCCCGCAGGCACCATTTTACTCACTATCTTTCCTTTGCACTGGACAGGTCTGTTTTGGTTTGGTTGTCCATACCTTCCCAATCTAGAGCTTTAGTTCATGATATGCGTGAAACGGGTAGGGTGATGGTGCGGGTTGATCATGATATTTCCCTGATCATAGGTAATGGAGACCACATTCGAATTTTATTTTCTAAATTTCAGCGTCTGTAAGAAATATGAAGTATATATTGTTACAATAATGGTGTAAATATAGTTATATATGATAAAATATCTCAGTAATTAAATAAATTTATCGACCTAAGTCTATAACTTGTTTCATTTTTTCACGCTGTACGGCTAAAATACCTTCAAAATAGCAGATTGTCTGCGATTCTGCAAAACTTACTGCGGTGAGTAATTGGTTATATTTTATAAATAGTTGAGCAAACATAAAAACTACTCACAACTAGTTTCTTTGTCGAAATCTAGGTTTTATATTTTCCAAATTTCTTCAATATACTCCTTTTGGAGCGCACAAAAAAAAATATACCATGTAAAACAGCTTGTATTTTCAGGCAAATTGCTGAAAACATTGTTTGTTAAGCGGTTTATGTTTTAATATCATGGGAAATATGGGAGTTTTCTTTTTCTTTAAAATTTGGTCAAATTCATCGAATTCTAGGTGACGTGATATTTTGATTAAACAACTTTTAATTGCCACGGCGAATGGTTCGCTATATATCGTGAAAAATGGATTCAGAAAATGAATTATAGTATTAAGCTTTTTAAGGAACAGAATTTTTGAAGGTCCTCTTCGTTTGTTACAGTGAGCCACTAAATTCGCAACATTGCAGCGCCAGTGGCTTGCCATTCGATTCAATTGGACTTAATAAAGTGGTACATCTCTTGCGGGGGAGATTTAGCCTCGCATTTACCCTAAAGAACGACGGGAAACCCGCTAAAACCTTTGTCAGGCCACCATAACAAAATAAATAACTAACAGGAGAAATAAATAAATAAATGTATAATCAAACTCAAAGATGAAATATGCAACACAATCAAAAATAATCTGACGATATACATAAATAAATGTATATTTTGTTGGGGAATGTCTGTTAGGAGTTTTATTGGATAATTTTGGGACTTTTTGTGTCTCTTGCATGTTTTAATAATAAGGAATATAAAACAGAATATTAGGGGCACCGGAAACGCGCAAACCCGACCGTCCGACCTTCGAATCGTTACCGCTGCCAAGGGATCACTTAATCATCATAAAATAAATACGACAAGAGAAATAAGTAGATAGACAATTGAAGATTGAGATGAGCGTCTTGTTTCTTTTCTATTTGATGAACATCAAGTAGGAGTGCGAGTCTAGTGGAATGGAGGAGTCCAACTGCGGGTCGCAGCTTGAGTCGCATCTTTCGCTGGCCGAGCGCCCAAATATGAATGGGAGAGGGAACGCAATGAATTTCCCCCACCTTCCACATCCCATCCACCGCCACCAGAAACATTCCCGCTTGCCATCCTCCACTCCACGATACCACGATCGACCAGAGTGCGATGCAAACCCACGCCAAAGGCGGTGGCGACCAGCCAGATGTCCCAACTGCTTAGTAGCCGATCGAAGAAATGGGAGGATTGTGTAGTGCGGCCAAATGGCTTCACATCTACATCTACGAGGTACCGTGCAAGTCACCACTGGGGTGTGTGGCACGGGGTTTGAGAAACACACACAGCCCTGAGGACGATGGGAAAGTCTTCCGTCGAAACGTTAGCAGAGATGGAGAACCTGATCTGGTTGGAAGCCCGAGAGAATTTGATTGAGAGACGCTACTCCGTCTGGTTAGACCACATACCAAATACGCCACGAGTATTTTGGACCCTGCAAAGTAACATTTCATGCCCGAAGTAAATAAAATTCAATGGAAAGCCACACACTTGGTTAAATTTTCTTACGAGTGAACAGAAGGTGTTGCACAGTTGATGAAAGAAATAGGTAGGTAGACTTAAGAGACACGGATGCTACAGGCTGCGATTACCTGAATATAATTCACAGGAGGTAATTTACAGAACCACACAAAGGATAATTATTCAGACCAAGTACTGTCTCTCCAGAGCTGACAGAAGAGACAAAATTACAGATACACATTACAGAACGGATTGGTACAGATATTCCTTGTTTCCACGTGCCATTAGTGGTTACTACAAAAACGGCGTGACGCAAACGTAAGTTATCGTTTACATGCATTTCAAATTTGTCCACATCCTTCCTCTATTCCCTTACCTTTCATGGCTGTTGTACAAACACCCCCTACAACATGCCTCTGCGATGGCTCGCAGGGTAGTATGTGTATGTAGATGACTATGAAGAACGAAATTCAATTCTTTACTTGACGGGTTTTAGCAGTTGGCACACGGTCGCTCAGCCTAAAACTCATGGGCGGCAATTAATTAAGCAGATACTCAATGCATCGGATGAGAAATTCAAGCGGCATTTATTAAAGTATTTTGTTTATGAATGATTTTCCAAGTGTAAAGGTTATCATTTATAGATTTATTTGTACCATAAAGTATGCATGCCTCTGATATTTTTCTTGGATGCATATATGCAATGCAAACGTGTTTGTGTAAAACAAAAATTATTGGCAAACGGAGCTCTGGCTGTTTTCCGCTTCATGAATTCAAACCTTTGCTCGTTTCCACCGCGTCCTAAGAGGATACTACTGCGTCGCGTAGGATACACGACCGATGCGAAAAAAGTGGATGCCAAAATCAAGCCCCTTAAGTTATTTTCGAGGAAAATAAAAACGCCTCTCTTCTCGGGTGGTTGATGGGGAAAAAAATGAAACAGGTGCGCCGTCAAAACGCAGCCACGGCCGAAGACAAGCGCGGTGGCCAAAATAGCTCACTACACGTGCGGGCGCTAGCGACGCCATGAGAGGGATGGTGGTGGGGGAGGGGGATGCAGCTGCTAGAGTGCCATGGCAACGTCTTGAAAGGGGGGACAGATGAGGGGTGGGTGGGGGCATATGGACGAAACATCAGAGTTGCGGCTTCTAACTTTTGCCACGGGGCCGGAAACGGATCTTGGGCTTCGATGGTGAGACTATCATCGCCGAAGGCGTGGGGCGCCCTTTACGCAAGCGGGCCGCGTCTACAAGGGGACGTATCCTCCGATTGTTTCGCTTTTTAAAACTCTCATTTATACTATAGAAGAATTATCAGGCGTGATATGGTAGAAGTTCGGGATAATGAATCAGAGAAATGGTAATTTTCCGCCAGATAAGATTTAATACAACTCCTTTATGACATTAACTTCTTTATACTGATAACAAGCCATAGCAAAATAATATTTCCAACTTGAAATATCAGTCATTTTGACACTTCTTAAATTTTGACAATCCAACATTTCTGATTGGCTCGTCACAGCACTTGAATATTTCTTGACTTTTATTTATATTAGTTGGAGAATATAATGCGAAAATAAGAGCCTTATAGATGCAATAGTTTTTATCTACATTACCTTCCACTTACTAGTACCATTTGTGTAGTTTTGACCTTAGGCTATTTTTTACCAGTTTTATTGGAGTTTTGTGATTTTAAAATTGACTTTTTTTTATTTTACCAAAAATACTTTTATTTACACTTTTTAAAGGTTTTTTTATAACCCATAATAATCATCTTTATAAAAGAATTAAGAAAATAAATGAAGTATATTACCCAGGATTCTTTTGACATCGCAGAAATTAATTAATTGGGATTGACTTGTTGAAAACACATGTTCCCAATATGCAAAATTTAAAGACGCCAGTCAATAATTACCAGTACTTACGTGTGCACTGAAAGCGACGGCTAATGGATAATTCAGCAGCATTTTCTCTAAGATAATAAGGTAACTAAAAAGGCACTAGGCAAAAAATATGTGACATGACATAGGGTGAAAAAATGTGATGTAGTCTAATGCGTTCCTTTCTCACGCAGTAGCTCTGTTTTCATACTGTTATGATGTCGTGATTTTGTTTATTCGTAAATCTCTTTAACTTCACTAAATAAAAATCATCCGTTAATTAAATAACATATTTCTAAATAAATATTTGGTGACTTCTGTGGAATGAAATAAAATGGAATGAACTGGTAAAATAACGATAAGATTGATCAGTTTTTCGAAAGATTGCTTGAAGGGAATTGGTCTGATCTCATAAGGGACTCGAAGACTGATGAATTTAGCAACGTTTTCCCGTTGTCTTCATCTCTTAGTGGTCCCAGCAAAAGAGTGAGCATTTTTACGGCTGAGGCACCTATTCAACTTGCATGAGGGAAGCCATGAAACGAGACTCACTTTCCTCGAAGGGACGTCCCGGTAAAATAAAAGAAACTTTCGTTTTTAATCCGACTGCGGGATCGCTCAGGGCGTAAGCCGATTTGGGCGCTTGGGAAGAGGAACCAAACAAGGAGGAGCAGTTCCCTTTGTTGCCAGGGTTTCCGTTTCCCGAGTAAAGCTTTAATGCGATGGAGAATGCGCGCAACCATTCTACATTCATTTGTAAACGGCCTTTGTTGACAGCACACAAGCTAATCGCCTCTACTTCTCGCGTCCACATGTTACTTAACTGGGAAAATTTCCCCTCTTATCTATTACCGAATTTAAAACCATTTACTTCCATCCAAAATACAAACGGGCCATGTTCGCGAATTACCGCATTGTTGTTTATTGAGTTAAACGTCTTCCTTTGAGTCCGGAATGAAATTCCGAAGTTTTCCTGGACGCTCTGTAAATACCATTCTGGGATTCTTGGATTTACATTTTAATGCTATTTCTTCTTGTAGCCTCTTTATGTAAGCATAGACGTCCTTACTTTAGAAATATTTAGACTTTCTCCCTGAGATGTCAATTTTTCTCTATTTTAAATAAACGAAAGGGGCCGGAGTGGCCCAATGGTAGAGTGTGCGATTCCCAATACGAGGGTCGCAGGTTTGAGACAAAGTGACGGTGGAATGGAAAAAATCCACTTTTATTGGAAGGGTCTTCAAGGCAGCAGTCTCAGCGGAAGGGATTCTTGAAGAAGTTCCGGTATCAACAACCGGCTACAGCCTCGGGCGAGAGTAAAGTTCACAGAATCGACTGAGTACTGCGATGTGATAGCAACAGGAAACCTCCGTATTAGTCTTCCTAGAAGATGCAGCCTTAATTACATATCACGTGATAGCATTCCTCGCGGTATAATGTCCTGGAGCGAAAATGGTCCCCCGATCGGATCTCCGGGTGGTGGTGGCTTTGACTAATGACTCAGGGAGGGGAGCATTAGTCAGTGGAAAAATGCAGCATAGGGATATATAAATTAAATCTCTCAATTTTTGTAATATATTTGAACGAATTCTTTTCATTTAGTTAAAATAACCAAGAACCTAAGCAAAATCATTCGCGAACTCTTTCCACATAACGTTAAGCTACACTACTTTTACGCTGGCAGCGACACGAGAATTAAAACCAATACTTGGCGGTAATATTATTCTGTATATTGACGTCATAAAACCTATAAAGATCAGATTTTGACGTGAAACGTCTTTCAGTTCGGTCAGTGGGGGTTTACATGCTAAAACCACATGCAACGAAAACATGTTACAGCAAGATCGTTTGTAGCTTTGCAAACATGCTACCTTCGTGCGTTACTTTGCTATCGTTATTTAGAGGAAAGAAGCCATTACTCGATAAAGAATATGCTGCGCGCGAAGATGGTGCTGTTATCGCACCGAGTGAAACGCAATCGGAACAAAATTTAGCATCGCGCGCGGCGTTCATTGAGTCATAACTCATTAGTACGCTTATCGATCCGAGAAGCAATGATCGTATTTGTGGCGGCCCGTTCGACCGCCTAAAAGCTCCGAAAGCCTCCAGCCCGACCGCGCGGGATACCCAGCAGTCCCCATTCAACTCGAGAACGTTCCCACAACCCTGGCCGGGAAGCTTCGTGAACCTTCTACTGCTCGGGACGAGAACTTTCGGCGGCCTTTATGCCTAGCCGCCGATCGACTCCAGGCAGTTGTTCTCTCTCCGGCACCTTCACACGGACGCGTTTGCGCTGCCCGCCGTTCCGGCCACTATGCTCTGCGGTGAATAAATCTTGATCGCGCGCTCCGCGCTGCCATACCTCGTGCCATTGTACACCCATTTCCGAAAATGAAGTCAGTCCTAAATATTCGGAGGTTATTCATTTTTTCCGGGCTAGAAGACGCCTCACGTTTAAGAGAGATTATTCTGCCATAGTATGTATAATCCATATAACTCATAGTAGTGTTTATCAGAAGTTATAAAGCTTACACATTTGTGATCTGTAGCAAAAATGTCACGAATGCTTGACTATCCCCGCGTGCAATACGTAACGTCCAAATGTGGCGTGAAAAGTCTCGGGTAGAAAGACAGAGAGATGCTGGTCCTGGTTCATCTCCTTTGATCGCGGTGGAACGTGTTCGTCTCCATAGTGAGTGCGTTAGATTGAGGTAAATGCAGGAGCCACAACCATCAACGAATACGGTGAGCTCGAGCGTCACAGGACAGTTCGAGCGCCATCAGTTGGGATATCCGTGACCGCAATGGAGACAGACGACGAGACCAGCACATCAGCTTCCACCAGGAGGAGCCGGAGTACACCCAACAGCTTGAGTACGGGGCCACAGCCAGGGCAGATTACGCGTGCGTCCGAGTACCCAAGGGGCTGGGAGTTGGCTATAGCCCGGTTCAAATCCGTATTCATCGACAACGATTTCAATCGCAAGTACGATGTGTGTGATTGGTTGTGGTTCAAAAAAGATTTTAAACCAGCAACGGCAGCCGTGTCACGATTTCTGCAGGGACCGTTTCCAGGAGTGGATAAAGCCAAATTTGAGTTATTCCGTAACTGCTTGGACGCATGCAAACATCGATGGGTTCTAGCCTTGAGCAGGAGCTAAGGGTACCAAAACCCTTCGTACCCTACCCATTAGCTGAAGCTTGGTCCGAGGTCCCTGAGAAGCTCCTTGCCATATGAATGAGTAGGTATTTGTAATAATTTGTGTGCCTTACCATATGCATAAAATACAGTTGTTATAAATAGAACGTGAAAAATGTTATTAAAATACAGAAATAATATTGTAAGGATGGTAGTTGGCTTTGTTTTGCAGTTCATCTATCTTAAGAAAGGTGACAGATCTTTGCAGTTCAGGTAGCATATCACTTTTAATTCAGATGTTAAAAAGATTACACATAACCAGAGTAAATATGTTTTGCCATATTTTGATAATATATTCCGAAATAACACAATTTCACCCATTCCCATCATCTTATCACTCCTGACAATGTAAAGGTCAAGTGAGTGAGAGATCTATTTTCACTTCCTGGCGTACACGAATTTCACTTCCAATTTAGCTCGCATAAAATGCATAAAATCTCTCCGTGTTTTAAGGGGATCCATGGGGTAAAAATAGCGGTATTTGATACTGCCAGATAATATTTTTTCAATTTCGGTTGTACCGGGTACTATTAGAAATTGGTACTACCGAAGGTACCAGTATTGTAGTACCGGTACTTGTGATATAGATAGCTTCCGTAACTTTCAGTTATTCTTCCAAAATTGACTAGCTAACATCGAGGTACAATTTGTTGCAATAATTAAAAAAACTTACTTTTGAGAGTATGTTACCGCCTGGCTAAACGAATTACACAGAGGCATCGCAACAATGAGACATAAAATGAAGGCCAAACTCAAAATCGCAAAATAGACTTTAAAATCAAAGCCGGTCAGTATGCGAGAGCCTGACTGTGGCATCAATATGGTTTGGATAATAGTGGAGAATGAAAATCAGGCTATCGAAACAGGTAAATCAGTATTTTACCGTTAAAAGAAGCGTTATGTAAAATGATGTTACAATCCGGAAAGTTTTACAATGTCTTATTCTCACAATCTACTATGTATATATGTTCCGTTTGAATTTTTTTACTCAAAAAAATTGACATCCAAACATAAAATATTTAAACTGCCGAATTTTTGAGTGGAGAGAGACACAACAACACAATCTTCGTATCCACCACCAATGACGGTCATGATGATGTCTTCATCATGTTTGAGGTTGTCACTTACCTTAAATAACAAAACTCAGCATTTCAAATACTTACGTAACCCTTATATTAATATTGAACACAATTATCTCCATCGTCTCAGGATCAACCTTGTGGAAGTTCATTTACGATCGAACACAATATTTACCTAACCCTTAGTTACCTGCGTGGGAAAAAATCCGTAACTACGCTCGTCGGGTTACTAGCATATCAGTCATATGTTACATTATTCTTTCAAAAAAACTTGGCCTTAAAGAATTTACCGATTCATTAACTTCAGGAAACCTGGTGGTTTTTCATATTAATTTTAAATGCATAGATTTGTCGTGCTCTCTTTGTTAGCTTTCTGAATAACGATTTTTCTATTTCTTAAAAGCCTAAAAGACAACTGTAAATGCGGGAGTAAGACGTTATTAGCATTATTTTTATAGGTTAGATAATTATTGTAACCATCGTAATTTTAATTTTATGTATTTAGATACCTTAAAAAGCTACAATTATCTCTTAACCTTTAAATCTCCTTTCGCCAAATTATTAAAAGTTTTTACTTTACTTATTTTTTTTTTTAGCTTTCCCGGACTATTCTGGTGGTCCGTATTTCCCTACCATTTGGGGTTTAAAAACAATTATGTAAATCGTCATATATTATTATATATATTATTTTAAATAATTCACGGTACACTGCTCTTCCACGAAATGTCTTAATAAATGCTATAGGTAACCTAATATCCTTAACCCTTATGTAACTCTCTCCACCGTTCCATCTTATTCAGTATCCATCCAATTAAAACCAATAGTCATTCGCCACTTTTTGTTTTTCTGAATGAGTCCTGAGTGGGATGGTTATTTATTCTTCGTCTACACTTCGCCGACCTAAAATACCAGAAACGCCGTCTCAACTCGTGAATGGTGTAGCTCTTTCCATTATCATGAGGAGCCCGCAAATTATTATTAACAGAGAAAACGACGGTTGGTCCAATGGTGCTACGGGTGGCCAGGGGCTGCACGATTGTGCACCAGACTGCACGATTACTTGGCTGCGGCTGATGTCTATCTGTCGCGGGACGGAAGACCCAACAGCTGATAACAAGTGGTGAAACTTAGAGGGAGGGAAAGCTTATTGTGGCTACGTGTGCGGTATGAAAGATTTCATAATTCATGCCACAAGATCAAAGTGTCGGAGAAGGAGCGAAGGTTTTCGTAGACTAATCAGCCAACTTTCCCGCTTCCCGCCAGGAGGCTCTCAATTCCTCGCGAATGAGTAAAATGTTCCCACAAAAAGGCTCGCCATCGATCGTAAGTTTGGAGTATCAAGTTCGGTGGGTTTAAGTGGTGGTCGTGGAAATACGAGCTCCAATTGCGTCATGCGTGACCCGGCCACTCTTTATGACCTCCCACACTCGCATACAAGGCCAGCGAGCGTCCTTGACCTCAGTGCTTCACTTGATGCCCAGAAAGTTTTAACCCGACTGCTGAAAATGGCTCGAATATCCAATTCGTGGGGTTACTTTAACTGATAGAATCTGAAATAGGACTGGTCTATTTGTGATATGTACAAATTTGCTGCAGCACTACGAATTTTCTGCAGATTTCCATTTTAAGATCTTACGTGAATAAGCTTTTGATTAGGGTAGTCCTTTGAAAATCAGATAACTTACTATATATAGCCTTTCTCAAGAATGGAACGCTGCCATTTATGCAGGGGAGGATATATAGGCTCCCACACCAATGACATTATTCGTAAAAAATTTGTTTTATCTCATTACGGGATGAAACCAAAAAAATATTTGAGATGTGCTATAGCTAATTTGTTCTTCAATAATTTGAGTGTTTTCAAATCAGAAAACGTTTCTTTTTCTATAAGATGAGAAATTATTTGTTATTTTTTTATTATTTCAAAGTTTTGACATTATGAAATTTATGCTATGGTAGGACCTTTGTATACGTGATAGTATATGTAATAGGACTCGCCTATTTATGGTAAGTCCACTCGGGATTCACTAAAAATTTGAATTTTAAGGTTTTATGTGAATAAGCGACTAGCATTAGGATATTCCTTTTTATTTTGTTTATTTATTTAGTATCGTCGATCTTTTACGATCTCTGACGCCGATTCCGTCGCCGGCGAATAGCAGCACTTATTAAGGGCATATGAGAAAATTGGTTTCCGCCGTGACTACATCTTGAAAACTGCACGGAAAGAAGAAAAAAATTCTCTCGTGGTCCGAAATAAAAACCCCACTGACCCGACAGAAAATAGAGAGAAGCCAAAAGCATATGCCACTCTCCCTTATGTGTCAGAAACTACGGAGAAAATCACCAGAATTCTATTGAAGCACAACGAAGTTAGCAGATTCACATGCGCGACGAAGGCAGGGGACGTACTTCTGAAAGTCAAAGACCCGCTTCCACGGAACCTCTACGGAGGAATATATGAATTTTTGTGCAGCTGTGGACATCCATATGTAGGCCAGATATGCAGAGCCCTAAAAATACGCCTCCAAGAGCATCAACGGGCAATTAAAAATAAAAATTACCGCACTTCTGAAATAAGCCGAACACCATCCCAGCCCCACTCATAATTTCAACTTTGAGGAGCCAAAGTTAATATCAAAGGCGATACGCTATTACCCAAGATTAATCAGGGAGGCTATAGAAATTGCGAAGAGACCGGAGAACGTCAACCGAGAAGATGGTTACACATTGATTAGAAATCTTAAACGAATTTTTCAAATTTAAAAATTCCGGCAACAATGGGAGTCCTTACTCATATATATAAAGACGAGCGAGACTAAGGAATCAGTTCAGTTAACCTGATGAAGCTGGTAGAAGGACCAGCGAAATATTGTTTTTCGCAATTTTAACATCGCGGAATGAATACCGAAAAAAAGAAACATTCAATTAGGATACTCATTTCAAATCAGATAACTTACTATTTCAGACCTTTCCCAAGAATAGAACATTTCCACTTATAAAGGGGAGGATATATAGGCGTCTAAATTAATGACATAATTTGTATAAATTTTGTTTAATCTCATTACAGAATTAACCAATAATATATTTGAGATGTGCCTTAGCTAATGTGTTCTTCAATAATGTGGATTACTTCAAATCTGAAAACTTTTCTTTACCAGTAAGATCGCAAACTATTTGTTCATTTTTCAATTTCAAAATTTTGACATTATAAAATGTATACTATGGTAGGACTTTTGAATACCTGATTGTGTCGTTAATAGGACTCTTCTATTTATGAAATATCCACTCCGGATCTGCTGCCGATATTATTGTATGGTCTTACGTGAATAAGCGATTAGAATTAGAATGGTCCTTTGCAAATCATATAACTTATTAGTTCCGACCTTTCTCAAGAATGGGACACTGCCAGTTATACAGAAGAGAATAAATAGGCTTCTACATCATTGCCATAATTCTTTTATATATTGTTTAATATCATCACGAGATAAAACTTATAACGTATTTGAGATATATTCTTTAGCTAATGTGTTCTTCAGAAATGTGAGTGATATTATATTTCAAAACGTATCTTTTTCAATAAATGTGAAATTATTTGTTGGGGCAACGGTATGCCACGATGGAATCACCGGTCCCCGATCTGTCACCGAAGTTAAGTATCGTTGTGCTCGGCTCGAGTTTGGAGGGTTTATCCGATTCGTCTGAGCGCTATTGCCCCATTCTGCACCTGGAAAGCAGTATGTGCGAAATGACCATAGCCGTCGAAGCGTGTTAAAAAAAATACTACTAAAAAAATTATTTGTTAATTTTTTTCTATTTCAAAAGTTTGACATTATTAAATATCTGCTATCGTTGGACTTCTTTTTGACAGTGAAAGAGGGAGCGATAGTTAGCTTTAAATATTTTATTTCAGGTTCAACTATTAGCCTTAGCATTTGCCGTGAATCGTCGGACGAATATAGGGGCAGGCATTATGTCGAGTCACAGAGAGAAGAAAAAAGCCACGAAATTGGAAGGTTGCATCACGCTCCGCTTTTATTCCCTAAAGTGACACTTATTAGACGTGGCCAACTTTGCTGGAGAGCACCATTCAAACGCTAACGAAGCCAAAGGCCTCCCATCGTTACCACACGGACTCCGTTATATGCCTTTCCAGTTTCCAGGGGTCCCAGCTTACTCGCCCTCCTTAGAATTGGGGCAATTACAAGCAGGCATTCCGCGACCTTCATTTCGCATCCTTGTCTGCCCCGCTACGATGGTCCCCTCAAAACTGCACATTCCCGCACTTTAGCAATCTGGGAACGGTAAATCTGGAATCTCGTACTATATTCACGTTATTGTAGTTTGCGAAATTACTGTCCAAATTGTAAATGCAACGAGCCAATATATAAAAGAGAAATATTGTAACACATTCTTAATTATTACTTTGACTCCATTGTTGATAAATGTACTTACAGAGAACACACATGAGGTAGGTATTTCTTTTTAACCTCATGTGAAGTTGAAGTAGGGGAGTAGTTGAACTCACTGGAGTGGAATAACCTTGCCGAATTTCCTTGGTGCCTATGACCATTCAATTGCGCTTATTTATGACATTTTCTGTTGAAACTATATACACCAACAACGTTGCTTTCAATTTCAGGTAGCAGTTTACAGAGCGTCCATAAGTATATTTAAGTTGCTGAAATGGAAACATCTACTTCTTAACTTACCTGAATAGTGCCATATTGTCCCGGGAAGATGACTGTACATATATGATAGTAGCAGCATGCTTTCATTTTCAGCTAGCGCTTTGGGACCGAAAAAATCAGAAGGGTTTATTTTATTTTCTTTGAGACATCCAGGTAATAGAAATGCGTAAAAACAAGTCACCGAGAAAAGTTTTAAATAACCAAAACATTTAACATACTTTGATTCATATTGATTACCTTTGACTGGGTTTATTAAAGAAATATAAATGTTTTTCTAACCCTAAATTCCGCAGTATCATGATGGCATTCTTTTCTTTAATACACTTTCACGGTTAAGGACACACACAGTTTTAAACATTCGACGTTTTGCTTCTACAGATCACTAATAATGGAAGTAGCATGTAGTTAGAACCTAAAAAATATATATTTCTCTCAAACCTCAGCTTGCTCTTGCAAGAGTTGCATTTAAATTTAACTCTTTGAGAATTTATTTGCTTTTATTATTCTATCAGTTAGATAATGCTTCCGAAAAATGCTGAACATCAGTAATATCGAATCTGATCCAATTATTTTCTTTCCTACGTTATGCATTTACTGATTTTTTTTCGAAAATAATAATGAAAGCTAATGTTACTGGCGTAAATTTTTGGAATTGCACACATCACTAAACGAATTGGCAATTTGTATATTTCGCACTTTCCTATTTCCAACCATAGTTTTGACAATCATTGCCGTTTTCAAATTTCAATAGCTAGTCCTCGCAGTTCTTTTGTACACAGCTCAGACTAGGAGGGGGGAAGGTTTGTTACAAGATAGGGGGGAGGAAAGATAGAAAAAGCAGTTTCAGAAATATAAGCATAACAATATAATAACATAACTGGAGAGAAATAAGTGGGAAGGGAGGTTTGTTTTTCCAGGTTAACAAGGGGGGGATTAATGAACAATACGGGGATTAAGACGTAACCACATTATTTGGTTACATTAAATACGCCAGGGGTCAGTAGTTTTCAAAGTCAGGTGTTTACTAGGTTTGTACATTCTGAATTAATTATTTCAAATTATTCTATATCATCAAGTTTTCTTCCTTTGAACTGCACATGTGAAATCTCCGGATTAAATCTCTACAACCTCCAGTCTCTGACAAACGCTGGGCATAATATTATATTGAATATTTTGAGAATAAGAGTGATGAAATTGAAAAATCCCATTGTTTTTTGGTCATGAACAATGTCAGTGCTTTTTTATACGTATACGGCTTCAAAGTTTTTGACGTATTTGAAACTACCTCCGTATATATATTCTACACTTATCAACAAGCATGATCAAAATCGCAAAATTAATATGAATTCTTTACCCCCTAGACTATATGGCCCTCCAATACCCATAACACCGATTGTCTAATTATAGCTGCGGTCTCATATACTACAGCACTCTGCCATAAGTTAGTCATGGAAATCGATTCGTTTTCACGATGTTTTAGGATTTAAAACCACAAAATGGTAACAAGAACTCTTTCGAATTATTTTGTCACTATTTGCCCCAAAACGGCCACAAAACAGCAAATTAGTATAATTAGATTTTATAAATTAATTACTTGGGTCCCAGGATCGGAGGTCGTTGATTTAACATTACATTAAATGAGAGATAAAATATTGATATACTGTGAGTTAAGTGAATTTAAACGACGGTTGAATGTTTGTGTTAAGCAAAATTACTGAGTATTAAATGGGCAATTTTATCAAAAACCCCATGGCCTCGTCACATAAAAGTTGGAATAAACAAAGAGCAAATTCATTTAGTGATTTTGATTTTACCTTTTCATGTGTTGCATGATTCACGTTCCTTTTTATCGCTAACACTCGTTGTATTTTAATAAAGTGGTATCCTTCTGCCGGATTCATCAGGCAATAAATAAAATAAAATTTATTATTTATATAAATAATAATAGTATAGATATATACCTATGTTTATTAAATATATTATTGCTTGACGAAGCCGGCAGAAGGATCGGTGAAAGTTCGCGCTTTATTAAAATACATACAATCAGTGTTACCGAAATCAAGAACGTATAATTCATTTATTGATGATTTTCGACTACGCATGCGTGTTTATGAAAAATTGAATTATTTTCATGATTCCCAAAAATTTGGAAGCGGCCTTAATTATATGTACATGGGATTTCGTGTAATTATAAAATGTGAGAGATTGTATTGGTGCAGTTGCTAGAGTGGTGGCTTTCCCTCCGGAGGGCCAGGGTTGAATTCCCTCCGGTGGAGTAGATTTTTTATTGAATTCCCGATCTCTGATAGATTGGGTGTCATTTGGAGGGTACTTATAGTGCAGTATTGCATTTGTCGGATGGGACGTCAAATCGTGGGCCATTTGGCGTCTCTCGTTTATGAGCAGGTGCTTGAAAACGCCTGGTTTTTCTCCATCATGTCAACATTCCCAAATAAACCTTCACTCCGAAACCAACCCCATTCCTTTGTGGCGACTGTTACCTCAGGTGCCGGTTGCCTCACTAAATAATCAAACTAACCATCTTATTACCAGTACCCTTTTTAAAAATCTAACCCTTTGACTGGACTGTAAAAGAAAAACATGAATATACGAGCAAAAAATAATGAAATGACAAGTTTTTATCACACATTTGATCACATTTTGTGAGGCATTGATATATTTTTTTTCTTTAAATTATAGTTTTGAAAGAAAGAAACAACTGAATGGCATCTTGGAAGACTGCAATTTGCAGCAGGGTTGGGTCTTAGGAGACTTTCTATTCTTGTACTAACTTTCACATACTACTTTTATGCTAACTTATTACTTACTAACGTCATGCAGTGCAGCATTGTAATGGGCAGTACTATGCTAAGCTTTACTTCTAGACCTGTGTGACGTATTTAAAAATTTGTCAACAGTCCAGTATATGAAGGCGACATTGATGCTCCCCAGGCTTTCTATGAAATTCCTGATCCTAGTACATTGAGTTAGTTTGGTACCGTTTAAATAAGTTTTCTTGTCTTAGAAGGTTAGCATTAGCCAAAAAAAGCTTCTTTATTCTTCCAATGGCTAAAATATATGCGTGAAATCCCAGAGTCCCAGAGCCTGTACTTCATCCGAGGAAAGCGGGCTAAATGATAATTTGGCTAGCAGTAGAAATTGTATAAGGAGATCGTTTTTCCAGTATTTACATCACTGTAAAGTGCATGAAATTCACTCTGGTTTCAGGCTTTAGTTTTTAGAAATTATTACTATCCATACTTAATTATTCACTTTGATTTTTTCTACTGTTTTAATTAGCAGTACGACGCGTTCCGCCGATCTACGGAATCATCAGGTACATTTTTTTTAATTGTACCTGATGATGCCGTAGATTGGCGAAACGCGTGGTACCGCAAATTTTAACACTAGAAAAATACAAGGTGTATAATTTAGTATGGATACATGAAATTCCTTTTCAATGGATACGGCTTGAAAATAGCCATAACGAAGGTTATGGAACAATAACGCTCCCAACACACGCCACGTCACAGTATTCACCGTTGCCGGCGGGTAGTTCCTGACTGTGCGGCACGTTCAAAAAATCGATTTAGTTTTATGTCACAGCTATACTACTAAAGGTTTAGCATTAGTTTGAATTCGGTCATTTTCGGAAAAAAAAGTATGGCAGGCGATTTTTGCAAAAGTTTTCCTTTTTTGAGTCCATGTGCATTGCTAACACGTACGAAATATGGCAAATGGCTTAAAACATCACATTCACCAATCAATGGATAATGACCGTGCAAAGTATCTCCATCCCGACTGAAAAAAAAAACATTTTTCGGGTTTAGGCCAACTTTTTTCGAGTCCAGCTCAGTGTTCGCCGGTGGGAACGTGAACCGTGGCCCGGCGTCCATCCCGACGCTCACTCACGGTACTGAAGTCACGAAGGAGAGCACTTTTGAGTTCATCCTGCAGCGCGTAGTGTAGCACAGTGCATATTTGGCAAAAAAATGATTTATCTCATCTTGCCATTACACAGGAGGCTTGTATGTTCTTCACGAATCAGCGCTGCAGGACAGAAGGAAAGGTGTTTATTATTGAATAGGAGTGGAGCGGAGGTGAGATAACGCTACCGTTTAGGCCCTCACTTATTGTTGGACAGCAAAAAACCACTGTTCAACGGCCCTATTAACGGACGGAGCACTTTTCTCTTCTCAAAGGACCCAAGTAGGGATCGGATCGCCGCAGGAAAATTCCGTCTACTATCGGAACTCATACCCGGGCCCTCCGCGTGAGAATCCAATACCTATATCAAAATACGCCAATCCGACTCCTTGTGCCACCTGCAGGGTGAAAAAGGAATAATTCGGCTTGAACTAATTGTGTGAGAGTGCGAGTTATAGGTAGAAGGGGAGTTAGTGGGAGGGGTTGTCTTTACCATCTTGAACCGATCGACGGGGAAACAGTTGAAGGAGGGAAGGGCGAAACTCCTTCCTCTGCAATGTAATCCGAGACTAGGAGGTGCAGTGAGGAATGGGAAATTGTGGTTGGAAAGAGAAGGGGGACGCTCACTTGAAACCTATTACGCCCCCCAAAGCCCCTCCCCCCGCTCCCCGCGTCTTCTGCCTCACCACTCCAAGGCCTCTCTCGGTCAAAAGGCTCGGTCACCCATTACGGCGAAGAAATGTCGCCTTTTTTCCCGACTTCTCGGCATTTCTTTTCCAATGTAAGTACTTCATCCACCCTCACACTCTTGCCTATCAATGCGCCCGCAACCTCCTCCCTTCACCTCCTCTCTTTCCACCGTGAGGGGAAGAGGGGAGGTGAAGTCAACTGAAAATATAAACAATGATAATGTAGTCTTTATTTCGACCGAATTTAGGTCTACGCAGAACTTTCATTCAATTAAATCGTTAAAAACACACATTAATACGCATACCCTGAGTGGAGAATAACCCACCCAGGCGGGACTAGAACCCGCGAATTTGGGGTTAGCAGGACTTTACCCCACTGCCATCCAGGCTGGCAACCGCCGGAGGATGCGGGAGCTGAGACTCACGCCGTCAATTCTGTGTGACTTAGAATTAGGGCATTTTGGGTCACTCTCCGGAGTTAATTGAAAGGAAGGGACGTGAAAATTACACGGGCCATCATTTATGATTAAGTGTATTTACAGTGATAGAGCAACTTTAATTAAATCTTAAGTATAACTAACTTTTGGTCAAGCTATCGTAATTAATTTCGTAAAATTTCAATAATGACCAGATGTATTTCCGCTGGTAACTTAGATTCATATTTTTCTTCCTAATAATACTGAATGAAAAATATGAGGCGATTCATAGTGCCAGTGACGCCTTTAAAATATGATTCTATGAGAATCATCGGCCTCTTTAAAAATGTCTCCTTACGAAAAGGGAAGTTAATACGTTCTCTCGTTGAAAGCAATCACCTATGTCAACTAATCATCAGCTGAATCTGAATTCTGCGTTAATTTCAAGTACATGGAAAGGCTACGTCATACTGCGCTCAACGTTGACGAGTCTAAGTAAAACCGGGCCATAGCGTAGTTAATTGAACCAAATGAGCATGATGGTGATACAGTTCTTTAAACATTCAGTAACTCTGCTCCATAAATTGAAGCATATCAACATTTTGGATGTAACCGGACCCATAGGAGACAATAAAACGTTACTTATTTTTTCGCATTTTGAAAATACCCCCTCAAGGAGATAATTAATATTTCGGTAATACACAATACCATAATAACGCACTGGTCACCTCGAAGTATTAAATCACTGATATCATTGCATAGCGGAGTGTATGTTTATTATAAAAATAAACAATTTCAAGATAAATTTGTCTTCGAATTGAAAATGAAAAATGGAATAATTCAGCTAAATATTTCATTACAATATTGTCATTTATTATCAAAAGGTTGCACATGTAAATTGCCTTTTGCTTTAGGTTTGTTTCTGCAAGTCAGCCTCCGTGTTTTTACATACAATATTAGATCCATAATTAATTTCCTAACCACTTTCAATATTTTTAGGTGAGACTTCGTTTAGTTATCTTCTTTAATAGCTAATACTTGTCCTATTCCATACTTTTGGCACCCAGTTTCAACTTGATAAGGCATCTTTTCTGGCAAATTCTGAAGCAACAACCGCTATATATAAAGAAACAGGATCTAGTTAGCAACTCCTTACTAGTCAATAAGAATTTGTGGTGGGTAAATTTTAATTCGGGGAAAAGAACAAGGGGGATAAAAGAATGATAGAAAGACAAAACTTTTGTCACATTAAGGGTAAGGAAAACTGGAAGAGGGGGAAAGTTTTAAAAAGACATCAGGGATGTGGTGGGAGAAACTTCGGTGGACAGACAGAAGTCGAGAAGTAAAGCGAAAAGTGTGAGGGAGGCAGGGCAGGATGGGGAAGAGTAAAGTTTGAAACGTGTTGATGGCTGGGAGTCACTATCTCGCTCACGTCCTTCTCTTTCCCTACTTCTGGCCAACCTCAGTTGCTAACCCATACTATGAATAGAATTTCTGACGTTTTGAATCAGCAAGAAGATGCCAAAGATGTCTTAGAAATAAATTTCCAGTGGAAAATTACAAAGTTTAGTTAATGCAAGGAAAATGTTAGGATCGTTTTCTAAACCATTTGGTTTTGTGGTCAACTGTACTTAAAATAATATACCTACCATAAAGAACCTCTCTTCTTTCGCCCTCTCGAAAAATTCCCTAGAAAACTGCAACCCCATTTTCCCTAGAATATATACTTCTAGGGAATTATTTCTCTAAATTGTATTTTCCACGGGAAATGCTTTTAAAAGTGGGCTGTAGTGGCTTAGAATATATTTATTTTACCTCATATATATTTGACTATGAGAGGTGAATTTTTATCATGGTTGCTCATATTTTTTATTTAGAAATATTTCCTCAGTCTCATTATAATTAATTGTGTAAAGTCTATAGTTGTGTAAATGAAACTATGCTGAGTTATTTTTTTTGTTTTCAAGAAAACATATTTTTTCCTCAACAGTCATTTACTCTATGCACTGCACCCTGCACTCTATGCAGTTGCTGGTGAAATTTTTCTTATGCCTGAAGGTCCCTGGGTGTCAAAGTAGCATTTTGTGCTAGGGAAATCATTTCTTAGCAGTTCTCTGTAGCCCCATATTCAAAGTAAATTTCGGATACCAAATCTGTAACACTACCATCCTCTTCCCCCTCAACAAACTAGGCAATACTCACATCGGTGGCACTTGTAGCACGATAAGTTGCACTCCTTTTCTGCTTACTCTATGGAGATGATTGTGTATTCATGACTTCTACATTCTGTGAAAAGACATAAGAGAGTTATATAAATTTCCATACTTATAGTTGGTAGTATTCTATAGAACTTGAAAAGATACAGATGGATCTCACTTACCCATAAGGCTGACACCTCCCTATATTTATCTCACGTACACGTGAGTCTATTTCAATAGTCAAGTGATCTTATAAAAAACAATCCTATCCTACCTTGCAATGGATAATGAGAGAGTTAGTAAGTCGGCAACCGTATAGAAAAGAAAAAATTGAAGCTTGAATAAAAAATTGCAAAAATGTAAAATAAATTGCGTCTTCTCGGTAATGAAGTTTTACGTAAGCTCCAAGAAATCCACAAACTGCGTCCTGAATTATACAGATGGTTTTCTTGAAGTCTTGACGAATGTACGTTAGTGAATAGACAAGAAATAATGAAGGTGGCCTTAGGCTTGCTTTTTCATAAATATCAGCCTCTGTTGAATATTTAGCTAAGCTACAAACTGAGCAACCACAAAAAAGTTTGACTATCATAAAAAGTGACTACAAAACAATTCACAGTCTGGAAGCGAAAAATTGAATACACCAGACTATAATATTGGTTGACCGCATAGGTTGATGTTGGTTGTCTCACACTACTGTAATAAATACATAGAAATAATCTCATTTGATTGACTTTTTGTACAGAAAATGCAAGGGAACGCAATACAATGATCTTGGAGATGAAGTTTTACTAGCGTCGAAAACATTTTTGGGAATAAAAAACTGAATGAGCGTGAAAAATAAAATAAATTGAAATATATTTCATATGCCCGCAATGAAAATTTTAGTACTAATTATATAGATAGAAAGATAATACAATTTAGTGCAGGTCAGAAGTCGTGGGAAATGACGATATGGAGGTAAAATATCAAGTTTGATACACCGGGGACATAACACGCCGAAAGGTGGCAGCCACTCATAAGGAAAGTACAACACGTCGCCGATGGGCAGCGTTCGCATCGAATGCGAGGTTTAAGCACCACTTAGTTCTTATCAGGAGAATGAGAATGATTTTTCCTTGTGGATAGCGCTTATTAATACAACTTTCGCTCAGTAATCAAAGGATTAACTATGGAGTTTATTTCACGGCAGATCTAGTCTTTTTTTATTAATTTATTATTGCTGCTACACCCACTTTTATTCTAAAGATTAATATACAGCAGTAACCACTCCTTTGCATGGAACAATTTTCACCATACGCACTGTAAATAAATAGCCATATAATTTTTAATTTTTGCATTACACTATTTTTACCCCAAAACCACATTATATTTTAAGCAATAATCAACGTGATTAGTAAAGAATGCTTAAAATAAATTTTGTTTCAGGCTTGGTTTTGTGGAAGCGATTGATATCCATTTTAAATAAAAAACTTCGCTATTAATGTAAAATAAAGTGTGGAAAAGTACCAAGTTGTTTTATTCAAAATGGATGCTTAAAAGCACGTACTATATTGAAATTTCAGTATCCATAAAGTTCAGAAAGGGGAATCGCCATGAAGGCACTGAATAGAGAGCAACAAATTGATTTGTAGTTTTACGGTGTTACACACCCACCGTTCATTTTTCCATTGCACAGTAATCGAAGGCAGGAGAGGAGCGTAGAAAGAATTATGGCAGATTGATGGACGCACACAATGGAACTTTTTGTTTGAAGATTCTTGAATGCAATTGCTAAAAAACGAAACGAAAATGTGCGACAAAAGGATGGCATTGTGTTTAGGCAGCGATGCATCTGACAATTACCGGCTATTCATCCATCTGGTGGTTGAACTTTTGTTATGCAAGCGCTTAAACGGCATTCAAATGGAATATTTTCCATTAATTTTGATGCTATCGATTGCTTTATATTTTTAGCGTGGTAATTGTAGTATGGAGAAGAATGAAATACACTCATTATTTTTAGTTTAGGTTTACAAATTTTGCCATGGGTACAGGGGAATTCTCGAGTAATGTAATTCCGCCACAATACATAACGTCGGCTAGCCTCGATGCTCCTCACTCATTCCACTCCTCGAATCCTACCCCTCCCCATTTCCTCTCCTTCCCCTCACACCAGACAACCCTTCCCACCCCTTTCACCCTCCCTTCCCCCACTCCCATCCCTCAGCCGCCCTCCGACTTCCCGTATCTCTTGTTCCAATTCATTGCGTCTCGACTTGCTTGCCTCTTTACGGTCGCTACGATCTTTACGCTCGCTAATCCCTGGAATAAATCGATCGATTTGCAAATGCAACCTTTTAAAATCCTCGCATTGGCAATTTATCAAATGAGTCGCCTGGATTCACGCTCCAAGAGAGAAATTTCTTGTTTTTTTCTCTCTCGAACATCGCGAACGCGTTTATTAAGTGCTTGGGAGATCGGGATTTGTGTTTAGCGGAGCGTCTTTCCACTAATTGCAATTTCAAAGACCCTCGTTCCCTCATGTAGACTGCGAAGGCTCGTGGTCGAGTCCCACAAGGCTCCCTCTCTGCTACCGGTGCCTTATATGCACGTCGAAAAGCATTTAATCACACCACACGTGATGTATAGCTTGACGCAAATGGAAATGAAGAAATTTTATGTACCTATAAGGAATCCTTTTTTCCCCAAAATTTGGAAATGGGACTTCGGGATTCAAGACTACATTAAATAAAAATAATATGAGTCATGCATTAATTACACGAGTAAATGGGTTTCCACTATCAAACATTTTTAGGCATTTTTTTTCGAAGAGAAAATTATTTATAAAATTCAAAATTTCGTTCTTCTTACTGAGAATGTCGACATAAGACTAAAAATTCGGTTATAATTTTCTCTGTCTGTTACATGACTGACTTCTGTTGATACTATTAAAAATATATGCATAAATCTCCTTTCTCCTTTGATCAAAAGAAGAGTAGGAATGGTAATTTTAGCTAACATCTACTGGATATTCATACTCCAACATTCAATATAAGTAGCTTCAACATGTGTGTCTTTTTTGCTGAAAGAGAAACGCTCGTATAAATTTTAGTAGAATTTGTTCGAGTAAAAAAGAACAGAGACATTATTATTCTTATTTTTATTACATATTCAGGTGGAGTGAAATATTCGTCCGTCAGAGAGGATTAATAATGACAAACGAGCAAAGTTCGTGTTATTCGGGAAATATATTGTAATTAAAAAAAGGCATAATTAAACGAGATTTCAACAAATATGACACAATTTCCACGATGCCTTAAAAATAACCATTTTAAAGCTTTAACTATTTAAGGAATAAAAGAAGAGTAAATATGATTAGAAAAATATAATAATCATGTTTATTGTTCCTTCGCCTAAATTTTTACCAAGAGTTGTCCGTTTTCTTATGGAAATAGACTTGTGAATGGCAATTTTAATGTGAATTCATCAATGAATGATCGAATATTTGCTTGCAGTGGTATAAAACTGCGATGCTTATCATGCAGCATGCATTTTAAACCTAGATTGAAGTCTAGTTTGTCCATATTGAAACATTAGGGCTATCAGAAATATCTATAATAAGCATTTAAAAGTCTAAAAAGAATATCGATGATAACGTTGCTTTAACCCATTAAGGACCATAATTATTTCACTAATATAATTTGGTTTTTAAAGTTTGATTCGAAGATACAATCACATTAGGATGACAAAAACCAAGTTTTACGAAAAAATATAAATATTTAGTGCAAAAAAAATTACGTCCCATTTTTGGGACGTTGGCCCAATACAGTAGCTTTCCCTCCAAAATCCATCCATTTCCCGACCATCAGTAGTAATTGGTAAAATAACTATTTCCGGAAACTTTTTTGCTTAAAATTAATGTAATTAACACTTATGACAGAAGAAATACGACTGCGTTTAATCATACGTGCTTATTTATTCAATATTTTGGCAATAACGTTTTGAACTAGATCTATATTTTACACCATGTCACATTACACTATGTTGCATTACATGAAAAAGTTTTTCAGTTTTGCAGGAATGAAGCATTTTATAATAAACAATATTATTTAGCGTCTACAGAACAATAACACACAGAATGTGCATTTTGCTACAAACAGAAAGGGCTAAAACTATGAGATGTACATCATAAAGAATTACAAATAAAAATATTTATCAGATGCCATTTGGTACAACTAGAAAGGCATAAAACCATGATATGTACTATAAAAACACAACATGTGCACATTTGGTACACATAGAAAGGGATAAAACCAAGCATATTACAAATAATTACTAATAAAAATATTTATCAGTTGCCATTTTGTACAACTAGAAAGGGATAAAACCATGAGTTGATCGATATATATATATATAATACCATGTAAAAGTGTTTATCGCGTGACATTTGAATTGACGTTCAAGCATAAAAAGCTGTAATGGTATGAAAAAGAATTACGCTTCAAGAAGTGAATTTGCTGTTAGCGAATGCTCATCGCATATCCACAAGAGATCACTGAAATAGTTTACCTATCATGGAAATCGGAAAAACATCGGTCATGCAATGCAACATTGCAGCGACAAATTCTCGTGGTTTTCTTTCCACATAAAGCGCAGCGCAGGGAACTATTATATGTTTTCTATCATCAAATATTATTTCTGCGCTTACTCTTCCACCAGAAATACGGTTTCTTTGGGGCCCGGGACGTTTACGTGCAGCAGAAGTGTTTTTAGTCAAATATGCCAACACTATTCTCCTTCTTGCATCAGGTAAAGACATTTTCTTCTAGAATACTTATCTGATAGAGTCTCCAGCTGTTTACCACAGCAATGTCAACCATTTGAGTAAAAATAGGGAACAATCATTTCTTCCCGCGTATTCTTGTGCTGTACAGTGTGATCTGTTTATCCAGTAAATCTACTCCTCCCATAAACTTATTACACTCAGAAATAAGTCTAGGCATAACAACGGTGATTTCTTTTTTGTCTTTCTGAGAGTAACGTTTTGCACAAAGTGTGGGATAAATCTGACTATAATTGGTAGCAACGCATACTGGGGGGCTGTCATGCCACTTAGCTACCAGAATTTGTAGGACATTTCTTGATGCGGCTCTCTCTAACTATCCCTGATGCTTTCGTTTCCTTATTCTTCAAATCAGTTAACGTTTCATGGCTTGTAAAGAAGTTGTCGATGAATAACTTATAATTTGTGGATTCGCTATTAGGAATGACACTCGTGAGTTCATTTATGACCCTGAATCCTAAGGGACCTTTATTATTTGTACGCTCTTTCCCAAGGTAGGGTGAAAAATTGTAAATATAGCCATTAGATCTACACAGGCAGCAAAACCTATAGCCGAATTTTATTGGCAACCATCGCATAAATATTTTGGCAGAATACATACCATGGTATCGTATCATCATCTCATCAAAAGAGAAAAATATTAAATTTAAAAAAGTTTTTTTTTGAGGGTACCGGGACTAGCCACGGTAGTTACCTTTACGGAGTCACCCGCAAGTGAACATAAGTGCGATATTCCACAGAGTAAAAATATTCGCCTTGACCGGGATTCGAACCCGGATACATCGATTTCGCTGGATGTACCAATTCGTTCATATCAACTTTGAAATGTGGAAAAAATACTTTTGAGTTGCATGTGCTGTACTCTGTGTAGCAATAAGATTCAATAAATCATCCTCAAAAATTCTTCAAAAATCTGAACCACACTCAAGCCAAGTAATGTTTGCAGATTGTCAAAAGTTCTTTTGGAAGGTTCAGCCATATCAGTACCGTATTTAGGTGAACACTTTTTCCATTCTGGGACATAATACGTGTCGGGTTTGCTTCGGTTAGGAATAGGAGATGTTGAAGTTGACGCTTCAGCAAGAATATTACCAATATCACGGGTTTTTTGAAGGAATACTTCTAACTTGACTGCTACATCTTGTAGATTTATGGTATCTGGAAGTTCACCTTCATCAATTTTTCCTTCATCCGTCAGTTCATCAGGAGAAGGAGGGATTATAGCGATTTCCCTTATCGTCAACATCGTTTTCATCGTCGCTTGTTTGCAAAAGAATAGTTGTAACTTCTTGCAAGGCCAAGGCCCTGCGCTGGGACATTTTGATCTCCTGCTCTAGAGTTTCTGGATTGCAAAATTAAATTTTTGTTGTAAATATATAAAAATAATTTCTAAAATAAAAGATAAAACGAAGAGTATGTAGAATAAATAAATTAGCAGAGGAAATATTCCAATTATTGTATAGAAAAGACAAAGACGGGCTATTTTTCACAAAAGTTCGTCACGGGGCCAATGTCCCAAAAATGGGACGCAGCATTTTGACTAGAGTTATACTTATATTTGTCGCTGTACTCAATATATTATTAATTCACACGATAGCAGGACTCTTAGTGACTATACATGTTGGATGAACTCGCACCACACACCAGTAACTTAGTGTATGAAGCACTAGAGGTAGAAGCGTGCTAAATTAGAAAAAAAATCGATTTTCAGAGCCATCTGGTTTAAAAGATTATCAACTAAATGTAACGTTTTCAGCAACGTGGATAGATTGAGTAATAATGATTACCCAGTGCAATGGAAATGGGAATAGGACAAAAAATAAAACTTTTGTAGCAATTTTAACCTGCGTCCCAAAAATGGGACATTGGCCGGGAATGGGTTAATAATGTTAGGCATCAGGGACTTAAAAAAAAAAAAATGAGGTATGTTATTTGAAATACGGATGGGCCCTGGCTCACCGGATATCAAAGAGGAATGGCCAACGGCCGTATACCCGAAAAGACTTTAGAAAAGTAGTGGTGAATTATAAACCACTGGATGGCGCTAAAAATTGAGCTAAATATTGGTCAATAGTAATTTTTATTTTATGGTTATTAATATTTGCTTAACAAGCCAATGCTACATACAAAATCTCGTTTCCGAGGATTCACAAGGTTGAGAAAATTAAGGTCACAAAGTCATATGAGATATTAAATGCGTAATATTAATCGTTCTCTTTTGCTTTATTGTTAGAAGAATTTACCCACCCACACCCCTTATTGTGCTTTAGGGGCGTTTCCTGGAATGTGGGTTGGTTACTCCAAAAATAGGCACGCGAATACTTGGAGAAATGTGATATGTTGCTGTACAGGGCTATGAATATATATATTCAAAGTTTGAGGTCTACAGTATTTTACTCGAGATTACAGCGTTAAACTGGGCTGTAACCCCATGTCCCCGATCTGCGGGTAAGGGAATACGATACTCCTCGCGCGAGTCAGACCACTCCCCATAATCGCCTTTCCTCTTCATCCTGCGCCTCTTTGGCGCTCCCCTCTTTCTGAGAAAGGCGGGAGCGAGGGGGATATCTCCGACCCCGAAGATAGCCCTTTAGCGGGGAGTAATTTAAGAGGGAAGGGAGTGAATGAGTCTTTAGGCTCTGATGTGAGGAAGTCGTATGGTTCCAATCCTCCCTCCCTCTCATTCCCACTACTAACGCAACGGAAGCACGAAGCAAGCCGGAGAGGTTGCCGCCAAAGCTAAGCGGAGGCGGAATCCACTTCCCTCTTTGTAGAATTCTTTTCTCTTCATCGCTCGCTTGCACTTCGCGTCGTTTCTAAGGACTTCTCCCCTCCAATTCGTCTTCCTTTGCCCCAATCCCAGCCGGCGGAGAGCTTTATTGTTTTTCTTTTCATTTATTTTAATTTATGCACCAAAACCTGCGCCGAATGAGGGAAAACAGACGCAGGATGAGGAGAAGCGGCTGCAAAACGGTCAAAATCGCTTACGGCCGCACAGTAACGGGGCCCGAATGAAGCAGTAGTCGAGAGCAGGAAGTTATTCAACAGTGGAGAGAGAAGTTCGGAGGTCGATGACGATTAAAGTGAACCAGAGGAATACAGAGTCGGGGGTCGGTCGGTGGAGTTGGTCGGTTGGGGCGCTAGGCGGACGTGTCGCGGTCGGGAAGGGAGTATTCCCAAAATGGGAAAATTGGGCCAAAGCCACGCGCGCTAGTGACTCTATGGTCCGTGACCAATCTTTGAAGTGTATTTTAGCAACTAATTACATTTATATATGGGTTGTATTTCGAGCATGATGCTGCACGACAGGGAAGCTTAGATGTTTGCAGCCTGCAGAGCAAAGAAGGTTGGGAGTAATGGAAATGTGGTGACCGAGAGAAATGATAAAGGTCAAATTAACTGAGTGAATCATTAATTATGAAGTTCTTCGGGAAGTTGACGATGAAGGATGTATAATGAAATCTCTGTGAAGAAGAAAAGACAAACTTGATGACCTCGGCATAAGGTGAACTGAATGGGAAGAATTAACGAATAAGAACTCGAATGAAATGTATCGTGCAAATTTTTAAATATGTTTCAGTAAAAACATGCATAGGAAATAAACGGCTAAGAGATAGGAGAGTGCTATACAAAGCTGCAACAAAAGTACAATCTACTTGTTGGCTGGTTCTAATGAGCATTTATACACTCCCATTACCTATGTAAGTTATATGCATAAACAAATACTCATAGCACCATTTCCTTTGTGGAGGGCTCAGTCAAAAGTTTGCAATTGTAACTGTTCTGTGTAGGAAACTGACTCTTTTTTAAACATTGATTCCATACTTCCCTTCCCCGAATTTCTCTGTATAGTCACACTCGCGCATTGCTCCCAACCCACTTTCTTAAATACTCATTGCATTCCTCCTCGCCCGAGTCTCTTCCTCCACATTCACTTTCATGGACGACCCTTCCACTCTAACCGTTCACTCCCATGGACAATTCAACGAGGCGCACTTTTCCATACGTGCCCATTACGAAAACATTCCTCTTTCCTTCATAACCCATTCATTCCTAACCCTATTCCTCCGACTTTTACCGCAAACCATACATCAACATTAGCCTGCACCAATGCTTATCTTGGAATTACCAAGTTTCACTAGCGTAAATTATGAGGTTTGGAGAACAATTTTTTACCCTACGATTTTCACTTCCCTAGACAAACACTCATTTCTATATACACTCCACATTACTCCACGCAGCTCATATTTAAAAATCTTTAACCTCTTCACTAATCTTTCCCCATTTCGATTACTGCTTTCTAGTCTTTTAATTACTTGACTGATTCATTGAACATTAAATTGCAGCGGCTGCAAATCTCATGTAAATGATTGGTATTTTTTGCGCCGTGATGACCATATTTCTCCTTATAGGGCTAAAATACAATGGTTAAACATTTAATAGAGACGCAGATACCTTTTTGAAAGCTTCCTCTATCAGCTTTTTCGACATGAATAACCTTTTTATTTGTTTGATGCTTTTAAGATGTTACCTTTGTTTAGACATATAAAAACTACCACCTTCCAGTTATGCAGCTATCTGCCACACAACCGCAATCACTTTCCAGTTGTTATATAAAATGTATTTGAAAATTATTATTTGTTTGACAATAGTTCCCGTGAGATGTTCTGGTATTGAGGTGTTCGCAAGTAAATAACCCTCCCTCTATGATAATAAGAATTTAATTTTCAATCTGTGGCTAGCTATTTCTTTGACAAAATGCAAAGTATTGCAATGTATACTTTGCAAATTCGTTTATCAACAGTCATATTTCGCAATTTCTTTAAGGTCTCGATTACCACTTCGTGTTATGGTTCGGTTACTTTGCCGTACTCTATCATTCCTTCAGCTTTCTGTGAACGACACATTGCAGTTTCTCCTTCGTTTCCCAGAGTCCTTCATCGTCTCCTTCTTTCAGAAAACCAGTGGTAAAGTAGGAACGAGATCAAGTTTCTCCATAAATAAATAACAGGTGCTTTGAAATGTATATTTTCAAATTCAGAAAAAAATGTTCGCTCGCCGTATGTATTTTCTTCCGATCCTCCTTGCATGCTGCGCATGATCTTGATTTCCTCGATCTGACCAGCAGGCATGGCTCCGTCGTAGACGTGACCGCCGTGGGATTAACGTGACCACGTTTGAGTCAGCGTGCAATACTTGGCGGCGGTAGTCGGAATGCTTGTGACTTAATTTGCATTGAGCACGTGTTTTCGTCTCATCTGCTCCACCACTCGCCTGCGGCACACACGGATCTCGGTGTCTCATGGATTAGATAGATGGCACTATTCACATTGGATGTATTCTCTTGGATTTTTAATCGGGCTTTTCGGTCAGCAAGGGCTGCCATCTGAAGTTTATTCGAAATTCAATTACCTACGTTAAATGTTTTTTTACCGAATAGTATTATCTCCAGTAAGACAGATCATTCATTTGGGGCAGAAATCGTAGCTTGCTTGCATCTCGGAATTCGCGAGAATCAGTGCACGGAATTTTCCGCCGTCTGCAAAGATGGCCGCCATACGCCACGAACCCCCTCCCACCCGCTCCCCATACCTAAACTCCTCATCCGATTCTTCTTATTGACAAATCCTCCTCCTGACCCTCTCCCACCCTAACGTAACCTCTTTCCTAACCCTCTCCCCCTCCCTCGCTTCCTCCCTTAATCTCATTTTGAAGTTGACCCTTAATCCTACGAACGACGAATTACACTTTATTCTTCACTTCCTTCATTTCCTCGTCATTTCATTCTTTCAGCAATCCGCGAATAAGGAATTGCAGTCACTTCATTACCGCTTCATGTCATTTTTTTGGCATCCCACGAAAGAAAAAGGTTCTTATTTTGAATATGAAACCCATTGCCTTTTAGACGTGTTTTAACTCTATACTTTCTTTTTCCAATGAGAATTTAAGCATATTAAAAAACAAACTTTTGCATTTTATGTATTTTGGAGTATTCTTGTGAACAACAGTAATTTAACAATATAGTCTTCTCAAATTACAGTTTAGAATTTTCAAACGATGTTCCTTTTCGAAGAGTAATTTCGAAATTTCGTTCTCTGCATTAGCTCTTATCATCATTTGTTATCCTGTCACTCACTATTTCAAAGAACAGTATTTTTTACGTTTCAAGAATTCTACGGATTTTTCTTGAGTGTTTATCTTTCGGAACAAATATAGAATGTTACTGACTCTGTTGTTTGTAAAGTTTCCATGGTCTTGCGTAAACAAAACACCACGCCGATTATGTAAAATTAGTCCAATTAGTCAGTTTCATATTCTGAATATATGTACTAATTGTAAGAAGATTTCCAGTTTCTTCTTCAGTGCTTCGTCGTAAGTGGTATTGTCTCGCAGCCTCAAAATTTTGCAAACTTCGTCTCATTTTCTGCCTAAATTACATCTTCAAATTACTTCCTTTTCCTAAAACTTACAGAAACTTCCTTTAATATATACCTTAAAATGACTTGCAACACAGAATATCAAAACAGTGCAGGTAAAAAAAGTAAAGAAGACGAAGGAACACACACTGACTATTGATTTTTATTTCATTAGATCCTAGCAGTTGGGCCATGCTTCGCACGTGAAGCTTCGAATTAATTTCATCGACTATGCATAAAGGAACCAGGCTAATGTTGAGCGATTTACATTTTATCGGCGAAAACAATTTATACGTCTCATGAAATTTTAGGTTTTTTTCAGGAATATTTTAAATGGCATATTCTAAAGGTGGGACAGAAACAGAGAAAAATCAAATGCCACAATAGACAACGTATTTGGTAAGATTATTACAACCTGGGTCCTGAAATAATGCTAATAATATAAACAAGGACAAGATTATGGTGCCCGTTGAATTTCAGTGGGAGAAGTACGATTATATTGATTCTTGAATCAATAGGACGTGATAGATGCAGTTACTCTGTGATAGCCATAGTACATAGAGAGGTTGCGGTATAATATTTCCCAACTGAAATCTCGCTGAAATTTGCTTTAATATTTTATTCAATGCTGTAGGTTCTTGAGTTGGCTTATTTGTCAGTTGTCAATAGGGACAAAAATGTTTGTTTTCTGGACGTAATTATGGACCATTGTTGAATTTGCACATTGACCCTTGCTACGAGAATAAAGAAAGAGGATAAAGATAATATCTGATGGTTTAATTCTAGAAAAAAATTAGTAAATACGATTTGATTTCAATACGACAAATACCAGCAGAAATTCCCGTTGATTCTCTACGGAAGGAATAAAAGTAATACATTTTAGAATACCTGGTTCTTTTAGTACGGAAAAGAATCTCACCTCACATTTCTCATCTTAGTTTTCATTTACTAACTGGTAATCGCTCATTTTGTCACTAGCTGATGCAGAGTATTAAGCTATTTTATGATATTTTTTACAATTAAAACAGTAAAACTAATAACGTATTCCAGGATCGCAAGGGGGGCATGGGGAAGATCGCCATAAACTTTCAGGATTTTTCCCTGAAGTGAGTTTCAGCGAGTTTTTTTCCAGTACCAATGGGGACCACACAGAAGATTTAATAGAAATAAAGCAACTGTAAGGAGAATGACGTGGGTACATATTTTATTGTTGCGACTGACGTTCCTCTGAATCACGTTGAAAGTCGTGTTTCAAAGCGTCCAACTGTAATCGTTGTTTTTGTGATTCGTTTGTCCGCAAAGACGCTTAGTTCCCTTAGCAAATCTTTGAGAAAGACAACTATTTCTTCTCCTAGGTATATTTATTGCGTACTAAAATATTGATAATATAATACCAATAGTAAAAATTTCAATTAATCCTATGATTCCTAAAGAGAACTTTAAAATATCTTAAGTCTTACGGTTAAGTCACCTCTATCAACAACAACTATCTTCGGCGCAAAGATAAATATTTTCATAGAAAAAATATGCCCTTCTCCCCAATGCTTTCAAAAGAAGACTTTACACTTAAAAAAAAATGATCGTAATCTTGAAATGGTGAAAATGCTCAATACAGCAATAGGTTAATGTTTGAAACAGGTATATTAGCTATTCCCATGCATGTTTTCAGCGCATTCGGTTCAGGGACTTATGCGTGATTTAGTAACAGGCAATCACACATAAGCCACCAAAGTTTCATTTGTTGGTACGGTAATGTAAGTCATAAACGTTTCGGGCAAAATATCCTCATAGCCATTGTTCATTGCCATTAATCAGGTTTCCAAGGTAACGTGCCATTTTTGAAATTGGGGAAAATTGATCATTTTGGAAGTAAGCACCTAATTTTTATACAAAAACGAAATGTAAAAAATTATCGAATGCAAGAAGTAAATAATTTGTCCTCTCAGACATCCGGTAGTGAAAATAGTCATCCTATATCGTGAATGAAAGTAGTTTATAAAAGTAAAATAACCAACATCCTCAATTATTCCAATGCTTTTCCAATGGAACTACAATCTAGGGGCCCGTTTGGTGACCCTTGGGTCTCTGAGGAAACTTTAGCATACCTGTATTCGTTCCAGTGCTCTTAATTACCCACGTGAAAAATTTCATAGTAATCGGTTCCGCCGTTTTTACGTAATTGTGTAACAGACACAGAAACCATCACATTTTTATATATTAGTACATACTTACATACACACGATAACCTTTTATCATATTAGAATGTTATTCATGCTCATCATACCAAATAACTTATATTGTGGGGACAACTATTAAGAAGGGAATGTATGAGTCCTTTGTAATTCTATCAACTAAGACTTTTAGTCCGAAAATGATAAAAAAGTGATAAAAATATGATATCACTTGTGAATAAAATTTTATGTTACATGATGTTGGATCTTCACACCGTCTACATAATAAAATGGGAGAAAATCCGCTAATGCTCCTCTTTCCCTAAACATCTTGCGTGATACTTGAATTGTGGTCATTTGAACGATAAGTAAGTAAATTTGTTCACCCCTGCCCAAATAGTAATGGCGATGAAATACGCAGAAAAATGCCATTAAAATCCATCAGAATCCGGATTAAGTCATGTGCCACTGACTTGCTGGTGCGATACGCAGATGACTACGCTTCTCAGGATTCCTTCTTCAAGATATAAAGTAACTCTTTTGCCTTTGCACTCCTTCAAGGAAGAAAATAATGACTTAAAAGAAGCCACTATTAGTGAGAATAAATCCTTAAGCATCACCATGCCATGATATACTACGTAGGTTTGTTTGTTTACATCTGAGGAAATAACGGCAAATCCCACAAGAGAAAAAGAGGTCCGTGAAGCTTCAACAAATAGGAGTTCCACTACAATTTTGATATGAAACTGCAGGTATAGGGTGTCATATGAATTGGATAATATTTAAGCTGACAGTCGCCGGTGACTAGAAGCATTGAACTTTCAGTGTTTCTTCCACGTTGCCATCATCTCATTCGACAAGAATCTCATAAATTCATATATAATGAATGCCCTGCAAGCAACCTCAAGGAGCTGTGGCAGGTTTTGGGCCTTCCCCAGCATTCACCAACAGTTTTTCCGAAGTTGCAGTAGCGTCTTCAGGTCTGAATTTTTTTTTGCTGATTTTGGACCGTCTTATGTAAGACTCTAGTATGACTTTAAGTGTCCAAATTGGGGGGTATTGGGGGAAGGTTTGAAAGTGCACAGCTGTCATTCTCATTGACGTTTAGTGTTTTAATGGCTTACTGGATGAGTTTTGGTTGTACTTCTTTTCTTTGGAAATGAGTTTTACGTTATCAAGGTAGATGCTGTTCGAGTTTCCTTGCCATATGTGTTCTACAATAACGCAGCTCCCGATGAGTTCAGTATACACGAACTACAGGTATTAATGTGTTTCTAGAAAGCCACGGACATGCTTGATCCTCTTCAACTATTTTATATAAAAAGATTTTTTTCGACTTTTATCATAATTAATAGCATTCTCAAGTCTAACAAGCTGGCTCCGATATTGATTGATCGACGCAAGGAGAGGACTAAACACTCTGGATCTCAATTTCATTTCAAATTCTCCTCTATTGCTCTTGCCTTTTGATATCAGACGTTTTTCAGCTCATTGATTCTCCACAGGGCTACACCAACCAAAGGTCTACACTGTTTAAGTTGACAGAAGTTATCCTTTATATAGAGAAAACTTATTCAAAATTTAGAAGTTGTAGCTCGCACTATTCTATGATTTTTGGTGCAAGTAAAGCTTGATCCCTTTATATTTTCCAGCATTGCCTGAGACATTCTGTTTCACAAATTTACCAAATGTATACTTGATATAAATTTTGCATTTATAAAAAAGCCTCAACTAGAACGTTAGGCTTTTACCTGCTAAGGTTCAAATAAGTTAGTAAATTTTACATCATTAAGTTGGAAATAGATGCCTGTTTAATACTTAATAATCCTAAAATCAGTTTGTTAGTCTGGTAAAATAGCTGGACGACAGAAACATTCTTGACCTGCTACCACTAAAGAACTATCGCCTCTGAAATAAAATTAGAGAGTAGGGTAGAAGCCGTTCCAAATATGAATTTAATGACAAATAAATCTATAGATAAACAATTAAGTTGCAGTATTTTAATGGTAAAATTTATGGAAAACTGCTAGTGGTTTTTTCTGTCATACACGAACGGTTTCTCCACATCACACCTGTATTTGTTTTGTTATATTCCCTTATATATATAATAGTGATAAGATTCTCGTTCAGTATTCAAAAAGTGGCTGATATAGTTGAAATAATACCAATGGAATCTATCAGATAAGCTAAGTGACCGACTATGAATGAATTATAAGATAGACGTCCATCGCAAGACACAGTGCGGAATGCTAGGTGGAGGCATGTGCCTAGATACACGGAACTAAACGACAATTATCTGTTTATACTATCTAAGGTGTGAAGGTTTGAGACATGACATTGATCCACTAGTTTCAAACTCACCAGATATTAACCCAACCTTCTACTTTAGAAATTATTCCCCTTGACAAAAGTACTCACTCATTCACCAATGATTGTGTAGTTAAGATAAAACGTCCTCCGTAGTGAGTTAAGGCTCGTGCACCAAGCTAAATTAGTCCGGCCACTTACGTAAAAATGGAGCTCTAAAGGCAGAAGCTATGGCCGTCTTAATGAGGTCAGCCGGATTAAAGGAGATAATGACAAAAAAATCCATAGAGTAGGGTGGAAGGTTAAAGTCTAAATGTAGCGGTTGTGCAGAATGCCTCCCCTGCAACACAAACCCAATGTGAGTCTCTGCTTCATATCCACGTTAACACGATAGCTGTGGCGTCTTTTATGTCACCAAATCAACCCGTACCACCACTAGGCCACTGAAGGCGAATATAACGGATACTTGAAAAACGCTTTCGAACGTGGAGGATGGACTAAAGAAGGAATTGATGGTATGGTAGTGATGGCCTTCTATAGAACCAAAATCTTTGATTCTCGCCTTAGATAGCACCCCACTGTATCAATTTCAAGTGCAAATGCAAACTATTAAGGTGGTAGGAGTGATTTTTGTTTATTTACATATGTGCGCGAAACTTAACATACAAGTCCTTATTAGTGATACCTATATATAAAAGTAAATAAATTGCGTGTTTCCGATTTGGTTTCTTGGCAACTCAATGCTATTTTAACACGTAGACTTATGGAGCATTCGATTCATTTCTTCAAATAATTCGATTATATATGTTCAGATTTTTTCCTTAACGCAAAATATTATCTTCGATTCATATTATTATAATGCCTGCCAACAAATATCAAGGTATCATGCCGAAGAAAAAAGCGTAATTAGTTATGATTTTCACTTACATTTGGAACTCCTCGATGGAAAGTCAGGACATAACAATGCTTTAAGTCTAAAAGAAAAACATTTACCCCTTCATCAATAAATATACCGAATATGTTAGGTGATATACGTCGCATTTTTTTAATCCAAGAATTGTTTTCGACTTTCTAAAGTAAATTTATCTTGACTTTGAAGTCACAAGTAACAAAAATTATCCAGAACGATTTTTAAGATAAATTAGGACAAAATTGAAATTTTATTCCAAATGCACCATCTATTACCAATACGCAACAAACTGTATTTGCAAAAATTGGTACAATGCGTAAATTCCTGCTGAATAAGAATGTGAAAACTCATTTCTCACGTTGAGAGCATGAGTATTACGAAATTCTGGCATGAAGGTGCATTTTTAATCCGGATACTTTGGAGATCCCTAAAATTTACACACGATACACGTTTCAGTGGCGCCTTGTAAATTCAATGCATCCGCTTTTCACGAGACGAGGAGTATTCATTGCGGAAAAGGATTTGCAAATGTCAATGCTCCTCGAGGCAAAATAATTGCATTCTCGATGGCAAAGGGAGGAAGTGTCCCCGAGTCAGTCCACGGACTGGAGTCCCATTGAATTGAAACTTGACGGCGCGGAACTAGCGGGAATGCGAGACAAGTTGCTTGAGATAGGCAATCACTCAGGCGTCACACGGCTTATACCTAGCGTGTCTCTCCGCCTACGATTTGAGACACCGACCTCTCCCACTCCATCACTCTGTCAGTGGGCTCCGTGAATATTAAACGTACGAATTAAAGTTGATACAAATCATAAAAATAATTACCAAATGTGGATGCCGTAAGATCCGAGGTATAAAATAGTTAAATAAAGTAATTGCCGTGATAAGAGTGGAATGATTTTCTGGGAGAATAATAATAATATACCATTGGGTGTCCATCAAAATTCAGGTCAATTTCACTTTAATTGATTGATAAAAGCAAAAACAATATTAAAGAATTCGTTTTAACTGTTATGGTTCCAAAATGTCACAAATATTTATGCATTTGAATCATTCTTCATATTATCACTAAGAGTTTAGCGAAAACATGGAATTTTTAAATATTATATAATTTGTAGCATAAATATCTTTCAGCTTTCTGATTTTCTATGTATCCATTAAAAGGTTAACTAGTGCTAAGTGACATATATTTTCATCGTATGACACAACGTACGGTTAGACGAAGTATCGTATTGTATCGGCTATCGTGCAACACGAAGTAATTTTCTTGCTCTTTCTCAATTCTTCTTGCTCATTAAAATAATTTTGTTGAAAAAATTAGCCTTAAATAAGCAAACGGACGAAGACCTTATTTTCACCGGGGTAAAAGGTAAAAAAGGAAGAAAGAGTTTTATTTTCGTTTCCACGTCAATATTAGAAGTGATTTTTTGTTGGCCTGATTCCTCACCCAATACCCTGATAAATAGATTATGTGGATTACTTCAGATTTGTTATTTTTATGGACCTTGGCCTTAGTAGTTAGTACCTTCTCTCCTTAGTAGTACCTTCTTAGTAGAACCTTAGTAGGTTCTAATCCTGGCACATAGACGAAGTAGGCAAGATATGGTTTAATTGCACTATCTCGAGATCCCGAGTGACCGTAATGGATGCTGGCTAATGTCTTATAAATCTCCGTAATGGATGCTCCCTCACAACGGACCTGCGTTGGGTTTTTAGGTAAATTTCGAAGAAAGACTACCTATTTTAGTTGTTACCATGGTGTGACTTCCGGATAATTTCTACATTGTTTTTCGTTTCATTGTCAGTAGACCCCAAAACCATCACAAATTAAAAATTTATATATTTTACCAGAATATACTAGCATTGCAAATTTTCGATGGCTTAAATCATGTATCTTCTTCAGCCGATGATAAGAGGCACTGTCTTCTCCGTCGTCTGCGCTTAAAAGCAAGGTGGGGTGGGGGAGGACGGAAGAGGGGCGTAAGGGTTTTTATGTTGGCCCATTCGGGCCAATTGAGGCAGGGGGAGGTTTAGTGGAGAAGGACAATAAAAGAAGGAATACTTTACTCTCGGACGTGTAGCCTGCAGAAATAGCAGTGGACTGGAATACAGGGGAAGTCTCTAGCGTTAAAAGAAAAGGGGTGGAGAGGGAGAAGAGATATGAATACACTAATGGGACTTTTTAAATCTTGGGTGGATACTTGATCTCAAAGATAAAATGGTCGCTTGCTCAATATACAGTTCTCACCTGGGTCTCAGAGGCGTCGGGGGTTAGGGATTGAAGAATTGATGCAGTGAAACACATGTCAAATTTCAGTCGGTGCTCTCGTGCACACATGCGGACTGGAAGGGTGGAGTTCAGATCATTGCACGTACATCGATGGATGTTTAACCTGATATTCAACGGTGTAATGCACTCGTCGATATAGAAAGCATTACTGGCTACTTTGTTGTTAATAAACTTAATTGAAAGTGTTGCACGATCATATGGTTTTTATCGTGAGCGGGGTCTCCGTGTTTGGACTCTGGAAGGATATCATAGAGCGGAGGATTTTACGCGTTTTGTAGCAAGGCTTTTGGTTCCTCTAGATATTTGGGCGGGAAATCGTCATCAATGCTCCGCTTAAGAGAAGGTTTAGTTTCTAGATTGGGGAATAAGTCTTTGAGAACGATCTTGAGTTATTGGACGCCAGGAGTACATGTGGTGTGGAGATTGAAGACGTCTGAGGAAGTGTCTTTGGTACATGGGGTGAAATTAGCAGATGGAAGCAAAGTTCGTTTTCTTGACAGTGAGTCGGGATATTTTCTATTGATTAAAGAATTTTGAAGTTTCACTATGTATTGCTGAAGTTTTACTTTGGAGTTGCGGTATAAATGCGGTGGCCACGGATTGACAGCGAATACGGGGTGGACTGCTGTGTGTGGTTGGTATTACAGCTCTCGTAATGTAGAGGGAGTTGTTTATTTGAGGGTTTTAACTAAACCAAAGTCTCAAATGTGTTATTCTTGACTGTGTTAGAAATATTGATGTCAAGAAAAGTGATTTGAGAGGAAAAGGTAGCGGAAGTGAAGCGGATTTAGGAAAATTTATCTAGAGAATTGAGGAAACTCGTCAGGGAATCCTTGCCGTGGGTTCAAATGATGAAATGTCGTCTATGGATCTAACCCAGAGCTCCGATTTTAATTCCTGGGAGGTGAAAACGTCTTCTTTTAATTTTTCCATGAAAAGATTGGCATAAGAAGGGACCGTTCTTGTGCCCATAGTTGTCTCTTTGGCCCGAAGAAAGAACCAGCCAATGAAAGAGAAAGCATTTGTTTCAGAATCAATTGTGATAATTTGATGAAAACATTAGTGGAGTGATTCTGAGGGTAATTTCTGCTAGATAGGAAGCAGGATATGGACTGTAGATTTTTGCGAGGAATTGAGGTGTAAGGTGAAGTCACATCGACCGTAGGTATGATGACACTTTTTTCGGAGGTAATATTCACTGTCTTTTAAATGTCAACGAAATGAAAGGAATCACGAATGAAGGAAGGGACTTTTCTAACATTAGGCTGCAAGTGAAACTCCACAAAGGCTGAGATACGTTTGGTGGGAGAGTTCCTATTGGGAATGATTGGGCTCCCAGGGTTGCAATCCTTATGTGAGAGTCATTCATCAGGGCCCGCTGAACTAATAAAATCATAAGTTTCGATTTGAAGCACCGATCCTCTACTAGTGGATAATGCGTTGAAGCGAAGTCCAGTTGTTGCATGGCATCATCTATATAATCATTCCTGTCTTGAACCTCAAGAGTGGATTCATAGTCTGCTTTACTTACGATAATGTTGGGATTGCGGTGGAGGCGAATGAGGTATAATAATTCCTCTCGGCAGAGGTTTGGAGCTGGATTGAGGGAACTAATAAATTGTGTATCGGACTTTTGATTTTAAAGTTTGTTGCAGAATACCTCAATCGGGTGATTTTGGGCCCAATATTTACGTCCATAGTTCGACTACGGACGAAATTTGCTTATGGCGGGGTTCACTTTTGGGTGGTTGCTACCATTTTCCTTCCAGTAGTGGTGCCATTTTAGGTACCAAGAGAAGTTAATAACATCCAAAAGTAATTGGGTGTGGTTGACTCTGGGGACAGGGGAAAAAGTGAGAACTTTACTCAGGCCTTAACTCAGATTCCATTATTTAACCCTATCAATTAAATTTCTTTGGTAACCTCAGAAATGACTTCAAAAGAACACTTGACTACGCTACTCTCAAAACAAAACTTCAATTATCACTTTCGAGGATGAGAGAAGTACTTAGTAGGGGTAATATTGATATTAATCAACAAGGATGTTTTGGAGAGTTGGTCTTCAATAAATTATATCACATTAGTACTATTATCAACGCATCGAAAATTTATTTATTCACCATCAGGGTTAGAGGTGGCATGATTAAATAAATAATTCAGAATATGCGCCCAGTTTTTATGTATATTGACATTCAAATGTCAATATACATGAGAACTGTCCGCATATTCTGAATTATTTATCTTATTATTATACCACCTCAAGACCTGACGACGACAAGATAAAATATCAAAATACATACGAACTGTCTTCATATTCTAAATTATTAATCTATTTATGACACCTCATGCCCTGATGATAAAATGATAAATTCTCGAAACGTTGACAAGAGTGCTTATTTGATAAAATTTTCAGAAGACCAACTCTCAAAAAACATCCTGGTATAATTAAGTGGTCAATAACCAACTCACATCAATATTATTAAACAACAGGAGAGAAAATTCAACTCCCATCGAGTTTGAATAACAGTGTCCCTTCTGATCCATAGTTTTAGCAGAAATATGCTTTCTTACTGTGAAAGGTGGAAAACTATTTTGAAGGATTGGATTAGGTAAATGGAAGACTTCTGTTACCATTGGGTGCGTTATTCTAACTTGCTTTGTTCACAGATTTTCTCGTTGATTTCAAAAGACTACGATATTCAGTTATATGCCCATACAATATTTTCTCTTTTTTAGTTTTCCAATTGGTTTGCAGCTGGTACTTTTCGCTTGATATGATAAAAAAACGTTTATTTAGTGGACTATAACTGCTGGAGTTCCAGCTCGTGCTTGCCACTTTTAGCTAATAAATATCATCAACTGGGACTTGCTTGGTGTCATGATTTGTTGTAGTCCTCCGAAACTTAGCGGGATGCGGGTAATCAAAAGTAAATGGACTTGTAAAAGAGCGTCACACTTAGGTTCAAAATCTCCTTTTTATCACCATCAAGTTTTTAAGACTCAAACGATGAGACATTACTTTTCTGATTTTGAAGTCCGCGTATTGGCCTACGTTTGCATCGGACGGGGAGCGCAAAAAAAACACGTGAATTTCCATTTTATGCTACTTCGGAAACTGTGGCCATAAAAATGAGTTTTCCGAGCGGTTTGAGGGGCGGGTAGATTGAGGTGGAGGGAGGGGGAGGAGGAGGGAGTGGGGTGGGCATTTTTATCTCCTCCCTCATGCACCTCGTCCCCACATAAAGCGCGACCCGGTTATTTCCACTCAACGGCCACTTTCGCGGAGGGATAATTTCCTGCAAGAGCAACGCCCCTTGCGACGTTTTCAGGGCCTGCTAAATCCATAATGCCCACTTAAGCTGTTGGATACGTATCGCCGCATTTACTCTGTGGATAGTTGCGGCTGATTTGCTTATTTGCCCATTAATGCTCCTCGATGCAATCGGGGACGCAATATGAACCGGGACTGCGAAATTATGCGCGTTTCCCCGAATAAAAATCACTACCATCGGGATAAAGAAGGGGTTATGGGGCTTAAATCATACGAAGTGGGTAACTTTTCATAATAGTCTCATTCAGGACGTTAAAGAATGCTTTTCATCCATTAAATGATCACAATTACTCGAACCATTTCCTGATAAATATACTTTTCTTACTTCTTGGCGGATTTATTTTACTTGGCGCACTGACTAATCCCGCGTTACTAAGGCTTCTCGGATACCGGTTCTAACATTTTCACATATGGCTCTAATATCCTCGAATTGATATACTTTTAGTAATATTACTGTATAATATCCTTCCGAATTAATCTGAATAATATTACAGATATAATATAATGTACGTAACGTAATTTTTCAAAAAATAAAAAGGACCATTCAATTGAGTGTAAATCAATGCAGCGTTCATTACTTGTAAACTAGCATATCTTAAATCACCTGTAAAGTTGATTTATATTTTGAAATATTACTTAGCTATTGAAATAGAACAAATTCATAATAAATATTTTGAGAATAAATAACGATTAACTGGGTTCTATTGGAAAATGTTAAATCGTATTAAAAACTGTAAAATCGCAGACATGACAATAAGATACGCATATATTTATTGATTGAAAATCTTTGATCGCACTTAATCTAACGTACATAACTAATTAATGCGAAAACTTTTAGTTGTTTTGTTGTTATTGATAGCAGCGAGGAATGTTAAAAGTTTCCTTTGTAACTGTGAAGCGCAATTTACTTTCATTATTTTTCATCTTATAGAGGGAATCTTCATCACTCCATATTATAATAACTTCATATGATTACTTACTTGTTTATATATGCATGCACGATGATTTAATCATGACCGTAATATTTTAATTGAATCGAATATGTGTCGTAATGTCATCATGTGTGTGGCATGAGATCATCATCATATTTTCAACCTTTATACTTGATGATACACTAACCATAGTGTATGAATATCGGCAGAAGAATCGATTACGTGGTAAAAGCAACTATCAACTATGCATATAAAAATGAGGAGACCTGTTGTAATGTAGGAACAAGATTAATTTCCTCTATAAATAAATAACAGGTGCTTTGAAATCTATTTTTTCAAAAACGGAAAAAAAACATTTACACTCACCGTTGATATTTTTTCCGATCCTCCATGCATGCTGCGCATGATCTTGATTTCTTCGATTGGACCAGCAAGTATGGCTCCATCACAGGAATGACCGCCATGGGATTGACGCGAGTACGTATGAGTCAGCGTGTAATATTTGGCGGCGGTCGTCGGAATGCTTGTCACATCGTTTGCCGCGCTCGCGTGCGTTCTCGTCTCACCGGATCCACCAGTCGCTTGCGGCACACACCGAACTCAATGTCTCATGGATTAGATAGATGGCACTCTTCATACTTGATACGTCCACTTTTATTTTTGATTGGGCTTTTCGGTCAGCAAGGGCTGCCATCTGAAGTTTTATTCGAAATTCCATTACCTACTTTAAATTTTTCACCGAATAGTATTGTGCCAAGCAAGCTTTTGAGTTAACCAGACAGATCATTCATTTGGGACAGAAATCGTAGCGCGCTTGCATATCGGAATTTGCGAGAACTAGAGCATGGAAATTCTTGCCGCAATGATGGCCGCCATACGCTATGGAACCCTCTCTCCCCCGCTCCTCATGCCTATACATCTCACGAAATCCCCATACTTGACAAATTCTAAATCCTCACCCATGGCCTCTTCATTCTCTCACCCCCTCCTCCTTCTAACCCAACCCCTTTCCTAAACCACTACTTCCACTTTACCTCATCACTTTTACCTAAATCTCATTTTGAAGTTGACCTTTAATAATTCAAGATTTTTGCACGTTATATTCGAGGTTTTGATATGGTTTTGCTTAACAAACATCAGTCTCACACAAGCACTTCTTAGGTATAGAGCAATACTTCATCAAGACTATATTTTTCTGCCAACGATCGTTCAATAACGTATAAATTTCCACAGGAATATTTAAATAGACCTTTGGCTTGCCGGGCCAATGTGCACACCACTACGCTGCCCAGGCTTCCTAATTCCAATGGCAATTTAGGAGGATAAAATGGGACTGGATATATGAAAAAAAAAAATTTATATACACATATATATATATATATATGTGTGTGTGTGAATAAATATATATATATATATATATATATATATATATATATATATATATATGGTAGCACACCCGACCGGCAATTGGGAGATCCGGGTTCGAATCCCGGTTAAGGTAAAAAATTTTCTGTCTGGATTTGACTAATTTTCATCTTCCCCACCAAACCCTGTGTTTGTCCTTTTATGTGTTCCTATCCATTTCCATTTTCCTATGAATGTATATATATATATATATATATATATATATATATCCTCCTAAATTTCCACGGGAATTAGGGAGCCTGGGTAGCGTAGTAGTCTGCGCATATGCCCGGCGATGCAAATGTCCGTGGCTCGATTCCCGATCCAGGCCGGCCTGTGGCTATTTATCCGTTATTTTCTCGCCGTATTTGTGGCAGGCAAAAATATCTTTTTTCGATAAATACGCGAAAACTTAATATGTCCAGCAAATAAATACAGATCACACTGTGCTCTAGTGGGTGGTGCGCGTTGCTAAGCGCGGGATCTAGTGTCTGTTGGGGGGCGGCACGCGGAGGGAATGGACCCGCTCTCCTGCTGGCCAACTGGGCACTCTCGCGTCATCGCCCCCAAAAATAGGCCCAGGGTGCACCGGGAGGAGAGGTACGGGGGACTACTGTGCGATTTTGTGACACATTTCCTTTAGGAGGTTCGGTGATTTCGCTCAATTTTAGAGAACTCGGTGAAACTTGCAAAAAACATTACTTGTCTTGTCTTAAAGCTACCAGTTTTTTTAAATAATTAATAACCGTAGATTTCTTAAGATATTTGAACGAGAAGTGGGCATGAAATTACACGGTTTCTTATGGAAACGCAAGGCTTTATTCATCAGAAAGAATCTTTTCTTTTTGATCAATGTTTAATAATTTATATCATCTTTAGGAAAATGTAAAACAGATATTTACTACGAGAGCTTGAAGAAATCACTCGCGTTCATGGCGGGTGATGTGAAATTAGCGCCAAGAAAAAAATCTGGTAGGTTGATGCATAACTTGCAGGATGGAGAAGAAAAGGCATAAGAACCCATGTAATTTCTTGCCCAATTCTCGATTAAATATCTTAATAAACCTACTGCAAATAATTCTGAAAGTTTTCAGGTAGCTTTAAAACAATATAAATAATTCTTTCTGGAAGTTACATTGAATTCTCTTACGTTGGGTGAAACCAACGAACCTCCTTTAATGGAATTGCGCGCAGCGATCAGAGGAGATGGTCAGTCTAATAGATACACACCTCTTTGGACATCTGTGTCGAGACACATCTGTCTGTGAATTGAGCACAGTTTATGCGGCCCTAATAGTCCTCTTGAGTTAAGAATTTATTTAGTAGGTACCCGTTTGTTTATTATCATCCTGTTCCACCTGATGCAGGTCATGAAAACTAAACTTAATAATAAAAAAATTAAAGTCGCAATTTGAAATAATAAAGCCGAGTAGCTTAGTAAGTTAACGTCATGTGACGTTATAACATTAAAGTTTTCACTATTCTATAAATTAAATATGAAATTCATACTAAAACTACAATTCCATTTTTCCAATTGCACAAATGATGTGGCACGCAGTCACGCGCACGGGTGCGAATATATACATCAAAGACGGTGAAATTCGCCATGAAAATAAAATTTGGCTTGTTTTTGATGGCTAATTTAACCATCTCTGGTGTATATCTTCGAGTGACTGCTTACCACATCATTTGTGCAATCGTAATTATTAGAAAATAGTCAAGTTTGACGTTCTAAAGCGACATTGTTGGGTTTATTCTCCGTGACTGTGGCATATCATGCACAACAACGTATCCTGTGCTACAATATAGACTGGGGACGAGAACAACTTGTTTATATAAAACTCCCGTTGAAATTCGCGTTGAATTAAGGTGGTTTGTATATGTAACTAGCTTACACACCCGACCGACAATTGGGAGATCCGGGCTTGAATCCTGGTCAAGTCAAATGATTTTTTCACAATAATATCACCGTATTTTGGGTGTATCTACAATTCCTTTCTATTAAGCCTTATGAATGTACACTAATTCATGATATCAATTCTTCCGTCCTATATGACACACAAGGAATTATTATGAGCTCAGGTATTGCCTTTATTCGATTCAGTGTACGTTGACCTGTCAGAGTGGCATTCCTCTGCTTCACCACGACCACTGGGAGACACTCTCGGTGGCCGTGGCTTCATCATTCCATCTCGTACTTGCATTTCTCTGTCCGTAAGACTAATCTTACTCTCCGTGCTGGAAGCGAATTATCACCAATCGCCACCAACGAAAGAGCCACTCGTACGTGTCCGTCGGTCACCTACCCCTAGGTGATCGGGAAACACTCAATGCCTCAAAAGTCACATATAACTCAACGGAGCCGCCCCTCCAATTTCAACCGAAAACAGAATGACAGCCACTCTTCCAAATGGGCGAGCAGGATGATGACGACCAGACTATTTAGCCATTTATTATTGTAAACCGAATGGCGCTACATTGCTGTTTCTAATTTAAAAAAGTGTAAGAAGACTTTTAGGAGACATGAAAACTTTGGTAACGGTGATAAATGATCCACATTCAGAAAGTTCAATAGTCTCAAAAATTCAAGAGAAAATAATAAAAAATATTTTTTCCTTGCTATTGAGAAAAACATTTCTTTCATAAAAGATACTCAGTCTCTAAATGTACCAGGACAAAAGCTGTTCTCACATTATGATGTCATTTTCTTTAGCAAAAAAATGCCTACAACTGGAAAATAATTGTGTGAGCAGCCATTGATATGTCCTCTGGAAGATATATCGATGTATATTTGTGTGAAACTGCACTGAGATCAACGCAGTGAATAGACTTTTAAATTCATCAATCCCTTAAGGAGACATAAATAAACTGAAAAAGCGTACGTATTCCATTCCGAATGTTTCAAAGATAAAATGCAGGTAAACCCCATCAGCCTCGACGACGCTCGAACCATTTTACGCTCAAAATGGAAACGTGATGTTTGTCCCAGAGAGCGCTTCCGCGTATACGTCTCTCTCAACATTATGTCCCAAGAGTCAACCTCGAACGCTCTCCAGGCGCGTTTTATCCCATTCACTTGAAAATCCGATGAAACAATTGTGGAGCACAGCAAATAGTGGGTGTTTCAGATTCGTCTTTGCTACTTGCGCTAATTACGGAAAAATGCTCCTTGAAGTCCTCGGGGATTTTTCAACTGAAGGAAGCGAAGAGATGGAGAGGCGGTAAATTAGGAGGGGGGATTTTTTTGAGGAGTAAAAAAAAGTAGGATTTCATTATTTTCCACGTCCACCCCCTTGCGCGCAATGGAAGTGATGCATGGGAGACATTAGGAGGAGGGGGTATGGGAGCGTGTAAAAAAAAATTATAATAGGAATTCCTCCGTTGCTCTTCCCTGGGGATGGAGAGCAGGGGAATGAATGTAGCGACCTTTCCCAGAGATAGAGAAAAGTGAGCGAGTTATAAATAATAGGGAGGAGCATTCTTCCGCTATCTTAATCCTCCCCTATCCTCTCCAGAGCGGGCAGAAAAAAAACCACTGGAGCAAGAGATGAGGGGGCGGGGGCGGGTCTGGAGGGTTGCTGGGGAGTGAGGAGAGTCTCCAACATCTCTTGGTGGCGGACCATCCAGGGAAGAGCAAGAGAAGAGGTAAAGGTTTCCTGGTTCCCTTTCACCTCTTTCTCACCCTATCCCTGGCCCCTCGCTACCTCCCCTCTGACCACCGGGGGCTGAGTTATGGCGTGGACTCGAGGTAGGGGTATTTTTTTTTGGCAGTGAGGGAAAAACGTTGAAATATTTTGAAAAAAGTTGGCTGGCAGGATTGAGAGTTGGACGGAGAGCGGGAGGGAAAGAAGGGGGGGGGGGAGCAAAGATCTTTCGAGGCGTTTGGTGAGGATCCGGACGGGAGTTGGAATGAGCGAAGAGGCGGACTGCGGAGCTAATGCGAAAGGGCAGACTGTTGGCTGGGGTGGGTGTGGTTGTTGGCTGGTGAGGCGTGGGAATTCTCTAGTGACGTGCATAGGCATGCAGAGGTATTTAATGGATTCGATCGGGGATGGTTACTCTTGAAGGGTGGTCCTTTGTGATAAACATATGATGAGTTATGAGCGAGTACTATAAAATAACTTCAATAATCACAAATTATGCATGTTCACTAAGAATTGGAAGACGAACAGCCTAAATTTAAGAGTTTCAAAGCCCAATGAGTGGTGTTTGCAAGATTTGCGAGTGATTCTAAAGATTTCTTTAGCCAATTACAATTTGGTGCATGCTTTAAATAACCTTTAAAATGCCAGCTAATAGCCTGTTGATGTATCAACCTTAAATTTTGTTATCAAAAGGATTTGTTCCCATTTTAAAACTAAAAAAATTGAGGTTTAATTAAATTGTGTGCCCTCTTTTAAAGTCCACTATTAACTAAAATTTCAAGCGATTGTAAAAAACAATATTATGATTGAACATTTAGCACTGGGGTACAAAGCGATCACATGGAACGCGGAAATTTCGATTAGAAAAAATTTAATTCCTGAAATGAACTATTTCAGTCACGATGCACGAGTTTTGAAGCATATGGAGCAAGTTAGGATTAATCAATTGAAAAAATGTTATAATTCACTTTAATTCTTTTCGTAGGCCCTTCAACTGGGATGAAAAATCCATTAGAAAATTGTTATTCCAGTTTCCCTTCTACGTAAAGTTATTTCCAAAGCATAACACATTTTCGCTATGTGAACGTTGGGAAACAATTATATAAATTTCAATACACTGCATGACCGCTGGTGGCGTGAGCAAGCTAACCTTTCCCACATACCTCCACTATTGCTTGCAAAAAGTACGAGCAAAACAACTCACACTGATTTGTACTTAATTTTCAGGAAAGACAACTCGAAATTTTTTCAGGGACTGGAAATCATTGGTGAAGATAAATAACTAATGAATAGTTTTGTTGTAAAATTGTTTAATAAAACATAAGATCCTTCATTTAGCAAAAAAATATATGTGCAGCGTATAAATCGTGAAACTCGAATTCAGAGACGGCCATACTTTCCCCTGAGCCGATGAACTTGAAGGTAGTAAACCAGTAGGGAGACTTATCTTTAGGTTAACTCTTTGGTAAAACGCTAATGAAGATGTGTGGATGAAATTTGAATCCGAAATCGAAAAGAATGCCACGGGCAAGTTGAAAACGTCAAAGGGTTATGATGTGAGAAGAATTGCCTTAAGAAGAATATTCATAGTAATTTAAGGGAATCAAAGCAACATTTGCTAAGAAAAGATTATGAAATTCCCCTTTTTGTAACAAAATTGTGACGAAGCATCAGTTATTTTGATTATTGACAGAGATAAACTATCAGAACGCCACCCTAACGTATGTCGATTTTAAGGTTAAAAATAAATTGAATAGAAAAAATATTTTAATGCATTTATTAAAATGCGGGAGTAGTTAACGCCAGAATAAAATAAGAACCTAAATGTGATATTTAAGAAAATAGAACAGGTGCTGAATTGAGAAGAGTCAAAATTGAGGTGGCAATAAACTTGATTATTATTAGTCCCACTGCTTAATAAATATAACTTAACTTGTTTAAACGCCGAGAAAAGCGTTAAAATTTGAAAAAGGCTTTGGGCAATAATAAAATTGAGGCGGTAGTTAAGTCAGTTATTTACCAGGATTATATAACTGAAGAAATCCGCTCTCCAAAGATATACCGATCACTTTTGAGCATATTTAATGATCAACGAGAGAGGCGTAGGATGGGAAGGCAAAATGCGTAAAACAATGCTCTGAAGATTTGTGGAGGATATTGGAGGATAAAGGTTTAATGAGATTAAATGGGACCGTAAAAGTATTAAAGAGAACATATCTGTAAATGAGAATGGAATCGAGGAGAAGATATTCGTTGGACGAAGGACGAAAAGAGTGCACGAACGAAAGATAAACAAAGGCTTTTGACGCCCCGTACCGCTGAGCGGAGCAGAAACTTGGTCCTTAAGAAAACGACGGTCGGAGATAAATGTATTAGCCATTATGACGTCGAAAGCATAAGTTTTAATTTTATTAGCAACTAAATGAGGATAAAGTCTTGGGAATCTGTAAGAGTACGTGAAACTTTTGTGATAAGCGAAATGTGAAGAGAGGAATCGGATAAAACGTAGATGAGAATGCAAGGCAAGATGAGAAGAAGATGAATGTGTAAAGGAAATAGCATATAGAAAGTAAGTTGGGGAAAGAGAGAAAATTTGAATTCTTTTAAGGCTACTCCACTTCAATAGTTCAGAGTTAATGGAGACATTAGGGCAGAGTGATAAGCATCTGCCTCAAGGACCACCCAACGCAATATTCTCTTAATGAGGTCGCTACAAGGACGACACGAAAGTGAAAACAACATTTGGAAGTGTGCGGTAAAAATAGGGAGCAAGATTAATCCATCAGCAGGCAAATATTAAAAAACTCATTCGTTCCCAAAGATACGTTACTCTTCCATTATGTGAAATGTACCACACGTATGATGTCGTGACCTTTTTTTTCAATGAATTATTATTATTCCAAATTTTCCAGACCATTCTTTATTCGAGACCACAATACATCTCCGATCGTCTCTCTGCAGCCTCTCTCACATTAATCCCCTATTATGTTTTAGACAATAAACATCTTAATAAAATTTTCCAAAAAACAAACATCAAACAATCAACAAAAACAGAATTTCTTATAAAACATCAAGAAAATTATAATTAATAACTGAAAGAAACGAAACAACCATCAATATAATAAAGAACCACTAAGAACAGCGAATCCTCGAACATTAAACAAAATCAATGTGACCCCTTTTTATTAGGGTATGGCTCGACGTTTACTCATGATAATAGTTCATTATATGGAATTCCTTTTCACCGAAAAAACACCTACAACAGATTTCACATGCTGTTTGCTCATTTGATGCGACGTCAGATAACTCAATTCATTCACGCCAAGGAGGTTGGGTTGGTGATGGGGAGATTCTTTGGGGGAACGGAGGTAGGTAGGGTGGAGAGAAACCTAGCGTTGGCATTAGCATGCTCTTCACGAAAGGTGCCAAGGGGACCACGGTTTAACGTCGTATCCGACGGTCAGAGTAACACACTCGAAGCGCTCTCCACATAGGTGAAATATGTCTACCAATTCTAAGACTCAAACCCTCGCCCTCCGCATAGCAATTCCGTAGAGCCAACACACAAAACTTCAAAACTGATCTCCCTTATGAATGCTCAATCAATAGGCCAATATTTTAGAACTCACCGGTTCCCACAGATGGAATAGTTCTATAAAAATTTATATGGCTCTGCATTGTGGTCTTCCATGTGATACATTTCATGTATCCGCGTCAGCGCCAATAATAAATTTTATTTTAGCAGACATCATTGTACTGCCTTTGATTCTAGGATTAAAAAATAGCCAAATGATTAGTAAAATACAATTGACAATGTTAAATTTAAAAAATACTTTTGAGCATATTTCTACAGGTTCCATTGGGCCGTTTGTACTGATTTACTTACCGCTACTGAGGGTCCTTAATTTTTAAATCAAGCTCATCAAACTGCAAATTTATTCCTTCCTTTCCAAATATCGTTCAATGCCCTTTGTAGTATCCATCGTTCAGACTCCCCACCGATGGGAGTGCATTTAGAATATTGAGAGTTTCAGTGGGTATTTTCTGATCGTTGATAACATCTACATCGATCTACACACAGCCCAACATGGAGCGCTTCTGAAAGTTGGGAGAAGGCTCCCATAAGTACGAGCTAATTTACGGCCAATAAGGTCCAAATGAGAGGGCGCGTTCATATTCCAAAGCTTCTTTTCTTTTGCAGAACTGTATTTAAGGTGTACAAATGTGAAAGAAAGTGATATCGGAAGTAAAAACAAAATAGCGACGAAAAATGACGTAAGATTTAACACAAATAAATGTTTTAAATTGGCCAACCCAGGTTTCAACTTTCAAAGTCATTATCAAGCAAAAATATTGAAATCTGGAGCTATTTTGCTGAGTACACAATGATGCAATTTTTTTTACTTTAAAAAGGTATTTGATAAAGTTTCCCACAGTAAGCTACTCGTGAAAATAAAATCCTACGGTTTAGACGACGACGTAATTTCCTGGGTGAGGGAATTCTTAAGCAATCACGTGAAAAGGGCTTCATTAGAAGGTGCTATCTTTAATGAAGTAAAATTCACGTCGGGTGTCCCTCAGGGATGTGTCATAGGCCCACTTCTGTTCCTTTTGTAAATAAACGATATCGGTGAAACAGTTGACAGTAAGCTTAGATTATATGTTAAACGACACAGTTGTGTATAGAGAAATTCGTAGCCTTAAGGATAAGGCAGCGCTAAATAAGGACCTCGAGGCAATACAGGAGTGGTGCGATGCATGGCAGCTAGAATGAAACCTGAAAAAATGCTTTGTTATGAATTTTTGGAAATGGAAAATCGCTCCTTGAAACAGCTAATTCATAAAAAACAGCAAATTAGAGACTGTAGAATCGATTAAATACCTCTTGAGTTAAACTGACTAATGATCTCTCGTGGGGTAAACATATTCGAGAAATTACCAGTTCAGCTAATCGTAAATTGGGATTTGTTAAAAGAATACTTGGCAAGTGCGACGGTAAAGTTAGGGAAATCAGCTACTTCTTCCTCGTTAGACCCCACTTGAAATATGCTGCCAGTATTTGGGATCCTTATGAGGAAGGCTTAAAAACCGGGAAAGAATGCGTGCAGCGAAGATTGGAAAGAAACGTTAAAGGCCGTTATGATAATCTCGTTAGTGTTACTGACCTTCTGCAGCGACTGGGATGGGAAACGCTTTCAGACCGTCGATTAAAATTTAGACTAAATTTATTATGTAAGTTCCAAACCGGTCTATTCTCTGACGACGTTGATAATATTTTACGAAATCTGACATACTACGGTGGATCAGATCATGAGAAGAAAATTAGGGAACTAGACTGCAGAACGGACGGATTTAAAATGTAATTTTTCCCACGAACGATAAGGGACCATAACAGCTTCCAATGAGCCTTTTATCAAGGTTTATCGTTAGGTAGTGTAGCTCTTAGTAGTAGTAGTACTCCCTAGTACTTGAATCCTTATCTGTTACCTAGTACTAACAGCACGCCGTGCATGTTTTCTACATAAGTCTTGAGTCTCAGTCCATTTGTGTAGTTGCAAAATACATATTAATATATACAGTTTCGTAAGAAATGATGCGCGTAGCACAATATAATAATAAAACAGTGTCACTAGCTGTGACGCACGTAATAAAGTAAAACACTTAGAAAGAACACTCACACGAGAACAATATTTCCGTAGCTTTCGAAGCCAAAGGCTTCTTTCTCAGCGAGGAGATGTCGACTGGCTGGGTCAGAATGCCGCAGGAACAAGGGATATTGTTGGACGAGCGAACGGGAGGGGGAGAAGGGGTGATGGGGGAGGGGGTTAGCAGGATACATTCAGTCCAGGGGCACTTCAAACTTTTAGACGCCAAATGCACGCTAATTCAAGCGTGTGGAGATTGAGGGCGGAGTCTGAGGGGGGGAGGGAAGCAATAATGGACACCTTGAAAGAAGAATTGAAGACCGCGTCGTGGGACAAAGAATGCGTGGCCACTGGGAGGGAAGCATGGGGGGATGACGGGCAGCAGGAGGCATAATGATTATTCATTCTGAGGTTAAAGGGGGTGGTACATTGGCCTACATAGAATGCTGGGCCGAAGTTGCACTGTAAAAGGTAAATTATGTTGGTGGACGTACAGGTGGTGGAAGGAAATATCGGGAGGGATTTAAGTTTGTGGAGAAAAGAGGCTGAGTGTGGAGAAAAAATCATGCAGGTCTTGCATCTGGGACGATGGCAAGGCGAAGGTGGAGTGGCGGTGACTCGCAGGGATTTTTGAAGTGGGCGGGTGGCTTTAAAAATGGTGATAAAATTTGGAGGCCTTTTGTATGTGATCCGTGGAATATTAGGAAATATCTGTGAGGTGGATTTGTGGTTAGAAAGGATGGGGTATAGGTCCTTTAGGATATTCTGCAGGGTATGAGCGCCTGGGAAGTAGGTAGTGAGAAGAGAAGGGGAGCAATATTTTTCTGAGCGATTTATGCTAATGCAAGTCGTAGTTACACTAACTTTATGGTATAGTGTAATGCATGTTGGTGAATACTCACCCCCTGCCATACACCCTGAGTTGGCTTGCAGGGTATTTTGTAGATGTAGTTTATCTTCTTTTTCTGTAATAAAGTACCGCAAACTAGCACCCGAAAACGTCACAACTATGTAAAACAATGATGAAAAACCTTGATTGTCACGCAAAACAAGGCAGAGAGATAGAGGAACGGGGAATACAAAAGGTTAAAAAAATAAGCAAAGAAATACGTAGGTGGTGGACCAGAGACATTCTACTCTACGAGGAAGTTCATTGGACTCGTGTAAGCCTCATCGTTTGGAAAAATAAACCATAGGTCAGAGGTTATTTTCAGTGTTATGACTAGGATCTATCTCATCTAATCCTGAGTAACCTTCTCTCGACAGATCATTCAGTCGTCAAAGACCTATCATCTTTTTCTAGCGTACGTACACGTGACATAAACACAGGTGCGGAAAAACACGATCCGTCATTCGGAATCCTGACCAGGAAAGGTTTTTTTCTCTCATGGAACTCTTGCCCACCCTCCCCCTACTTCTGGTCCATGTCACACATATCTGCATTTATTGAACGCGGGGTGAATCCTCCTTTTTACAAGCACATTCCATTTCTTAAGCGCGCGTGCATGTGTGTACGCGTGAACGTTTATTGTGTATACGCATGGATGAACGTTGAGGCTGGAGGTGTGAAGGGCGTAGTGTGGCTCACAAAAGGAGGAAGGAAAGCCGTATAATGCCCTGTGCACACATGGAAGCCTGCACAGGATGGTTGCCGGGATAAACTGTTGACTCGGGAGAGGTTGCTGTTTGCGTGGGATGTGGGCGGGGGAGGGGTGCATTGAACGGGCGACGGAGAGAGCATCTAAAAACCTCCCCACGGGAAGGAAGTGAGCCGAAGAGAGGAGAGATTGGAGGGCTGCAGCGATCTTCTGCGATAAGGTAGAGATGACGCAAGCCCCGTGAATCAAACGCAAAGGCCTGCGGGACAGACAGACTCTATTCCTCATGATCCTCCCTTTTAAGGCAGTTTGAGTGATACTTCATCGTCACATAATATACTTATGCAAAATTCGATTTAATTATATTCACGCATTTTCGCAGTCTTAAGAAGCATGGAGAAAAAACAGAAGTATATGTGATACGAAAGCTTTTTTGTAAGGTCGAACATTTATTTAATCAATTAGCATAAAATATTTATGTATTTTTTCACTTTCTCTACGTTTAAAACTTATTTATACCCGAGGGTTAAACCCGTTTCACACAATACATGATCCAGCACAAGGTCGAGGATACTCGCTAGTTTGATAGCTTTCCAGTACCGTGTGATATAGAACCAGCATGCTGGCTAACAAGCATGATAGGTATTATACTCGCTGGGCTACTTGATTTCGTAATTGATGCGGTACTAGTTTGCTACTAGCTCCCAGTAGGACCTAGAAGCTGTCGACCAATCACGTTAGCTTTTACAGTCGCAGTGCGGTCTTCACTTTTTTTAAACAGTGCCTCACTTTAACGTGGGTGGTACGCATTATTTGGTGGTGAAATCAACTTGCGGTGAAAATATCTCGACAATCCCTGCTATTACTGCTGCAGCAGCTTATTTCATAGAAATTTTCCATTTTATTTCAACAGTTCGCAACAGAGGGCGACAGTACCGCTTTATCTCACAAGTTCAATGATCTTGTGAAACCTCCAATCACGGTTTCTATCATACTGGGTTCCGTCCCCAATATCAAGTACCAGCTAGCATACTAAGTCTTGTGCTGGATCAAGTATCGTGTGAAACGGGCTTTATTTTGCGATTTTATAAAAATTATTATAATTTGTTTTAGATTTGTGTACTTAAATATTAGATAATACATAAAAACCACCAGCCGTTATAATTATGATGGTATCCATGCGTCGAAACATCCTAATTTTTGCTTTTAGCTATTAAAACCTTTCTGGAGCGTACGATATCCCATGGAATACGGCTTTCAATATTTGGCAAATATCTCGAAAAGTAGAGCAATAAGCGGATGATGCGTACCTAATTTTCCCTTACTGTACATACTCACTACATGGAGTGCTCAGAGTTAAAGTGAGCCGAGTCCATTTTCCCATTACTGAACCAACAAATGTATAGAATGGCCATATATTTTTAGTAGGGAGAACTAATTGTAAGTTCAATAAGGGATAACTAGTTGTAAGTTCAATGTTTCTATTTTCCTGTAGACCTCTATATGGCATAATTTCTTGATAGCACTGAGTAGGTACAAATGATTTACGGCAGGAATAAATGGAACTTTAAACGCGTTTTCGTAAAAAAAACCTCTTTGATGGACTTGGCTCAGTTTAACGCTGACAGGTTGTGACGCTGACGCTGACGCGTCGCGAATACGTCATATCTGCCTCACCAAACGCCATCATGGGTGAGTAGCAGCCAACGAGATTCTCAATGAATATTTTTCAATGCCATACGTCTATGAATCATTGTATACCCATACTCACGGGCTTATAATTGGCACAAAAAACTAGGTTGTTCGATTATGCGTGTTAATTTGGCGTATGGAATAGCATTTACGACGTAACCATGATCCGTCTTGCGAGCCCCATCGTTGATCATAATGTGTCTGCAAGTTTTACCTTCACTCCTTTTCATATGTCCCTTGTAAGAAGTTCATTGAGTCATATTGGAAAATATATGGAAGGAATCTTCACCACGCAAGTACGACCATGTTTAAGTACTCAGCAGTTCCCTTACTTTTAGGTAGGTAATGTAATGAGGAAAGGTAAGCGCTCTCGCGGAAAAGGTAAATTCGCAAAATGAAGTATGTATGATTTACCGTGAAGTCTTCTTAAGGAAAACAGTGGCATCACCTTGATGACTCGAATGATTTTTGTACGTATTTCCTAAAAAATAATAATATGTTTGAAAATTCCGATCAGGGGAGTTTCAATACGACACGGATGATATTCTTTTTACCTCGCTCTATATATTTGTAGAACTGATGGGAATGACAAAATGTGAGAGGGAGACACTGCCAAAGTCACAGACACAAAAATTATTTTTCTCCATGCATCATTAGTGATAATAAAAAAAACAGGGTGACACTATCTTAAGGCACTTCGTTAACATGTAATTCATATCTGTCATCTCCCCCATCCTTTTTCCCCATTATATCACCATTACATGGCTTGCGTCCTAAAACCCCGTGCCACACGCCTCTGCGGCGGCTCACAGGGTGGTGTGTGGAAGTAGATGTAACCGTCAGCGGGACTATGTCTTACATTAAAGGAATATGCCACTCCTATCTCTTGCAATATCTAACCATCAATCAGATGTAGCCAAAACTATTATCTTATGCCCTGGTTCAGCATGCAGGCGTATATTTCATTTTGACAGAACTGGTATCTTAGATTATGAAACCCATAGAAAGAAGAGGCAATTTAAATAAATTATCCACACATCCGTGAACCTCAATACGTCTGATAAAAAAACAGATGTTGATAAGTTCAGCAAGGATTTTATCAGCTAAATGAACTAAACTATATTTGATAAAACAGTTAGTTACTAAAAACTCAAAGCCTGAAATGGACCTCTAAGACTTCTAAGTTTCCTGGAAATATTCGCTACTTACGTCAATTTAACTTGAAAATACCATCTCTGTATGTAAAATAAACTATTGTTATTCCCTCTACTTCACCTATTCTCCTTGGAAATTTCAAGCGAATGCAACTTCAAGATTTTCCTGAGAAAAAGTATGAGGATAGGTTGGATTTTGATGAAATCATCAGAAAGAGAACGCGCGTTTGAAAAGGTAGCACCAAAACCTTCATCTACGAAAATCCGTGAAAGCCACCACTAGTGTGTGTGGCACGGGGTGATTCCACATCAGGCATGCAGCACTCGTCCCAGTTTAAATCAGGACCTCGCACGTTCCTTCAGCCCCTAGGTGCAGGCCAAAACTCAGTCAGGAGAACAGTGCGCAGTCAAACCAGAAACTGCGAGATTTCTACGTAAATGAACATGAAAACATGCAGTGCATTGGTAAAGAGACAACTAGTGATTCATATCAATAATACTTTAATTTATGAATGAAACGAGGTACTACTTCATTCAGAAAATAAAATGATGCCGGACATTTCAAGCATAGAATGGAAGGCAGACAGTTTTTGTGCAAAATGATGCCTGGAAGTCGCATGAATGACTAAGTCGGTGTATATGTAAGTACGTACAGGGAGACAATCCCATCATTTGACGGTGAAATTGGCTTCTAAGATTGTATGTGACGCACGGAACTGCTAGCGGGTACCCGCATAAGAGGGGGGGACGAAATTGATGGGCGAGGAGGAGGGAGAGAGAGAGAGAGGGAGGGAGGGAGGGTGAGTTGAAATGAATGTGAGCTACTGGCAGATGGGTAGGCCAGCGGACGGCTACACCTAATCGTTGGGAGGGCGAAGGAGGAAGAGAGTTGGGCGAGGGAGTACGAAGTGTAGGAGATGCGAACGCGGGAAGTCCTCTATCTTCTGGGGTGGCAGCATTGCGTGGCACAGTGGGCTAAAATCGTAAAAAAGTGGGAAAAAGTGTTTTTTCCAATTTTAATATTTTACTATTTTTGCACTGCATTACCATAAAATGAGACCGGGCTATCATCTACGATTAATTTTAACCACTTTTACCCATTAATCGCCTTCAATATGAGACCTTGAGTACGCTCGGTTGTATTTCCAGTGCGCTTCTCGGCGTCTTATTCACTCACTGATTCAATCCGAAGGTTGGTTTGAATAGTTGAGGGTAGAGTTCAACCCGGACTAAGCCACAGGCGTGTGAACTTCACACATTCAGGGTAGGGGGGCCAGTTCCTTTCCCTGGGCCACCTCCCACTCCGAGGATTTTTTTGTTCGAGGGCGTCGAAAGGCTTCACGAAAGGATTTGAACCCGGGACCCTTCGATCAGTAGCCAAGCGCTCTACCCACTAGACCACCACACTCCCCCTCTCGGCGTCTATATATATTAATTTTGTAGCATGTCAGTCAGTCAGTCATTCTGTGTCCATTTTGTTTACCTCTCTCTCAATTCTTGAGCTAGAGAAATGAGTATTGGTGCATTATATGTGGATTCTCTGTCTGTATGATTTGGTAGTAGTTTTGGATTTTTAGTAGTTGGTGGTGCAAAGAAAATGAAAAAACCCATGGCTATTAAGGTCATAATCCGTAAAAACTGCTTAACAACGATGAATTTCTTTAGGTTAGCAACGGTGAAGTAAAGAAACAATACTCATTAAACTACAATCAGTAGTTACAAACCGTATGGGCATATAAACGTTGTTAATTAATCTTTTTCAAGTAAATGTTGATTGAACTACGGTATCTGTATTATTTTATATTTATTTATTTTATTTCCCTTAAAATATAGCTACTTTTACGCGAATGAAGGTGAAATTCGGCAATTAGTCAAGTTGAAAATTAAAGGTACATTTTAGTGAGCCAATCGAAGTTATTTAGTTATTATATAAATTATCCGGGTGAATGTTTAAATATAAGCCACTACAAAACAATAAGGTTCATGTCAAATTTCTGAAAACTCAACGTTAATTTAATCAATTAAGTGTTTTGATATTGCCGTTCCCTTGCTTTGTTTTTATTGCATAAGATACGATTAGCTAGCGTAAGTGAAATGAACCTCAAGAGTTTTACATGCATTAAAATGCCTGGATAAATAACTATTTCATAAACTTTTCAATACATTTGCGTGTGCCACTGTCCCAATATTGGTACAAACTTCACTTAGAGAAGTTTAGAAGTATTACTTATACCATTAGGAATGCTATATGAATGTGCGAGAAGCTGACCTCGGAGATAATCTATTACCAGTATTAGTTAATATTTGTCAAATATTGCTCCCGTGCTTGCTGTTTTGGGGAAGTAAAATTGCCAGTGGGGCACCTAAAACAATGCAATGAGCAAAAAATGCCTTGGCTCTCTGTGTGATAGAAAGCGGAATTTTTTTCATCATTCTTTTATCTGTGACTAACCAATCGTCGGAGTGATTATATCTCAAAAATGGTGCTCTCCTTATGTAACTACAGTGAGCATTGCACAGAAAAATGAATATTATGACTTTTTTTTTTCTCCAAAATGTTTACTTATATTTCGAAAACTATTCTCAATGTTTTTTTTAATAAACTCATTTAGCCACATTTCCCACTGCTTCCACTTGAGTAGTGCAAAAAAAGGAAAAACACAAAGTTCACCTCAAGAGCACACCAGAGAGAGACTGACTGCAAAGCAGGCAGCAGGTCTGCTAGTCAAGCTTTAATTCAATTGATATTAGCCCTCCGTTAGTCGCGCCACCTTTTGGAACGCAATTTGTCGCGCGGCGTCTCACAGACACCATTTATCAATGGTTAAAAAAATGCATGCAAGTAGAAATAATTGTTTTAATTAAAAATATTAATTCATTGAATTTTGAATATTATTCATGGGGTACAAATTTTAGAATAAAAATAATGGAAATATTCATAATAATAAAAGATATAATGCATCTTATTTTGACCTTTATTTTCTTTTATTTCGTCGAAATTATCACATCATTTTTTATTTGAACATTATTCTGAAAATTTTCGGATTTCTCTAAACAAATATAATGTTTAAAAGTATTATATTTGTATTTAGTCGATCGATTCTTTTTTTGCTCTCATAGACATAACATCTCTATCGGGCTGTGGAATTTTCTTTTGTTCCAATTTCCTCCGTCTCCTTTCGGAAACGTTTGGACGTACACTTACACAACTCATTCTCTTCATGTTCATTATTAATAATTGCACTGCGTTCTTATGTTGATTTCTTAAACTCTACTGGTAAAACAATAATTTGAGACCTCATTTTATGTGTTCCGCCACAAATTCCTTGCCAGAGTTTTGATAAAATAACTTCTTTTACGAAGTTTATGAGAATTAGAATTATTCTCTAGATAAATAATCTGGGCATTTATTGCTCTTACACGAGAATTGTGTAGAATACAATCATTGGTCAGCGATTAGTGTATATTGAAACAGATTATACCGTGCATTACTTATCTAAAACGTCCACTATGGATTTCGTCGCATTGTAGAATGTAACAATTTCAGGATTTTTGGCGGTACCTGTTGCTTCATCAATATCAGAATCGTGAGGCATTGGTGATAATAATTGGAAATTTTTTATTGCTTTAGGGATGTATGACACTAAAGTGCAATCATTATGAAAATCAAAATGGGATGCAAATTGTTGCCGGCACTGTGTTAATGCATTGGAGGGCGGTAATTTCCCTAATTTTGCCTACATATGTAAGCTTGTCACATTTTAGATCATCTGTAACTAGTTCAAAACTAGTATACCAATGATCTGCGGTGATGTTGCGTCCAATGCCTCAAATTGGTAGAATCAATCTTTTTACAACATCATAAGGACTGTTGTTAACCCACAATGGGCCATCTGGCTGTTTTTCAGCGTATCTATCTAATTTGTATGTATCTAATTTGTATGTGTAGAAACACCTAGAGTCTGTTAATAAAAATATCTTTACTCCATACTTTCCGGGTTTCATGGAGGTATACTGACGAAACCTGCACCTTCCGCGCAATTGCAATCGAAATACGCAATCATTCAAACAATAACATTCTTGGCAGTTTTGAAAAACAATTCAAAATCTTCCCTAACTGAATAAAGTTTACCTAAAGCTTTCCTTTCATACCTTGTTTATTGCTATCAAAACGTACACATTGCAAGAGGAAATGAAAACGTTTCTTGGGCATTACCAGGCGAAACATTTCTACCCCTGTGCCATCACAATATTGCACAAGTCACTAGTATTGAGTTTGCTATTTCTTAGAACACCTTGCCATATAAAGTAGTCCTATGAAAGCTCTAATTTCACCTTTGTCCGTCGGAATGCAAATTCCTCTCTGTAGTAGCTTTATAGTTGCTCAATAGTCGGCTTTCTTTGCGGCGTTGAACTTATTTATATTTTCCACTATGAGACCTAATATATTGTCACTAATTAAATTATTCCAACAAACTGAGACATTTTTTGAAGCTTTTGCTTTTCCTTTCACTCCTGCTTTTTCTATCAATATATTGTGAGAGCGAATTTTGACACTACTTACCCAACCCTCCAACTCCCACTTAGTGACTTGATCTTTCCCTAAAACAATGTTTTTACCTGTAACTTCTTCTTCTTGGTCAATTTCTACCTCACTTTCTATGCACAATAGTCACTGAGGGTAATCTGCAAGTCCAGGCTACTAATAGGGCTGCAGGTTTTTGGAGGGGATTTTTGCTAGTTGGTAGGAATAATGTTGGTTAATGGAATTGCTCTTGAATTTGGGAATAAAATTTCTTAAATTCCCTTGGGTTATGGATCACTGATGGCTCGGTCACTGGGAATTACGATGAAGAGACGGGAAAGGAGGGAGGGGGGAACTTTTGTTCGTTCGCCTGGGGCAGGTTGATTTTGAAGTGCTGGATGATATCCAACATTTCCAAGGCGTCGATTCTCATATTTCCTTCTGAGTGCTGGATGTGCGGCATAAAGTCACTCATTGTCAGATGATTCTACTACTTTTGACTTATATTACTTTTTTGACAAAATGGAATGCAGAAGTCTCACCATACGGATTTGGTTGAGAACCTAGCAAATGGTATAGACTTTGTAGGCGGAATTATCAACTTTGGAAAAAAATTTAGTTTGAGAGCGCGTTCAGATGAACTTGAAATTAAATTTTCTGCTATAAGGTTGAAATTACATTATCCAACGCAGCTAGAACATTGGTTTGTGTATATTTACGATAAACGTTGTACAGTGTGGTACATGCCATATTTCTGACGGATTATGTGAGAAAAGTAGCAACATTTTTGTAATAATAGTTTCATTCAAGGCGCTATATTGAAAGCAAATATTTTTAGCAGTAAAAGGCGTACCCTAAATTTATTACTTTCAATAGTCGTTTGTTAATAACATAAACGTATTTCAAATGTTTCCAATGAACATCGCGAAGGCAATTAGCATATAACCTGTTATAACTCAAGTTGTCACGTGGCATCTATCAGACTCCAAAAATATAAAAATATCAGTATTTAATCCAGAGACTTGGAAAAACATAAACGTATTAATGACTGTTTTAGGAGCATAATATAATAAGATACAAGGGAGAACAACTTCCTTACAATAAAAACATGATTTAGGCAAAGAAAAGAAAATTGCTTGGCGTCTAGTAGACTCCGTGCGACCAACTGAGGGTTAGATACCGCAGCAATGGTTAAAAATGTGTAAACATATCATGCACCATCATTAGTTGAAAACTGTCCTGTTTTTGATTAATTATAGAAAAATTGCGTTTAGCTAATCAGGAAGGCGGTAGTTTCATTTATTTAATGGGTACATTTCGTTGAAAAAGTATTCATCCATATCCATCAACGATTCGAAAAGATATCACTTAGAACTTTTTTCATATCTTTTTTGATTTCAGCCCACTGTGGGTGGGGAGGCAATGGTTAGGAGTGGAGAGGTGTGGTTACACGGGGGAGGGGAAGGGATTGTGGCGCCCGGGTGAGGCGACGCGAGGGCGGGGGAAGGAATTGATACGACTGCAGCATGTGTAAATATTTCCTGGTCGCGAGACGAATGTGGTGGTTTGAATTTTGACGACGCTACGCGAGCGTGGAGATACGCAATAGTCTACTCACTCAAAGGCAACGGAAGATTCATATTATGCAGAAAATGTTTAAAAATATATATTTTGGTTTAGATGTCACACTCACCACGGTCGGAGAACTACATTTCTTTTAAACTAATAATTAAAAAAATAAGTACTTCGAAGAAGAGAGCTCCAAACACTGATGCCGCGGATGAATGGTATACTATCTGTAATGGAATAAAAACAATTGATGTTAATTAGCCGAGGGTTAAAAAGTGAACCAGAAAAAAGTTACGTGTATTTCAACTGGTTATTAAAGTACAAAAATCTAATAATAACCGGAGATGCTATTTGTGAACAAGATTTCCTATTGTAAAGAACGATTATCTTTAAGGTCCAAGAATGCCAACGAAAACCAACCCTGTGGATTACCGTCAACAAGAAAGTTTTGAAAAATCACAGGTGGCGCAGAAATATATCTCGATCCTAAATGTGTGAACTTCAATGCCAAATAGTTAATTAGAGCTCTCAAAAACGAGTAATAACCCATGTGATACATACTGGCCCTATCGAGGACTTGATCCTACACGAAAGGCTGACCGTTTGACGTTTCGGAAGTTAACGTAAAGTTTTGGAAACTTTGAACCCGATTTTCATTATTTTTGAGCATGCATATAAATGAAATGCCTTGTGAATGACATTTCTTTTTTCGTCGTGACTTCCCAACACAACCTCTGTTCCTTTATTTAGCTTAAATTGCTCTTTCCACTCCAGCCACTTACACCATCTCACGTGTACTTCCTTCGATCACACCTCTCATAGAGTTCCATTGATTACGACACCGCACGTCCAACCACGCGAGCCAATTCGCCGCTCACCACGTGACCTAACTTCAGGCACGGAGATGTTTTTCCACTCAGACATGAGAGCAACATCATCCAAAATACTGAATTTTAAATAGACACGAGATAGTTTTCGAATCAGAGTTCTTTTTCACGGAAACGTGTTTTTAGCCCTGTTATTTCCGAATTAAACCATAGTTTGAAAAGCATGCGGCAAAATAATAATGCTATTCCCGCACTTATAATACGATTACAAAGGAAGCTGCAATAGCATAGTGTTATAGATACACGTGAATTATGAATTTAAAAAAGGTCTAATCTCGGATTTTTGAGGCAAAAAACAGAATTTCTGCCAAACGATTACGAAGTAAAACTCCTGCTGAAAGCTTTATGAAAAGCAGATAGAGCTATTCTCGCTCATCAAACTTTTTTTTACACGAAAACATGAATAGAGGGAAAATGTCCATTTTCAAAAATTTCCGAGATGAGCCATTTTCTAAATTCACGATTCAATTAAAACCTTATCAGCCAACGAATTTTCTGCTAAATTAAAATTCTCAAGGACATTTCAATTCCTGCTTACTTCCAGCAGCTAAGTTTAGTGAAGCTAGTGCTTCCTCAGAAAATTGTAAATGGTGGCGTTAAATTTTATGCATCCCTCGTATGATGCAGGGAAATATTTCTTAACAAAAAGGTCCCTGGCGCCATTAATAATTAAATATAACATTAAAAAGGCGTGTATTATATTTGTTGGACATGCTAATGGCGGGGGACTCTAAATTTTGCTTCCCGCCGGACATTAAACGGTAGCCATAGAAATTACTTAACTGAATTGAGAAATAATATATTCCGCCCTCTTTGCCCTTCAAAGGTAGACCCTCTAAAGACCAGCTAAAACCTCCAATCCCGCACTGTTCTTTCTATTCCGTCCCAGCAGCTCCTCCCTCTCCAACGCAGAATTTGAAATGTTTTCGCCTCTGCAGCATCCCATTTCTCTCCCTGCTCTCGGCACCATCCCATGACGGCCCACACTCCCTTTTCTGTCCTCCCTTGCCTCTCCTAGCCCCAAAAACCCAATTCAGCTTCCTTTCGCTCTGTCCTCAGTCAATTATGGCTTCATCGCTGTCAAGTGGCTCCACAATCGACGAGAGACGAAATCCCTCTCTCCAGTAGGCGGGAAATGGTCTCTCCACGCCTTTGGTTCCTTGGTGAGGGTTCTTCAATAGGGTGCGGCCGACAACTGAGTGGTAATTTGCTCTATTGAGGAAACGTTGGTAAAGGTGAAGGCTTATTGATTGAATGAAGGAACTTTGGAGAGAAACCCAGCGTCGGCGTTAGCCTGCTCTTAATGAAAGGCCCCAAGGAGGGCAAGGTTTGTTGGCCCATCTGATGGGCGGAGTACTGCACTTGGAGTGTTAGCTACTTATAACTCATGTAGGAATCGAGATTCCACTGATAAATCACCGTCACCAGCGGTTTTCAAACCCGTGCCCTCGATATAGGAAGCCATTAGCCAAGCCATCACTTCAACCCGATCCTCTAGCGATCTTCGGATGACAGGTATAGTAACAACTAGAATGACCAGCTAGAACAGAGGAAGGCGACTGAGGTATGTGATGCGCATAAGGACAGATGTGGCGTGAGGGAATGAATGGGGTCTCCACATCATGCAATGATACGAACAACTTTTTTGTAAAACAATGTTTCGTTCTCCCAACGTAGAACCTATTCAAACGGTTACCGCCGAAGCTGTGCTTGTGAATGATATTTTTGCACAAATATGAGTGTAAAAACTGACCGTTAACTTTTTATTTATCTTTTTTTAAATTTTATCAACAATGGTTAGTCGTTAAGCAAAGAGAACACAAAATATACTGAATTCTTCAGGGTCTTGACGACTTTCCCAGTAGAATGAACGAAGCGTTGAGTTTAATAAATCCTTCTCTACGCATCAAAAAGCTCGTAAGAGGTTGATATTGGATATTTTGATTTTTTAAAAATGGCTTTCTAATAGGGAAAAATCATGGCTTTATCCGAAATTTCCCCTAAAATTGAAAACCTGATGCTCGAATGATCCAAAGTCTTGTACGTTAAAAGTGATCAGGTGATTCAGGCTTAATAACCAGCATTTGGTTTCAAAAAAATCGTCAGGGGATCTTGGGATGCACGCCAGTACACCGCGAGACGGCAGCGACTCCTTCGACGCGCAAACAATCTCTCCTTCCCTTTGAATGAGTCTCGGAAGTGATGGTGGGGCGGGAGTGAGGAGTATGGGAGAGGGAAGGCGAGGTAGGGAGGAGTCGGGGAGAGGGGGGGAGGGAGAGGATGCCATTAGGAGCGGTGACCTCCGGGCCGCGCGCGACCCTCCTTCGTCCCTCCTCCCAGACCCCTCTCAACGCCCACCTACCCCTATAAATGACAACCCCCCCTTTTTAACTACACCCCGAGGGAAAGAAAGGAGAGAGACGTCTCTCAGAAGAGGTACCGGCTCCTCTCCGCGTCTGCTCCCAAACCCCTCACTCCCTTAAGGAGATGGCTCCATCTCAACGGTGCAAGTAAAAACAAATGAATCTCAACATAAGGAACTCATTCACATATTGATTACATCCTTGGAGTAAAGGTTTCGCAGTGGCTCGAAGAACTGAATGCCATGTTTTCTGGTTCAACTGCGTGCGTCAGCGTTAAGATGACAACAGTTTCTCCTCCGTTACAAAAGCCGTCTTAAGGTCGCAATTATTCAACCTGAAGACACCTCTTGTAAAGGAGAAGAAACTGTTGTCATCTTAACGCTTACAAGACGTGGGGTCAATGATTTTTTGTTATCACGGTGTGAGTCAAAACAAATTACTCTCCAGATAGTAAACTCATAATAACCTATTGAGTATACCCTAGGAGTGAAGGCTTGTGCAGTGGCTTGAAGAACTGAACCCTAAGTTTTCAGGTTCAACTGGGTGCGTCAGCATTGTGATGAAAACAGTTTTCTCCTCCGCCAAAAGATCTATTTAGGTCTTAGTGTTTTAACCTGATGACACCTCCTGTAATGGAGGAAAATCTGTTGTCGTCTTAACGCTAACAAGACATGGGATCCATGATTACTTCCTTGTTATGCACGGCGACGATGCTCATGCATAGACAATATACTAATACACTGAAAATCTCAGAAACACGTGAAAAGGGCACTTTAAAAAAGTCTTGGGACGCCTCAACGGTCAATCCGTCATCATCATCGGTCGAATAATGGCTGAAGCTCATGTTCTGTTACCCTAAGGAGGAATGGGCAAAGAAAGTGGGGGAGAGTGCGATTGGGTAGTGGTGGGGAAAAAGAGGTGTCTCTTGGGATAATTTTTCATGGAAAAGGTTTAGCCTGGGCTTTTGTATAACTACCTCTTCACATGCAAATTAATGGAAACCACCACTCCGCCAAATGCCCACCCTTCCTTGATCCCATTACTAAACATACCGCTTCCCATTGCAAAACTTTCAAGAAGTTTTTCGATTATTCAATACTAGAAACCCTTCTTGAATCAGCTACCAACATAGAATTGAGATGCCATTCATTTGGGTGAAGAGAGCTTTTGAACCACCCGTGCTAAAATGATGTAAATGGAATCAGAGGTTTGAGACATCCATTTGGCGATGAACAACAGGTATTGAGAGGAAAGGAGCCAACGGACACAAAAAAGGGACAAAACACACACTCACCTCAACAGCTTACGGTACGTTGTTATAGAGAGGCTAGTCGACTCTAATGTTGCGGCCATTCAGTGATACACAAAAGAGGTGGATAGAGACGAGCACGATAGACAAAAATTATGGATACATGCATAGCAAAATTATAAGTTTTTCCAACTATCTTTAGCGGTGACAACGGTAGGAATCAACGCAGGCAGAAATAACGGTAGAAATCGATTCCTACAGTATTCAGTTGTTAAAAGTGAGTTTTTTATACTTACCAGCGTCCATTTAGGCCACATCGGAGACAATTGGCGTTATCGACGGTTGGCAAATGCTACAGGCTTACTCTTCAGGTATAACAACGGTGAAATCCGGAAACTAAGAAAGGCAGTGTAAATTAAGAGTAAGCTTAGCGAATTATGAATAATAATGCGAGACGCACCATTCACTCAGGTCAAACCCTGTATAATATTACACTGCTCTACGTGGAAAAGAAAAAATTGTGCTTCACGGGACTCACACGAACGGAGTTCTCTGGTTTCCCTCCAAGTGATAGCTTTCTTCATCCTATGTGTCCTTCGCCGGGAAAACTTAGGATCATGTATGGGCAGCCTGTAGCCCGCGGCCCAGATCTGGTTTTCAAGTGGCCCACAGGCTGTTCCCATAGTTGTCATAGATATTATCATTTTCATATACGCAACAATACGATCTGGTCACTGGTTAAAGAGGGGTTTCCAATGCAGCCTGCTCACCAATGAAGCCAATACCCATGCTTGCTCAAGGTCATTCAGGTATTCAGACATTTTTTACAGTTTTATGACCGAAAAGTATTCAGCAATGGAATAGAAACCATAGATATAACGTTTTTTTATGCCTAATCAAAAGGTACAGGCTAGAAATTCTGGGTGACTAAATTGATTTTTGGCCAGGAGATCGCAAGAAGGAGCGCAACGCCTCCTTGCACCCCCGTGGCAAGTCCTTCCTTCCGCAGTCCGTCGAATTAAGAGCAAGGCCACAGTGGGACCCAGCATCATCACCACCACGAGAGAGAGAGAGGGGTGGAAGACTGCCTCCTTCACACTCCCGTCCCTCTTTCCTCACCGCCCACACCTCCCGTTGCCACGTAACCGAGAGATAAAGTTTAATAAATAACATCATTTAAAATCAAGCAGTACGAACAAGTGTCTTCCATAAATCAACCTCGGTCAGTGGGTCTATCCTAAATGGAGGTAAGTGAGCATGTTTTGGAGGAAAAGAAGGATATTGACGGAAATTACCTCCTCGCCCAATAGTGCGGTCAAGGTTTTGCCGTAAAAGTTTGAAGATCGGCCTAAAACACAATGATAAAATAATTAAAATTCGCTTAATGTGTTTTAAAAGCTTTTTTTATTCGTAGTTATAAATTAAATTGTCAAATAAATGTTTATAAGACAAATATAACTGTAAAAATCATAATTAGGTATCGGAAATGGGAAAAATGATGTGCACTATCTTATTCTAACGATGTCCCATCGATTTTAGAGTAAAGGGTGAAACTTATGTTGACTGAAAAACAGGAACACGCACAGATGACCTGACACATACCTGACCAGCTTCATCTTTCCTGATGAAATTTATTTATTTAAAATATTGTTCACATACAGCAGTAGCGCCAATTTAAAATGAAACATTTAACAAAGGAAATGGCTCATAGGTATTCGACATACTTTAAGTTTTTAAAAAGTCATTTACGAACCTTTTAATTAATGTGGACCAAGTTATTATGGAAAAAGGTAAAGTATTATATATATTATTAAAAGTATTATAAACCACCAAATCGGCATTATTTGTTCATGGAGTATCTTTATTTATTTTATTTATATATTATAAAAAGTTTTAATTATCCACTTTCACAAGAATATTTGTGACCTCATGTGTATGAAGTACGTTTTATCAGGAGCTAGTAATGCGATTGCTGGCGTACCACTAGTCATGCAGTAGCAGAAACAACTTTCTCTGGTCCCGAAGAAAAGCCACACCTTGGCATTCTTACGATCCTCCCCAAACTGGCCCAACCCCCTTCCGATCATCTCAATCCCCCTGTGGCTGCCACGGATGAAAGGAAAGTGAATCGCCCTCTGCCCCCCTCCCTCCCTTCCTTAAGCTTAGATTGCTTGAGAAATTCACAACTGGTATGTTTCAGTGTTATACTGAGAATATCATTTTGATGCCGCACTAGATCTCTAAATCCGATAGGAAAGATAAAATAAGAGAGATACATTTGCCAAACAGATACGTACGCAATTTGTTTCTTCAAACGCATAATAAGTTATGGTAATAAAAACGTAGAACCACTGAAAACATTCTCGAACTACACTTCACTTTTTCACCTCCTTATAAAATTTTGTTTTAAACCACCACATGGCTGGTGTCCTAACACCTCCTACCACACGCCCAAGCGGCAACTCGCAAGGTACAATGTAGATGAAGATCCCAACTTTCTCTTTTTATTTCACCCAAAAATGATGGGGGTGATGTTAGATAACATATCACGATCACACTCCGTGAATCCACCTCCTTGCTGAACAATTCCCTGTGCTCTAGCGATGCTAATGTGGAATGGAAAAGTGAGAAGTGAGCAGAGGAAGAACGACACTTATAAACGGTTGACGGAATGTGATAGGGGATATTAAATGAAAACTTAATGGGAAATATTCTGAAATAAATCAGCCCCTTGAAAGGCACCAGTAAGAAACACATTTTATGAATTTCCGAGGATGAACAAGGATGGAATACACGTGGAAAGTAATGAAGGTCACCAAAGTAAAGCATTGTGTAGGAATTAATCGGTAAGCAGATAGGTGAGTGGAGGGGAAAATTGCAGAAAACCAATCTAAAGATTAATGACTGCTGATGGTGAGGAATTTTTGCTGGACAAAAGGTCTCACAAGAGAAAGAATGGGCACTAAATGGAAAGTTTTTTTCATGGGAGAAGCAGACCGAAGTCTCAAGAGGCCTTAATCTCTTTGATGAATATCATTCCCATTTCTATTTCCGATTCAATGACTTTCTGTGCCTTCGAAGGAAGGATCCGAGCCCAGAGTCTTACAAGGGCCGGTGGGGAAGGACATAAAAGACGAGAACGCAAAGGAATAGGAGTGAGAGAAATGAGAGATGAATTATCTTCCCTGATATTTTTGCAAGTGGGAAGGCGTATTGGGAGGTAAACCCTGCGCTAAAAGAATCAAACATTCGTCCTCATCCTATTTCGTTCGTGTGTCGGATCCAGAGCATGGGAGAGGTGCGTGCATGTTTTGTGGGTGCATTTTTTATGCATTGTTTGTGGGTGAATACGAATATTCGTACCCTCGGCCATCCACCGGTAAGGTTTTAGATGGAAGAAGGAACTGCCCCAGTCTCAATCTTGCCCCAATAAAGACGTTTTTTCATTATTATTAATTGTTACAGTTGTAACAGGGCCCTCTGAGTCCCCGGTAAGCATCAGGTTTCATTGCCGTAATAATGGCCGGAGACTCGAGAGGGATTTTGCAGTAATCGCAGCCACGTCCGACGCCCATTAGATGATGGCTACGCTGCAGTCGGGTAATGCGTCCGCAGTAGACGAAGTGACCCCAGGATGAGGGCCTTCTGCATGCGTGCAACTACTGATTCCACCTGTGCCATGCAGGGCGGAATACACTCGGTGCTATCTAGCATAAAGTGCATTCCGTTTTGAGTCCATTATTATTATTAACTACCTTGAAGAAAAAAGAAAACGGGATTTTTGGCAAAGAAAATTAATTGAAAACTAGCAACTCATGCCATTGAAAATTTCACAGTAGTGCATATGCCAAAGAAATGATGATGAAGGAAGAACGAACACCACATGAAACAGTAAAAAAACCATAATATTTATAGAGTAGGTAATGTTTTATGAGTCAAAATTACAAATGTGCCTGTATATTTAAGAAGTAATTCTTTCCCGGCGAACAATGTAAGTAAACCTTTCTCGAGAGAATAACTGGGTAAAATATTGATTTTATTCAACATTTCGATAAGCGTCTCGCTCATCATCATCAGAGCTATGAAATTTCCAGTAAATATTTGGTTGCCTTAAATACCACCTCTTGTCAAAAATTGACCGACTTACATCGAATACCCTGGGAGCTCAGGTGACTGCTGATTGGCTATTTGTTGCCCGTGCTGTTTGATTTGTGTTTTAAATTGCACCTAGAATGTGCTTCCATATTTTGATTGGTGTTTTTTGACGTCAAAGTCATACTTCGGACGAAATATAACACCACTAATCCATTATTCCGTCTCCTTTGTCCACTTATTCGTGGAAATGGTGTTAATTCCTTGCCGTTTGTTATATACCCTATCTTGTTTTATGTTTAAAGTTATGATGTGATCCTTCATTATCAACTAGAAAGCCAACAATACCACCAAACAAAGTACATATTTACATACACAAATTCGGTGTAATGCTAATGGAAATTAATGATCTACTTTTCTTCGTTCCGCTTTACCTCGCAACATTAGAGGACAAAACCCGACGAAAAGGCGGAAGCTGTCTGTATTTTGGCTGATAAGGGATATGAAGTGCACATATGAGTTTGTTTGTATGGAGTGTGGCTATCTGTAAGCATCTTTAAGCATTGGTGTACAGCATTATATGCTGTACACCAATGTCCATTATAAAATACGGAAAAGAGGTTTTCTTCATAAACCTCGTTTCCAGGGAAAGTTTCCCCAGTGTATAGCCCTACTTCTATAACTTGTAAAATAGTGCAGAAAATGCAACACATGGCAACAGGTATCAGTGACAATTTAAATATACCTAACCTAAAGACTTCATGTGTTCAAGAAGCTCGAATTCCTGGCAGAAACTGAGGAAGGATGTGCCAGTTGTGGCAACAATTGTTTACGTCAAGCATGGATGGAGAAAGCAAAAGGGCATCTTCAACCCAACAAATATGACACAGTCGTATATACTTGTATCTGAATCCTTGGAATGCAACCAATTTGAAAGTAAAATGTCAATTTAGAACGCATTGCAAAGATAGTTAGTAAAAAAGTGTGCATAGGCCTTGCCCTTGCAATTATTATTGTATCAAAACTTAAACAAGTGAAGTTCAGTCTGAGGTAACTCAGGTTACATAAAAGGATAAATTACAGAACATCATGCAGCAAATATTCCAATTTTTAGTCTAATAGTTACAGAATTAATGCTGCTGATGCTCTTGTTATAAAAAGCCTATTAGCAACAGAGCTGCGAAAAGAAATGAAATTTAAGTAACACATAGAACTAATTTGGAAACAGTAAGTTTTTTGGTGGCTCATGAACCTGTGACTCACGCTACAATATATCCTCCTCTTAAAATACGAAATATGGATATTTAAATTTAATTAACGCTATTAAAAGTGCTAAATAAATTCGTATATAATGAATAAAATTAAAATTAATAATATTGAATCTATTGAAGATAAGAAAAAAGCTTCAATCAACACCTAATACTTTAATGAAAAAGGTACGAAAAATGAGCAAATGTTATCGTCAGTTCTATATAATTAATACTATCGTGTTATACATGTTTACGAAATAATATGTCATAATGTTATACATATTTACAAATATACGACCACTTTTTAGCCTCTCTGAGAAACATATAGGTTCTGCACTTCATCTTCCTTTTCAATTTTCTACTCAGTGGAGTTTTCCTGATTTTCCTGAGCATTCCCAAAATAAAGTTACGAAAGAGACGAAATGAAATGACAGATTAGGGACGTGACTAAAAAGGCAGTAAGAGGAATGAAGTAGTGAATGTCATGAGCAAGTTTAGAGAGAAAGAGAGGGATAGAAATAAGGACGTGAGGTGGGAGGGGTACCCAGGGGGGAGGGGGGAGGCGGACAGACGTACACAGTGGCGGAGAAGAGGGAGTCGCATTCAGGCTGTTGCCTTTTCAACTCTTTCTTCGCGGGAGGGTGGGTGTGGTCTGGGGAGGGGGAGGTAATTTTCTTTCATTCTTTACGGCGAACAAGGATTTACGGCCGTCGTATAATGACACTCCGCGATTTCTTTATGGACGCACGTACTAGCGTCATTTTTTATTCCCTCCTCAATAACTCACGCCCTCTTCATATTATTTTTTTATTCCTCTCTTCCTTCCTGAAAACATGTCCAAAAAAAATTCGAGGCTTGTACTCGACAGCGGGGGCAACGTCCACGTGACTCTGAAATGGCCGTCCAGACGACGACCTCAGCAAATGAGAGCGATGTAGGGGGCGGACGGGGGAGGGAGGGTAGTTGGGAGGGGAGAAGAGGCTTACTATTAAATCATAGCAACCACCTCCCTTTCACCCAATTTAGTGAGTTATAAGTAGCGAGATCGTGGGGCACGTGTGAGACACCAACCTGCCTCAGGCGCTCGTTTCGCGTACTCTCACATCCCGTAGTGTGGCACATGGATGGGCACTCCCATTATGCCCGTCTTTCTGTCATTCAGAATTGATTGCTCAACACTTGACAGAAATCACCACCGAGGGCAGCAACAGGCTCTTTTGACACGGATCTGTCTTTAGCATCACACCTAAACCACGGTACGGATACGCTGATGTAACACTTGCTGGTGGATCCATTCCGACGACGTAAAACGTGACTAGTGCTGCGATTAAAACAAAAGAGGCTTCCCATTTCGATTGGCTGTTCGCCTATAAAGAGCAATTTTGAGGATACCGGTACTAGCCACGGTGTTTACTTTTGGCGGAGTCACCCGCAAGTGTGCATTAGTACGATATTCCACAGGGAAAAACTCATTCGCCCTGAGCGAGATTCGAACATGGATCCCTCGATTTCGCGCAGAGTGCTTTAACCAGTCAAGCTACTTAACGCCTCGGTAGCTTAACTGGTTAAAAATTCTGCGCGATATCGAAGGATCCAGGATTGAATCCAAGTCAAGGAGATTGAATTTTCCTCTGTGGAATATCGCGCGTCTATAAAACGTCTGTGCACGTTAGTGGATGTGCGCATCCGCGGCTGGTAGCCCGAGTTTACTCGTGGCCATTTTGGGCAAGGGCGTGAATTTTGATGCAGTGTATCTCACTAGTCTGATGTGCATGCACGCTGATTCGGATGCAAAACAAAATGTCTAGTATACGTCATTTAATAATTGAATTAATAAAATTTCAATGTCAATATAAGTGCCCACACTAATACTTATCGATAAACCCTGAGGAAATCAAATATGAAACATTTAATTTTAAAGGTTTTCCAGCTCATCGTCGATGGGAATTGCTTTCTGTGCTGGGGTTATATTGTAATCTCACCTTTTAATGACTCTTTGCGGGAAGGCGGGAGACCCGTTTCGCTCTCTTAAAGATCGACTCACGATCGGCCAAGGTCCGATGGTGGCTCCATTCCACTTTCATTACGACTGGGAGCGTGGTGGCCTAGTGGGTAGAGCGCTTGGCTACTGATCGAAGGTCCCGGGTTCAAATCCGGGTGAAGCCTTTGGACGCCACCGAACATAAAAAAAGTCCCGGAGTGCGAGGTGGCTGAGGGAAAGGAACTGGTCCTCCTGCCCTGAATATTGTGAATTTTACGCGAGGCCTGTGGCTTCAGGGTCGTAGCTAGGGTCACCAGCCTCCCTGGCAAGATTTTAATTTTGCGCCCCCCAATATATAATTTTGAGCCCGCTCACTAGTAGTAGCCTTTCATCCTCTTCTCCTTCACTAACACTGTAAAGGTAACACTGGTCCCTTCAATCTGAATCGTCATTTTCCCCCTCTGTGTAATTGCACAGCCAAAATCGCTGAAGAGGTGGACTCAAGTTGCACCGTTACAGCGCTCTATTCTTTGGGCCGAGGGCCCTGCCATTGACATTGCTGCTGCTACTATACTGACTATAACACTAGGTATCTAAAAATCAGAACGAATAAACTGTGGGGGCTCCCCACACAGTGTTTTGCTACACTCGCTGGTCGTTCTCACGAAGTATGGCCTGCCGACACCGCCGGTTTGGTGCCAGCACGCCGCGCCGCCCGGCCGCTTTGGTCAGCGTGTGCGTGCCGGAGAGTGGAAAAACAATATGTATCTAATATTCAGAACGTATAAATTGTGGGGACTCCCCACACAGTGTTTTGCTACACTCGTTGGTCGTTCTCACTAACTAAGTTTGCCCAGCCGACACGGCCGGTTTGGCGCCGGCACGCCGCGCCGCCCGGCCGCATTGGTTGGCGTGTGCCGGTGAGAGGAAAACGGCAAATGTTAATGTACATATGACTTTGACAATATATTAGTTTAAGTTTAGTTTTTTTTCTTTTATTTAGGTTTCGGTACAAATTTTGTGTGTTAAGTTAGGGGCGCCGTTCCTAAATTGTGGGGGGTGCCTATCGTAATCAGGTGCGTTTTTTAAATGCGAATTAGCATCATGTTTTAATTTTGTGTGCCTGTGTCCCAGCGGCCCGCAGGCTGCGGGTCTGAAAAGTGCGCACCCCTGAGGCTTGCGCCCCTATCAGCCGCCCCTTTGGCCAGCCCTTAGCTACGGCCCTGATAATAACCCTGCTCTAAACATGTCATCGTACATTGCAGTATTGGTGGATGTGCTTGAGCTGTTTTGTCTTTTGTTTGGTTAACAAAATGCACGGTTCCATGCCTGCAACGATGTGGCTAACTAATAGTCACATATGTGATTCTTGTGCATTAGGGTGGTTCGAAAAAAAGAAATTATTTTATTTCGGAATGCTATAGCTCTCAAAAGTTGCCCTTGGTATAGAGAAGAAAAAATAATATTTGAACGCTGAAGAGTAAAAAAAAATATATATGGCTCTGTATATTTCGTGAAATGAGCCTATGGCTCACAAGCCAAGTCTGGAAAAGAAGCATTACATTTTTGGATGAATGTGGAAAGGAAATTAAAAGTTAATACAATTAGAGCAACAAAAAAATTGAAAGCGACAATCCTTAAGAGGAGTTCAGAATGATCATTTATCACAACGCTCTCATCTTAAGGATAAGAACTACTCTTCTGATCACGATCACACTCAGGGAACACCTTAACAAGCTTACCGCGCGTATTTAAAAAAAAATGTGTTGTTTCAAAATATTCAAACTAGAATAAATTTCATTTCAATCCCTTTTTTTATTCTGCAGCCACAAACCTGGAAAAGCTTCAAAATCATGAGTATGAATAATAAGTTTGAGGAAATATCCTGAGCGATTGGGAAGGAACACACGTGAACTGAAGAAAACTTTGACTCTAAGAACAAGGGAAGCAATCATGCATCGTGAGAACGATTATACGGCAAAATGGTGAAATCACAATTAACAACGAGCCGTCAAGTGATACGGAAAAAATAGTCAAATTTCCAACACAGTCTTGAGCTCTGTTAATTGCTAAAAGAATGACTAAGCTTGAGACAGACTAGATAAAGTTTTTTATCACTTTGTGAACAATCAAATATATTTCAAGTATCGCACCACTCATATAATTTAAATTCATTACTAAAGTAATTATAGCTCATAGTCATTTTAATAAATTAAGACTCGAATACTACCAAGACATGGGAAGCACATTTTAGAGAACTATCTAAACTTTCAGGAAACAATATACGTAAGATACGCGTAAACGTAAAAAACCTCTCATCTCCAGTGTTAACCAAGTTTTATTGGTAAAGTCCTATCACAGGTCATTCATAAAGCTGAATTTATCGTAATTTCCAGGGGTGATCGCTGCCTTTATGGTTTTGCCCGGTCCGAAATGCCATCGGAAGTAAGATCTGGTTAGAAGTTTTAGTTACAATGAAGATTGATGAACAAATACAGAAACTTTGGTCCATAAAACTTTGAAAAACCATAACTGGCGATTCCGCAGCCCTTCCAATAACCCATGTAACTTGGGTTAATTTAATGAGCTAATTAACTCAGGAGAAGCTGCCAGACGCTGCTCTACCATTCTTGCTCACGTACCCATGCATCCATAGCCGACTTTCTGATGAACGCCGTAGATGAGCCTTTTTTTCTTCTTTAACGTAACATAGTCATGACGCGTGAGTTTTAGCTTTCCAATTACTAGGATATGAATCGCCCATATTTCCCAGCTTCCTAAACGTATCCTTAGAAGAAAGATTGCTCCATCTCCGGTCTCTATGCATGGATTATATAGTGATACATGCTGAAATTTTAATGCTTGATATTACATGAAGAAATGATAGAACGTAGTGTTTCACCATTGCATTACGAATCACCTCCGAGCAGCTCATTTAGCCACGAGCAGGTAATGGGCAATGAGAAGAGGTGGAAATGGTTCCTAAAATCTTGCCGTTCTAGACACTTCTTAAATTAAGTACCTTAGTAATTTGGAGGCGGACATCAAGCGAAAGCAGACGGAAAGTGACAGTGGTATGACTAGCCTGAAAAGTCCTGGCGCGATTTTATGTAACCATCTGATTCCAAATAAAAAAACAGGTATTTTGATAACGAAAATAAGTTAAATATTTGAAGGACATAAGGGAAAATTTATTGGGAGAAATTTAAAACTTAGCATGGTTCAGAAAATCCGTTTAATAATGACGTGAAGAGTCATTTTCAACCTACAAATGACTCGAGTATAAGTTATATGATTACTCACCAGGAGTAAAATCATGAACAAAGAAATTAATTAGAACTTTATTTCATAGTGAACTAAGTAATTTAAACCAATTTAGATGCATTTGGTGGAAATTTAACTCTCAATATGTGCAAGTTAAAATCTGATTATCACTCAAAGTGTAATCTGAGGTTTTGGTTCTCGCGTAGCTAAGGTATTGCAAGTGTAGTCGTCGCAAGTAGTCACTGTGTATGACCTGGCCAGCAGACGCAGTGAAGTGCTTGCCTACAAACCTAATTATTAATGATTCACGAGCCGTCTCTTGCAAAGTAGATGTCTGTTTTTATAAATACAGCTACACTCCTAGGAAATCCAATGCTGGGAATCTAGAGGTCACGCTACTCGAGGAGGAAACTAAGGCAGTTGTGAATGTGGAAGTCGATTGAACTTTGTAGATAATAAAAGTCAACGATCGTTATTTTAAAATACACTGATGCCAATTTCAATGACGTACATGTGTTGATTCATGTCTCCATTTACTGTACTAATTCCTAATGCTAAAAATGAGGCAATGTTTTAGCAACAGAAGTATGGGAAAATTAACGCAAGATGAATTAACTACGCGTCGCAAAATTTTAGCTTAACATTTTAATTAATGGAAGTATGGAATGGTAATCACTTAATTTAATACATTTACATTTTCATAATTGTTGGAATCCACATTGAGGGTGACAAGGAAAACGTGGGCAGGTGAATTTTTAAATATTTAACAACTGCTGCGATATTACATTGTGATTTTGAAACAAGAAATGGAAAATGAACATTTTCTCTCTTTAAGTCTGGAGCATGTTTATTCTATACTGGTAGATACAGTATAGCGGAGTAGTTTTAAGTAGTTACTTCTGGTGAAGGAGGTTAATGGTACAGTATTCAATAACATATTAGTAAAAGGGCCAAAAATAATCTATTTAGTAATTTATACGATTTAGGGAAAACTGAAATTTTAGTTGCTTCAACTAATTTTTGCCTTTCTTTCTTTCAGGTAAATCCTGTTATAAATCTAATCAGCCATAATAAGAGCTCCAGGAAGATCACAAAGCTATAGATGTTACATCAAACGAAGAAATATGCTGGAGACTTAGCATCAGGTAAAAGTTAAAGTAGACGAAGTATAAAGTGAAACATGAATAACCATGGATATCCCTATTTATATTTCATTAAGTCCTTCACAGCCTTGACGGACTGAATGACGGACCTCTTCCATATAAGCGTTGAGGTTTCAATGAACCATTCAGATTTGTTACCGAAAGCAAGAATTTTAATCATTCAGATAGGTTGCTTGTATGTCAATCATTGAACACAAATGAACAGACGAACAGACTCATCAAATTGTTGGCATTGAGACAGCAAAATCTATCATTAATCAAATGCCTTCTTTTTTTCATACTTATTGCATTTAGAGTGATTTCTGGTGCAAGGATTTTTAGAACTAATTTCTACCACCAGTGCGCTAATGTTTCCTATGAAATGCGCAAATGGCTGCACGTACACCCTTTTCAATTATTAACGCATGAAACATAAATCGAGCAGTATCTAAATATTGCCCAACATTATTTTGAAACGCTATTTGTTCAACATTTTCAGAACAACACGACACTGTTGAAACATGCAATAGATATAGCTAGTATAACTATGCCTCGAGATTGCTCTGAAGCAATTACTTTGTTAAATAAATATATATTCCTTTAATTTTAATATTCCAGGAAATTTTCAATTAAAATAAAACGTTTCAAATACAAATCAATTAAAGCACTGTTGGTCAAGTCAATATTTATTTAGTATTATCTAAAGTTTAAAAAAATTGCACTACACGTGCGCCATTTACTCTCCACCAGAGGTATTGTAACTACTAGAGGTGATTTAGATGGACAAAATGCAAGGCCTCTATCTGCTACGACGGCGAATCACTTGATTATACAATTGTAGCATAAGCCCTTCTTAATTCCTAGCCTCTTTCAATACATCTATTATTATTATTATTACTTATATATAAAGCTACAAAAGTGATTGACTCACTCATTTATATGAATTCCTGGGCATTTTTAACAGAGCTAAAAGGTCAACATTTTCAGAAGAAGGTTGGAATTTGTTGTCGAGTCAGGAAAATATCGAAAATCCCATAATTTTTAATTCAATTCGAGCCTAGATAGGATTTTTTAATGGGAAAAACGAATATTTCTGTGTAGAGTAATTTTATTTCATTCATTAAAATATGAAATATTTGAGATACAAGTTTCATTTTTCGACTGAAATTAGGCCAAATGATCCAAGCATTTAATTATTGCAACCGATTTTTGTCTATCGATCGATAAACTGAATTATTTTAAGTTTAAACGCAAAATTAATGCAAAATTAGATATTTTTTCATTTTCGTTACTAGGCAATTTTTCCATTGTTTCCTAGACTTGCAGTGCTTTAATAACTGGCTATAAAGGCTGCATTAGGGGAATTTAACATTATCAATGCATATTTCAATCGCTTTTAACGATATTATGCCTTCGAACTACACCATTAACAATGTTTTATGATGATATACATAACGTATGGTATTTTATAACTCATTATTCTTGCAACCTATCGTAGTTTTGGTACTCTCCTCCACTCGCTCATGCTTATTGCTTCCATTGGAATCGCACAGCATTCATCCATTGTACTTCTGAAATAAACTCTCCCACCTTATCCTGGGTTTCCATCTCTCTGTTATTCCGGGGAACTTAAATCCTTGCTCCTCCTTTCCCAGTGGGAAATTTATCGTCCAAAATATGGTCAAAGAACGTTCAGTGAACACAATTAAAACAATCAAAGGTTATTCTCGAAGTACATTTAATGAACTTTCAAATGGAACTCATAGATCGTACAAAGAATATTCAATGGAATATTTCATGGATTGTTCAATGAATGCTCAACGTAAATGGTTATCTAAACGTAAAAATTAGTTTCATCTCCGTAGGCTACTATCATAGAAATACAATGTATACTTATATATACCATAGAATCATCTTATCTCCTCATAACTAACGGACTAATACTCTTATCACATGCCTATCATGATATGCCAATACATACCCATACTCGCAAATCATTTGAATTACGAAACAAGAAGTAAGTGTTAAGTATATATATATATACCTGGCCACTACCGTGCGTCTATATAACTGTGGAGAAGTAATTTTTAAATGATAATGACGTGATAGTTTGAGAAAATACCATCCAACCACGATAATTGTTAATTGAAACATATGTTACCACACAGGATGAATGTCAAGTCAATATTGAACTCAACGCCATGTAGTACGTAAATATGGAAATAAGACCACTGGACCAAATGCAACACGCCGCACACACCATGCACATTTCAGGATCACATGCAATACAACTGACTCCAGAAGTCAAAGGCCGGCAATACAAGTCAAAATAAATCTATGAAAATATTTCGAAATTACCATTTTAGTTTTGCGTGAACGAAACACCACGAATTTTCCAACAATGTAGAATGAACATTGTTGTTAGACAATTCAAATATACCTGGTTTAAAGATATTCTTTAAATGTTCAACCAGGGAGAAATATTGAATAAAACTATGTGGACTGAAAACGAACGATCTATGATCTATGGTCTCAAATGAATAGTTCACGCTTGAACACACAAAGAACGTTCTGAGGTTGCATGCTCAGGGTAAGTCAGTTGTGGACTATTTATGAATTTGTTCTTCAATATCTTCTGCATGCGCACAAAAACAAAGCATGTATATTATGAATCCATTCCTTTAATGCTAGAATCTCATTATTATATTCTTAGGTCACCAATGCACCCCACTAAAATAATTTCTATTAAATCCAGAGTAGTAGGACTAAACTGCTTTCGTTTTTAATTATTTACAATGTACTATCATACACTTTATGCCGTCCACTTGTAAACTGCATGCACCCATTTACTCGTACATATATATTCTTCCAAATTCTTTCTCAGTCATCATTGTTCCTTATTTCGAATAAGCCTACCGCTTCTGTCACCCATTTCTCATCGAATAACTCATCAACTTTCTTTCGCCAAGGCGTCTTTTTCTCCATTCAGTTGATATTTTCAAATTTCTAAAAGAGCTGAAAGTTTAAGGCTTCCAATCTATGCCCATTGTTCCCTTCGAGTTTAGGTTGCGCCTCAGCGCAGCGCCGCTGTCGAGGTTCTCAGAGAAGTTGCCAATGGCATCCGTTGACCGCAAACCCAGGTTGTACTCGGGCATCTTATGTTTTATCTCCGGATCAATTTCGTTCCTCCTTTATCTTACCATCCATAATTCCGTGAAGGCGATCATATAATCGCTTGCTTAATCTATTTTTAAATAAATCTCGTGGGGTGAAAGGAAGTCGCTGGAGATCTCGTGAGTTCAAATTAAAGCCATGATTACCTTTGTTGAAGAATCTGCCTACCTCGTAAGTGAGCAGCGTAACTATGCTCTATGATCATAATTGATCTTTATCTATGTAGGGAAGCAGTTTTGGATTATTTAGTACCATAATCGCAACAGAATGATAAAGGAAACGGATTAAGGCTTGATTTTGTTAAATTTATCCGTTGCAGAAGATTTAAAATAACTTAGTAAAATCCACTTTTAATTACAATAGCAAGTGAAGTTAACTAAGTTATTTTAATTCTTCCAGGGTGATAAAAACTAGCCGAGAGCTTATTTACCACATATGAGCATATAAAGTTTTCTAATGCCACTAGTTTAATCATAATGATTTGAAATATATGAGACATTTCAAGTGTAATAAATCTTGCAATATGTACAAATTAAAAATTAAATTTAAATGCAGCTATTTTTTAATTGTCTATGGCGCACGAAAAGTTGAAGTACAAAGATATTTAAATTTATTTCAAGGTTTTTGAATGCTTTTAAAATTGAAAATTTTTAACTAAAAAATAATGACTAATGTATGCTTACATATTCTGCGGTATTAGCTACAATTTACATAAGAAATATTGTTCTGTCAAATAATGATATGAATTTATCATTACTCAGTATTACGGCGTAAGAATAACGCCTTCATCCAGGGGATGGGAGAAAACTGACGACCTATCCTCTCCTTCCAGTGCACGTGGTAAATGAACCCTTATCATTGAAGTGAGGAACGGTCATATTGAAGCACTGGTTAAGATGCAACAGATAAGACTCGATCTCTTTTTTACGGAACTTAGATAAAATATTGCAGTACGCCGTTGCTTTTCTAGCTGCTTTTTGATTCATTTAATAGTACATACATTCTGTATTCTCTAGCGATAATATTGAGTGGTGAGGTTCGTTGACAATGCGGAGTTGAGCTTAGTATGCTAAACAAGAGTGTTTCCAGGAGGACCCTTATTCTTAGGAATGTTAGAAAAATTTGAGAGCATCGATCCTTTCTTATAAAGGTCTGGGCGTAAAACAAGGGACGCAGGAAACGGTCAAATATACTCCGACGTTGTGGCCAGAGAAAACTTAAAAGTACGTTTCCCGCAGTCAGAGGGTTAAAAATCCTTGTCCAATGCCAACCGTCCGCCGGAGACTCCTGGGAGAGTTGGCAACCCTGCTCGGTCTGCTAGGGGAATCAGACAGACGCCAAATCACTCTCTCAATCTCTGTTTGTCTGTCTGCAGTTTCCCGTCGTTCTTTTTCAGTTTGGGACGCGGAATCGTCGTCCACGAAGCCTGAAGCTGTTTGCGCATTCAACGCGTGTGTGCATGTGAGCGCACGATCGTATGTGTGGCAACGTTGCATGTGCTCGACTGCAGAGGCAAATGCAGTCGCGTGTGTCCTTCGGGTGCATTCGTGCGATTCATCTGAAAACAAAATACGGCGTTCACTCACGTGTGCATTAAAATATATATTCTAAATCCATCCTCGTCGCTGCCGAGGAATGAGAGACGATATGCGGATAAGAACACGGCTTCCCGTTTTTAAGCACGTTTGGGTGTTCACCTATTCCGAATCCTTCATCAGCAGTGGATGAACTTACATAGATTAAGTGATTGGGGGGTTTTTATTTAAAAAGGAATAAGAGAAAATTATAATAATATTAAATAAATAGATATAAATAACCGTAAAAATTAAAATTATGTAGTTGTTTTTTTCCCTTCGAGAGATATAGGCCCATTAATTGATAAATTACTTAATTTCTCTTTTGCCTAGGTTTTGCATATTTATATGTATAATATTTCAGGGCTACAATCAATGTACAATTCGTACAATTTATTTCAATTGTAGCCCTGAGAAAGCATGCATATAAATTTGAAACATCGGCAAATGGGAAATAAAATAATTTACCAATCAACGGACATATATTTCCAGAAGGGGAAATAAAAAATCATATGGAAATAAGGGGCCATGAAGAGGAATTATCTAAAAGTTAAAATTGAAAATAATAACAAATCATTAATTATGAACGAGGGCCTATAAATAAGGTTATAGCAAATTTAAAGAGAATAAGCAAAATAGGGAAGGAATTGGGCACGTAAAATAAACGACGGGATGTTATTATTAAGGTAAAAAGGACTACAAATAATATAAGCTTGTGGAATTTGGCGGAAAAAGCTGGCGAAGAGTGAAAGTAGAATTTGCATTTACGCGCGGTGATGCTCGTTTGGTGAAGGCGAAGGAGGATTGAGAGAGAAAAACAGAAGAGAGGATTGTGGAAAGTGGGCACCATAATTTGTTTCCAAGAGAGACTCGTAGCAAGGGGAGACGATAGCCGGCAGCTATAAACCTTTTGGCTGCGTTCTCACCCTCGGAAGCAGTGTCATCGAACTCGTCAGCAGTGATCCATGGATTGGTTAACTGATTGATTATTGCATCTCTCTCCATCTACTCTTTCCTTCCAAATAACCGCTTTACCCCTTCACCGTTCTTCATTTTAACGCCCCTTGTCATATTCGTAACACATTCAACCCCAGGTCTTCCTCTAAAATTCATCCCACTGGTTTCTCTTTCAGAGCACTTTTCAATAAGCTGTTCTGTTGCATAATGTGAGTAACAAAATTTCCCTTCTACGTCGCTAGGTTTTCATTACCACCTTTTTCACTCCGTGACTTCGTTTGAGTTTTTATTTTCGGTGATTCCGATCCAGTTATTTGATCTTCATCATTTTTTGATAACACCATATTCACTATGCTTTTAATATTCTTTTCTCTGTCACAGTTGTTGTCCAGGCTATACCGGCATACAAGAGATTACTGTGACTAAAGATTTTAATGAAGTGGCTCCCTACTTTCGGGCTTACACCGCTAGGAGTCCGCATACTCATTTTGTGCAGAGACACCTACTTTGCTTGGGCAGCACTTCTTGCTATATATTTATTGCTTCTTATGTTGGTGGGGATGAAATTTGCGAGAAAGCGAAGTTATTCTACTTCTTTCTATGATTCATGGTGATTTTGCCTTATGATTTATTCCAAAATTCACTATTTTTTGTATCCTTCAAGTTAAGTAAATTTCTGCATTATTATTCTATGAGTTAAGCATCATAATTAAATCTTCCTCCCTGTCTGTTAGAATTGGTTTTTAATTTATAAAAGAGAGCATTTCTACTGCGCTTCATAATTTTCCTTAAATTTCATTCCCCGCTCGGTTAATGCAAATTTTTAAGATTGTCGAATGTATAAACTGAGTATCGAAATACGTTTCTCTCGCTTATACATCACTATTGCCAATTTTGTGTGAAAACAATGAAAGGATCATGGAATTTTTTTAAACTACCGGGGAGGCTCGAGTGAGATCATGCTTGCTGTTCTACATTTGTTTACAATATCTCTTTAAAATTCATCCAAACGATTAAACATGTATGGTGAAAATTCAATAATAAATAAACTGGTTAGTTCAAATAATGATAATAATACTATTTTATAAGTCCAGATATATATTTACAGGATATGAATGGGACAAGTCGAAGAGAATTTCAGTTGCATATAATCAGTTACAAAATCTCAATTACATGATATGAAAGTATTCCTGCTAAGAATAAAAGCAGTTCTTAATAAGGTATTTGAATAATTATCTTTGTTAACTATATCGCAATTTCTTTTATATATTTGGGCAGCTTGTTGTAAACGTGAATGCCCATTTTTGTGTTCCATTTGTTGTGAGATTTGACTTGGGATATTTCTACAGGAATATCACTTTTCCTCCTGGTTTCATTCGATGAAACGTTTCATTGAGACTTAATACGGTAACATTAGTTTTGATAAATTAATGTGAGCAAAAATGTTATATGCTAGGTACAGGTGGAGTATTATATTTTACAAAGAGGGGCTTACAGGAATGCCTGTAGGGTAGCAATTAATCTCAAAATAAGTTTTTGAATACCAAAGATTTAAATTAGCCTTGAAGAGGAACCTCACTGAATGATTCCATAAGACACACTAGAGTAAAGCTATTCATAGTAAATTGTTAATAATTAAGTAGAGTTGTCGGAATATTTCAGCACCGAGAATGAATAGAAAACAGAATAAAGTTTGACAGAGAGGTAGTCGATGTGGTTACACTAGTTTAGAGGTGGATAACTGTATAACCCTAAAATTTTAGATCATTGGTTGGTACATAATTACGGCCATCAAAGGTCAAATAGAGACTGTCAATGGAGGGATGGTTTTCTCTAAATGTAATAACCTGGATTTCCTTAGTGTTTAAAGATTGTATGTTTTTCAGGACCATTCTCAAACTCCAGATATTGCATAAATGCCATGAGATATTAGGTCAGACGCTGAAGATTTTGAATGTTAGACACATATTTTCTGAAAAGATTGTTGTACAGGTTTTAGGGAAGTTGATGTTATATTTAATTATTAATTTATAAAATCAAGAACAGAATATGACCAAAACTAAACCTTGCGGTTTTCCACTGGTAACAGGCAAGGAGTCAGATTTGACCACACCGTTTTTACTCCCGATAATGACAGACAGAAATCTATTTGAAGTATGATTTTCAGGCCAGGATAGGTCTCTCCCCCGCATGCCCAAGCGATAGTAGTTTTGAAGGAAAATCTCATAATTGACTAATTGTAAGTCCAAGGATTCGCTATGGTAAAAAAATCCTAATCTGTTGAATATTTTGTTTTGATTCATCTGTAATATAGTTAACTGCATTATAAATAGCTTTTTCGATGGGTTTGCTTTCACTAAATCTAAATTGGGAAGGAGATATCAGATGTGGCCTCTCAAGGAATTCATTTAAACTAGCACACAAATGGGTTCAAAAATGTTTGACAACTGAGACAGGAGAGAGCCTGAAGCTTTTAGGATTGTATTGTGTCATAATTCTTCTTTCGAACAGAAATGACCGCGGAGGTTTGTAAAGCTTCGGAAAACACTTCATTGGATGGAGATTCATTAATGAGGAATAAATTGGATACAATAGCTCATTTGAGCGCGATCTTAGGACTACACCTGAAATCTCTACCGGACCATAGAACATGTTTTTACGAACAACACTGAGAACGTTCTGAGCTATTTAAAATTACAAGATTTCAGAAAAAAAGAGGAAACACTAATTGCTAGGAGGTTTACCAGGAATATGATGAGCATAGCCTAATAAAATCATGTGGTTAAATTTGTTGGGTTTATCGATAGGATCCCTTACGTGGTGATCATTAATTGTGAGAGAGGAAGAACAATATCATGAGCTTAAATTACCTGCTGTTTCATTTACCGTTTTCAAAGCCACACGTTAACAATGACCCGAATCAAGCCATTTCATATTATTGAAACTTTGTTAGACTGAATTATTGGGCCTTTATATTATTTCTTCAAAATATCTGTGTACCATCATCACCATTGTAGATGCTTGTTATGATTAGCTGTTTATATTTTTACATTTACAGTACACATATTTATGGATTTACTCATCCTTTGTGTTGCCCCTCTGCAGGTTTTATATTCATAACAGGAAACGCACAATCAAAGAGAAATAGAAATAAGGTGTAGAAATTATTAAAGGTATTTTTGAAATTTGCAGCCGAGTAGGTGGCACGCTAATCTTGACATCTAAAGTCAGCACAGAAGTATGCAATATTGTTGTCATAGAATATGCTCTTACAATGGTGTAGTTAGGATTTTGAGATGCCCTCCATATTAAATATCGAGAGTATTAAAGAGTGGTCGGAGGTTAAGGGGTCAAGCACTTCAGTCTCAACTCTGTCGGAATCATAATCTGTAAATATAACATCAAGCAGATTTTTTTTTAAATTTTCAGCGACTCTTGTGGAGACCTTTAATAATTGCAACAAGTTATGTAGGGTAGCAAGTTGCAGAAAGTTTTTCTGTATAGAGGTACTTGACTTCATATTGCAGCTAAAACAGCCTAGGGTAATATTGTTTAGATTTTTGGGATTATAACAAATATCAAATAGTACAGTGTCCAATTTGCTCAAAAAATTATCAATGCATCCAGAAAGAGAACAATAAAGTAGGTTAAATTCAGCATTTATCAAAGCGATAGTCACAGCAGCGTATTTAAAACCTTTTTCAGCCACAAAATGACTAAGATCAACTTATATAATTACAATGATGGAAGCTTAGTGAGACCTTGGTAAAAATCGATACTCCTCCATTTTTATAATTTGATTGGCAGTATTGCACAGCATATATATAATCGGGAAAAGCAATCCACACACGTCTTTCATCCAGTGTTCGGTTAGGAATATAACACCCGCTTTTCATCAATTTCAGTTTTTCTAACTCATGCACCTTATTAATAAGAGACTGTATTTTGATAAGCTCGGATTTAAACATAATGGCCTCGTTGTTTCACATTCGGTAGCAGACAAAATTAATTACTTTTAAAACCCGTCCCGTCTTGCGCGCAAATAATAAACGCTTCACCGTCATGCTTCATGGCCATTTATTTATAAGCCTAATTTCATCTTGAAGGTGAAAAAGCACACCAACTCTAAAACTTGCTTTAACACTTTTCGATACCAGTTTGGACACGGAGATTTCAATTTGACATATATGACGTATTTGAAAAAAGTGAAAGTGTTTTGACGTATTTGACGCAAAAAAAGTTATACAAAACTGCCAGTGGATACGGAAAAAGCTTTGTCAAAGAAGGGAAGATTATCTCCATGGTTTCATGCTTAACTTTGTGGAAGTTCATTTAAATAATGAAAAAGAAAGCTTTGTTTTATTCCAGCAATTTATTTTACGGTAAGACTAGTTTCAACGCAGTGGCATCATTTTTTGGTACCTAATGTCTTCAGGTACCACATCTGGTATCTGAAAATGACGTTGCTGCGTGGAAACTAGTCGTAAATGTAAATTTAATTGGCGGAATAAAACAAAGTTTTCTTTTTAAGGGGGTCTTTTTATGGCTAAGTTTCCCATGAAAGTTTTATTTTTACGGAAGACTTCATGTCACATTATCTCCCGTAACAAATCGGTTTTCCGTCAATTAGCATGTGGTCTCGTCGCGGACAATTTCTCTCTAGGAGATCGAATACAGGTTTTCTCTCGCAGAAATGCAACGTTTGAAACGCTCGCTTCTTGCGCGGCCAGAAAAGGTGGTGAGGCTGAGGGGAGAAAGAGAGAGAGATACATCAGTGGCGTACTGAACAAGAAGGGCCCTGAGATAAATAAGGGGAGGGGGCACGTCCCCCCTCCCCCTCTCAAGGTGGTGCAAGTTGGGCGGTCGGTAGATTGGCGTGGGCGGGATTTTCCTTCGCCGCTTTGAGACTCCGTCTCGCAAGCCGCGCCCGTTAAGAGCTTATCATATTATGGAGCGGGGAACAAATTTGTTTTGGAAATTAAGGCTTTGCTCCCATTTTGCGAAAAGAGAAGAGTAAGGATGGCGGGGAGGGGGAGATGAAAGGAAGAGTAGTTCGGGCGCCACCACGGTAGGTGGCGCCGGCGAACGGTTTGGAAGAGAAATCAAAGGAACGGTAGGAAATTGGAAGGGTGGACAAGTGGGTGGAGGAAAGAGGAAGGGAAGTGGCTCACTAAGATATTTCATTATTGTGTTCACATCGGAAAATATACACACACAATTTTGGGTTGGAGCCTCTATCACAGTACAGAATCGCTTTAGAGCATATTATGCATCCAAATATGAGCGCACTCACGAGTTTTTATGCCAAGATTACTGGCTGATTCGGAGAGAGCTTCCATAATGACGAGTGAAAAGCTATTGTCAAAGGTTTGGCAGAGGGAAGTAGTTTTCTTGGGGATGGGATCAAGAAATAATACCGATCATCTTCCAATCTCAGCTGCAGCACTGCGGACAGGGGAGTAATTGGAAGATTGGCGCTTGGATGGGTATTTGCAAGGTAAGACGCGGATATCGTTGAGGCTCGCATTCTCCAAGCTTTTCTGGAGATTGGCGTTCGGGAAGCCGGCAGAAGTCCTTGCAAAATGCCTCTACCGTCTTTCTAACGCCTTCCGAAAGCTCCCTCAGCGCTTTGACGTAGCAACTCATTTCTGAATAGAAAGGAGGTCACATGGAACTACTAGGCTCACCAAATTATTTCGTTCGGGAGTGGAAATACACCTTTTCTTTGTTAATTTTGTTTTATTCCAGTTAGAATTAAGTGTCGCTAATAAGGTATAGCTAGTAAGGCGAGAGCATTTGAAACTCTGCGTTGGGAAATTTAAGACCTACAATAATGACACAAAATGCAAAGTAAAGCTGTGCGCATCGTTAAAAAACTACAAGTAGTAACCAAAAATTGAAACAGCTCAATGATGGTCTAGGTGTGGAGCAGCTTAAGACTTTTAAGCTACTCATTGGCCTAATATCATATTAGAAAAATTAAAAGTGCGGAGTTTCAGAGAAAACCTGTAATATACCTCAAGATATTATAGAAACAAAAAAATAAGAGGAAAACATTGCCTAACTTTATGAAATTCGTTTGAAAATTTACGAAAAAATTCTCTCTCACTGTTAATTAATATTAAAAATAAAGGAAGACTCTGAGACAACCCTTTAACTTATAGGGAAACTTTGTCCTTTTCATATTCCGTATCCTTCGACCTATTCCGTTCCTTCCTCATGATTGGTGTCCTAACTCCCCCACCTTACTGTGGCTTACAGGGTGGTATGTGGACGTAGAAATGTCGGAGCTGAACGATCCCGAGCTACTGTCGAATAGTTTCGGTTCAAGTTAAGGTGGACGTGGGCTTTAGAATATCACAAATAGTTCTGTAGTAGGGCATCAAGCTACCTTTTTGTCTGGAATGTTTTTTTTTCCTCTCACTACTGGAAAGACTTGTTGAAAGTTAGCCATTGTACAACAGCACGGGCTTGAGCAAAACTGTGAGTTATTAAAGAGCTACTCTGCGAATCATTACACCGACCGCCCGACGGGAAGTATCCCGAAAACTGTTAGCTGAACCAACAGTCAACAATTTAAGAAAGACCTTTGTGACGTTGGACATGAAAAGTTTAATCAACATTCAAAGGCGGTATGAATGGACCACTTCCGGTGGCAAAGATCTAAACCAGAGAGACAAATGGAATGTGAGAAGAGAACTTTAACCTGTATGTAACATATATCCCGGTCAAGGCGAATGAATTTTCCTCTATGGAATATTGCACTAATGTGTACTTGCGGATAACTCCGTAAATATTTATACTGTGGCTAGTCCCGGTATTTTCGAGATTTAACATAGGTATATAATATAGTTTTTCCAGATTCTTTGCAGATTCCCTATCAAATTATTTTTAATTGGCCATTTGTAAATCAATTAGTGCATTTTCATTTTCTACAGCAATTTGTCGTAATAATTACTCGGAAATTGGAAAATAATATTTAACTATGTAACTTATATGTAAATATCTAACTTGAGTTGCAAGATATCGCAAGACTTGCAAAAGAATAGTCATTCACATTTTTTACTTTGGTTTCTGAACTAAGCATTATTTTAGATATATTGTTTTTAGAGCCATAAATTTGCGTTATATGTGGCGTTGGAAATGGGTCTTGTTCAATTGTTGGTAACTCTCCGGAGGTTGGAGTAGAAAAACAAATTCAATACAATGCTATGGAATCAAAGGAAACTCTTGGCAACCCGGTGGGTGAAATGGCAAAAAAGTAAAGGTACGAGATGAATTTTCATTCCACCACTTTAACCGTGGTTCACGCATTACGAAACTTAATAATTCTAATGAATTTCTGTGGCGAATGACAATTCGTTTACCCTACCAGTTAATGACAATCAGAGTGGAAAGGTGCGTGGGGAACGCGGGAACTTATTCGTATTCATGCAAATGGCCGCCTCTGCGTGACAACAGGCAATGCATTTCCATTTCACTCACACGAAAGGGTGTTTTTTTTCATAATTTCCTTTGAAGAGTTGCTAAAGATACAAGCTCTCGCATGAAATAATCAAAACACCTTGTCCAATTATGATTGAAATTTAGAGAAAATGTAACTCAATTTCCTGCTCCAGGAAATGAGGATGAATTAACTCTACTGGAACATTTGTATCAAAATTAACAATCAGGTATAGGCGTCAAGTAATTAAACACTTTATCGCGATAATGCCTTTATTTATATAAATTAGATTAGAATGAATGGCACAGTAAAAAAGAGCTATTTTTGATGTATTTTCACCCAAAATAAGGACCGTTGCCTTGAAAACAGCTACCAATAGGCGTAGACGTTATATTTACGGCAACTTAAACGTAATTTAAATCATAAAATCCGTGTACCTCATTTTTTTAAATTTTCCTTGAGATGCGAGAAGTTTATTATTATGCTAAAACAAACCTTTCATTTGGAATATTTTCCATAAAAAAATCGTAGAAGATGGTGATAGCAAGCCTTAGCGCTATGAAAATAACTATTGTTAATTTATGTTTGTATTAAAACTTTTATAAGCGACATATATATACATACTATACGACCCGAGTTTCAGTGGGTTAAGCATCATAAAATGTTGGTACTATAAAAAACGTACAATTGCTCCCTTTCAATCTAACCAGTAAGAGGAAAGCGGAAATATAGAAGGAATGAAATGTGTGGACGAAGAACGGGGAATCGTTTAATTAGCAACAGCCGAGTAGATGGAAAAACTGGTGGGAAACAACCACCATTCTTTGCCCAAGGTATTTCACACCTTCCCTCGCCCATGGGGTTTTTTTTACGTACCCCGTTGCGTTTTTTCCAAACTCGAGCGCTTTGGAAGTGAAAAAATACTTATGTTTGCATTAGCATATAATTTGAATTTAATAGTTTTACATATAACTGACGATAAATCTAGTAATTAAAGTACACCATTGTAGTGTGCAGTAACATTTTCGTATTTATTCAATTTCATGCAAACAATATTTTGATAAAAATGCAAAAATAAATTTGGCAATTTTTTATGCTAGAAAATCTTTGAAATTTTACATGAACATTGTCAATTTTGAACATTATCCGCAGTAAGCCTTAAAATATTGACTACTACAAGAAATTGCTGCATTTGATGAAATTTAGATCTTTCCAATACACAGTGCTAACTGGTGCCTTGCAATTCACTCTTGCAAATCTCGTTTTCCTGTCCTCTTTTTTTGGACAAAGCAAACCTAAGAGGTGAGGTTAACTTGTTGTCATCTCTACTATTTTCATCATTAGATCCCTCCGCATGATAAACCGCAATATTTCATTGCTTCAACAGTTGCTGAATGCAGATCACTTTTTCCAGAAGCCCAATCCTCAATATGGGGTTTTGGAAGAGCCATGCACGGTTCTAGTATGAAAATTGTTCTTCTACTCCTGCAATGTACATTACGTTCTGGATGTTTATGTGTTCATTTTATATAAGCATTTAATGCTACCAAATATATTTTTTTAATTAGCCTAAGTGGCCACCTCCTGGTCACTCGTACAAAACTATACTCTCGTGACATTTTTATCTCATGCGTCAACATCACCCGTTGTGCTATTATAATCCATTATAATAATGGGTTTTAGTATATCCTGCACTCCACTAACCGATGTTTTATGATGCTGAGTCCTTATTATTTATAACGCTTTTTCGTACTTTTGGTGAATAGGATACCTAAGTCATATCCCTGGTTAAACCAAAAACAATACGCTCGAATTTTATTTTGAAGAAACTCTTTGGGTATATCTGCTTTATTCAACCTCATTGTTTCGAAAGAGGTCAGATTCATTTAAGGAAGAGAGTCAGCAAGACACTCTGGTGACTCCTCTTCCACTTCTGACTTTTGGTTTCACCCAGTCAAGAACTATACGCTGCCCTTGATTAGCCTCACGAATATTTCTGCATTTCCCTAAGTAAGCCAAAACATTTCAAATGATATCACTTTTCACAATCGCACTAACCCAAAGTCTAATTCCATTACGTTCTGGTTCGATTTAATGTACACACGGAATGGACACCAACTACGAAATATTCCTAGCAGTTTGTCTATTGTCATATGCCTATTTGGAGAAATGGTTTTTGAGCTAGCTAACGTAAACAAATCCGACGTAGCCCTCTATCTTGTCACATGAATTTTCCATTTATTCTTTTCGATTAGGTTTATCGTCAAATCGTACCAATCAAACCATAGTCTCCATACATTCTATTTTCATTACTGCACTAAAGATAAGACATTTAATTTCCCTGCAGTGGGTTCAGCGATGACCTAGCGTATTTTTTCGTCCGTGAAGTTTTCCAAAAGCAATAAGAATGCCAAGGAAAGCAAGTAACTCTGTACGTGTCATGGTTTTTCATTCCATTCCACTATTGGGATGATCGTTATTGTATTTTACGTACACTATAGCTGCCTCATTGTTAGTCTCCATTCAGACAATTTCTAATATATCCGGCGTCAGGAACCGTAAGAATACATACTTCAAAATCTTAATTCCCAAACTAACATAAGTTATCCCAGGTTTTGCATTTACAATGTTTCTTACCAATCTGAGACCGATATGATACGGTTTTCTGTTCCATTTCCATCAAGACTTTGCTGTGAAACATTCTTCCTCAGATTTTGAAATTCTTTCTTCGTTTTCTAAATCAGATTCTTTATCAAATTCATCAGAGCAATTCTCCTCTTTTTCCACAGAATATGCCTCTTAAACATCAGAGGCACTTGCAATCTCAGTTTCAATATCGTAATCTTATCTTAAATCTGAATTTCGGAACTCATCTTCGAAAAGTTGTAACACAGTCTCTTTATCCGAAAGTCATCGAGAGGCTATTCTGTAATGTGCAAGATATGATATATGCATACTTATTCTTTGAGTTCATTAATGTGCATGAGAGAGCAAAACATACATAATATTTTCCTTCCTAGGGTACTTGGCAGTGTATCAATACGGATGCAGCAATATTTAGTAGCGTGTGGACTGCAACAATAATGCGCTCATCTTACTTCTGACTCTGGTGGATGTCACCACTCATAAGTCAATTGCGAAAACGATGAGACGACTGAGCACAACTGTACACTAATAACTGATTTTGAGAGGTGATAGTCCGAGAGAAAAAATCTGCATTTTTTCAAGCTCATCCCGTTAAATTTTGTCATGGGAGAGAACTATGGAATGAGCGATAATAGTACTTTGTTTCTCATTCATACCTTGCATCAACGAAAAGTAAAATTATTGTAAGCGTTGCTACAACAAGGTGATCTTCTCTTTTTGTATTTCCCACTACCATTCCAAAGATCCATATACAATTTATTATTCTATGTGTAAATTTATAAACTCAAGTTAGATCAAGATAAAGTAACTATAGAAAATATTGAGTTGAAATAGTAAATTAATAGTTGAGAGTTAGGCATAGTAGTGGGGTAGTCTAACTACCTTAAAAGTTTAACACAAACTATTTCCAAAATTTTGATTGAAATATACTGACAATTACTATGGATTCTTCTGTCAAGAACTGGTGATTCGACCCCTGAGAAACCTGATAACAAGCCAATGGCTTATCGGGACCGCAGGAGTATACGGACTTCCTGAATTGTGCACATCCTTGGCTCACAATAGCGACAAACTTTACCGCTGCCAACGCTTCGACGGCTGACTCCTCTATCGGGTTTAAAGACGATTCGTATCCCGGCCTTGAGGCTATGGACGTCTTGACTATCGAAACGTCTACTGTGATGAATCTTTTCAGCCTGAAGAGCGTCCAGAAAGTATTCACCGTGGGCTATTGTGATACACTATCAGTAAGAATACCCTTTCTTGAAAGCTCTCCTCTCTTACAGGGAGGATAAAGAGAAATATGGGGTCTTACGGATATATTTTGCTTAAAGATTTTTAACTTGTGTCAAATCTTTGTGCAACATGAAATTTAGTATATCCCAGAGTCAATAACAAAAACTGAAAAAGATACAGATATGACGTGGAAACTTATATAAGTCCGTTCCCTTTCAGGGTAAGCAAGTTACACTCATAATATGCTTCATAATCGTCGTCCTGTTCTTCAACCTCCTAATATTCTTTATCTTAAGAGTTACTTCCACCAAGTACATCCATGAATATCTCTATTTACTTCTTTCTCTTACACAATTCACTCTTAAATGATAAATCTGCTTTGTTTTTAAATACTCATCCATTCTCTTGACATGGCTAAAACAACGAAGCACGCTACTGTCATATACATATTTCCATTACTGAAGCAATCATTCCACATTATTTCATCACCCACTCTTTCCTAACCCTATCCCGTCTGCGTTGACTGGAAACACATTTGCATTCAGACAACCCATTTGCATTTATCTCATTGCTCTTTCAATTACCCCGGCATGTCCAATTTCTGCTGCCATATAATAAAGCAGGGAAGAAGACACTGGTAAATAGAAATATTTGCTTCCTTAGACAAAAGTTCATTTTTTGACGTAATCCACTTTCTACTCACAACTTTCCTTCCAGCATTCGCGCACCTTTTTATCTTTTTCTCTATTCTTTCATATTTAGCAAACATTCGGCCAAGATACGTCACCCTCTTACTCAGTATTTTAGCCATTTATCCTCATTACACTATCATACTTCTCATGCTCCTCGTCAAAAGCCACTTCTTAGTTCTTCGTTTTATTTACCCTCAATTCCATTGTCTCAATTGAAAAAATGTATGTTTTTTTGTGGGCCCCCAGATGGCAACACATCATCATCGGCACATATGATGTCTCGTAAATTGACATCTCTAAGCAATACACTGGCTTTGTTACTGCAAACATCTCTCTTAAATGTATCCAAATCATTGAAAGCCCACGGAGATATTGGAATCCAAATGTTACGCTTTGCTTTTGTTCAAATCAGTAACATAGACCCCCAGTCGCACTCGCACTTGACTTGCTATTATCTCACATGCCCTTCGTACCATTCAATTACTGATCTCACAACCCATTTTCAATCAAAATCTTTCAGTGATGTCTTCTATTTCGTCCTTCATTTGCCCACAGATGTACATCGCTCATGTACTTCTCTAGGACTTCCTAAAATAAAACAGCTGATCCGTTCATACCCTCCCAGGCTAAAGTCTACTTCTTATGCCCAAAATGTTTTTGTTATTTGTAATATTTCTTACCCTTCCGATTAGTTACACAATACTTAACACCTAAAAATTTTCCCAGGATACTCAATAGACATTTTTCTCAATAACTTTAAACGTATTCCTATAACAATCTAATATTTTCTATAATTACCACCCTTTTCTTTGTATAAAGGAGCTATCATCGCAATATTATAATTTTTGGCTCAAAATAACTTTTTATGAACACTTACACCAAAACTTAAATATTTCAATGGATTGAGAAAACAGACATTTATGACTTCCACAAATTGTTTTGCAGCGTACGAACGAATTGGCATTTTTGTGGACATAAATATGATTCCGCATTTCAATCAGGAAAACTAATGCTAAATACTGATGCGAATGATAGGAGCAGCAGAGGAAATAGGTACAGATTCTACCGGGGGTGTATCACTCGTTCATGTCACTCTGGGCGATGATACCCGTGAATAAACGGGCCTTCTGGCGTGATTTCGATTACGGCGTGAGAGATTGGCAGCGTGGTGGACCGAGTTCAGAGACCCGGAGGGTGGAAGGGAATCAAATTTTCGCCTCGGGCCCACTCGGAGGGCACTGAATTCCGCGATGGGTTATCCCTAAAGGGAGAAAGGGGGCTTGGCAGGACTGCATCCTCCGGCCCAACCAACGACCAACCCTCGCGCCAACGGGGATGAGATCATGTGTGCTCACCTAACCATGAAGATGACGACGGTTAAGGGCGTAGCCCAAGGTGGGGGTGAGGTCCCTTCCAGCCAGCCAAACCTTTGGCTAAACCCCTTTAACGTATTACATTCCCCTCTCCCACCTGACCGCCTGCTGATAATCCCTTACTTCTCCCTTGGGGGCGACCGCGAGAGGAACGGACCCTAAAACCTATAAAACCTCCTCACAAGCAACCATACGCCCAGACGGCGCCCTAAAGTGGCGCCAAACTACTAATTTCTTGGTCGTTTCATGTTCACGCTGCGCCCTCGCCCCATGCGGCCCTTTTTACTCCATTTGCTCTTTTTCTCTCTCGTGATGCGGCCGTCATCGAGGAAAATATCATCCGAGGGATTCCATTGCCGTAATATCCTCACGTTCCTCGAGGAATGAAGCGAAAACCTCCCATTTTGAGAGGGATTTTTCCTGAGGGGGATTGTGTTCTTTTAATCCTCTACCCCTTCCAACCCTACGCTTTCATCCCCTTAGGCATAAACGCCGTGACCTCCCCATTCACTGATGGTCAAAGAGAAGAGCAAAGAGGCGATCTGGATTAAATCGCACACACTTTGCATCAATTTCTGGACGAGCTCATGTAAATATTTATTGTTTGAGGCATGAAGCAAATTGATCCGTCGTATTTACTTATCTAACAGTCACTTTATCATATACAGGCTTGTTACTTTTTTCATTGATACCATCATCAATGGATCTGTCTACCCTTTGCGCCAATTCCTTTCAAAACGACACTGAAAAAACGGTCAAAGTTGATGATGTTTGTTAATCAAACATTAGCGACGCGTTGCTTCTCTTCACTATATCCTGTTCGATCCCATTTTGGTACTATCATTAATATTCGTGACGCACTCTCTTCTACGCCTGCTCGTGTTTGCATGTTCATTTACGCAGCACTCTCCCAGTTTCTGGTTCAACTTTGTACTGTTCTCCTGACTACTGTTTGTTCTGCGCCTTGCAGCTGGGGGAACGTGCGAGGTCCTAATTTGTACTGGGACGATTGCTGCATGCTTGGTGTGGAATCAACCCGTGCCACACACCCTAGTGGTGGCTTTCACGGTACTTCGTAGATGTAGATGATACCGATGTTCTCACTACTCCTGCTCCTGAAATTTTCTCCTGACCTTGCATTATTTTCATGACTTGTTGTCTCTTGACTTCGCATTTCTGTCATACACTGCTCTGGATATCCAGCCCTTATTCCATCGCTTTTTTCGACCACTATCTCTCATTCTCCGCAAAAATATTTTATGATTGCGCATCATTAAGACATCCAATCGACGTTCTGATATATTCAGCTTTCACGTCTCACTATTTATCCCGTATATAGTACAGAATGAAATTTCAAGTTACCAACTCGTACTTAGAGTATTTTTTGACATTTATACTTAGTTCAAACATACATGGATATTTTCAAACTATAAGTTTCAGGGTTGGGGCATATTACAGTTATTGCAAATGAGCACCTTCCATTAGACAAAGTCCATCTTAGAACAGTGGTGGAGCTGTTCTTTGTCCAATTAGAACATAAAAGAATTACCCTTTTGACAACGAACTGTATGTCGTTTGAAAAGGCTATTTTGTCGCCAAGGGGGTTAAACGATAAATTAGGTGGATAGATTAACAAGGGACCAAGATATGGCCAAATTGCCTTTTAAGACCCAAACCAGGAAGCTCCACCACCACCTCAACTACTACCGGTCTCGTTTATAAAAATGACCAAATTCGACATACGATCATATCATTTCGATGCATTTTATTTCAAAGCAATGGAGAAAGTTCACATAAGTGCAGATTACGATGGGTGGAGAAGATGAGACAGTGTCGAGTTCTCTTGAAAAAAATAATTCTAAATATATAAAAATAAGTTTTAATTCGTAGCTCACCCTTGGTTCATTGGTCATAAGGGGGAAGTGACCGACTACTGAAGGTATTTGCTGCCAATCTTATGGATATGTTGGTTTGTAAGAGGAGAACTCTTTGGTAAGATGATACCAGGCTTGGGAATAAGCCTGCTTGGTCTAAACGAAAGGTTCCAAGGCGTCCACAGTTTATCGGTGTCCCATCAACCAAGCAACGTACTTTGCTCACTATCAGGCAAGGATCGAGATTCCACTGAGTATTCCCTAGGACTCAAACCCTGACCCTCGGTCCGGCGCGGATCCTTGGCAAGTATTCTGTTCACCAAACCAACCCCATCCCTTGGCTCTCCGTCATCATTCAAGTTTCCCATTCCTTGCATTAATGTCTTTGAAAACCTGTGAATTACCTGTTGACATGCATGTACGCACAATCACAATAAGATCACGCGCCTCCGCTCACCCGTGTCGTTTAAACTCGAATATGTGAGCACTCATGCTATACGTCACCTGAACGATCCTTCTTCCGCACCGTCACCCCATGAAGACGTCAAGGGTGTAGGAGAAAGGAGGTGGGGTGAGAGGAAGGGAAGGAAACCGAAATGAATCTCCGTGGAACGTTTTGAGGTGCGTGCACGTGCGTGATTTCGTTCCTTCCGCCTCTCTAAGATGCCCCGCCCCCCTCACAGCCAATTCCCGTCAATCGGCCGAAAGAGGCATGTATGGCAAAGGTTTGTGTGTGTGGATGTATGTTCGGTTGTCTTCATAAGCTATATCCTTATCCTCTCTCTGTTTAAAGCTTAATAACCTACTCTCCTTCATGAACTCCCCTCCCTTTAGAGTGGGCAAGGAAGAGAGGGATAAAGAGAGCAAGATGTTCATGAACTCCCCTCCCTTTAGAGTGGGCAAGGAAGAGAGGGATAAAGAGAACAAGATGTCATTGGCTTGGCCGTGCGATGGATAAGCCTGGGGGGTTATTTTGTAATCTTACATTTTTAATGACTCTTTGTTGGAAGGCGGGAGACCCGCTTCGCTCTCTTAATGACCGGTACACGATTTTTCAGAATCCGATGGCGGTTCCATTTTATTATTTATTTATTTTTTTATTTATTTATATCGATAACCTGAATACAGCCTCGAGGACCATTTTACATCAGGCGATGTAACAAAGGACAACACAAACAGCCATGTCCTACGAGGAGAAAAATCCTCCCCTGGCGGGATTCGACCTTTGGGTTGGCAGGCGAGGACGTTACCCCGCCGCCACCGAGGCCGACAATTTTACGTTTCTTACGACAGGTGATATGTAACTAATAAAAGACGGAGGAAAATGAAATGGATTAAGAGTCAAAAGGTTCAGATCAAGAGGCTAAAGAGCGGGTGAGTCAAAGAAATGACCTGAAGATCAGCAATTGAGAGCCTAAAATGCCCTCGCCTCCTGGGTGGCGGAGTAAAACTACGAAAAATGACGTCATTTTCCGTATTTTATGACGTATTCTAACTTAAGTGAGAGATTACAAAATAACCCCCATGAATGCGTCATACGTAGGTGGGCAATGCCCACCTACGTATGACGCATTCATGGGCATTCACCCACTGGGCATTCACCGACAGGTCTAGACGAGGTCTTTCGTTTGGCCTTTTAACCAGAGCACTAGCACATCGAAGTCACGCAATATACTCGATGACAATAAATGCACAAAACGCTTTCCCATCACCGCGGTCCTCTTACTGGCATGGCGTCTCGCATATGCGTGGCGTAAATCCGAGGTAATACTAGCATTGCATTTTATTATTCTATCGAACGAGAGGGTATTTATTTCAATCATTCTATAAGTTACAAATTTATATTCTCGGCACGGATGACTCTACAGACGCCCTAACGCCGCGCCGTTTCTGTTCTGGTGCTTCGTTGTCAGACTGATTTAAAAGACTTATTCAAGTCATAATATATAGGCCAAAGCAGTAAGGATTCCTCTCCCTTCACTTGGTACTTCTCTTATTCCTTCTCTTTCCTCTCCGTCTCGACACCGTCCTCCTTGACACACCAACTTACAAACCAATCCCCAAAGATTAGCATATTTTGTTTATCCGGAGTTTTTCCTTAATTTTGTGAACACACGTAGGGATACATGTGCGTATGCTGGCGCACTAGTTCATATCCAAACCCTGTCAGGAGTTGGCATTCAAGTTTGAGGCTTCTAAAAAAATGATGCAGGAGATTTTTTTTCTTTGTAGGGAATTAAGCCAAACTTTATGCTGTGGTGGAGAAATGAAACAGTAGTCACAAGCGAAGAGTTTAATAAAACAGAAAAAAAACTCCGTATAATAATGATCTGAGCCTCTTGAGGAGCAGTTCGAGGCGGTCAAAGCCGTTTCTGCGACGACTTGCTGCACAGCTATGGGCCTGCTACGGCCACGACTGCCGACCGGTGAGCTCCGGTCATGGCGAAAGTAAAAAAAAGGAGAGTTGGCCGATCGGTCGTCGTGCTGATAACGCGAAGGAATGACTACAGCGTCATCGGTGTTCACTGATGGAAGTGACCTGGCGTTGACGGCGCGAGCATTCTCAAAGTAGGGTTTTATTCTGTTCAGAAGCGATTTTTTGTGGTAAAACCGTATTTTTTTCAAAACTTCCGTTCAAATCTGTCACCTTACGCCATCTTAATTTGAAATCATGTATATAACTTCATGGCGTCACGTTACTCTTTGAGTTTAAACTACCTTACTTCATTAATAACTCGGTCATTGTTACATTACCTTACTTTATTTACTGCTTTATTGGTTTTAATCACTACCACTTTTCTACAGAAAAACTGTGAGTAATAAAATAACTGTTCTCCGCTAATTATATGTAATTGGTTTGTATTTCGCCTGAAGGCCATTTTCAAGGCTCTATGATAGGAACGTAGCTCACAATTAGCGTTAGGCGCCACGTGTAAACGAGATTATAAATATACCCCTGTCATGATTGGGAAGTGAATGATATCACATGAGGTTACGCGGAAACTCTTAATGTTGCTGATCATCAAATTAAAGCTCTTAAGCGAGAATTAGCCAAGAAAAAGTGTTGGATTGTTTACAGAAGGCCCTTCTTACTCGTGCGTGCGGGTGAGTTTAACAAGCAGCTTAAGAATCCTCCCCCTCCTTTCTCTCACCCTTCCCTCTTCCCCACCACCCCCTCTGCTTTTCTCTTCACTCTCTTTCTCCATGACCTCTTTCCGCCTCCTCCCCTCTTCTGCTTCGGCTACTCCCTTTCGGCCAGAAGGGGTCGCCACCTACCCCCTCCCAACTACCCCATTCCGTGAGAAACACACCCCGTGTATACACGCTTCCCCCATAACAACCAGCCTAACCCTTCCACCTACAACCCCCCCCCCCCACTTCCCTCCTCCCAACCCGAGGGCACTGCAGACTAACCCCTTCCGTCCGTCCGCCCGCTTCCCTCACACACCAAGTCCCCCCTTTACATCCCACCATGATCATCATCATCGCCAGCCTGCCTCTCGCTGCTCCTTTGCGCCCCGTTCATTTCTATTTTTCCCCTGAACATTCTCGAGAGGGCATCATATCGAATGCCGTTCGGGGAATGGGTTTGTTTTTGTTTTTTTCTTCGCTCGCTCGCGCCTCGCGTGTCTCCTCTCGGCAAACAGAAGCAGCACGAGAGGGAGGAGAGCGGGAGAGGCTGGAGAGGAATTCCATGTGCACGGAAAGAGGCGACTGCGACGTTCACCCCGAATATGAAAACGTGTGCTGACGAACACATACGAAGGCGCGACGTTTTAAGACCTGACCTCTGCCTTTCTCTAAGCGAGATTTTCACACCCGGAAGGCACTCGAACGAGAAAAGTGAAGCGATTCCCGTCTCTTGCGGTTTTGTTCAATACATGTTTTTAAATGATACTTTTTACATTTTTTCGCTAATAGTTTTCACAAATGTCCTGACGTCCAGGGCACAGAAAGCGGTTGATTTTACGGAGGTACTACGCAAAGTTGACATAAAATAACATAAATTAAAATTAACCAAATAATCCATTAATTCCAGTGTCCATCTTATGAATGTGCGAAATATATCAGTAATTTATTAAGCCATATAACAGCAAGCAAATATAATGTTAAGGACTCGTTTGATTTTTTCAATAAAATAAAATCACATATGATTCCACAAGGATGCAAACTTATTTCTTTGGATGTAAAATCTTTGTTTATGAATGTTCCTTTAGATTTAGCTGACAACTTGATTGCATTCAAAATAGGATGCCATTTCTTCTCACACCTCACTTGAGCCTAAGTGATTTCATGAAAGGTTACTTAAAATATATTGATGAAATTGTTGACGGAGTAACAATGGATTCTCCAGTTTATTCTATTTTGGCGTATACGGTGATGAATGAACTACTGGATACTATCATCTCACCCCTACCGTTCGTTATTCGATTTATATACAAATACGTTGATGATTTAATTTTAGCAATTCCAAAAGATTATACCGATGACAATATAGTAAAGTTTTTAAATCAATTTCACCGTAAACTTCAGTTCACCGTTGAAACAGAAAAACACAACCAACTTCCATTTCTGGATACCGCCGTAAAACGGAACTTAGATTGTACGATATCAGTCGATTGGCATCAGAAAGCCATGAAAACCAATAGATTTTTAAATTTCACTAGCTGCCATCCATTTCCACAGAAAATTAACCCTGTCTTAGCTCTGAAATACAGAGCTCTACAGCTAAGTGATCCTGAGTATCACAATAAAAATAAAAAAAATATAGAAGATATAATTATCAATAACAATTTTCCTAGAAAACTAATAAAATCCGTTTTATATAGCAGTAACAATCATCCCGTACGGAGTGTGACACCTCAAAATACACCCCTATTACTCCAGCAACTATCTGATATTCCAGCAGGTCAAACAAAATTCAGGAACATTATCTAAGGGGATTATCAGAGGATCTATCCAAACTTTTAAGAAAGTAAATTTTTTCGTAACATTTAAAGCTCAAAAGACACAACACAGGACAATTTATTCTAAATTGAAGAGTCCAACCCCCAAGGGTTTAAAAAGTAATATTGTTCATTCCATATCTTGCAATAAATGTGAAAAGATGTACACTGGACAATCTACATAATACCTCAAAAATAGAATCAGCAAACTTAAGTCATCTATTAAACCTAACTTTGGGACCTGCGATTTGGCTAGCCACGCTCTAGACAATAATCATCGTTTCGACATTAATGAAATTTTAGATTTTCGACCTTAAAAATTCCAAATTTAGGGAAAAGCCAGGCATATACAAAAAATAGAATGCAAGAATGCAAAACCTTATTCTTTAAGTGATCTTACGATAAGAATTTAAAATCCAAAAGCAAAGAAAGAGACCACTGCACCAAATCTTATTCTACGTACAAATAAATTACGTTACTTTTAACACAAATTATGTCTCACTGATACGTACGATTCTGTTGTACGTGATTGAGCAACTCGTAAACTATCTGCTTCGTGGCTTGCTTGTTGATCTTCAATTGTTCGAGAATATCGCATGCCAACACACATTTGTTGAAACTATTCGCGCTCCACCTATTGTACAATTGATTTAATAATTCAGAAACCTTCGAAGTTGCGTGCACAACAACTCACATAAGTTTCCTCGTCATGCTTTCCAATGCCTCTTTTTCTTTCTAAGTAGGTACATATATGCAAAGCAGACACATTTACATGTACAAAATAAATGAAAGACAAAAATTTTTTATGTATTAAATTAAAGTAGAAAAAATGTATTCAAGTGATTTGGGATATGCATTATTTTTTGTCTTACCGCCCTCTGCAGAAACAAATAAATTTTTCGGTTGTCCCACTCGTGAGCATATTGTGAAAAGCATGGATTTTCCAGATTTAATACACATACTTGAAGCGATTGACCTTTTACCTTGTTGAAATTGAAATTGAAAACAGACTTTATTGCTCTGGGACTTAAAGTCCCAGAACAATAAAGGTTGTTCTGTTGTTGATGGTCATTGAGCCTTAAGTCATTGAGTCAATAAAGAACCTTGTTGATGGTCATTGAGAAGGCAATGAGACCAAGGAACTGTAGCCGTTTGACCACAACTATCAAATTAATATCAGAACCTTTTAAATGCGGCAGGTGTGATTGACCATTCATTTAATCGCTATTAAGTGGATATACACGCTTGGTTGCCAAGGAAATTTTGTACTGCTGAAATGGAAGAAACATTGATGAATTTTGAGATAAAAACGTACCTAATGCTTGGACAAAAACGACACGTATATGAAAATTGAATAAAAGAATTAAATACTGCATTATTTTATGCATTCTTTGATATAAATTTCCAATCAATATCTTGAGTTCAAGTACTTTTAAAAATCCCTGATATTGATCTAATTAAAGGTCGAAACGTTGGCAGAAGTTTATTATGTGTAATTGGCCAAATCTCCAAAAAACCCAATCTGATTAATAAGTATTAACTGCATGTGTGAAAAAGAAAAATAAACCCCTGCCCTGGAGCTACGAATTATTAATATCTATATCTATCATGTATATATGAGCTATTTATATATTTACGACTTCCAATCTGAAAATGGCTTATCACTTAACAAATTAGAAGTGATCGGATGTGATGACACTGTTATGAGTTGTGTGTGGGAAGACCTTTGGAATGGAGTTATTAGTCTTCTTAATTTCAACGAACGTCCATTCCGCCACCTATTCAAGCACTTAGATGGTATGAAAACAGGCCCAACAGGTAATTCAGGCCAATTGTATAAGATATACCTGGGTGTGAAAAGATACCGGTAATTGAATTTGAACCTATCGATTGTGCAGTTTCTGAAGTAGATAGGCAGATACTCAGCAAAGACCAATTGTATTTAATTGACATACCAAAAGTCATCCAGTCAAAGCAGTGTTCTGAAGATTTTTCAATCCGTGACCATGGCCTATGTCACACTCAAGATGGCTCACTACCGCTAACAGGGTTTTGCGCCTATATATTAATGTTAAGAGTCCTGAAAATATGAGGCAACTGGTCACTTTTATTTTTAAGTCGTATATGCCTATGTGGTTTACCATTAAGGTAAACGAGAATTTCACTGACGCACCAAACATATTTATCAGACCATTCAAACAACACTGTATCTGCCACAAGAGCTGCTTCAAGTAATAGACTCTGTTATACAACGGAATGCTTACTTTGCGCATCCGGAAAATTACTTTAAGCGATGGTCATTGATGATAAAAACCATATTCGAGAGCTTGAGTACAGACGAATCTTGATGGCAAGGCAAGCAACTTCTGATGATGATCATATCACACTTTTTATGCCACTAAAGCTAGACATTAAAGCTACAGGCTACACCAAAATTATACAATGGGACACTTGTAATCTGATTAAACCTCCTCTGTTACGAGCATTGACTAATGAAGAGGTAAAACAGTATGTAAACAGAGATTTTAAGATTGTTATGGACTTATAAAAAAATCTATGTCAATCGCAAGCTGTCGAAAGGTACGTTAAGTTTGTGACAGATGCTTCTAGTGAAGTTTATTGTGCCAAAGTGATAGAGATGGTTTCATCTGAATTATATTATTGTAACCTACCTTTTCGCACAAATTTGAATAATAATTCGTAGTGATGGACAAAAATGAGTAACGTTTTGGTACTGAGAAAAATTATGTAAATTTTTATATGACTGAAACTTGTAAATGTTGTAAAAAACACACACACACTTGTAATCAATAAATGGTAGGTTGGTAAGGGTGTGGGTGGAACATGAAATGCAGCCACCTACCCGTGATGAGTTCTAGGTCGTTATGTAAAGCAAAATGAGCGAAGAACTGCACACCCAATGTGATTTTAAAAATACCTCCAAATTTATGATTGGAACTTTATGTCATTCAGCTGCGCGGCCAAAAATAATTGAAATAATAGTGTTACTGAAGCAGGCTTATGCTCGTATTCAAATATAACACTTTTATCTTATTTTTAAATCATAAAGAAAGCTCGCGCGAAAGAATACGAAAATAACTAAGGGCAATGCAGCATTAGTAACTTTCTAATGCGGCTGCACGACCGTTTCATATTTAAATATTAGGATTATTTTACTGTAATTTTTTCTAAACACCTCTAGGTACAGGAATTTAACTATAGTGTCTCAATTTTATTTGTTATAAAATCGTTATAAAATGTAAAAATTTGAAATTTTACTAAAATCGTAAATTTATCACATATTCCATAGCGAAGCGTGAACAAAATACATTATATTCATATAATTTATATTATTTTAAGTCATTTATAAATACTTCTAAAATCGTTAGCGCGATATAGAACTGTAGTCATACCACCCTTACATACCTACAAAAAATATTGAATGTTTATGATTTTCAATGATTATTATCGAACTTTAACGGCAATGCGCGACCAGAAGATATATAACTAATTTTTTTTTATATAATTTTTTCTTGTCTATACCAATGGCATCTTTTGAGAGCTATAGCATTCCGAAATGAAATAATGTATTTTTTCGAACCACCATAATGCACAAGAATCACATTTGTGACAATTAGTTAGTCACATCGTTGCAGGCATGGAACCGTGCTCTTTGTTAGCCAAACAAAATGCAAAACAGCTCAAGCACATCCACCAATACTGCAATGTACGATGACATGTTTAGAGCAGGATTATTATTTCAACTCAGCGAGGTTAGCATTCATCACGTTACCATGAAAAATATAAAGACTACCGGGTTTCTAGAATCATTCTGCCTTTTAAATTTTATGCATGTTCTTTCTCATCATGTGCTTTTCCACTATCTGTAACTATTGCGATCGGAAACCCTCTTGGAATCGAAACTACCATAATATGTTAAAAGCATGTAGCCTATTGATTGATCCATCTTGCATGCATCAAATTAAGTCGCTGTGATTTTAATTCGTATCCTGTAATGTATGTAAACGCATGATTGATGTACATTGTAAGTTGCATCTTACACGGGAATTTAATCTCTCCAGGACACCGTCTGGTGGAATATTGTATTTGGCGTATTGCGTAATTAGTATTTGGAGACAAGTGTACGCATAACTACAGAAATAATTATAAGTGCCTTCAAACAATTTTTTCAAGGAAGAAAGTACCTACAAAATTTTGTTATAAATATTTTTGCTCCGCAATTGGTGGCCATTCATTCTTCCTAGTTACGCTATCATGCGTCTTCAGGCAGATAATACGTTTGCAATATTTTTGTATGTGTACTTTCATCCAGGCTTGTAGATGTAATTGGTAAATTAGTAAAAGCAATGGTCGTCGATTAATGGCCTCCACAACAAAATACTTAAAGAGTGGGACGTTATTTTATAAGACGCCTCGGTAATTTTCGCACCAATGGCTATTAAAAAGCCTCCAAAGATGCTACAAAAAAGGTAAAATGGTTCAATGGAATCATTCACCACCCGGTACTAGATGAAGTGTATGTGTCTCAACTGGTGATTTAATAATTCCGGATATTTTGAAGGCCAGGAGAAAATGTGTTTTATTTCGTTTTTTTCCTGGAAAAATTGGAAACTATTGGAAAACTACTACAAGCATTTCCAAAAGAAATAATAAACGTACTGCTTGAATGATAAGAATAAAAAAACTACCAGATTTAGGTAGAAATTCCTTATCAGAAGACAGTACTGCAAAAACACTATGGCAATAATTGGATTGAATCAATTAGGTAATCCTGTATAGCCATAGGAAAAAAGGGATGAAATAAATCGGCACGTTTTTGCTTGATTTGTGGATGGAGTTCACTCCGAGACCAGAATTAAGATATTTATGGAAAGAGAAACGGATTAGCGAGATAAGACACTCATCCGTAACCTTTATATGGCCTATAGGACATGGGTGAGAGCGACTAATGGGAATATGTCTTGGGGTAAGACCGTCGGTGTTTCTTTGTCTTTTAAAAATGTATGCCGAGGAAATGATAAGAGAGACTTGTGAGTAGATAGATGTGGGAATAAAAGTAGGACAGCTGATTAAGACGGTTAGATTCATGGATGAGGAGGCGTTGCTTAGAGATTGCAAGCTTTGATAGTTCTATTAAAAAAGAAATAGGTATAGAAATTACTGCAAAAATAATTAATATAATATAATAATTAAAGAGATGTTCTTGTAAAAATAAAGGGAAGCTGGTCCTATTGTTTGGTTGACACAAGCAGGAGCAAATAGATTAATTTAATTAATGCGGTAATACGCTTATCAGTAAAAACATTTGAAGGATAACTGCACTAGTGAAAGAAGCGTTCAACAATAGGAGGGAGCGGATGGTGAGAACCTTGTGTAAGGATGTAAGAAATAGACTAACGAATACTTTTAACTGGTGTGTGAGGTAGTGTTGTGCTGAAATGTGGACTGCAGGAAAATGGGACAAAATTAGCCTGCTGGTGTCTGAGATGTAGGTGTGGAGGATAATGGAGAAAGAGCGGTGTACGAAAGGTAAGACAAATGCATGTTTTGGTATGGTGGTTAAGGAGAGTAAACGTCTGGTGGAAATTTTTAGGATAGGGCTGAGTTGGTGGTTGTAACAGGTAATGAGATGCGAAGAGATACTGAACGCCGTGGTGTATGGGAGAATGTTCGTTAAGCAGGAAAATAGGAAGTAAAAGAATGAAATTAATGAATGTTATTAAGAGGTAGGACGTATGACGTTATGAAGAAAAACATTGTTAGGGAGTAAGAGACCTGTATCTGTAATAAACCACAGGATTTTTACTCTCCTTAATTTAAACCTACCTTAACTGGTAAATAGCCCAATGGGATGGGTAATAATGGGATGTTAAACTTTATTAAAAATTTCATGCATGTTCTGTTAGCATGTTAAGCGCTGAAAGGCCCTAATTATTATATTACAATGTAATGTAGTGAAGTTTAAATTAGTATGGTGGCTGTAGGGCTGGATTTTACGCAATAAGTAGCATACTTTTCATATGCAATCAAACTGTTACTCTATGCTATGAGGAAATTACTTCATGCACAGTTCTTCTCCAGTTGGATTTGGCATATGATCGAGGTTTACCTTCCGTTTTGCTTTGATAACTTGGTAACATCAGTTTCGATCTTTTCTCCCTCTTCTTTCCTGTGAGGCTAATATGTACCTTTTGCACTGATCGGTTATAGGTTAAAAATCAAGATCCACGGTAAAGTCAAGCGTAAAGTCCTTTATGCACTGTTATTTTAATTTTTGCCCAAAGTTTCTCGAACTTTTAATACTCTATCCGTTAGCAACCAAATCTGTACTTTCACTTGGATCTGAAAATTAAAGAAATATGCACCAATTCCTTTCCTATTGGTCTGAAGCAACACTTTTATGGGGAACAGACTTGATTCACATTCATGAATGGTTGTGCAGCTATATTGAGATGTAAATGATGATTCGGTGTATTGAAAAAATGATATGGCACCCTATGAGCAACCCAGCCGCCTTTTTTTTGACCAGTTGTTTAATGGCAAGTGCATGAGAGCAATGGAAGAGGCGGACTGCATAATTAGGGGAGACCATTCCTAATCCCTTTTAATGCTCTGTTTTGGATGTGGAAATCTCAAAGGATTCAGGTTCATCAACTTCATCTTAAATCAAAAACACCTTAGCAATTATTTTACCAATGCGTTAAAACCGGAGGAATAGATATGGAGGCTGCTTAAGTATCTAAATATCATAAATATGTACATGTGTTAGCAAATATTGGTAGTTGAAAATGTTTTGAATTTATTATAAATCAAGCAACATGAAATCAGCTTATAATATTTTAATTGGAGAGTACCCAAGCATTGTGCTAGTGTACAATGCGTTGTTTTGCTCAACAACTTAATTTACTGTTGAGTAACATCATGGGAATGGCATTAATATATAAATTATTCAATGAATAAAAGAAAAGTGTCAAGTCCTCATTTAGAAACATGTTGCACCATTAAGGATGGGTGGGCAGCTAGATATTAATATTTCTGCTTGGGGAATGGAAGATGGGTGGAGAGAAATAAGTCGTCGGCATTGACCTAATCGAATAGTTAGGCGCTTTCAGGGGGCGTGGCAGTCATTGAGCCCAAAGTTTTGCATCCCATATGAAAGACATATTGCAGTATTTGAAGTGCTATTAACAAAATACAGAAGTGGGGATTGGAACTTTGCTGAAAAAACTTATCATAGTCATGATTTGAACCTCTGACCTACGGAATGTAGATTCAATGCTCTAGCCACCCTACCGACCTACTTTAAATGTCAATAATGTGAAAAAACTAATGCCACTCTTGTTGTATTCCAGACAAATGAACACAAAAAGTTAGGGAAATGCTACAAGCTTCAATGATTCAAATGAAACTAGATGTAATGACTCTTTTATCATCTTTCAAAGTCATCAAAATGGGAAAGAAATATTTAAACAATTTAGGTTTATTTTTTGCCTTCACCTTAACAGATTAAAAGATGAGTGAAATATTAATAAATTCTCTTTATTCTCATCCACAAATAGTATTGAGTAACAATTGTTTCTGGATAAATATGAAATATTTCTTGCTTCAAACAAAAAAATATCGAATGTTTCTGCTACGCATATTGAACAAATTAGCCACATATCTTATTTCTGCAACCAGTCATAACAGCAAAAAATTTAACTCCACCCAGAGCTTGGAGAAAGAAAAATTATCTCGCGTATCTACTTTTAACAAATATTTTCAATGAATTAGTGCTCTTTGGGAAGTATAAGCCTAAACGATAAATGGACTGCATCAGCCAGGTTGGCAACGTGTTCGCCCTACGGCCCTAATCTTATGGTCGTGGATTCCAATCCAGCCTGGGGAATGAACGTTGGCATTGTATTACGATTAACGTCTTTTAATGAATGGGATACAACGTTAGATGCCAGAGCCATTTAAAAACCCATGTCAAATGCCACACAAATGGTAAAAAACCATTATGGATCAACTGGCCGTAAGCCATTCTTAAGGCAGTGCTAAACTCCCGTACTCTTAGTGTTACTACAGAGAAAATATTCAGCCAAGAACTATGAAACCGGGCCCAAGTGTATATCAAAATGAAAGAAAATCGATTACGAGGCTGGTAAAAATTTACCTTGCCGCTATTCGAGTGTTGATCTACAACTCGTTTCTTTTTCTTTTTAGCGGAATTCTACTTGCGTATTTTTACCTTTGAATTCCGTGATAGTTTTTCCTTTCTGTTTAAAGTGGCGTGTCCGAGGAACGTGGCCCAGTGGTCGATGCGCGCAAACATTCTCCACTTCAAAACACCCTCTTCCTCCGCGTAGCCCCCCTGCCGTGGCCCTGGCTCGTCACAAACCCCCCTCCTTCTACAGCAGCGCCACTCGAGAGAGTGCGGTCGACGCTTCACTCATCCCCAGGCAAGCAACGGAGAGAGAGAGCCACCTTCCCATCATTCTCCACTCCGGTGTTTTCCCCTCGCGCGACCCTTGACATGTTTCTTGTCTTGACTCCGCACGCGAAGGACGGACAAGCGAAAGGAGTTGTAAGGGATCCACATCCTCTCTCACCTTCCTCCTTCTCTCTACCTCTCTGTTGTTTCCCCCTCTACGCCCCCACACCTCTTATTCCTCCCCCTCCCCCTTCTTTCCCTTACCTTCCCTTTCCTTTCCCCCCCCACCCCGCGCACCACGTTATTGAGTACGCAACTTCGTTAAAAATGGCGACTTCATTACAGCGCGTTGGTCACCATCCCCTCTCACGCTCTCTACTTTGAAGGGAGCACGGAGATAATTAGGCAACGTTGAATTTTTACCGGGATGCTTGTTCATTGACGGCACACGCTATATATGTTTCTCTCTCACTCACACTGCATAATACCATGATGAATTATTCGATATCATGATTTATAAAGTTGTCCTTTTATTTAAAGCAGGGAATTTTCGTTTCGGAATGAAATAAATTAGCAGGTATCCAATTTTTTATATTATTTATAGGTTTATTGTGACCGGTTTTGATGTATTTACATCATCGTCAAGCGCGGTTTTATTACTAAACAAATAATACTAACGTATTTAAAGATGGTTGTTAGGGAGTGAAAAAAGAAGGGCGGAAGCAGTCTCGCCAAGTTCAGTGCGCTTTCATTGTTTTTTGGTTAATTTTTTTGAAGCCGTTCCATAGGTGGCATTAGTGACGATTCTGAGGCACATTGTCACTTTGTTTACAAATGGCGGCTTGTGGGGATCTCTAATTATTTTGTATGTAAACATATTGATTAATTGACTGAAAATGTTTAAAACATCTTGCTTCGTTACTGAATGCTCCACAGGGTATTCCGCAACCGTAAGAAAGAACAACATTTTAGGCGTGAAGAACAGAAGCTTGTTTATGCACACGTTACGTGTTCACGTTACAATGTAACTTAGTTATTAAGTTTCCTCTTTCACACAAACACAACATACTCGACATTACACTCTTCCCATGTCAAGGGCGCCACTTGTCAATTGACCGGTAGGGGTGAGTCTAGCACTCACCGGAACGGTATCATCTACGCGCCTTCGGCGCGATCAGAACTGTTGTTGATACCGTATAGTAAGGCATGGTTGATGCTAATGATTACCTATGTATGATTTGCAGACATCTTATTATTTTGACTGATTTTCGTTTTTTTCTCAATGTGACATAATTTTTTATTGATGCGATTATTGAAAGTATGTATTACCGAATTCAAGTTCTCTTGAATTACGCTCATTACCCATACTGACGCATTTGATTTTTATTTGTAGTCGTGATCGTTCTAACATTATAATTTAACGAATAAAACCGTAACCGTAAATTTATTCCTAACTAGCCGTAATTTCCCTGAGTTTGAAATTCAAAAAACCGAAAATACGTGTGATACGAGGGGGTACCCAAAAGAAACCGAACTGATGTTGTGGTGGGCGGAGTTTTTGAAGTACCCTGTTAAGCCGCTAGGGGCATATAGAGCTACCATTTCTGAGTCAGCAAGTCAAGCGTTGTTGCTAAGAAACGTTCTGTTTTGTTTATAGGCATTTGTTAGCAAAATTTGTTTTGTGTGCTCGTCGTTTTTACAATGCCTGATTATCATGAACAGCGGGCGGCCGTAAATTTTAGCTTCTTGCTCGGAAAAACTGGCACAGAAACACTTGAAATGCTAAACACGGCCTACAAGGATGATGCAATTGGAAATACTCAAGTGTTTGAGTGGTTTTCCCGTTTCAAAATAGCTGAAATATCAATTGATGACAAACCTCGCTCGGGTAGTCCTTCCACGGCCCGAATTGATGAAAATTCGGAAAAAATTCGCGAAATCGTCCTGGAAGATCGGCGAAGGACAATTGAAGAAATTGTGGCGCCCTTTGGAGTGACTTGGAGTTCAGTACAGCGAATTTTAACGGAAGATTTGAAGATGAAAACGGTGGCTGCCAAATTCGTGCCTCGACTGCTGACTGCTGAACAAAAACAAGGTCGTGTGGAAGCATGCTGTGCTTTGAAAGAAGAGTTTCGAAATTACACACACTTTTTTTCCAAGGTTATCACAGGTGATGAATCATGGTGCTACGGCTACGATCCTGAAACGAAACAGCAATCAAGCCAGTGGAAGTCTTCAAGTTCACCTCGCCCCAAAAAAGCTCGTCAAGTGAAATCAAATGTCAAAACAATGCTGATTTGTTTTTTCGATGTGAGAGGAGTCGTCAATACAGAGTTTGTTCAGCAGAGCCAGACAGAATACAGGCTTTCTACCTGGAAGTTTTGAAAAGATTGCGAAACAGTTTGCGGCGGAAGAGGCCTGATTTGTGGTGGTTGGGCGACTGGTTTTTCCACCATGATAACACCCTGCTCACACAGCCCTGTCTGTGCGCCAATTTTTGAGTAAAAATGGCATGACCCCTGTGCCCCATCCCCCCTATTCACCCGATCTTGCCCCCTGTGACTTTTTTTTATTTCCCCGAATGAAAAGAGACATGAAAGGAAAGCGTTTTACCGACGTAGCTGAGGTGAAGAAAAAAAACAACGGAGGCGCTGTCGGGCATGTAAATGCACGTATTTATTTTGGGTACCCCCTCGTACATCTGATTCAAGTGACTCACTCATGATAGTGACGCCGCGGTTGGCAGCTTCAAAAAAGGTATCACGGCGAAGTTGGGAGTCTGCTATCCTTAAATTCTAGTACCCATGGGTGGAAGTATTGACGGAAAGGCTGAAGCTTCAATTGAGGGAATCTAGTGAAGAGTAATGTGGAGTGGGAATGAATTATGTTTTCTTTCATAAGCGGAGTTTGACCAAGCCTGTGTTGAATTTTTTCAATAATTATTTAATCATTTTCATTTCATTTATTTTTGGTGCTCTTAATAAATTTATGTTCCATCAGGTATAAGGGCCTGTCGACGGGACATGCGTAGCAATCAATACACCAAAATAACTAATGGACAAGTAAAGAATATGCAGCTGAAGCTCATTATATTTGCCTAGGTACACGGAATTGATTCACACAATCAACTGCGTTATTGGAACTCAATGTTCCATGGACGTTGTGATATCATTAGGTCTTACGAGAATAAATGTCAAATTGGGATTTTCCTGAACACCCTTTCCACCCCGTGGGTACAAAATACCTCGAAATGATCGATTACTGACCAAACGCCCTTTACAGCTAAATGCGTTCTTTCTTCATTTCCTCTCACATGTGTTTTGATGGGAATAGGCTGTAAACTGAATTTTTGCGTGAAACTTCGTTATTTTTTCTTGATTTTTCACCTACAACCATTGTGCCAATTAGGCTTCGGGCATCGACTAGCAGTAGAAACGTTTTCCGGATTAAATGCTGACTCCAGCGTACATTTTTCTGTTCACACAACCCCGTATTCCATTTAAATGTACAATGGTCCTTTAAAGGTTTTTGATAGATAGGTAGATGAATAGACAATTTTATTATTCTAGGGGATGCCCTGTAAGAACAAGTACATATAAATTAAATTCTTGCTCGGATTTTAACGTAATATTTTTCCAGATATACAGAAAAAGGTTATAAGTACATTATAATTAACAAAATGTAGGAGTACAGAATAGTCTTTTGCCAAATACAAAAGCAATCATAATTGGAATGGACCTATGCCATACCAACTCCAGCGTACATTTTTCTGTGAGTACGGCTGGTGGACCTCGGATTCCAGTGCGTATTTAAATGTACGATAGCCATTTTACGTTAGTAGATAGATTCAAAAGATAACTTTGGTTAGTAGATGGATTCAAAAGATAACTAAGGTTAGTAGATATATTCAGACAATGCCATTTGTTTCATCCATAGCATAGCCAGACTGCTTTTGAGGAGATCTTTTCTATGGCGCCAAAATCACTGTGCATTTCATCGGAGTCGCGTGATGTAGTGTGAGGAAATTTTCGCCCTCTGACCCAAAATACTCAACAGCCGCCTGGATGCCTCTTACCACCACCTCAACCATGCGTGGCATCAACTCATCAACATCGCAGAGCTACACGCTATCAAACGACACCACCGGCGTGGATCACGGATCTCCATAACGCATGTACTCGCGTTATCGTTATTTTTAAGTTTCTCCCGAACGAGAAAAAATCAATAGTTTTAATTGATGGAATGCCGTCTTGAATCAGTGTCTGCAAAAATTACCTTTCTAGAGCAGTTTGCGTTAAAGATAGCGATAACGAAATGGCGAAAGAACGAACCGTGATACAAACATAGATCTTCCAATTGCGAAGCAGGTGTTAAACTGGCTAACACTCCTGACCGGCAATTGGGAGATCCGGGCTCAAATCCTGGTCAAGTGAAATGACTCTTTCGGCTTTCACCCCTTTTGGTACATATCTTTGCACCTTTACGCGTGATTGCGATCCACATCATTTGTGCAACCAAAATGATTGGAAAACTCCAGATCGATGTTTGCTTATGATGACTGACTGTGGCGACCAATTTGGAAGAAACATTTAACAAAAATGAAACACACGAGATACTTTAGGGGAAAATATATTGTATGATCTTATATTAGCGTCTGGTTTACGGTTTTCCAATCACATACATGATGATTACTTAGGTGCAAACATAGCTACAAATAAAAAAAATCCCATTTGACCGGCTATTTTTTTCTTTAAGAACAATTGGTATCAACTACTAATTTTAAATTATTTATTATTAATATTAACCGTATATTGAATGAAGAAATGGGAATGGAACAACGTTACATAACTTATTCAGTCATGATATCCGACTATCAGGCTAATTTCTAAGACGTATCCGCGGCAGCAAAATAGCGTATAAGTCGAGTCCATTTACTTTGGGTGGTGTTCGGCCTTTCGGGGTGAAGTAAAAGCGGGAGAGGGGTGAGAGATAACCAACTGGACGACCGAGAGGGAGGGGCGATCATCGGGAGGCCCAGCGCTGAACGGGGAGAGATAAAAAGTAGAGCAGTCGAGGTGTTTATGCTTTTATTTTTATCAAGCCTCCGCGGGCCAGCACCACCCGGTGGCGTCCTTGGGCGCCCCCCCGCTCTAATTCCCAGGTATTTTTTTCAACTCACGAAGTGGCAGGATGATAAACATAAAAGTAGTTGCCCCTTTACATAATTGTGTCCTCGTGGCTGTAAAGATTTCAGATAAGCCTGACGACCTTAATTAAAGCCCCGCACGTTGGATAAATTTTCACGCCGCATTTCGGAGGCATCCGGTCCGTCGATGAAGACGGGCGATTTCGTTTTTTTCATGCTATCCGTCCTCGTGCACAGCCTTCTTTTCCCAGAATTTGATGCGATAAAAAGCGTACGAAAGGGTTAGAGTTTTAGGGAAGGGTTCTTCATTAACATGATTAAATTTATTATAGTTAATGATGAAAATCAGAAAATTCATAAATTGTCCATATCGCAATTCACACGAATTCTCTGCAACGGTTGCATTGTTTTCCGAAATACTTCACTTATTCTGTGTGAGCTGTTCACGGACGTCGAGCTATTTGATTCCAAATTTTCATAACCCAGTGGTGATAGACCAGAAGACATGCATGAAATAATTCAAGAGTAGTCCACGACTGAGTTATCCTGAGCATACAACCGCAGAACGTTCATTGAATGTTCATGTGTGAACTACTCATTAAAGACTGTTCACAGATCGTTCGTTCCCAGTCCACAAAGTATTATTAAAAATGCTCTCTGGTTGAACATTTAAAGAACATCTTGAAACCATGTCTATTTCATCTGACTAACGACACTGTTCATTCCACATTTTAGAAGCATTCGTGGTGATATTTAGTTTCTACAAAACTCTAATGGTAATGTCAAAATATTTTTTTTATTTAATTTTGACTTGTATTGCCGGCTTTGGACTTAATGCGGAGTCAGTAATGCTGTATGTGATCCAGAAATATGCATGGTGCGTGCGGCGTGTTGAATTTTGTCCTGTGATTTGATTTCCATATATACTTGGTCCGCCGGCCCCAGTGTCGGTGGGGTTAAGTCCACGCTTGCTAATCCGAGACTCGCGGGTTTGAGTCCCGCCTGGGTAGGTTTTTCACAGAGAAGAGTTTCACCCTGGACTTGTACTACCTAATTAGTTATTGTGAAGTCTGATGTTTTCCCGGCGTTTAGCGCCATGGAAGGCTATTCGGGTTTCCCACCGGGTCACTCCTCTCATCACTGCCGACGTTTCGGAATTCGAGTCGAGATCCATCCTCGGGGCTGATCATTACTACTTTACTATGTTACTTAGCATAATTACTATCACTTCACACTTGCCAGAATACAGTTATCGTGATTGGATGGTATTCTCTCCAACTATCAGGGAATCTACACTTAAATATTAGTTCTCACAGTTACATTGACGCACGGAAGTGCCAGGTACATAACACTTACCTGTTCGAGTTCCTTAATTCAAATTAGTAGTGAGTATAGGTATTTATAGTCATATCATAGGTAGGCATGTTATAACAGTAGTATTTTTCCGATAGGTAGGAGGAGTTATGACGAATCTATGGTATAGGTAGACATTGTGATTCCATGATCGTAGCCTCTGGAGATAAAAAAATATTTTCGTTTAGAAAATCACCTACGTTGAACATTCTTTGAACAAACTATTAAGTATTACAATGAAAACTGTTTTTACTGTCTATGAGTGCCATTTTAACGTTCAATAAATGATATTTTCTCGTTTTCTCGGTCCTTATTGAATGATCTTTTCTCGTTTTAGTAGTTTTCACGGAAACATCTTTGGCTATCTTTTGGACCATAAATTCCCTACTGGGAATTATATCAAGCAATAACTAGCAATATGAATTCTCTCTTCGTATATTGGAATGATATAACGGATTTCCGTCTGTATAGTGACCCCCTCTTCGGCGTGCACAGATGCCTCTCTGCTTGTTTCCTTGGAAACGAGGCCCTCTCGCACTTCCCCTGCATGCCCACCCACACCAACCAAAACGCGAAGACAAGAGTGTGGAGGCACCACTATGCCCTTAATCATCTCATTTGGCTACATTGAGACTCTGCCCCGTATTATTCCCAACTCTCGTCACCCAAGAAATCTCAAGGCATCTTGCTCGAGAAACTAAATCCTGTATGGTGAGAGCACAATATTCCCGAAAGGCGTCGTGATTGAGGCATTGAATTCTCTCTCTCGCTTTTCCTAAAGATCTAGTCAAGGGAGGAAATACTCGATGTTTATCCACGGATAGCGTCGAAAGTTGATTTAATTGTGAGCGAATAATCATTACCCCCTCTTGGCATAATTTCTCGTTGAATCCAATATCTAAATGAAACCGGAGCGTGTACGTTGCTTAGGTCGTGTAAACGTAGCTGTGTGCGAGAAGTAGACGAAGCATGAAAACAACTCCACGGCTTCTGAGGGTGTAGTGGGAAGAAAGGAGCGAATAAATGAGCAGTGTTTGTTAAAATACGTGAGATTCATGTAGAATATACGCTGAAATGAAAATTCAAATTTCATTCAAATCCAATTGTCTTATAAAGCATTCCGTCTTCCTTGCCAATCCTAAGATTAAATCATAGATGATGATACTCGCTTTTTATAAGATAAAAAACCTTTAATCAAAGGTCTTAAGGAAGCATGAGCTCTAAACTTCCAAAATGTCGAACACATTTTGTGAGCTCCTTCTATAAGACCAACGACTTTGAGCGATAGTTTAATTGAATTTCATATGTTTTAAAAATAGCTATTTCATAACCGAATATTACTTAATCCATTTCCTTTGTTTTTTGTATGAAGTGGGAGAATTGTTTTCATCAGTATGCAGGTGTGTTCTAAATGACCGTTTGCCGTCAGTTCGACATGCCGTTATCTTTCAGACCTATGTTCAAACACAGCAGGAACTATTTTGTGCATTTATCGTTTATTAAATCGTGCGGACAACTATGAATACATATGAAAATCATAAAGCATATGAATGGAGAGTGCTTAGAAGAGCATTTGTTTCTATACGTAGAGAAAAATGAATGAGTTAAACAATAAGACATGAGTGCAAAATATAAAAGCCTCATTTTCTTCCTTATTCAAAATTCATTGAGATTGGGAAGAGGAATCAATTCCATTTGGTTACCTCAGATAGGTTATCGACACAAAGAGAAGAAAATGAGATTAAATTGATAAATAGGTAGAAAAATTCGTGTCGCACATGTAAGAGCTTTCCTTATCCCACCTACTACCCATCCAATTAAGTTATAAGAAAAATGAGTCCAAGTAAGAAAACTTACGAAAACACGAAAAATAACATGAAAAGATAATAATTACCAAGCAGAAATATGCACCCAAAAGACATATTTCAAGACAAAATAAAAATAAATGTTTCCTCCATTAAGGAAATTAAAAATCGTAATAGTAAGTTAAATTGGAGTAGAACAATGTATTTCTGCTTACAGTTAAATTTTTCATAGAATATTTAATTTAAATCGTAGAATTTCCATAGACCCATACAATTGAAAATTATTTCCATTCCATTTTATTTCCATATCTGAAGCACGCTTATCAAATAGCATATATAATATTTGACAAAACTTCTCTTTCCCTCACTCGATATGATGAAAAAAATATTATTGCAACGAGCTATGGTTTCTGCATGTGTTGTGATTGCCTTGAGTCAAATATAAAAACACACAAGAACTTTGCAGTTTGCCTGAGGAACATAATGATTCAATAATAATAATACTTAGCAAATATGTAATCGCTGATATTTATGGTTTGATAATGATTAAATGCAATCCACAGCTGCCGTATGCTTGAAAATAGCGTACGTGAGTAGGTGACAGAGTTTGATGTCACTCACCAGTGGAGAGATTTAGACCAGTGTCGGTGAGCAAAGCGTGGTTGAGTAGCGCAGATGTCCGTACCGAAGAACTCCCTTAGTGGACCGACCTCCCATTGGAGACCCCCTCGGCCGGTTGGTGTGTTTCTCTTCCTTTCATCTCGCTCTTTAACTGTGAGTTCGACCAAGATTTGCAACCCGCGAGTGATAGAAATCATTAAAGCCATGTGTTATTACGTTGGTGGTATTACGTAGGTGAAATTATTTCAGTCTTTCATAATTATCCAGCAACGAGTAAAGGAGTTTCAAGGAACGTCAATCAGGTTCATTCCTGCGTAGAATATGTATTAATAAAAAGAGATATATTTATAACTCACCCTGGAGGTGTATGGCCGATTATAAAAGTAGTTAATAAAGTAGGCGATGGCAAACATTGAAAAGAATTACATTAACACATTCCTAATCGTAGTCAAACAAAACTGTTATGCTTCTAATTGTATTCTAGAAGAATGCCATGTATGATAGTAGTTGAATATTTTCTTGATAGAGACTTTCAGAATTCATTTGTTTGGAAATAATTAGCATCCATGTTTGCAAGAGAAAAAGTGACGTGAGTGTTAAGATAATGGCATTAAAAACTGAAACCATGGTCTGTATATATTAAACCAGCGTTAGAGCAATATTATTTTTCTACTAATATCGTCATCAGTAATTATCAATCCGAAGATTAGTTTGCAACATCTCTCCAATCCTTTCTCCTCTCTGCCAACCACTTCATTCCTGTGTATATTAATATTCACTTTCCTTAGTTTGCCTGATGTATTCCATTAATATTTTCAATAGGCTAATGTGTCTCACTGTCGAAAACGTCCAAAATGTTTGTGTTTACTTCTCCACTTAATTTTCATTAGTGTATTCAATAGTTTTGTATCTCCAACTCTTCAAAATACGTCTTTGTCGATGACTCTATCGGTCTATTTGATCTTAATTTTTACCATAACTCTCTTTTCAGGTGATTACAGAAAAATATTGGACTCAAAAGTCAGATCCAAAGATATTCCATGCAAAAATAAGCGTCCATCGCGGCTAACAGAATCCCATGCTTGATTCGTATCTATGACGTGGTAGATCTCGCATATGCGTTAAAGCAGGGTTTCTCAAACCTTTCTTCCGGTGGAATACTTCGTGAATTCTTATAGATTATCGGAACACCCTGTCTATCTTTTTAGTGTAGGTCAAACATATCTGAATTTCTGGATCCGTTGCAGCATATAAAATCATTCCAGGTTTTTAAGGATTTAATTTTCCACGGAGCAACGGTGTTCGGCGGAACTTAGTTTGGGAAACCATGCGTTAGAGAAAGTGGAATGAGTGGACTTGTAGTACCTAATTAGTTACTGTAAACTCTGATGTTTCCCCGGTGTATAGCGTCATGGAAAGCTATTACGTGATCTATTAAAGCTATTATACGAGTATAAGTAAACCAGGTTTTGCCACCGGGTCACTCCTCTCATCGCTGCCAACGTTTCGGAACTCGAGTCAAGATCTATCCTCAGGACTGATCATTACTACATCACATAGCATAATTATTGACATTTCACACCGCTTAATGTGTCCGTCATAATTTTGTTCTGTGCATGAAGTAGTATCTCGTAGAATTCATAAATTAATAGAATTAGTAATATAAACCACTAGATGTCTCTTTAGCACATTGAATGACCCCTATGAGTAATGAGCCGTCGAGCATGTAATCTATCTTAACGCATATCATCATTGAATAACCTTCCCAGTGTTTTTGCGAAGGTCCGCAAAAAGATCTGACAGCGAGAAATACACAATATTTGAAAATGTTTCGTTTTCAGGGTCGCGGGTTCAAATCCCGCCTGTTTAGGATTCACTCCTTCCTTAGCATGGTTGTGTGCGTTTACCCGTTGTTGCCTACCAAAAAACCTGATTTAGAGGCCCCTTAAGGCTGTTTTCAAAATGATTTAAATGAAAAATAAATAAAATAATGAATATGACTTGATGCTTCAGTGCTCATGGTAGTGAAACATGCATTGATGGAGCAGGCTATTGAGCAACCCACCGCTAAAAGAGGGGTATTGAAAGACGTTAATTTTGGAAATGAACCTCTAGCTCAGGATACCACTCAATTCATGCCCATGGTTCAAATGACTAGATAATGAGGCCGCGAAAATCGAAGTTGAATCCAAGTGAGAAAAAACAGATGGGATGAAGCGAAGAGTTAAGACTTCATAAAGGCGCCTTCAGAGGTGTTCAAACGTTCCGAGGGTCTTACGTGCTTTAATAGCAAGGATTTCAATTTCATCGGTAGTAGCTGATATTAAGCTCCAAGGCCTGGCATACTCACACAAACACACGCACGCACTGCGTGACCCTAGAGAGGGTATGGGGTAGGTGGGGTGACGATCCAGGAGGGTGGGTTAGTTCGAAGGGGGTGTAGCTGGGTGTGGAAGGGAAGGGGTGGAGAAGGAGCCATCGAAGGGGATGAAGCCAACGGGGACTTTCATCGCATGGATTAAGAGGATTAAAAGTCGCTCTGGTGTTACGAGAGTAGCAGCAGCTTGAATTTAACGTGAGGCGCCGCTAAGAATATTTAAAGCCAAGATGAAAATGAAACGCGGGGAAACCACCATCCGACCTTCGTCACAACGCAGCTGTGTGTGGCACGCTGAAAATTTCTGTGGTATGGTACGCGGGCGGAAATTGAGTGTGAGACCAAAACACCATATACTAATTCAGTACGTACTGCATGAATAGGTACGCGTGAAGAACGCTGACTCCAAAAATTGGCGAGGACGAAAACGAGTTTTGGAAGTACCGAATTCTAGTCAATACTCTAAGCATATTTTTAGAGCTTTTCTTCCATAGATTCACTTTTTGTCTACAAAAAATTATTAAGTCGAAGAAATTTTTTGATTGCGTTGAATTTAGTACAAATTCTATATAATTTCTACTTATTAATTGAACTAAAGTATGCATAAGTTTGAAAATATTTTAGTTTACATATTGGGTATTTCATAACCGGTAAAATGATTACGTTGAAGTTTTGAAACTAGGTAGATGGTAGCACTGAGAAGGGCATAAGCTACATAAGAGGAGCCCAAGGCTGCCACAAGTCCTAAATGGTGCCTACGATGGTTTTAGAAAGGTGAATAGCTGGGGTGTCGCACATATTTGTCCAATTAACTTTTGAAGGGCTAATGGTCCCTTGTGGCATAAATGCTCAAATGTAAGAGTAGGACTCTAGTCAGCCCTGGTGCTAAAAAAAATGAGTGCCACAATTTCGTATTTCACAATCTTGGTATTTTTCATGCCAGAAGATGAAAACATTAGGACGGAGTAAGCATTAATATATCTATGAAAGGTTCCCTGGACCACAAAAAAGCCCTCAGGTGGTTGTAGAATGTTGCCTAACTAGGATGCTGCACACTTCTGGTGATGAATCACCCATTTGGAAGAGATATGGAGGTCCGTTAGCATATATTTAAGGGTAGGATCCTTATCGGCTCCAGGGGCCCGTTTTAAATTTTGATTTAGCATTGTAATTATCATGAGATATTCATCGTAATTAATGATGCAAGCCTCTAGATTTATATGGACGGTTTTTTTACTAGTTGTGGCAACTAAGGTCATTCTTTATCTAGAAATGTTCAGCTATAGACAGTTCTTTTCTATTTATAATGTGTGTAAATAATACAGAAATTACCATGCAACGCCTACTGTGAGAAGTTAGGTAATTATTTAATAAAGTTTTAAAAGGAGAAACCATTTTTAGTCAAATAAATTCCTTTAAAAATATCCTTGTTTGCGGAAAAGTCATAGCGTACAATAATCCGACAGTGGACCTGTGTTTGATGCACCTCGGTGTGATAAAATGAGCAAAATAATCTGATTCTCTGCAACCTAATGGGTATCCCAAAAATTTGTAAGTCCCCACAATTTTCTAGATAGAAGAGTGGCCTGAAATATTTCTGTACCTGTTTACTCTTCTTTCCATTTATGGCTATCGTGAGAGTAAATCTTTTCGCGTTATGAAATGAAAGCGTAACTGCTATCGATATAAATAATGTTTTACCGTACGTGATGATCTCCCTCTGAATGTGGCATTCCTGGAATTGGAGAAAGATTTTGACATTGTTGATTGTAACAAAATGTTCAGGTTGTTGGAAATACTCTGAATGATTACAACGTTGGAATAATAATAATATAACAACTAAACAAGAAGGTAGTCGGTAAAATACGAATGAAAGCAGGAAGAAAAATTGAAGCTAAAATTAAAAAAGGAGTTAGACAAGGAAGACAATATTAAAAATGGAGTCCTGTCATCTGAAATTTTCAAAATATACATCAATGATGGAAATAAGAAAATTACAAGAAATGGGATTGATCGGAAATGTAACTGGAGAAAAAACACGCTCCTCTTTTCAGATGTCATCACAATCATAGAAAAAATTGTGCTGATCGTTAAAGAACACATATCACAAATGGACCAAGTTCTAGAAGAATATGACATGAAATAAAACAAGAAGAAGACCAAAATCATTGAATGAGGAAGAGAGTTGCTGAATGCTGATGTCACGATGAGAGGATAGAAATAAGAGAAAGTGGCTTCCTTTATTTCCCTCGTAAGTACTATCACTTGAAACGGAAGAAGTACAAGGAGAATAAAGCGTAGAATAGCTCAAAATAAAAAAATCCTAAAAGGAAGGCTAAAGGATAAATACTTGGAACAAAAAAAACGTGATGCATGTAGAAAGAACCAACCGGGAGTAAGGGAACCAGCATTAAAAAGGGAAGGATTAAGTGTTGTCGGCAACCAATCTTAGGATTGAACGACAAATGACATGATGACTGAACTTCCCCATTCCTCCGCAACCCATATACTTACTGCGCTCTTCAACGCCTTCAACTGTCTCTCTTCCTCAGTGCTTCTATGTTTCTTTTCTCAATATGCTTTGAAGAACGTTACGACTCCCTATCTCACTCGCCGCTCGGATTTTTAGTTTACTTTCATGCAAACTATTCCTGCGTATGCTTGTCAATGAAACCACAATTCGTGACTTTTTTAAACTTTCCCAAAACACCGAAATGATATGTTATAAATCAGAGATATTTCTAAAGATATCTGTTATCCAGAGGGCAAAATCTGATACATTTGACGAAGGCACATGTTAAAGGGCCATGTGTATTGATTAAATAAAATTATTAAATTTTGATAAATTGAAAACACCATTCTTTTACTAAAATAGTTTCTCCAAAAACCATTACCATTTATATTCCTTACATTCCCAATCTAGCATATTAGTCCTGTGGCAAGAAAAATGACTAGATGAGTCATAATTAAGTCACTCACAACTATTGACGCGATGCCTCCCTGTGCCTTACAGCACTGAATATCTTAGAAAGAGATTCCGCTATTACACTCAGTAACTCACTTTCACTACTGTAGAATTTGATTTTTATATTATTTACTCTGCTGTTTCTCCGCAACAGCAATATGTTTAAACAGATACGATTCATAAGACTAGAGCCCTTTAGTAAGTAACGTCCAAGTGATGACCATTAGAGTAATCGTCAGCTACTACCAATCTGGAGATATGTTTCGTCCAAGTTTCCCACTCCTCTCTCCAACCAGCTTACTATTCCTATGGATTAGTCGCAATATTTTATGATTTTTAATTTTTGACAACTTTTTACTGGCATAAATAAGTCTCCAAACGGAAATCTATCAGTAAATTTCAACTTAATCTCGTAGCTTCCGTTTTCGATGATTAACAATGATCACGAACTGATAGGGCATATATTTATTTTCCATTGAGGGAAAGAGGGCTTCTGAACAGCATCATCTGTTGTTATATTTTCTTCTTTATCATGCTCAGACATAATTATTTTTAAACTTGGCACATTCCCAGTGAAAATGTGGTGAAATGCTGAGGGATAGAGGACATATCCTAATTAAGCAATCAGCATTAATGACGTTGCGGTGATATTCAAATGGAATAGAAGATAGGGCATCTTCATCAGTGGTTATCAATCCAAAGACAAGCCAGAATCTATTCCACTCCCATAGAAGATAAGTGGCATATATTATCTGGTTTTATGTCCCTCATGACTTGGTTTAAGTATTGTATTCTTGGTCTATCTCGATAATTCTTCCAATATATGTCTTCTAACAGTTGTATTTACTAAAACCTATTGTCTCACCGATGCGTCAACTACCTATCATGCACTTGATTTTTCATTTAACGTATTTTCCTCCTACTCTTCGTATGTCTATTTGGCAATTTTTTTTCGTCCATTTGATTTTCATAATTTTCCGATAACACATCATTTCCTTTGCTTCCTTCCATTTTTTCGACTGAATTATCTTCCAATTTCCCTCCCATGCTTCAAATATATGCTTCAATGAAACGTTTCCTCATTCCAATCTTGTGTGGCTGACTATTCGAATTAGAGTTTGGAATTCCGACTATAAGTTTTTTTAGAATTATTTTCATTAGCGTATTGCTCTTCCATCCACCGCATGTGCTGCAACTGCATGTTAGCAGTTGCGGTCAAGGGTTCAATTGAGTGCCGAAGAAAGATTGTTTCCTGGGTCCAAGGGTAAGAACGAGTGGGAGAAGGAAATATATCACGGTTGACTAAGCCGTCTTTGAACTTTGATTGTGAATGTTGCAAAGAAACAAATGGCTTAATTATGTTTACGAGTTCACCTCTTCTGGCTCATCAAATTTGTCTGTCATTTAGGAGGAGTAAGGCGATGGAAGGCTATCGTCTATACCTGGCTAAAACTAGTGTGGTCTGAATTTTTCAAGTTAATTAATTTTTGCATGCAATCTCTTAAACACAATTGTTGCCCGTTCCAGTCCTAGATAACAATTTTCCCTACAGTTTCCGAAAATAGTACCCGAATACCTTTTTTGATTTAAAACAGTCCAGTTTTTTTTTAAATGTTGCAAATAAAAAAATGTCTTAATGTTACTCTATGTTTACGAGTTCACCTCTTCTGGCTCATTAAATTTGTCTGTCATTTAGGAGGAGTAAGGCGCTGGAAAGCTATCTTCTGTACCTGGCTAAAACTAGTGTAGTCAGAATTTTTCAAGTTAACTAATTTTTGCATGCAATCTCTTAAACACAATCGATGCCCGTTCCAGTCCTAGCTAACTGTTTTCCCTACAGTTTCCGAAAATAGTACCCGCATTACTTTTTTTGATTTAAAACACTCCAGTTTTTTTTCAACATTTATTAGTGAGCGTTTTTGGACTAAAAAGAAGATGCGTGGAAAATGCCACTGTAACACTTTTTGCTGTTTCAGAGATATCGTGATCAGCAAGTGAGTCTGTGGCATTTCCCTTTTACATGTGTAAATAGCTTTGCGTATACATGATCAGCCGCGCCAGCATCATATCAGGGAGGAATGAAAGAAAATCCGTTTCGATTGATGGAGACACGTCTATCTAGTTGGCTGCGCATCAACTCAATCGAAATGCATACACGCTCCACAAATGGCGAAAGAACGACCAAAATAGAGAAAAAAACATCGAACTCCTCATTGCTATTCCTTCTTCTTCTTCGTCCCGACTCATTGGTACAAAAAACACGCGCGGCCCCTCCCTCTTCTCTTCGCTCACGGTCCGCACAAAAGACGTTTCGATTTCTTTTTCGTATCGGAGGACAAGCCGCCCAGCTTACATTCACTATGGTATCCACTTACCAACCATTCCAAACCACCTCTTGGCCCATCCCACTCATTCTCCTCCCAGTCCCAACCCTCGTACACCCTGCTACATACTGCCGCCGCCGCGACGCATCAAATTTTTACGATACAGCGCGTAATCCAGAGCGATCAACGAGCAACGGACCCTTTTCCGAGTGTCTCCTTAGCCAACCTTTTATACCTGCCTCTTTACCATATTCCATACCGTCCGGTTTCCTTATTTCCCCCCGGTGTCTTGTCAAAGACCGACTGACTCTTGAATTCATTCCTTCCCCTCTCCCACTGGTGTTCTTTGAGTTCCACTTTTTTCCCTTCGCCCTCCTCATCTGAGGGAACAAAACATCCGCGTTCCATCACTAGTACTCGAAAAAGAATTCCTCCGCTAATACAGCGGTGGCTTAGTTTATTTTTTCAATCTAGCTTTCGTATTCAAACGCACATGCAAAGCTTGAAATTATTCTCATGACCTGGGGGTCCTCATCTGTCTTCGAGCAGATATCTTGACTTTCATCCTCTAGATTTTGCCTCTTACATTTTAAGAAGACTTGTCCATTAAATTGGACGTAGAATGGGTCACCAGGGGGTCATTATCGTGCCGATCGGTTGTTGCTCGTATACCCGCCGACCGGCAAAGATCCCGTAGCCACTGGGTCTCCGTATCCGACGGAGACTTCTAAGCCGATTTGGTCTGTGCGTGGGCAAGTCGGGCGCCATTCCGTTCGATTGGGTAAATTCTCCCCACAAGGTTTCATTTCACGAGTGTTTCTGAAGCTGAGGGTCACATGGTGTATTCTGACAAATTGTAGACGGTACAACCATCAACAGGCAATCGAAAGTTGGTTAGTGTTCTCACGAGTGACATCATCAATGAACGATGTCAAAGATAAAGGGTGTTTGGTAAATTAATAAGTTATTTGTTTGTGAGTTATAATGCCTATGAGTGAGATTAAATAAATTGTGCAGATCGGAAAAAGTAGATACATATCTAGTAGCTACCTAAGGAGCATAAGTTTTCAAAAAGTCGTGGAGCGTTACGGTAGTAAATTTTTAAATCTTGTAATCGTAAGAGTGTTTAAACCGTTCAGCTATCAATTTTATCTTTTAACACATTTATTTTATGTGAATTTGAACTCGTTTGACCAAATCAAGTCTAATGTAACTCTAATTCAATTATTTCTTGGAAATAGTTGAATGGAAAATGAATTCAGTGAGTGAGATTAGTAAATTTGGTGAGAGAAATTTACGGTAGGATACCGCCAGACAAAATATTTAACTACAATATCCGACCATAACTTACAATAGTTGCTATGCCAAACCAGATTTCGTGTCATTCAAAATCTACTCGATTTAGTTTAGATCAATTCACAGTTTCATGCACGTTCACGAGTAAAATGTCATTTGCTAAATGAATTTATCTAGTAGAACTGCGATAAATCTAGATAAGACTAGAATCAGTTATTAATTGGTACGAAGTTACGAAGCAAGTTATTAATATTGTGAACTGCCTTTTTTGTGAAGCATAGTTTATTCGGGGCAATAGAAATACTGCCATTGATTTATATTTGAGTACAAGATTTACGTAATTTAGTATATACATAGTGTTACCTACATACAATACGCAAACAAACTACATATGACAAACAACATACATATACATGATTGTCATGTCATGTAGCTGAACATGTTCATGGCAATTACATGTTCACCTGTGCTTTATGACTGTCTATAATAGAGTTATGAAAAGATTATTCTGACTTTAATCTGATTATCGTGGTAATTGACAATTTAATACATAAGAGAGTTTGAAATATCTTTAATCAAATACGTACATAGAGGCCGTAGAGAAAAATTCATTGGGTCTGTATGCACCATAACCTCCCAAATTTAGCACGACATCTATTTTCGAAAATCGTAAGCAAATGCAGTTTGGGATTAAATAATCAAACTTTGTTTTAATTTGAAAACCTTTGGCTGGATGCCTTCAATTAGAGAAGAATATCGCAATAACAGGTATTAATCGCCAACTATTCTTCAGCCATTATGTCAGAATCTTTGAGGGCATTTTCATTATCGATATCGCCAAGTAGCAAGCATTTACAGCATGTATTTTTAATGCAGAGTCACTGAATTACTGAATTTTAGAGATTTTATTTTTAATCGTCAATTATATTACGAGAACGAGGAATTTTGAATTACCTCCTAAGTAACTGACTTCGTTGTGTAGTTTTATTGAAAAATCGAAATTAAAAAATGAAAATTCTAATAAACTTCAGACAGGTATCGGAAAGTATTCACTGGAATGCCTAGAGAGAAAAAAATGACAAAAATGTTTTTAAAAATTAGCAATTCTAATTCTAGTCTAATTAGCAATTGATCAGAAGCACTATGTCCGAGGTGGACACGGTTTTTTGGAAATTTGGCAAGTGAACACCCACCAAGGCGTAAGTGCCTTCGCTACCGCTGAATGTTGCCAGTCAACGCAGACGTAATGACGCAAACCCCACGTCCGTGTCCACGACGCAGCAATTCCTGCCTTTTTGAAATGTAGCTTTCATAACTCATGAGCACTGACAAAGCCGTAATTTATATCTCAGGTTCCGGAGCGCTGTGATCCCAAGCACTCAATGTATTCATCTATCACCGGGCAAAGATTTTGGCATTATTTCTTTCTTTCATTCCCTCGTCTCCACCTTTCTTTCTCCTCTCTTCCCGCCTTGGAAAATTAAGTCTATTTGGGTACTCATCATTTCACCCCTCCCTCATGCGCAACAAAAGGCCCTCTTCCACCCCTAGTCCTCCCCGACAAGACAGTGAGTATCGCGAAAGAAAGCACACTCTGCACTCTTCACATCTTCTCTTGAAATCCCTTTTCTTCTCTTTCACCGTTGCCTTCAAATGTAATCCGAGCACAAAAGAAATGCCAAGGCCGCTTAGTGAAAACTTGAGGAGGGTGAAAGCCTCGCGGGGACGGAAAAAATATATTTACGCGAGGGTAGAATCTCGGAGAGGTGCACGATGTATTGATCGTGACGCTTTGCACTTGGTCACATTAACTTGAAGACTTTCTTGCATCCCCAGTTAACAGAGTGGGAGAAGGAATCGATGATCTTAGGAGTGGACTTCGGGAAAAAATATTCATTCTCAAGATGTACGAGGAATATATTAAATTACTTTCACGCGAGAAGACGGTGAATTCTAAACGAAAACTATTTCATGTTGGTATTTATCGCTTCAAATTTTGTGACAGTTTAAGGCTGAATCATGATTCTGAGGTCGATAGGAAGTCATTGATATTTAGTAACAATTAAAAATGTTACTTTACGTAAAAATTATGATGAAAACGTGTACCGAACACATAAATCCTACCTTTATACGATACTACATATGGTGTGCCAATAAACTATAAGAACCCTGTCTCCCTCAAGTTATTTTGTAACTTTTCTACCGATCGTATCTTGAAGGCAAAAATGGTGCCCTAAGTAATAGGCTGTTGAAACGTTCAACCCGTGCTTTTTTTGTTTAGTGCAGACAAATTTTCCATTGTTTTCACCTTCAAATTTTTGAAAGTCAATCCATTAGCGATGAAATCTATTCTTCGAGTGGGATTCAAAAAGTTACTACACATGTCATGGCAACGTGCCGACCGATACAAATCGAAAGCTAAGAAACATTATTGACAGGGTTGGAGTAGGTGGTCTCAATCCCTATGGATCACGAGACACTTTGTAACATAATTGACTGATTATTCATGAGTGTCAAACCAATTTCAGAATGGCATATTAGTTGGTATAGATACGATGAATCAATGTTCTAAAAGGGCTTCGAAAATTTGAGAACCTGAGAACCAAAGCACACATTCGGCCGAATATTATCTACGTTCCTGGGAATATCGCTAATATATTTATTTAAATACGCCTCTTAATAATAATCGCTTGCAATAATTATCTGTCATTAAAATTATAATTAATATTGTTTTTAAATTTCTCTTCAGAATAGGACTGACATGTACTACTGGATTGAGATATACAGTGGGTGATATAGAAAAATGGGCTTGACTGTGATAGCAATAGCCTAGGCAAAAGACGGGTATGGAAAATGTGGGGAAAAAGATGAACGATTGGGCAATTTGCCCCTCTTATTCAGCACTTTGAGCAGTCTTTGCCTTTTAACGGGCGTTTTCATTCGTTTTTTGGGATTCTAGGAGAGGTGTAACTATTCAAAATAAAGGATAGCAAAAGGAATCACCTCAAAGTAAAGAATTACATGATTAATTTTGCCCTATTCTTTGTTCAATACAGTACCTGATACGTGCTAACTAAGCTGGTTAGCTAGGAAAGAAGCACATCAGATAGTTGTAAGTCGAATAACGCATCCCTGCAGCCATGCCTCTACCATATGTCATTTGCACACACATATGGTGATCCTAAAACCATTCTTTGAGTTTTATCGCGGCGGAACGAGAACTCCGAGTAAAATTACGCACTACTATTTCCCGGTGTTGACGACTCTTTTTGATAGCTCAAGGTTATAAATCAATGAAAACTGGATTAGCAAGGATTTCACGAAGATTGAGATACTTCATTGTGTAGCTATTAACAATGGTCAAGAACACATCTGCCAAATTAAGCACCTAAGTAAAATATTATATGCTAACTTCTAGGACTAACACTTAAGGGATTAGATAGTTTGAGAATTTTTACTGAATGAATTTTAAAGGAGTACATTACGGGGGGCGCGGTTTAGAACTGCTGTCTGTTAATCTCAGTAAATTCTCACATTGCGTCGTTTAGGAAGTCACTGGTACAAATTTCCGGGAGATTTGACATTTCTTTTCGGTCCCTTGCAGATTTCACGAGCTCATGGTAGCTTTATACCGGAATTTTATCACCCTCACATTCCTCGTCAGTAACTTTCTCTTCATCTATTCAGCTTTGAAAACACTGCAATAAAAAGGACGCCATGCCAATCATTGCTTCTTCAAAGACGGTAAATGTTGGCAGTGCAATTTTCCCCTCACAAAAAGGGCCCATGGGAGCCAAAGGAGAATGTCTTCCTGTTTGCAAAGAACCTGTCTTCAAAAATAGTAAGGTGTCCACTTTTAGTCTGTATCAGAACCATGGAGAATGTCCCGGCTTCTATCAGAGATCTATACCAGCCATGTTCTCCACCACCTCTAAATTAATCGGTTTATATTACCAAATCGTCACTAGCAAACTATGAGCATTTCAAAATATATTAAGTTAAAACTCATTTCTACATTCAATCCCACTTGGAAACATTACCTAAGCGTTCAATTATTAATTTATTTGGTATAAAATCTGGCAAAACTCTACCAAATTAGTACTAACTAAAACTCGTTCCAAATTTATATAATTCCCCTGTTGTATTTTTAAAACGTGTTAACGCAAAAACAGGTAAAAATCCCCTTATAGGCTCTAACGCGTAATACCTATCGTAAATTTGGAAAATACATCGTTGACGAAAAATTATTACGTAAACCACTGTCAATTATACTTCACCTGGTTGATAATAGATGCGAGAGGTATCCTGATCTTACTCTGCGACTGAATACGCAAACGACTCCTGCATCGCAGAACAAAACACGATCAGTCGTTTTACATTTGAGGAGGTGACTGAAGCGGAGTGAATTTTCGAGGAGGCGTTTCAAAAGAGCGAGGATGCAAGGGATCGGTCGCTCGAAACAATCGCGAAGCTCCACGCACCCGCTGGGAATGGTTTATCGAAACAAAAGCGAGGCGGCGACGATAGCGGTGGAACAACAAAAAAGGAAAAAGGAGGGGAAGTGAATGGATAAGAAGAAGGGATAAGAAGAGGGGTGAGAAAAGAGGGGGTTGGGGAGGAAGACGCAACCGTCGGACGGGAGGGAATAGGTGGGAGGGTGGGGGGAAAAGAGTCTTTTTGTCGGAGAATGGAAGAGCGATAAGGGTGAAATTTATGGATGAGTCAATTATTCCAAGTGGATGAAAAATAGCCTCCGTTTACTCTGGATACCGCATCGGGTGGAGGGCGGGGAGGGGAGGATTTGGTGGGAGGGAGGGAGGAGGTAGGAGTGGAGAAGACGGAAGAGGCAGGCAGGCACAGAAAAGGGAAGGGGTAGTCGCTGTTTTACACTGTTCGACGCCGGAGGGAGTGAGGAGCAATATCGCCAAAGGGGGTGGGAGAGGGCAGAGTGGGGAGAGGGAAGGGGGAGAGGTTACGGACAAAATGGAGGAGGGTGACTGCTGCGGGTCGCAATTTTTCCTGCGAAGCCAATGGCGGAGCAAGGTCGGAGTGCAAGGCTGGAGGGGGAGGGAAGGGGACGGTGATCCGAGTAGGGGCGGCGGCGAATCAACATTAAGCCGCTAGGCATCTTTATACTTCTTTCGTGGCTTTTGAACTTCATCAATAAGGCATATGTATGCACACCAAGTAGCAATATGGCCCATGAGGTGGACAAATGTGCGTGTACATTTCAAAAAAATAGCGTAGTTATCAAAAGACTCGGCCTAGAGTATATATGCTAGAGGTTGGAACTATTTTGGGCTAACCACAGGTCCTCTCAGCCTCTGGATCAACGGTCATAGAGCGTCGTGCAGTCAGTCCTTCCTCCCAAAATGCGTCTCTCCCCGTTCCCATCCATGCCTCCACAAACTTAAATTCGACTGTTGTTTTAACGTAGGTGTCCTTGCTTCTCTCCCTCCATCGGCCTCTTCTCTTGAACTCACAACTTTTGATCTGGTATATATTTATTTGTACTAATATTTGCCTTTTCTGGAAATCAATCGATCTCACTAACTTATTCTTTCCACTTTCCTGCGAGTTCGCACTAAGCCCCCAAAAAAGTATACTTGACAGGGGGTGGGGAAGGAAAACCAAATATAGTAGACTTACAAAGATGTTCCGGGCTTGTATTTCCTTCTTCAGGTAAATTGATATCCTGAATCCACCGAATACCACTCGAGGCTCGTTTACTCAGTAAAAAACTGTTGTCAGTAAAGTTCTATGTTTGAGGGAGAAAATCTTGTTCTCACTTTACTGACGCAGCAGTCAACCTGTATTTTTGATATAAGTGAGTGCAAAAATAAATATAATTCCCACCTTACTGGAAATGACCATGGGCATGTTCCTTGTACTGACAATGGTGGAAATTACAAAAAAGATAGCATTAAACAGATTTGCATTTGAAGGACAGTTACTATTTTTATCCATTCCATCTAAATCACGGCCTTTTTGGCACAGAATTCAGCAAGGAAAGAAATGTATTCCAAAACTGTCAATAAAGCAGTCTTTTTCTCAATACTTTTTCCTATCACCAAGTATACCGTAGTTGGATGAAGTTTGTAAATAACATTAATCCAGATCAACTTCTGCATACTGCTACCAGAGCCTCCAAAGACGGGTCTGGCAGATGGTGTTAGAAAATTATCCACGAAAAACAGACAGAATGGGGAAATGGAGCCGGAGGATAAAATCGATGAATGTGAATTTTATGTTAACGGAGTGACTTACTCAGTGTATCGCTCTGTTTTTGTGCTAAACAGTCATTATGTGTTACCACAAAAGTAACTGAGCACAAATCATAGGGAATGAGGGATTGAAAGATTGGGACATTTTCTTGGGTAACGGCGATTACGTAAGTTTGATATAGTGAATGCTGGTTCGTTGGTTACTAGGGGCAAGTGAAAGACCGCAAAGGCCATTTGCGCCTCCTCTAGTGGACCAAATGCTTGTGAGGAATGAGAGCGCAAGGAAATAAGCCTGTGTCACAACGGTGCTGAATGGCTCGAGAAAACACGCATCGACTCTAAAATCTGTGCGTCAGAAGACGATGCCAGGTATTCAGCGACAGTATTTTCATCGCAAAACTTACAGAGGTAAAAGGTACCTTCATATTCAGCATTTGTAAACTCATGAGTCATTGTGGCGGTTTCACTATGTTTTCGAATGCTATAAACCTTTTTACATTAACCCCATTTACACTCTATTTGCATCGAAAACATGTCCATTAATGAACTCGATGTTCTCAGGCGTTACTTTGTAAAATTCCATATTGACAGAATCAAAACAAACTTTGTAAATTTTAAAATGGATTTTATTCAATACGACCGGTTTCATCGCATAAGCGAGGGAACCTGAAGATGTCGCTTATGTGATGAAACCGGTCGTATTGAATAAAATCCATTGTAAAATTTACAAAGTTTGTTTTGATTCTGTCATGTCCATAAATAATAATGCAGTTGATTAAGGAAGGTGATAAGGATTAATTATATCAGTTACGTTCTTAAAAATGACTCTCACCACCTAAGATGGACGATGATTCCATGGATAAGGTCTCCGCTTAAGATCTTATGTTGTTGCTTGATTGTCTACTCCAGGGTTTCCCAAACTATGTTCCGCGGAAAGCTTATGGGTGTTTCGGGAAACCTGGAATGGCTTCATATGATGCTACCTAAACGCAATGGTTTGATATTTGCAAAGTAAACAATGTATTCCGTTAAAATTTCGGGATTCATGAAGTGATCCATTGCAGGAAATGTTTGGGAAACCCTTGTCTACACCATTTGGTTCACAAAAATATCTCCATTCAGGTTGCAGCGGTTGGTTATTCTTTTCAAAATGTTCAAAAATATGAATGGAAGCTTAAATTGATGACGTTAATTGTATCTTTGGGTAAATCATTTCCATTTTCATTAATAACAGAGAACCGTCAATCAATGCGCTCGTGTGGAGCTACCTTTTAGGATTCCATATCTCAGCTAAAAATAAAGATACGTAAATATATGTACTAAATGTAGAAATAAAATTTAATTTGGTCCCTTGATTTGTCAGATAATTTTTCGTATCTCTCAAAATAAAAACATAATTCTAAAAATTGCTTTTTGGAGTGTAAAAATATTTATAACATTGGTTGTTATAATGGAAATTTGAATCAATTAAATTTTGACGTGAAAAGAAAGATACAAACCTGAAGTTCAACTTTGACCCATTTTTGTTGTATCTGTGGATGTAACTGCTTCTGGGGGATTTCATGGTAACTACATAATTCTTCTGACAAATTTTTTCGTTACCATAGCTCCGTAACTAAGGAGTTGCGGCCCCATGTTCATGGGAAAAAAGCTTAAAAACACTTCCCCTAATTCCTCCAGAAGTTATGAAGTTTCCTTCTGAAACGCTATGTGTGTATTAGGGTATAACAAAAATGACAATCAGCTGCTGAAATAATGATCGGTAATAAATCAAAGTTGTAAGTAATCATGTGAGATAACGGTTTTACTATCATGACATGTTATCACGTCAAGTTATGCCTCAATTAGTACAGTAGAGTCTCGGTTATCCGACCTTCGGTTATCCGACCTTCCTTGTTATCCGACCATCCCCGTGCACGATAACTACTGTAATTTATTTATATTTCGTAGGTCACTGTAATTTAAGTACCTTCTAAACAACATATTATTTACTTTTCCTTAAGTGCAGTCTTTCATATTATTACTTGTACGTCATATTAAGTTAAGTAAGACATGTATTTGAAAAGTTTTCAATGCACAAATTAAATTTAACATTTTTTTACATTGTTTTTATTATTTTCCGTGTTATCCGACCTTCTCACTTATCCGACCTTGCCGCGGCCGGTTTAGATCGGATAATCGAGACTCTACTGTATCTTTTAAAACCAGCAGAACGCAAGGTAACTGTGAAACGAAGCGTATTACGCTACATTCCTTTCATTTGTGGGAGGATCCAATGCACTGAAATTAGTTCTGCCGTAGGTTTCCGCGGCGATCAGATGAATGATTCTCCATTTCCGGGTTTCCACCGCGTAGGTTGCTTTTTCTGACAACAGTGTCACCCGTATTCCAACGGACGTCTTCAGGTCGAGGTACCGGGGCATCATTTCGGCCGCCTTGTTATAGGGCATCTGTTTCCCTCCGTGCTCGGTGGTTGGCTCTTGTCCTCCCGTCAAATCCTCTTCCATGAACGGGATAGGCGGTAACCATATTCTCTGTTGAAGTTATCTTTTGTTTAATTTATTTCTATGGCTTCCCTAATCAGCCTTGGATAATATCTAAATTAGTACACTTAATTAGTGCAAGTAAGAAGTCTTGGTCCTCTTTGTATAAATAAGTTAGCTAGAAAATATATCCGTCATTAATTCCTTACAGTAGGAAAATTTCGCAGAACTCAGAAGAGTTCACCCTGCTATAAATTATCATGCATGACGCTTGAAGTGTGCCCGAATGTTTTCCCGCGGAGGAGAGTGAAAGGCAGCGGTAAAGCTGAAGAGTCAAGAGGGAGGGGATAGTAGGAGGCGAAGAGGGAAAGGCAAGTGACTCGCGGTTTGCGTCCACGGAGGGGAAAGGGAGGAATTTGGTTTGGTGGGGAGTTAGTTTGCTTTGAGAATGGGGTTGGGTGGGGAAGGAGAACGCGACGCCTCATACCACGTCGACGAATATTAATGTTCGGTGGTAAACTTGGCCGAAAGTTTCGAAAGATCATTCATGACTCACCCTCAACATTAAATAGTCGCTAGAACACACCCCCTTACTCCACCTGTGGGTCGTGAAAAGGCTTCAGAGACGAGAAGAATCATTTTGGTGCCAGTCGGGTACATAATAACTTTTTCGGCAAAGTAACACCACGGTGGTAAAAAGATGACTCGCTGACGTTTGTTCACGCTTAACTGCAAATTGAATTGCTTTAAACCCGGCAATCTACCGCAAGGGCTGGGGGACCATGACGAGTTCCATTTCATTCCTGTGCAGTTTAAGTTTTTGTTTGCAAATTCAAAGCCAAGGATTTCCTTCAATATAAATCGTCCTAAAATTAAGTCTTCAAAGGATCATGTAGTGGTGATTTTTAGATTTGATACAAATTCATTTTTATGTATCGTATAAAAATGAATTTGTGTCAAATATCGTATGCATCGTTTTCTCTGCCATTAATCTCAGGCAGAAAGAGGTCTCCCTGATTCCTGTGTTCCTCCCTAAATCAAAATTAGATTTTCTAAAGGTTGTCTTCAATTTTTCTTTCCATCCTTTGGTTTATTATTCACGAAAGTATTTTCAACGTGTCCCTTCACCATGTATAATGTTTCGGTCTTCCCTCTCTTTATATTTTACTTGATTTACTCTAAGCAGCTTTATACCCAATCATCATTTGCCTTCTTGCATCATCGAATGACTTTGTTCCTAAGCATCTTTTAGAGGATTGCCTCATATTTGTTTCTGGGGTTCATGAATTTTCTTCTTTAATCTATAAGTTTCCTAATCTTCGTCGTAATCAATGGCTACTTTATCTCGGATTTCCTAGTCCCTCCTTGCTCTTCTGTTGCTTCTACAATAGCCCACTTTATTGTTTCCTATCGACGGCTGGGGTCAAAATTTTGGTTCATTCAGCCATTAGAGTAATCAACCTGTTAAAGGTAGGCTTTAATGAAAGAGAAAACCCTCTAGAATTTATATCTATACAGGGCCTTATTTCCTCTTATATTACTTTTTCATCTCAGCGTACGTCTTACACTTTCTCATCCCGTCTATAAAACTTCTTCTTTCTTCTCCATACAAATTGCCGAAACAAAAGTGACTCTTTCATTCACAAATCTTTTAACAAACGTTTTGTGCAAAATTCCACGTAACTCTTTGCCATTGCGAATGGTTCAATCCATGTTCACTCAATTAAAGAAGAGATCTTTTGACAAGTAAATCAAATTAATGATTAATCCAAATTGCAAATAGAAGCAGAGGAAATGGACTCGTATGGTTACATTTCGCCTGCGTCACCAGGATGACCGCATTGCATGTATAGGAGTCTATTCCCTCTGAAACTATTAACAATTTGGATTAATCTTTAATATAATTCTCACTCAATTGTAACCAGGTCACGGTTTCCACTCAACCGCGAAACCGTAAGAACTGTGAATGAGCCGTGAATGTCGTTTGTAAACCTTTAACTTGGGTATTTTTTAGCCCTCGGTCGGTAATATATATTTATCCGTAGGTTGGTACAAAAGTCAGTCTCATTTCTTTCCAGGAAATATGTGGGCAGTCTACTATATATGCTATTCTAGGTAGTTTTTCTAACTCTTTATTTCTGTTCTTTTCGACTTTTATTCTTTTTTCCTTTCCTATCCCTTGAAACTTTCCAACAATTGGATTTATTTTGAGAAGGTCGATAAAATAAAATGACACCTATATCACCAAGTTTCATGGAGTGTTAGATGCGTTGGGTTAACTATGTAGATGATTTTTTTTCATTTGACTAGCAATAAAAACCTACTTAAAAATATATAAATCGTAACATTGTATTAAAGTAACTGAACCCTTTTAGTGCCAGCGGGCCGATATATCGGCCCACGTTGGATGTGCAAAACCTGCTACGGGCCGATTAATTTCCCCATCTTGAAATACCAGAATTTATCGGCTCAACGTTAAAAAACCTGCAAATAGCCTTCGCAATCTTCACCCATCCCACGCGAAATGGACTGGCAGTAAAAGGGTTAATGAGACGTAACTTTACTTACCCCGTATTTCCATTAAATTATGCATTATAATACTTATCAAAAATGTATGATTTTGAATGAAACGGCCTTTATCAGCAAAAAAAAGCCGTGAAAAAGGCGATTTCCGATCTAAAAAAAACATTGAATAATCGTGAATTAGATCTCATTGAAACTGTGGACATTCTGTCAGGTATTTGTTTTTAATTCAAATCCAGTGATTTTTTGGAGGTAGAGAGAGGGTACCTCACTTACTCTGATTTAGAAAGCGGACTTTAGTTTATTTCACATAAAAATATATATTTTCCATTGTCAATAATTTACATTCTTTATATTTATATCACGTCAAAAAACGTAAACATAAAATTACCACACCAACTATCATACTGACAATTTACATTTGTGTAATTGCTGTTTCTTTGGCTGTAAATACCTAGCCTGACCACATGAGAAATAATTCCAATGATACGTTGTTACAACAGACTTTTAAAGCTTTTTTTACAAGAAAGTGTGTAAAGCTCCCAATAAGATCCCAAAAGCCTAAGGATGGTTTGATACGAACAAAGTTTTTTGAACAATGTTATGCAACGATTGAACATTTTTTAACAGATTCCGAGTTGAAAATAAGGTCTATAACTTTGTGTTCCTAATAGTAATTCAAGGTATTTTCTTCAACTTTTAAAAACGCTAGTAAAAATATATATGCGCAAATATAATGCGGGTTTAGCTAGCATGAATTAAATGAAATAGCATGCATCAGTACGGAGGGGAAAATTCGTAGATAATAGACAAACTCATAGGATCTAATGTTAAGGCGTACTAGACTCATAAGAGCGCATTAAGAACGATAAATGAAAGAGAGAAAATTCCAACAAGAACAGAGAATAGAATACACACCAGAATGAATGATGAGGGACGTGAAAAGAAGAAGCGATGGGGGCTTGCGTATAAGGGAATGCAGTGGAGAGCTTATGGCGACCAGCGATGAGACTTTTAAAGAGTACTGGAGCCTAGAAAAACCTTTATTAGGATTCGTAATTCTTAATGGACGAACAGCTAAAGTATGGACTGATTATTTTCCATGAAACAGGACCAAAACACATGCATGGAATAAGATGATAGTTGGACCTGGTGAGGTAACTCCAATCTTTGGATGGGGGTTGCCTCACCAGAGACTATATCGTCAATAATTTTGAGAACCCGTTCGAAGCCTCCCCTTACTTCCGCTTTGAGTTAAATCGCCAATCGTGTATTTTTCTACCCAGTTCACCTTAGTCATGTGATAATTTTATTCTTAAGTGAGTATTAGAATGCTCAGGCATGCGAGATGCAAATTTGTGAGTCTACCCTCTCTTATCACATGTCTAATCTATATGTTCCCCCAAGACGACCAGGTGCAGACGGCGGCCAATGTTGCTCGTGAAATGACGCCAAGGGGGACCATTCAAGGCATTACTGCCCCTTGGATAGTAGCAGGGAAAGTTTTGAATGGGAATGAGAATGTACAAAAACGTCTGGCTCGGATAAAATGTTGATCGTCTTGCTTACAGTGTGGTCGTATCGCTGGCTGCAGCGGCCATTCTGGGGAGGCACGTGAAATAGTCTTACGAGAGCGATGTAGGAAAGTGTTGTGGGTGACGACGAGGAAGCATTTAAGCAAAGGATGGGACCATCCGATGCCAACTCAGGCTCACTAAAACCGGCCTTGGGTTCTCTCTCTCTCGCAAAATCGTCGCCCTAGCTACTCCATTGGCCGAATAAAACCTTTAAAATTATGCAGCGCTTGGCCAACTGTTACTTTTGCGCAGTTTCTGTTTTTTTTAGGAAGAGCGCTTGAAACTACCATTCCATTTTTTTATAACTGAATGCCGGTCCATGGAGCATGATGCGACCCTTAGACTTCATAGAATATGCGAGCGTTTCCGCTCGAAGTAAACTGTATCCGGAAGGGTTCCCTGAAAAGTGAAAGCCTAAAAGAATGAAGAAAGTTTTTACTCCAAAAGAAAGGCCTTGGATTCATTCGTTCCATGTGGCAGTGGAAGCAAATGCTGGCGAAATGATTCAATTAAAGTTTCGTCCAAATAGAGGCCGTTTCTTGCACTTTTCCTCTTTATCCTATCGCGAGTACCTTCCCGGCGGAGCAGTAGACGCAGAGAAGCTGAGAGACACGTGGAGGACGGGTCGCGGAGGGCAGTGAGAAGGCCATTGGGATAGGGAGCGTACTCGGCGTTCAGCAGAGCTTTAGGGTTCCCTATCGGCCTGTTTCGGACGAAGTTTTGTGGGTGGTGAGACTGACCCTTGGGGGAACTTGGAAATATAAGTGCGGGAAACCCATAAGAGCAAATTGGTTTGCTCACCGCGGTGCGATTGCCGTCAAAGTATAGACACCTAAGTGTTTGTAAAAAAAAGGAATTCAAGGAAGTGAGAAGAACAAAAAATGCACTTGAGGACGATAGATAAGACTGCGTTGTGATATTCTTTCTCTTGCCGTAATCGACTTTGAGAAGATGAGGTAAGAAATTAATGGACATTTTGCGACACAAAATCCTCTTGAAAATACCAACGGAAAAATATATGTATTTGAAGAATTATTGAAAGAGGCTATGGATGGAATATGCCTGGATAATTATGATGCATATTGAATGGAAGACTTCCAAGTCAGTAGAGCTAACTAACTGTTAAAGAGTGGAAAAGTAATGTTACGGCAAACCATTGCTGATGATGTAGGAAAAAAGTTTAGATGAATATGGTACTTTCCCGTAGGAAATTATGCAATGGAATTCAACTACGAATATACTTTTCATCTTCCATAAGTTGTTTGTATGACTAAGATGCACAACTACGCCTAGATTACTACTTACATCACAGCTGAATTTGATACATTAATACTCAAAGAGTATGAGCTGCAGCTAGGCTTTAAAAAACGAATGAATAGAATATTCGAGTATATGCGAATACCAATGAGTAAAAGCGATTTAGTATCATAAATTAGCCATAAATGGCATCGAAAGCGTGCATGAAAAACGTGAAATAAAAAAAGTGCATTGAAGCAAAATAATTGGTAATTAATTCCATCAAAATATCCGGTCACAAAATATAAACATTTATCAATTGAAGCGTGCATAATTGGCCTAATATGTAACGATCAATGGAGCATTTGATTGGCCTTGTGAATGAAAACCCACGAGCTCACCTCTTTCCAGAAAGTAATTGTTTCTGTTTAAAAACAACAGTAAACCCTGAATCCTATAGCGAATCATAAATTTCATTTGAGGCCACTTTTTGAGATTTTTTCCTTCCTTCCAGAGTCATGTAAGTTTTTTTTTCTTTCAATGCTTTTCTCACTAATTCAACAAGCAAGGATTTATAAAATATGGGACAGAGGCTAGGTTTTTCAGTGACGTTTTATTTTAAGAATGGAAGAACTGAGGAGAGAAACCCATTATCCAATTTATCCCACTCCTAAGACTCATGCTCAGCTTTACATCCCAACTGTTGGGCGAAATAGCACACTTGACTCACTCGATGCATGTAATCTAAACTTTAGCCACTAAACCACCTCCATCTCCGATAATTACTACCATTAAAGTCCAAATACTATAATTCTATTTCACATTCATCCTACTGCGACTGCAGTGATAGCAGTAACTGCAGATATTATAAAAACATTGAACTCGGACTTAACTGCATACGTACTGATACTATTCAGTTAAAAGCTTAGCCACTTGTTAATGTTTTGCAGATTTTTAAAATCGTATATACTCCTATTTTGCCGGTCACGTTATTGTGAGAAGACTTGTATATGCTGCTAAAATCAGGAATATGCCATTTAATAACCAAGAATTATACGAGAATATATTGTATATCATTGATTTGTTTAAAATTGCCAATGCGGAAAGGGTAGATTTTATAACGCTCAAATAAAAGCTTCACGGGCATCTAATGGCTATTTGAATATTTGCTAAATTTAATTTTTATTTAGCGTTAAAACATCCTTACACTAATACCTATTGAAATGAATAATTGCGAAAATTAATGAAATGAAGAAATAAACACCATTAGGACGAAAGGAACACACTGCTCTCACAAAGCCAGTCACTCCCATATATTATGAATATAATCCGTTTGGAAACCTCTCCTTATTTACAACGGCAGCATACGATCATTTCAAACTAAAGTATGTTCCTTATATCACGATTTTTCGGATAATACAAACATTTTTGAATCAAAAAACGAAGAAAAAATTCATTGAAATTATGTTCTTTAAATCACCAGTTTTATCTTTGGAATTGACATACAAAGCCTCCGTTTGAATACTTTGCCAATCGCACGAGCGAGGTTTGACAACTACGATGCACAGAAGATATAAGCGAGCGAGACTGCAGAGAGTCAATCAAAGTACACTATATAAGCAGCATGGCAAAGATCACCCTCCCAACGCAAATTATTGATTAGAACACATATTATTATAACTCGAGTGGCTTGTTTACAAGTATCGTTTTCTCTGCCATTGATCTCAGGAAGAAAGTGGTCTCCCTGATTCCTCTGTTCCTCCCTAATTCAAAATTAGTTTTTCTAAAGGTTGTCTTCAATTTTTCTTTCCATGCTTTGGTTTATTATTCGCGAAAGTATTTTCAACGTGTCTCTTCACCATGTATAATGTTTCGGTTTTCCCTCTCTTTATATTTTACTTGATTTACTCTAAGCAGCTTTATATCCAATCCTCATTTGCCTTCTTGCATCATCGAATGACTTTGTTCCTAAGCATCTTTTAGAGGACTGCCTCATATTTGTTTCTGGGGTTCATGAATTTTCTTCTTTAATCTATAAGTTCCCTAATCTTCGTCGTAATCAATGGCAACTTTATCTCGGATTTCCTAGTCCCTACTTGCTCTTCTGCTGCTTCTACAATATCCCTCTTCAACTCATCCCATCTTCCTTCGATGCCTGTTTGCCCTCAACTTTCTTGTTTCCTATCGACGGCTGTGGACAATATTTCTCTATTACCTTTTTCCACCAGCCATTTTGTGTTCCATCTCGTTTCATGTTTTAACTTCCTTACTATCTGGTATCGTTATAACTCGGCAAGAATGAAAAAAATGTGAATTTCAAAACTAAACTTAATTTAATTTTTTATAATTAGTTATTTTCAATAATTTTTAATGAAGGCATCTCTTAAAATGGTAAGTGGTCATGGTGATGCTTTTCTGCTAACGCAAATTCGAAGCTAATATTTATAGTTAAAAAAACTATTTAATATAGCTTCTGATATAAAATACAAAAACGGACCAATTCATATTAAAATGTTCCGTTTAAGTGCATGCTGTAGGAACAAAAGGTGAACTTGATGAGATAAAGTAAGCCGACAACATAAGAGTGTATTCTCCGCATGCTTTTCACTCGTCACTAATTCCATTTAAAATCAAACAACCCGCGGGATGTCTTTAAAATTCGGTGATGCTTCTGCTTAGACAGTGAATGAATATCGGAGTAATGATACACGGTGAGAGAATAGACATGTTGAGTTTTGCTGAATGTATCGTTCTTGTAGCAGGATATGAATAGGGTCTTAGTTCTTTACTAACAAGTAGATTGGAAAATGTACTTAAAAGTGACTGCAACTAGCAACAATTACGGCTAAAGTTTAATGACAAATATCTAGAACAAGTAACGGATTTCCTGTACGGGGCCAGCTCTATTACTCCTGATGGACGAAGCAGCAAAAGGAATAAAATGAGGATCGCCCAGGCTAAGATAGCATTCAATTAAAATAAAACACTCCAGTGTACTAAAAACTAATGATATACGTATGGTGTGTAGTGATGTACGAAAGAGAAAGTTTGGTGGCTGGAGTGGTGGTAAGAAGAAAATTAGAAGCCTTCGAGTTGTGCTATTACAGAAAACAACTCAAAATACCATGAACTGATAGAATGACCAATGAAGAAGTGCTTCAGATAGGTGAAAAACGGAACATGCTGTATGCCTTTACGAGAGAGAGAGATAATTCTTCGGACAGAACTGCCGGCGATACTGAAATTCCAATTTTACTACCTGGAAATAGCCTGGCCGTAGTAATCAGGTGCATGGTGAAAAATTTAGCGCTCAAAAATCCCCTGGTTGTGCTGGCTGCTATGGCATTAAATCAAGAAACATTTGTATATCTATCTACAGGTACATCTGAAGGCCATAAACCTTTTATTAACATGTCACTAACACTCTTCACCATTTATCCCCGTTTCAATTAGTCTAACGCCTTAGTCTTTCCAAACTTTGAGTTAATGAGTTTTTTAGGCATTAATTCCGAAATACGCTTTAAACTATGGTAAAAAATAAAATTGAACTGAATGCAGCTGCCAAAAGCTAATGTAGTTAACGATCATGACAGCTTCACCGAGAGGTGAAAATCTGCGTTACGTTACCTTTTGAATGAATCTTGATTAGCAAATCAAAACGGGGGTGAGGAGTGATTAATTCTTAAACAGGCTATTACAGATTTCCTTCTGTATTAAGACTTCTTCAGACCTCAACAGGATAGAACGAAATTATTAACCACGGAGTAAAAAGTCAGAACTAATTGAAAATGCGACATAAATTTGCTTCTTAAAAAAAACTCATTTACATCATTAATAGCCACTCGATAATATTATGCATGCGTTGGCGTAATATCTAATTTATGCCATTTACATTAAACAACATACGCAAAATAACTTTGTTGGCTCATGGGCGTGTGAATTTGGCAGAGTTATTTAGTTTTGCTAAGATCTCACCTAGTTAAAATGTATTTTCGGGGCTCTTTGAATCGCACAAAGTCCGAGCGACAGAAAAATTTAGCATTCGCTCGCCCCCAGTAAACACTCCTATCGCCACCGAGGAGTAATATACGCCACAATTTATTCTAATCTCATGCCGCCGTGAATGCCAAATGCGCATTTTTTGACCTCGTTCGTTGAATTAATCATAAAGCGAGAAAAACACTGGCTTCCTTTGACTCCCATGGCAACATTAATCGCCAGTGGTGCAATTTACGTTCCGAACGTTTCTAGGGCGCGATATATTTTCCTCGGGTTCCTCAAAAGAGAAGTTTAATTAAGCGGACCACGTTGCACTCCAGAAGCACGTCAGCTACGTAGCACGCGGGAATCAATTCAGAAACGGAGAGCTAGAAATAAAAATAAGAGTTGGAAAAACGCGAGAAAGAGAATGTAAACAGTCCAAATGCAGTGGCGGAAAACACCATTCATTTCCGATTGCAGCCCTTTTTTTTATCCCCAAGGTTTCCCTCAAAATATGTAAAATTAAAAAAAAAAGTCTACTCGTGTTGCCCGTGAGGCGTCGCTCTCGCACAACGGAAAAGACTACCTACCTTCAATCAGGGAATAAAATATCAGCTGCGGTATCGCTAGGAATTTATAGGCGCTCTTGAAACGTTAGAGGGTCGGTGGCAAAAGTGTATGCTGAGGGCTGAAAAATATCTTTTTTGTTTATCCATCAACACAGTTTTGTCACTATAGCTCATGTGTGGAGTGGGAGTGGTTGTCAAGGCGAGGAGGGATATGGGGGATGGGTGGGGGGGAAGGGGGAGTGTAAGGGAATTGTTGCCGGAGGTGAGAGTGAAAAAGGGAGTGGGTAATTTGAATCATTGCCAGTAGCACCTCCAAGCGAGCGTGCACGGAAGGGAGAGCGAAATACGCTGCGCCTTTGTCACACTCTATCAAATGGGATTTTAATTGGCCCTCGCTGAGTGCGGTGTCGATTAAGACGACTGCGATGAAAAGCGAGACATTCGCGATAAAGGCACCACAAAAGAGCCACCACGCCCTCCTTCACCTGGATCTATTATCTCCATGAGCCCCTTGCTCCATGCCCCCTTCCGGCCACCCAGTGCATAGCTCCAACATACTACTTAGCGCATATGGCCGCTCTCCACATTGTTTTCCGTACGAATCAATACAAATATGCACCGAAGGCTCAATCAAATGTTTTATCTACGTTGAGCACAGAGCGTTAAATTGGTTTCCCATCAATTGCTCTGATCCGCAAAGGTAGTCGAGGTGTCTGTGGTTTGGAGTAAGAATTTACAGTGTCATTTGAATTGTATAATGCAAAAATATGAGTGTTGGGTAATATTTTTTTCCTAACACGAAACAGCCCTATAGTAAAGCTAATGATAATACGACGAAAATGATTGGCGGTCTCAGTCGTAACTATATGGATACCTTTCTTCCTTAGAACGAATGGTGTGCTTAAAACCCTGCAGTTTCAGCAAATCAAGAGAATTATTAAGAGACGAAAGTTTATGGACGTGGTTTCAATCTCAAGTATTCGACAGCTCCGTCGCTGAATAGGTGTGAAGAAATGGATGCTAAATAATCAAACAGCAATTATTAGTCATTTTGAAGATTAGTTTGATGCAGCTGTCTACTTCATTTTTCCCTTAATAAGTCTTTTTTTTATCTTCCGTCACAGTTTTCTTCATTCTTTCTATTCTTGGACTTACTTAGTATCGCCTCCGATTTAGGTATTTCTACTTCCCAGTGTGTTTCCAACAGGCTACTGAGTTGCCGAATGTGTCTACCAAGTGTGTATCATATACTACGCATTTCACTTAACTCATTTCATTCTCTTACGCTTCGTAAGAGTCCTTCTGTGGGGATTCTCTCCATCCGTGAAATATTCATTGGTGGAGTAGAATATTGGAATTAATTTTGATACGTAGCAATAATAAAATTCAATGATAATATAAATGTGGATTGAAGATAATACAACGTGCGCTGTGACATTTTAGTTTCGGCTTGGCGTCACAAAAGCCACAAAGCCTTAGAGGCTCTTCGGGAAAATCGTAGTAGGAAAAAAATAGTTGCCAAAGGTTTCCAAGGAGAGAAAGAAAGAATAAAAGGATGATAACGCGGCTAAAAGGTAAATGCAAGGAAAGATATAAAGAAAGCAATGGAGGACAATAGAGAATGGGGTAAATCAGAGAGGTCTCGGAAAAACCAGAGAATCCTCTCAGTGACGGTTAAAGAGCCCTGATGATTAATAGGTTTGCTTTCGAGATACTACTAGATTACTACTAGTAAATGGCATGTCTATATGGTGCAGTGCTTTTTTTAAGTTTTTTAAGCGTTTATTTATGGAAAAAATTGGGACGTATGATCCTGACTTTTTCTTATAAAAGTTTGGAAAAGGGAATTTAGTAGTAGTAGTATGTATTCCACCATTTATACATACAAAAACACAATATTACAATTGATTTTCGGAACAACAGACACCCCTGTGGTAAAAGAAAAACTGTGTTGGGGTTGTCATCATTTAAATTTACCAAATATAACTGGCTGGTGCGAGGCCACAACATAAAAATACTACAATTAATTTTGCAGTAGAGTCAGCATGTTACATAAATTAAATTGCATTTTAAAGAGTGTTCACACAACACAGCTGTGATTTAAATATGTAGGATGTATACATTTTTGTACACAGATATATACGTTTTTGATTTTCATGTTACATATTAAATTGCATTTTAAAGTGTGTTCACACAATCATACACCAGGAAACAATGGGAAAATTTTTTTTACAACAACACTAATTGATCAAATACATTCCATAGTTACAGAAATTATTCTTAAAGTTAAATATAATCTTCAATATTTGTAACGGAAAACAGCCATTTTTTAAATTCTTTTAGAAATATTCTAACCAACTTACAATTAGAGAAGGCAATGTGAGTTGGTAGGCGGTTAAAAATGTTGGGAGGACGATAAAAAAAGAATCTCCTAAAGGCTTCATTATTAGGTTTTGGAACATTAACTCTATTCCGTGGCCTCAATCCATAAAACGGTACATTCTCAAAACCAGTGACATTCTCTCCTCTGACATCAAACAATCGTTATACTCTGAAAATAAATAAGTATCTGAGGAGTAATATACCCAATGTTTTAAATAAAGGAAAGGATGAAACATTTCTTTTTTCACCCATTACCAATTTAATTTTTTGTGCCACTGTAACAGGGTAGATATTTGAGATGCAGGTTCCACCCCAATAACTAAGCCCACACTGCAGCTTAGAATGTACAATAGAATAATAAACTATTTTTAGGACAGCTAGATTACATATTTGTCTCAAATGATAGAACTTCCTTAGTACAATATAGTTTTTTAGTTTTGCAAATGAGGCTTCCAACTCAAGTTCTCATCAATAAGAAGACCTAAGTAGTTGATGTTACTGATTTGCTCTATTGAGGGACAATTTTTACACAGGTTGTCCTTGGAAGAATGGCAGCTGACACACTTAAAATAAAAATAATCAATATAGTATTTCCTGTCTCTTAAACGAAAACGCATAAGTTTTTTTTCACTTAGGACAAGTTTATTAGCAGAAAATCAATATTTCAATTTATCCAAGTCATTTTGCATCTTTTGCTGAATTGTCGGTAGGTCTTTCCCAGAGTAGGACAAAGCAGCGTCGTCAGAAAAACAGGTCAAATACTCATTGAATATACCATTACATTAATTATTGCCATACACTAAAAATAGAATCGGGCCAAGAACTGAGCCCTGAGTAACACTATAAGTGATAGTTTCAGATAAACTATAGCACCCTTTGAACCTGACACACTGCGTTCTACCCCTCATATAGCTATGAAACCAGTTTAGGGCTACACCTCTGACTCCAGCTTCCCTCAGCTAACAGAATGGGATGATCCAGGGAATCAAATGCTTTTGTAATGTACACAAATATGCCAGTGTCGCACAACCCATTATTTATCCTCTAAAATAGCTCAGTACAAAATGTTAGCAAAGAATCTTCAGTGGACTTCCCTTCCACAAAACAAAATTGGTTATTTGACAAATTACAATTTTTAGAAAAGAAACCTATCAAACGTTTCTTCACAATCTTTTCGATTATCTTCGATAACACCGACAACAATGAAATCGGTCGATAATTATTTATGTCAGTTTCACAGCCTTTTTTTCAAAATTGGAATTACCACAGCATCTTTCAAACTTTTGGGAAAGATTCCCGACTCAAAACTTAAGTTAATTGCAAAAGAAAATACAAGAACAATTATTTTGCTAGCACATTTTAAAGTAAAGGGTGAAACTCCATCAATGCCAGGTGTTTTATTTATTTTCAAACTTTTAATAACATCATTTATTTCATATGCAGTGGTTGCAGACATATAGAACGAGTGCTTAACTTGTTTTTTTGGGAAAATATCGCGCTTAAGACGAGTAAATTAAACTGTGTGTAGAGCCCATTGTAGTTCTCAGCTTCCTTATGACGTCAACAAAAAAAGTATTGAATTTGTTTGAAATGTCTACAGGATTTGACAAGAACACATCAGGGGTAGCTGGTAATTTTTATTTTTTCAGGCATCGTCTCAGGCATCGTCCACTATTTCCACAAAGTACACTGTTGACCATTTACCAATGTTTTTTTATATCATTCCTATTTTTATTGAATATCTTCACACTCAGAAATAGTGGCTTGTGATACATTGGTACATATGCTTTGTCACTCCAAGTAAGCCTCGGGACTTATAAATCAAATGACTGTTGACTGGGGCACTCTTTCTCGAAGTTACCACTGAATGATGAGTCACTTCAACACTTATACAACTACACTAATGCAAGAGTTGAATCCAGTCTGACAAGGAATCAGGACGGAGACCGTGATATGATTGCTACATGATCCATTTCTTTGCTATACATATTTGGCTAATTAACCCAGTGAAAAAAAAAAATATTCACTCTTTTGATTGGGAAAAAAGATGGGGCCCATTTTGGCTTTGATTGTGACGTCAATAGTTAGTAAACTTTGCGATAAATGTAATTGATCTTATGAATGCTTTCATGCAAGAATGTCAACTAAAAGGAGCATTCTTACTGCGCGAAGTAATGTGACCAGGGATTTGGTATATTTTTCAACTACTTCAAGTGGTGTATTACACCGTAACGTGAAATCTCATCTCACAGATTGCCTGGGGTACTGATTACCTGGAAATATTGTAGTTTCTGCTTCTTCACGTTTGTGACTTATCGAAACCTTTCGTTTTGATTCAGTAAACTCGATACTTTGGATAAAAATAATTAAATCCCATCGAAAGTCACTTTCTCCCAATTCACAATTCTGAAAACATAAGCTAGAATTCTAGTGGAGTTATCAACCTTTTCCACGTATATCGTATCTACCGTTGTTATTAATATAGGCAACTGCTTAGTGATTTTACCGTCATTTTATTTGAACACTTTGGAAAGCACAACTATATCCTTCTAGCATGCGAAATGTTTCTCACATCTGAAATTACGTTTGATTAATTCAATGAACTGCGTAACTGGCCTCGCAGAAACTTTAACGGAGTTACCCCCTGATAGACACACAATTGTGTGAAATTCACGGTGAAAAAATCATTCGTCTGGACTGGGATTCGAACCCAGACCCCTCGAGTTTGCGCCGAATGCTCTAACCAATTAAGCTACCCAGGCGTTCTCTCTCATTGTGAATGTTATGGAGGCTTTAAGGAGCGATTTGTGTTTACAAGTACCGAGCATACACTGCCATGGAGTACCCCTCCATGGAGTAAAGCCTCCATGAAATTCACAGTGAGAGAGGACGCCTGGGTAGCTTAACTGGCTAGAGAACTCGGCGCAAAATCGAGGGGTCTGGGTTCGAATCCCAGTCCAGGCAAATTATGTTTTCACTGTGAATGTCACACAGTTACGTTTGATTGGGTAAAACACGGTAAATTACAGCCCAATGCCTTGATTTCCAGTAAATTGATAGCTGGTTTACAGCCTTGTTGGAGCTCTCGTAACTATCGAAGATTAGAGAAGACCATTGCTCCGAGATTGAGATGTGAAAAACCTTGAAAGTTACCAAAGAAGACAATTGAGAGCAACTTCATGATTGTTCCGGACGTTTCCGACGCTCTCCTTGCATTTCTTCCTCCCTAAGCGCCAGTTTTCCACATCATTCATTGATGTTTTTTGGAATAAAAGTTTAGAGACCGTCCCTAATTATTTATAATAAGCAATATAATTGCGCCAGCCCTTAATGTTAGTTGAAATTGCGCGGATTCACATCTTTGAATAAGGCTTTTTAATTAATGAATTCCGAAAGTGCGTAAAAGTACGTGCAAAAGAGATCTACTGAGCATTGTGGCAGACACTCTTTATGTTTGACTGGTGAGTTGATGACTAGAAATACGATGGCTTGGAGAACTCATATTGAACACGAGCAGTATGAAAAGATCGTGCCTGAATGGTTATGGTTTCTGACTAATATCGATCGAAAATTAGAGATTTACCTATATTACGCAGATTTTACACGTATTTACACTCATTTTTCTCCGAAAACATCCTCATCCATTATGATGAATAATATCAATGAAAAACATTAAATGCTCTTTAAGCTGTGTCTATACTTCCAAGCCGCCTCAAATTACTGGTCGCCGCCTGTGGTCTCCTACTGGGGTGTTAGAAGCCCAACGGGAAACTGTGAAGGAGGCGATGACAAAAATGGAGTGGGGAACGATTATACTTGGGTGGGGATGGAAAAGATCTACTCCATTGTCAATGCAGGCTTGAACGATTAACATTGCTATAGTCTTAATACGAAAACAGCATCAATGGTTGTTAAATTTTTTGCATATATGAAAGACGATTCTTTGATTTAAGTGGGCTAAAATCCTCATTTCGGAATCTAGCTTCGCAACGTGTCCCGAAATATTACCAAAATATTTCGTAAAAACCAGCATTTCGTTATTTTTTATAAAAAAACACAACCACTTTATGAAAAATTTACTCCACTTAAATCAACAATTGACTTCTTCTACAGAAGGCAAAACGTGCAAGCCTCAGCTGTCACGGCAAAGCCGTTACTGGGTTAGAGGGAAACGTCTGAAACCAGCTTCTTAGCCCCGGTATAGAGCCATCGTAAGTCAAAATTATGCCCACAGGTTGCTCAAGATTTATCAACTCAACATCTAATCTGGGTGGCATCTACTATCAATTTGATAATGACTGTAGTATAAATTCCCTTTATAAATTCCAACTCTACCCTCTAAAATGTTTATCCACCGCCAGTTTTACATATAATTCCTTCTTTTACATGAACAAGTATGACATTGGTATCAATAGCAAGAAAATTTAGAAATACGAAAAGTATACGAAATTTTTATAAAAAATAAGGTAACCATATATTCATAACTGAATTGGTAATAATAGAAAAAACTATCCCCGAATTTATCCATCACAACAAAAAAATAAACGTGGTTACAGGCTACACTATTCAGATTTGATGAGCAAAAACCAGCCAGGAGCAAAACGTACGCTGTATTTCTTAAAAAATGTCACCGAAATCACGACAGTGACGGCGTTCAAGGAGGTCTTTGTTGTATCAATCGATAGCAAATGTTGCTGCACGTGTTTTGCGCAGATTTTTTTACTTCCTTGGTTGTTATCATTTATCAACACGGGGAGCCATGCTACGGGAAGGATGAAGAGAGAGTGTAAAGAAGGTGGTGTTCTACTTTGTGTGTGGGGGAAAAGAGGGGGGAAGGAAAGGGAGTTAGAGTGGAGGGAAGGTGGTGAAGGGAGACGGAGCAATCTGAGACGGAAGGAGAGGTAACGGGGTGCGGGGGTGGAGAAGAATTTTTGGAGCGTGATAAAATGCGGGAAGACAGAAAAGGAGAGATGATATAAAAAACCAGCGTCCCGCTCTCTGTCTGTATATATATATATATATATATATATATATATATATATATATATATATATATATATATATATATATATATGTATTTATATATCATCGCCCCTTCCCTCTTCATTCGTTCCACGAGAAGAGAGCGCCCTCTTGAGTTGAGAAGGGCGGAGGGAGGAGGCTAAGGGGGCTGAGAGCGCGGTGAAAGTGGAGTGTTGCGGGGAAGAGGGAGGGAAAGGAAGAAGAAGAAAGGAAAGGGGATGCATCGAGCGTGTGAGGGGAAAGAATGAGGAATGAAGGACGCTCGGAGAAAGTCAACTCGCCCGGAATCCCGCACAGAAAAAAAATGTTGGGTGAGACATCCAATTTTTGCCGAGTAACAAACACTTCGTCCGAACAACAGCTTCTCCGATCGATAAAAACCTCCCATGAGGTTTCAGTAAGTTGCACCGTCAATTTTAAATAGATATCCACTGAATTGTCTTCCACATCACAGCATTGGCCTGCGAAACACTCTCGAGAGACATCGAGATGGTCCAGTAAGCCATCTCGTTTGGAAGTTTGAGTGCTTTTCAATAATATAGCAGTCGGCGGAATACCCTCCTTACGGGTTATTATTTTTTAGCTTATTGGAATTCTGTTCTTGACTGCTGTTTTCAAATTCGATACACCAAAAATTTAGTGAACCTTGACTAGACAGTTAAAATAATCCTCAATAATGGAGTTGGCGTGGAGTTTGTGTAAAGTAAGAGTGATCAGCTACAGTGCTGAAGTTATTTAGATCGCCTGTAATAAAGGTTGAATTCTTTTCGATATTAAATACTCGGTTTTTTTATAAATTACATATATATATGGTTTGAGAGGAACTTCAAACCATCTGATCAGATCTTTCTTATAAAAAAAAATATACATCTTAATAATGTATATCTTAATGTATTTTAGCAGAACTTTGGTATCCAGCTAAAACGACAACCGCACCATTCAGGTGGATGGCTTCCTTGAATATTTTTTGTTGGATTCTTCATCCAATTCCTGCATTTCGTCATCCAATCCATTCCTTCTGTACAGAGAGCGGTCTTTCGAACTTCTTCAACTGTGACGGCACCGTAGTACTCGACAGTTGGCAGTAGCGGATAAAGGTGGGGGAAGGGTGTTGAGAGGGAGTGAAGTGTTCCACCTTCACCCTCACGGACGAGAAAGAAAAGGAAAGGGAAGGAGAGAGGGTGCGGGAGAGAAAGGGAAAGGTTTCCGGGAGAATGCTAGTAGCGGGGAACTGGGACCGAGAATCGCTCTCCAAGATGCGGGAAATGAAGAGGGGATTAATAACATTCTCGCGGCTTCGAATAGCCCGGGAGGAAAGCGATGAAAAACAATTGTCTTCAGGGTTGCCGAGGACACAGCATAACGGACTCTGAGGAATTTCAATTCCTGCGTACATGAGGAAAATAAAAGAGGAAGCTATAGAACTCAAATATTTCTTGGCAGTTTCGCGGGCACGATGAAGTAGATATCAGTCAACGTTTTGAAGAGTAATACAGTACATCCGGGTGAGGAAAGTTTTATGTAAGTACGGCGGTTATTGTAATAACTGAAATTGTAAATAAGGCATATGTACTCGTCGAGTGAAACAGAGAGTAATACACTCTTCAGAGAATCGATTGAATATTTTCCTTCGATCGCCAAGGAAAGGCTTCGCCAATGAGAAGCGTGTAAAAAAATGACCTCCTCCTGGGAGAAGGTCTAGAACGCTTAGGTGCGTAAAACTGGTTTCTATTTTATTATTATAGAGGAAAATGAATAAAACGGAGGAATTGAGGGAAAAGAACTCATAGATAAGGACGTAATGCATGTGATAAAGAGGGTGAAATAAAAATATAATACATGGAGATTAGTTTTTCGTATTCTATTAGTGACTACATATTATGGACTGCGAATATCTAATCTTCGAGAATATTTACAGCCAGTAAAATCTAAGAAACCATTCATTCTTTCCGAAGACAAATGAGATGTTCAAGCAGAATAATAATGTGTCCATGTTCGTGCCAGCATTGACCCATTTTCCTGCCAGCATAAACCCATGTTCGTGCCAGCAAAAAATGGAACACAACCATCGAAGTTTTTGCATACAAATTTAATTTTAATTTCTTTAAATTCAATTTAGTCGGCCTCGGTGGCGGTAGGGTAACGTCCTCGCCTGCTAACCCAAAGGTCGCGGGTTCGAATCCTGCCTGGGGAGGATTTTTCACTTCCCAGGACATGGTTGGTTGTGCTTGTCCACGGTTGATTGTTACTACCCCGATGTAAAGGCAAACATAAGTGCTGTTTTCGGTGGTAATTAAATAATAATAATAATAATCCTTAAGGCCTTAGGAACATTTATTTCTAAAGGATGCATTCGGGGAACTTAAAATCAGGAGAGATCATTTTGAACCTACGTTTAAGTCTATGTTAGTGACTGTTCAGAGGCCTCTTTTATGATTTCTTATCGTTTTCGGGAAAAATTAATTTCTATACTTGTTTTTTCTGCCGTCTATTTCCCCATTTATTCTATTGATCGAGTCTGCCGTAGTATGTCAGGTTTATTAAAATGTTTTTTCACTTTATCATAAAACGCATCAGCTTAGCTTTCTTGAAAACATTTATCGACTTATTTTGAAGAATATGTATAAATTTTAACCGAAGTTATGATAGCGATTCCCTCCGTAGTTGTTCTATACATAACATTATCGTAACGTCCTTTAACGTATCATGCCGTTTTTCGCCGCATGCGTTCCAACACAGTATTTTATCCTGCCTCATGAGGGTTTGAAGTACTGGCTGTGCATTACAAGTGGGATGTGACACTACGAAGAAGTTACTTGGCTTCCTAACTTATTCGTGTCACCTACCAAATACCCTGTTAAAAATTCCCATTTATGATTAGATTGACTTAGATTGGACTAGACATTTTATTTGCCGAACATTGCTACCACACGAGGATCCATGATTAAATCTGAAAGCAATAGGTGATATGAAATAAGTTTTTTAATCCATAAACTCAAGATGACAGTTTTTTGCTCAAATTTGATAAAACACTGCCATGTGTATACCGGCTTGAGCGTTTAAATTCTGGAAATATAATGTGAGGGTCCTATCTATTTTATTTTCCTGTGCTTTCATCACTCTAAATTGGTACTGGCTGGGTATTCCAACTGGGATCTGAAACTAAGGAAGAAGTGGCTAATTGTAAGTTTTCTACTTTAATCGTCTCACTTCCCAAATAGCCTTTTTAAAAATCCCAATTATGATTTGTTTGACGAGTGTTTTGTCGAACATTACCCCACGAGTATACATGAATAACTCGTAACTGTAATGTATTAAACAGATTCAACGCTCTTGAATTTGCTTTTTTGAAAGCGAAAAGAGTAATGAAATAATTTTTTCTTCATCAAAAAATTCTAGACGATATAGTTTTAAAAAAATAAACTAAATAAATAACTCCCAAACCGACTTGACCATTTATATACTGTAAATTTAATGCGAGACTCCCATCCATTTCATTTTCCTCTTTCTGAGCTTTCAAAACTAAAAATTTAGAAAATTAAAATAATTTAAATTTGTGGTTCCACAATGATCATTTTATTAGCACGACTGGAGTTTCGACGTGCTACAACGAACGTCATCATCAGGTGTGTATTAGTGCGTTGAAACCTGGGTCGTGCTAATTAATAGAAAATTTTAGAAACAAATATTTAAAAAATTATCATTTTCATACTGAATAAGCACCACCAAGTTTCGCCTGAAATTATCATCTGTAGATTGGTTGGTGTGTGTGAATTCATTTCGTAGACTCAAGAGCGCGCCCTGGTGACTGCACCGAGCGGTGCTCATTCCGAGTGCGAAATCCGCCCCACGCAGGGACTTGAATGCAGGAAACTCATTCCGAATGCCCAATCGAACGTGGGAGGGAATGAGAGGAAGGCACGGAGGTTTGGATCCTTTCCACCGAGGGTGCAATCGGTGGGTCTTGCGTACTTCCCCCCGCTCTGCACTGGCTCTCCTCTAAATATTCACGAGTGCACAAATGACCGAGTGAATGACTGGAGCGGATCACCAACTTCCTATTTCATACAAACGTGCAACTCCCAGATGACTGGCCGCATTGGCATAAATATGTATGTATTTCACATTCCCGGGAAACAAAAGCGCCTCGTGCACACAGAAATTCACCGAACGCGAATCTATCAGCGGATAAAAATGAAGGGTAAATATAGAGCGAGGTTGAGAGAGAAAACGAATAGAAACAAAATGAATATTTGCTCTAGGGCTCATGTTCTCGCGGAATAAAACTCAAACCATTTTTCTGTGACGGATGAATCATTACAACAAAAGAGAAAAACAGTATAATTAGTTCCAACATGGTGACAATAAGTAACATTACTACTCATTAAAGTCACATTAATGATTAGCTACATATTAAAGTTCACGATGACAGAAATGTTAATTAATACAGTTTGAAACGATATAAAAATTACAAAAAACATTGGAAGAAATATAAGAAAAAACATTTGTATGGAAGTACACATTAAACATTATTAATGGTGAGCAACTAAGTATTAGACTAAACATTCGACTTAAAAGAGTTCAATGTGGTGACATACCATGATTTTTTTAAACAAGTTTAAATAAGCGAAATAGTGAATGAAATTTACATCTGTTCTCGTAGTAATATTGATAGTTTTGCCATATTTTTAGAGTAAAACATGTAAATATTTCGGCTTATTAAAATTAAATAATGTGAAAAGGAATGTAGCTAAGATATACTTTTTTAGTAGTAAGCCATCCTATATCCTTAAATTATGGTTATATGTGTGCATATCTTCATAAGCTGAGCACAAATATAACACGAGAATTTAGCAATCACTGATGTTTTAAATCAAAATCATCACGACCACCACTACAACACGTTCCCCATCAATTAACTCGAAGTTAAAACTCTCGCGATTCTTACGGTCGAATTTACTGCATTCGAACTAACGTCCCTTCGAGTGCAAATAGACACGAGGCGATTTTTATCCCTCCAGTTCTCCACTGAGCAAGGTCAGTCAAGTTAAATTTGTTTATTTTCTCATAGCATTTCCGTTACATTTATAATGCCACTATTACATATTATTATCTATATACATATGAGATATGAGATCCCCGTTTTAGGAACAATGTCCTCTTCAGGGCCTGATTCAATTTATTTACATTATAGAGAGCTGCTGAGTTTAATAAATATTAAACATAAACTGAAGATAGGGTTAATACAGTTTTTGTTTTCATTTCATTTCATTTTCGGAATGGCAAATAGTCCGGCATTCGCCCTAAACGTGGGGAAAAACGGAAAAAATCGACGCAGAGTACCGTGCATCATGTGATGGTTTTTCTGTGGGCCGTCTATTTAAGTATCCCTGAAGTCTCAAGGGGGATTCACATTCAAGCATTTCACGCGTACTAAGCGAAGCGTTTCGCGCGCAGCCAATCAGGTGCTTCGCTTCGTTCGCCTGGGTACGTGCGAGCGAAGTTGAATTTTGCTCAACTTTCTACGCGCGAGACGCGCCTGGACGCGTGAAACAAATGGCGGACACATGGAGTCATTTCGTAATTACTTATAAGATTCACTGGGATATATTAGCATGCATACATGAATTGTCCATTTCTGTTAATCATTGCTACAGTGCTTGATATTTAATAGTTATATTATTGGCACATTGAGAATTTTATGGGCCAAGTTTCGTGCATAAACATCCCAGGCGACAACGGGACACCGTCGCAGTATTCATTATAATTAACGATTTTCCCGTTAATGCACGCCAAAAATGTGAAGTTGGATCAGATACAATCTATTAATAATTGTTTTAGTGCTAACAAGAACCTCAATACGTGAACAATGAGCAAAATAACAACAAAAAACTCCTCGAGGTGGGGACCGACTTTCTCAGGCCATAACCCGAGGTTCATAGAAAACGGTATGTATAGGCCAACCTCAGAAAAGCAACGGTAGACCGGTCGGTAGGGCGCTTGACTGCGAGAGTGAAGGTCGGAAGTTCAATCCCAAGTGGCGTAAATTTTTTTACCCTCAATATTTAACGTAAACACTTAATTTAGCCACTACTATAGCGATATATTTTAAAATTAGTGAATAATCTTATGAAGGAAATTTTTCTGCCTTAGTTTTCGAACTAATTCCTAGTTAATGTTGGATGAGTAACGTTTGAAACATTCTTTTCCTCGTGATTCCCTGTGCGATTACGTTCATTCCTTCTCCTAATGAAACGTATTTTTTTTAGATAAAATGCAATTACGCTCTATTGAAAGTTGTTGCGGTTAATGTATTTCATTGGTTGGAAAAGGACTATCTCATAAATGCAGCTTAACTACGCGTTTTGGAGATCTTCACTAAAACTATTATAAGAAGATGTTTTAATATGGTATTTCCGCTAAACGCTTTAAGGATTCGGGTGGTTTTATATATTATAATTGGTTAAGGGTCGGGCGGGTTATAAATTAATAATAGTTATTATATAAAATAATGATAAAATATCTCGCACCTAATTCTTAGGAAAATTATGGGAATGTATCCTTCTGGTCTGCAGTAAATATTATCAACTTTTCGGGCATTATTTATTATCAACTATCGCAACCGATCTTAAATTGGCCTACATTCTGGTTGGTATAATGTCGCATAGCAGTTACTGTCCATGTTCCTAGTGTCACGAAACCAATGATAATTTGAATAGGTACTTGCGATACCTACAGAACGATAGCTTATACGTTAGTAAATTAAATTCAATGGTATTCGGCATGAGCAGAAAACAGGCGCAAAATTTTACAAAAACAGCGTCTACAGTCCTTTTTTTTCTTCTCCTCGAAATTGTTCCTCCGCCAGAGTTGCATTTAATGATAGGTGTCGTGAACAATTTACATAAACATGTACTGAATGAATTTGAGCTAGATTCTTTTCAGTCGGCAGAAACATGCAGTGTGACTCGCGATATACCTCAAGGGAGTTCAACTTTCAATGGCATTCCTTACAAAACACTGTGAGTAAAGCCTGATTTACTGCGATCAAGAAGTCAAAATTTGAGAAGCTTGATATACATAACTGTATTTGAAATTTTTATAAATGATGTTATGGTCTGCTTTGGTAAAAACTTCAATCCCAACTTCAAAAATAAGATTGCTGCATACAAAGAGAGCTCTATTATGCTCAATACAACGGCAACACCTAAAGTCCACGCAGTATTTTTTCACATACCCGATTTATGCGACAAAATGCAAGTAGACCTTGGTTTCTACTGTGAATAGACAATGGAATCTGTCCACGCTGATTTCAAACTTTTTGGGAAAATCATCTAAGTATCAAATCTCTAAGAACCATCCGGAATTAACAGAAAAACTGCTTCATGTTTTTAGTAAATATACTTTTTATCACTCATTTTAATGTCTATTAGTGCTATTGATGTTTGAAAAAATTTTAAGTTAATTATTACTGAAGTGGATTTTTATTTTTCTAAATTCATTATTTGACTTTGATCTAAAGCAATAATTTATTATACAGTAAGCTGTTTTATCTTGCAGAATAATGATAGTCTAGATTATATAATAACAATATGTATGTTATAACATAGAATGGTAGTAAGATACAATTTTCATGCATTAAGTGACTCCAAATCATTACTCGTGCCATTGGTTCGAGATGATAAAATCAATTTAATATATATTTCCAATTCAATTTCATTAGAAATGCATTATAAAATTACCATAATTGAATATACGTGAACAAAGTCCGAACGTGGAATTTTCATCAACGAAAAATTCTGACGGAAAAATGCCATGTAAACAATAAAAATCAATTTTCTCACAAATCGCTCTACAAATTATTTTCTTTCGGGGATAAAAATATTCGTGAGACATCGTAAAAATGAAATTTGAAAAGATTTCATCGGTGTAAGCACTTTTAATTTTAAGTCGATCGAAGCCCACCGTGCATTTACATGTCCTCATAATGAAATAAATACTTGTTTAGTCGCTCTCCTCGTACCACCTCGCTGCTCGCACGCTCCCGGCGCGTCCACGCACGCAGAGGCTCGACTTATTTTTACAACTTCATTCATCCTCCAATAGGTGTCACCATGTGCATTTCACGCATACGACGACGTTGCCTCCGCTTGAATGTGGACCTTTCGTGCGTTTCGCACGTAAACTGTACGCGCGAGACGCGTGAAATGCTTGAATGTGAATCCCCCTTCAATGTTTCGCGCCAAGTGATGGTCGATTGTTGTGCTGTCTCTTTCTCGCGGCAGGTGCATTCAGTGAGTTCGCGCCAAGTGATGTTGGGTGGTGTGGTATCCTGTCTTTGTGGACGGCGATTTCCCCTGTCCAGCTTCGCGCCATTTATTGTTGTCGCTCTTTTTAGTTTTGCGCTGAGTCTCATGGTCCATCGTACTGCTTTTATGGTTGAAGCTTGCGTTGTATTTACTGTGAGGGGAAACTAAAGATTATTATTCATTGGATTCCGGTTAATTGGGATTCATCGGGACCGGTGCATATTGTCCCAATTAAGTGGCTGCTCCGTTTATCCGAATTATCCCGTTTATCCGAATATGTTTAAATTAGCGATGAAATGAATTTCAGAAAGTTAAATGACAATTAAAATGCAAAATGTTTAATTGCATAGATTTTGAAAAATAAATTGATTAGAAAACATACATTATAAACATTTTTGGAAAACTTGTGTCATAAAAAATCTCTTGACATCGATCTATTTCGGATTAATTCCCTTTACAAAATCCTGCAAAAGAAGGATTTGTGATTAGATATAGTATTTACGATGGAATGTTAGACAAGAATAATTGATGATCTAAAGCTTCATTTGCATAGAAACCAGGGAGTACTTACTAGTTATTTAATGTGTAGCTCCTCGTTGAAGGAATTTGTCCAGGGTGTTCTGCTTCATTCTCTTCACCCTTGTCGCGCATACAAAGTCGGAACAGGCATCTAATGATGACACCGAACTTCCTTCGTTGCCCTCTTGTATGAAGTAGCGTCGCAACCCGTCAATAAACTTCCTGGCATCTGCAGAAGTCACTCGGCCACACTGAGATACGTCTTCATCTCCATCACTCTCCTCGTTTTCAACAAAACTTTTTTTTTTTAGCTTGTAAATTTTCCACTATATCGTCTACGCTGCTATCATTGTTGTCATAACAGTCCATATTGGAGTCTATCCTATCAAACTCCTAAAAATTCTTCGCTTGGTGCAGCTCGGAAACGGATTAATTTTCACTTACACATTCAAGTTCTTCCGATATTTCTGCACTTGAGTGCTTAAAACCACAATGAATAAAACAATTTCTAATCATTTTACTGGAGACTTCTTGCCAGCTATCTATCATAAACGTTACAGCTTGCTGGATGTTCACCTTTGAGCTCACTTCCTTGGCATTTGAATAATATGTCAGAAGAGTATCTTCTATTGATTCTAGAATGTGATAAATCAATTATGAGCGGTATATTGTTTTCAAATTTGTGATGATCTCCATGTCCATTGGTTGGACAAGAGATGTTGTATTGGCTGCTAAAAACGCCAACTAAATGTTTTTTAAGGCGTTGGAGCAATTAGGGTGTGCCGTAAAATTATCCAGAATAAGAATCACTTTCCTCGATTTCCGCTTAAGTTCCTTATCCCAACTGCTTAACCAATGGCTGAAGAAGCCCACAGTCATCCACGCATTTTTGTTGGCGTAATATTCCACCGGATATTCGTAACCCCTTAAATCAGCGAGGGTTAGCACTTTTTCCAATCACCAAAAGTTTCCTTTTATCACTTCCCGACATGTTTGAGCAGCACAAAACAGTAATCCGTTCAATTGCTTTTATAGACCCACTTAGTTCCATATAACTGTAGCAAAGAGAGTCATTAGATGTGGCTCAGTAGAAGGCTGGTTTCATCGGCGTTGTACATATCATCTGCACAGAATTCCTGAAGTAGGGTGGGTAGCCTCTTAGATTGTTGTTGGGAGGGCCTTCGTCAGAAGCCCGGGCACTTAGACCTTTCTTGGTCCATTGTGCCAACCCCATGCCTGTCTGCCACTTGCAGACAGGGGACAAGAGCACCTCGGTAGAGGTATGGAGGATTGGCCTCCCCCTGCCTCACCCCAGTACCAGGTATGGAGGATGTCCTCCCTCCAACCGGCCCGGTTTGGCCTGGCCTGGCCTCTCAGGCCTGCCGGTATAGGTATGGAGGGAGTATCATCTCTCCATCCATGCCTGGTTGAGGTATGGAGGAGGGTCACCCATCCAACCACTGTCCGGGCCCAACGTTGCTTAACTTCGGTGTTCTGATGGGAACCGGTCAGAACACCGAAGTTACTAAGTAAAGTGGGTAGCCTCTTACATCTCCTTTCCTCTGCACTTGCAAAATCAGCACTATGTTTTTCTCTGTGAGAATCTTTGAACATTATTTAGTTTCTACTCTTCCATCTAGATAGCCAACCATCTGTTGACTTGAAATCAGTATGGCCAAGCTTCAAAGCTAACTCCTCAGACTTATTTTTTAACATAGGTCCACTGCCAATAACTCCTAGTCCACTAGCAATGGAAAGCCATTGATTAAGAGCGTCCTCGATATCAGAATCCTTACCTTGGCGTTGGCGTTTTTGGGTAGCACATTGTTTCTCTTTACTCCTCCAATTTTCTCTAAGTGTATCCTGCTGCTGTATTAATCGGGCTATCGTTGATTTTAGCACTCCTGTCATCTCCGCTAAACGACGAAGACTGGTTTGAGGTGGAAGGTCCTTAATTCGGTCCAGTATTTTAATTTTTTCAGCCAGTGAAAAATCCTTACGCGGTATGTTAACCCGAATTAGGAACTTTTTCTCTGCTCTCGGCTGCTTATTTCTGCTGTAATGCTGCTTTTCTGTACCATTCTCCCCTCCTTTACATCTGCCAGGAAACTTGGAAACCCGCCCCAACATTCTCTCAGATACCGCGGCTTTCCCTCACCGCGGGTGTCGTCCCTCCTCTCCTTCCCTCCCTCCCTCCGTCTGTCCCTCCTAACAAATTCACCTCCACCTTTCTTTCCTCAAAACATTTTATCTCATGACAATTCGCCTGCAGCCTAATTTTCACCTTAATGGTTTACTCCGCTAATGAAGCCAAGTTGTGCACCTACACTTTATGCAGCTCCGTGACCACGAAACCCAAATCCCCTTACGGCTGGACTACCTGAGAACGAAGGCAAGTGTACAAACAGTGAAGCATTAATTGAAAGCGCTTTCATAACTGGCTTCGTTTAGCGACGGTAAATGAGACAATGAAGGTGGGAATAGATTCCCTCATCGGGGATTGGTTCAAATGTATTGCTAAAATGTACTAAATTATTTACAAGAGCTTAAAAATTTGTATTTCTTCAAGGAAGTAGGAGGCAAATACAGCCGATGCATATTCTTCATTCCCATATGCTGTATACATTCAATATATATTTATATGCAGGTCGTCAATTGGTGAAATAAATGCCTTTAATGAGATCCACTAAAATATTTCACCTATTTTAAAAAATATTCAGCGGGAAGTTGTCATTGAGTTACTTATACACTACTATTCATCCAGAGTAAAGGATTAGATCGGGCGAGCTATCTTATATGCAGTACCACGGTCAAGACAATAATACTGAATATTCATAGATAATACGGCAAATAAAACGCAATGACTACTGTATAATTATAGATAAAAACAAAAATATCAAGAATCATCCCATGCAGACGTTGCAAACAAAATGAAAATACATAGAAAGCATAAAAAAGGGCTACCTATCGTCAAAATTAACATTTTTGGTGGCATTGATTATTGCCTTTGTCCTCCCTTGTTGTTAAAGGAAAAAAGGTTTATGTATATATTTCGGTCCAACAATCTATCTCCCTAATTGCAATATACGCATATGATTGAATGAACTGTATCAGCAAAGACTTATGAATATATATGGCTGATAGGTATTCCTATTTAACGGTAGATTTTTCTTGCTATTAAGGGAGTGGATTCGTTTAGTTAAGTTGGTGCAAAGTGTACTGGGACACTACAATGACAGCGATTTTAGATACAAATTATTATTTTTCATTCATCATTCTTCCGATGGATAGAAACTACCTATTGTGTCCAAGTGAAGAGTGTAGTGTTTATGGGGTAGGTACTCTTAGGTTTTGTAAAAAGCAGTTTGTGTAACGATTAGGCCGTTTAAACTTTAGCTAATTTTGTTGGTTAGGGAGGACAACTATTTTTTTTGTTGGCGTAAATGTTATGTAAGACACTGCAATGACAGTGATTAAAAGTGCTTGTTTGATATACTTTATTTATTAGAAACCCAAGGACAATTAGGGTGTAACCAAAGCCAATTAGACCTTTACTCCTCAAGAGAGTGGTCGAGGCGTTTTAAAGCACTTGGTCTCTGAATCCTCCTACACCATGTATCTCCCCCTACTCTTCCCTCTCCCATACAAAGCCCCCTCCATCAGTCATCGGAGTTGCCTTTAGATTGTCCTCCAACTGTCTTCCTTGATACCCACACACTCTTCGGGATGCATTTTTAACTCAACCAAAATCCTCTTCCCTCACCTTCCCCCGTTACCTCCACTCCTTTCCTCGCCTGGAACCCTGACTAAACATTTTAACCCAACCAACTGATTAAATGCACATGACTATGCCACAGTTTTGTGAAACGTACGTTCTGCCAGCGAAAAAAAGTTTGAAAAAATGTTAAAGTTTGTGTTATTGTAAACATTATCCATCATTTCCACGATATGAGGCCTGATACCGTCAGTGTTATTTTTGGAGGATATATAGAATAGGCACGGTATAACCCAATCAGGCTAGAAAAGAAATAGAGAGGTTACAATTCGGAAGATTATATACGGCAATTCCTCTATTTAGGTCGAAAAAGTAGGTTTAGGCTTTACCCTAGCTCTCGTTTCCGGTTATCGCGTATTATCGCGTTAAAATCCAAGGTCAATGCTATATTTAACTAAGACCATATCTGGGATAAGGAATTAAAAGCAAAAAAGGCAACATTCAGAGCAACATTAAGTAGACGCAAAGCTCAGTGAGAATTGAGCTGAGCGTATTCGAGCACACTAGCTAAAGCAAGGAGAACTATGGACTGAAAAAATATGAAAATTAAAAAGTTATAAACTTCTTAGGGATAAAGTTTGGCATTGGAGAATAACCTAAAACAACCTCATTCCATTAACTGAAAAACCCGTATCAGCGTCCGGATCCAATCACCGTAGCCCTCTATTGAATCCGTTAATTGAACGATTCTCTGTTGACAAAAGACTCACTCCTGAGTGTGCATTGGCATTATCCCGTGTTCACTCTTATCATCTATTTTATGAGTTACGACTGATTAAATTTGCAACTTTTTAACGTGAACAAGTATTTTTTTTCGAATCCTGATTAAAAGTGAAATTTCGTACCCAGATAGGGAGGGATAACCGCACCGTCATCACCCGTTGCGAAGTTAGAGTCGATGACGGCATCGACAGTGCTCCACGGGGGCAGCCGTTATTTGAGCGAAGCATTCCGCCGAGGGACCAAAGTCTATTGGAAGTTATCGCCACCTTGCGCAAACACTGCGTTGTTGTTTCAGCGAGTTCTCCGCGGACTGCGGTCGGTAAGGGGAGGGGTTAACAATGGTACGGGTGGGGATGATGGAAGGGAAAGGGTACGTTTCCATGAAAACTGGGTTACTGCGCCCTTAGCTATCTTCCCCTTTCTCCCCTATTCGATGAAACCACGCTCGCGCTGACAGCCCTTGAGGGTTCTTTCCATTCGTTATTTTTCTCACTCTCTCCGACGTGGAGAGGCGGCAAAAATCGCTCGTGCAACATTCGATTATCACTCGCTTTCCGACCGAATATGGAAGTCTGACTCCCTTCATTGTTGGGAAACCCCTTACTCCTCCCCCTGATGACTCTCCTTCCCTGGGGGTTTCATTTCTAACTTTCGTTCCCATCGTCTCTTTAATAGGGTATAAATAGTGGTATACATCACAGTGGAGCTAAATCTATGAATTATCTTATTATTTACTATTCTACCAATGGATTTTCATTTCGATCCACCAAAATATTCAAAATAAAATCCGTTAGCAACGGTGTCTATTTTTTGATTTCGATAGAAAAGGGACGGAATCACCCCATATTTTCTCCATAGGATCTAAGGGTTGTGTTATGAAACATATCCCTAGGAAATCGGATGAAGTTATTGATCAAGGTAACAAGCGATGAACTGCGATATATATAACCTGAGATGTTGGTGCTGTCTAGGAAGGTCAGAAGTAGCCGAAGTGGGGGAGTCTCCCTCACTTCAGTGAGAGTTGGGCACTGCGCCATATCTCATTTTCATCTCTTCACTGTAGAGAAAATCCACCCCCAGTGCCAGACAGGCGATTCTCGTCTGAGCATCAGACACCTGACGGAGTATGACGAATAGGTACCGGGTTTTACGTGAGGCCTAAATCAATGGAGGTAACGTAGGGAACTATAATAATTTAAATAACTCCAACGGCAGTAAACAACGTATGTACCTTTCTAAGGAAGAGATTGAAGGGGAAATCGAAGAATATCAACCGGCTTGAAGTTTTCTTACAGGAGGTGAGACCCCTGTTCAAGGAAACTCTAAGTCAGATACACCCAAGTAAGTGGTTTAGGTGTAGTCCTGCCAGAAAACTCCTAGCGGTTGATAGTTGTCAATTTCCCCCTTCAACTCCTTCCTTAGAAAGGTACGTTGTTTATGGCCCTTGGAGTTATACACTTTGTTATATTTATTAGCCATAAGAGCTCACTTCTTTATCAACGTAGGGCACATTTTAGGTGGTAGGAGGATGTCATTCACGCTTTAGAATTTTAACAAGAAACTGACCATTTTTAGGGAACGTTCACCATTTCATTGTTGAAATTGAAAAGTTTTATTTTGTTGCGTTTCAACGGGAAATAATGTAACCAAAGAGGTTTGACCGCGGCACAATATGTGCATTACAATGCGCACCAAAATAGCTAATTCAACACACCTCGCACTTATCTCCTTCCAGTCTCCACGGATGATGGCTCCATTAAAAGCCCTAACTTTTCCACCCCATTTTCAGCTTCTCATTCCCCTCAGAGCAGCATCCGAGGCCCTTGGTGGAGGAAAAATCCTTTTTGGAAAGAGGAGGGATTGAATACTGCATACTCTCCACCCATTTCCTCCTAACCCTACTCGTCCGTAGGACTACTCGCACAACCAACAGATCTCCTCTCCGATCAATGAAACATCACCCTTCATCACCCAAGAGGAATGAGACTCCTCGTTGTAAATTTATGGAGTGAGCGATGGAATTTGAAGAGCCACGAGACCTTTATGATCCTCTGCAATGCGCGTTGTGTATGCAATGAATACGAATTGGATTCCACGAAAAAAAAACTAATGCTTAGCTCTAAAATTCAGGATGAATGGAAGGATATGTATTCGTCCACAATTTTATTTAAGCGGCACGACGTACGTGCCGACAAATGTGGTGGAAATCATTCATCTACTATGATATGGAAGAATACAAATTCCCACATTCATCATGGACAACTTTCATATCCAAATCAAAATCGGCGGCCAAAATTTGTTTTACTTGTCAATTATTTCACTTGCACTGCATTATCGTGAACGTCGCGGATTTTACATCCAAACCGTGCTGCATATTTCCGTAATAAGATGATGTAAAATAGTTTTGTAAATTTTCTTCTTACGTCAGCATTCATTACCCTTTACGTAGTGTCATGGTAAATTATGAACAAGGGGTTACTGGGAAAACGAACTATACTTTTTCAACTTATTTTCATTTGTCTCGGTAAACAATATCGATGCCCTTTGCTTGTGAAGGATGGCATTCAAAAGAGACGGTTTTCCACGTTCGATATTCATATGTTATCCCAAAAAAGTAGAAGACTACACCAGAGTATTGTGCTACATCATCCATTTGTAGCACAAGAACGAGATATTCTACCTCTTATTACATATGATAATCCTGAACCTTAACTTATTAAGATTACACTGCAGTACACCATTATAAAATATTATTGGAATATCTTAAGATTTTTACTATTACAAATAAGGCAATGTTTCTGGTTAATTCAGGTCAGACGGGTTTCTTATGGGTTCGCTCACTCAGTGATTCAACTCGAAAGTTGGTTTTAGATACTTGAGTGTAGAGCTCACCCCGGACTTAGCCTCAGGCGTGTAAATTTCACACATTCAGGGTAGAGGGGCCAGTTCCTTTTTCTGGACCACCTCGCACTCAGAGGATTTTTTATTCGGGGGCGTCCAAAGGCTTCACCCGGGTTTGAACCCGGGACCCTTCTATCAGTATCCAAGCGTTCTACCCACTATGCCAACACGATCCTTTAATGGCTAGGTAATCCTTATTCACGTCTGACTGACCTGTGTGCAAAGTTATTGCTAGTTCAATCGTTTCAATAGACATCCACATTGCAAAACCTTTCCCAAATGTTTGAAATGAACTAAACTTTAAAGAGCTGGTTTAAGGCTTTTTAGGCCAAAGTTCAAAGAAACACTAAAAAATTTATAAATACACATGCTTTGTCATATTTTTATTGTTTCGAGAACTTAAGATGCATTGAAGTATTAGATAAGAACCTATTTTTATTTTCTTGAGCACGAATAATATATTTGAGGATATTGTGCTGGAGGTATTGGTCAATTTTTTTAATAAAAAACTTTAGTAGACGTAACCAATATTTCGTTAAGTTTTCTTGACCTAATCAGGGCTAAAAATATAAAAAGTATAACGACAAGCAAAACCAGGATAACTTTGATAACTGACATGAATACATATAGTACATCTATATTAAGCAAATTTTTAATACCTGTGATTTATTCTATATGTGAATTAACAGTCTACAGAGCAGTATACACCGGTGAACAATTTAGCATTGTAACAGAGTGTCTTATTCATATAAAATACTATGTTTGCAATTGCTAATATGTTTTATAAGAATGCTCTGCTACTATGCTTAATTGATTACCGATGAATTCTGCTCTGTAAACTGTTAATTAACACAATTAGGATAATTCAGAGGTATTCAAAATTGGTTAATTATAGGTATATGTACTAGTAAAATCCCCCGTCATGCACGACGATTGAACTAAATTCTAATTAAACTCTTATGTCAATAATAAATGAATGTCATTTTTAATTGAATTTCATTTTTATATTGATGCAAAAAATTGGTTTTCCAACAAATAGTAATGTATTTTCAACGGCTGGCCGTCATCATATATTTATAATGGGCCTATTTTTCAAGTGCAAGACAAAACCTATAATAGAAAATTAAAATAGTTTTAAAGACATAGATGATAAAATACTGTCCTTATTTATCAGTTAAAAACAAAATATACTAAAATTTTTGATTGTGAAATCTTCCTTTGCATCTAAATTTCCTTTTTTCGCAAACACGTTCAAAACACTAACATTCAGCCTCAGCAGCAAAGCGATTTGTGCATAATTCCAGGTGTAAAAATTAAATTCCGAGCCGCTTTTAATAACATATGGGATAATGTAGACCAACATAATGCTACATCCCAAATATCTATAAGGTTATCATTCACTCAACCACATTCCACGTATCTGTCTTTCCTAAGAACGTCCTAAATTAATTTCCCCTTGCTCAGGAAATTCTTTCCACATGGCAACTCTCTTCTTCAACATGTCAACTCTCTACTTCATCCCTATAGCTACTCATCATTTCCAGTTGATACGTTATGGGCCTCAATTCCCTATATCTCCTTGTGAGACTATCAATGCTACCGGTCGTAAAGGGGCCGTTTAGCAAAAACAAAACATTTTGAGAAATTTTATCGATATTTTATCAAGTATGTTACTAATTCGAATAGACAACGAAATTCACCTGAAAGAATAAGAACTTTTATTATAATTCTTTCCATGTGACTTTTATCTTGACTTTGTACGCCCAGTATTTCTAATTTAATTATACAATAGAAAAAAAGGATTGCAAGTCAATAAAATGAACTCTAAACATACATTTCCTTAATAGGAATTAGCGGACAGGCTGACAAACAGAGAAACTTTGCTACTTATTTAATCAACGAGTGGATGGGCGCTTGCAGTTTACATGTGTGGGAAATTTAAATACGTTTATAATAATTATTTATGTTTTTAAACCTATTTAAATTCGTTTGGGTGCGAACAAAGTTCATTTTAAGACAATAGTAATTGGATTAAAACCTTGAGTAGCAGGATACTAAAGGGATATAAACCATGTGAGGAAATATAAGACGCACCGGCATGTAAGACGCATCTCCATTCCAGTAACCCAATTACGTTTGCGTGATCACATTAACGAACTTGGAATGATGAAATTAACGAACGATGGAATCTTGTTTCCGAGATTCTTCACTATTAATTGATCATTTGAATCGCCGTATAATAAAAGTAAACGAGTAATAAACGAATAGATAACGGAAGTGACGTATCAGCGATTATAACGGAAGAGTGAATTGATTTCGCGTCAGAAAAGAAAAACAGTAAAATAATGTCCACAGCTCTCATATTAGCTCGGATCCGATGATAACTTGCCACTATCATTTTATGTGACCCGGAAACAGAAGAGGGTTAGAGGGGACGGAAAATTACCCCACTTCATCCAATGATAATCCAGTGGCGTGTCATTCACAATCGTGGGAGGGCATCAGCCCGCGTCCACCTCGTTCGTTGCGGCGCGCGTGTCGCATTTCCGCGTTCATTAATAACAATGGCGAATCTTTCTCCTTCCCATCTGATGCCGCCGCTCTCCTCGCGAAAAAGGGAAAGGGATGTAAATCCCATTTGAAAGGGACGTGGGTGGACAAGGGGACTTGGCGGTCATGGCGGAGATGGTTGTCTGCGTGGTGGCAGAGTGGAGGAGGGATGGGGTAGGGTCGATGGACCATTTGTAGACCTCGTCCTTCAACTTTGACGTAGAGATGGGTGGGGATAGGGAGTGGCATTAAGAAGAACGTGCTATCATCCATATGCCTCCTGTTCCACCAATGTAGTATTCAAAGGCATGAGTTCCTATAAGGGATGGGCGTCCCACAAGGGGGCGTGATTGGTCCCCTGCTTTTTCTCATTCGTATGAATGGCATAAAATATAGGGTTATCAGTCATATTATATGTTTATGATGATGCGGTCATGTAACGATAAATTGCCACATAAGCTGTCATTGAGGAACCGTGTTTGGTGAGTAAACACGCGGTGCCGTAAGTGGGGGCTTGAACTTTACCTCAGTAAGTGGACTTCTGTACATTCACCTATTAAAGGAGCACATAAATGTCATGTCTATCAACTGTGGGGAGTAATTTAAAATGAAGCAGAAGGAAGTCATATATTAGGAATTGCCTTAAATTCAGGCCTAGCGTGACGTATACACGAGAGACATTTGCGTTCTACATTACAGAAACTAGGATTTATAAAGCAATGAATAGAAAGGTCAACTGATGGAAAAGTGAAAGCGATGTTACTTTGCCTGAGTTACGTCACATTTCGAGTACGCCACGGGAATTTTGGTCCAACAACGAAAGACAATATAAGAAATGAACAAAATGTGAACGGTTTGACACAGATGACGGACGGACGAGGTTAGTAGCCAACCAGGCACTTGGAGGCTACACGCTTGGCTAAGATCACATGTAGAATTCAGATAAATCAAGTGTTAGGGTTACATGAAGGATATTATTTCAAACCAGCGCTATATCATAACAAGTGACGGAAACGGCAAATGAGAGTGATATATTGCCAAACAGATAAGAACAAAAATTCTGTATCCCAATGCACCATTTGTGGCTAAAACTAAAACAGATTGCGTTAACGTACAAATAACTTCTGCATATACCTCTTCCAGTTCCTCATTACTATTATTTCCCTCCCAAATAACCCGGGGTCTTAACACCCTATGCAAGACTCCCAGGCGGCGGATGGTAGGGTAATTAATATGTTGATGTGGATTCCTATATACGCTTGTCTTCCTTGCCCAAGACCCCCTTGTAATGGTCATGTGATTGAGATGAGGATGAGATCCGCCACGCCATCAGACGACATTCGCGTTTACCTCCACGCCTTTTCTCTCCTCCGCGACGCACCGGGAAGATCCGGGTTCAACGTCCGACGGCGACAGGGTCGTCCGAGGAGGAAGGGCATTAAACCAATAACGCGACGCCACGAGGGAGAGACGGCGATCATATCCCTCGCATATCCCTCCTCATTTTGCGGAGATATAAGTCATGCCAACAGGAAACTCATTCGACACCGAGAGGAACATTTAGCGATTTCGGCTGCTGGGTGAAACGCAACTCGGATTGTATGTTTTACCACAAAATTTGTCAGACTTATAGTGCCTCTCTCCATATTTTATGACACATCCTTCCTAAGAAAGTAATTAAGTACAGAAGCCGTCCGCAATGAAACTTGAAAAATGTCAAAACTTGTACAAAAAGACAAAAAGTATGTTGACGTATCATCTTTCAACAGCCATAAATTTACTCCAGCGACTGCTTTAGAAATTGAAATGTACGAGTACCTGTAGCGAGACAGCGGTGGACGTTAACTGTGTGAATTCCATAGCCAGTCGAGGGATCAGCGCAAAGCATGTGTGCCATGACGACAACACGAAAGAGGTCACTATATATGTATGTAATCCTAATTAATTGGTAAAAGGTATTTATTTTTGATAGTGAATACATTTGTGTGCAAAAAGTGAAGTGAGCCGTGAAGGCAAATAGAAATTTCCAAAGGGAATTATCGCTGTAGCCCAGAGGGCGAAGAAACCCATGTAATACACTGACAAAGGTAACAAATACACCTGGTATTGAAATTCATGTGTAATATGTTTTTATTGAGTGACGTGTTGTATTTCATATAAGTTAGTACGGGCAAATATCTAAACTTTGAGGTGGAGAGAAATACAACTGTGAATAAATAGAGGTCATAAGTTAAAAATAAAGGGAATAGTGTTATTTATTTAATTGCTTGAATAGAAAGATTATCATTATATGATATGTACTTTTATATGTTACATTGTCTTTTACTCACAGTGGTCTTATTTTACTTGCCATAGTCATTTTATCATTGATAAATTCAGACAAGCTGTAATAATTTTTCTCAGTCAAAAATGTTTTTATTTGCCTTTTAAGCCTAGTTATGTATTTTATATCTTTGTATTTCTGAGGCAATTTATTTGCATGGATTTTTTCCTACTTACTTTGGCCCTAGGCTTGCAGAGCTGTATGGTTCGATTTTATTTGAAATGCAAATTCCACTTGGTCCTGGTGATAGTGGTGTTGAGAAGTTGCGATTAAATCTAACAAATGTTGTTTCATACAAGTTACTAGAAAAAGAATGTATATTCATGGAAATGGTTGGAGGTGAAGAGCTTGAAACATCTTTGCAACATTACCCTTATAAAGATGAAATAACATAGGTAATTAACATATTTAGTTAGTAAGGGAACGAACATTAGATGTGGAAGGATGGAGGGCTGCTGCCAATTAATCGTAGGATTAAATGGCAACTGAATAAATGCATGCCCATTTTCTTCATGGTAATTATAAATTGATCAAGTTTTAGGTAGCGGGTATTACATCTCTATAGAAACCACCTTCATGCCTTGAGATAGGTAATGTAGTGGGGAAAACGGATGAAATTTGCGTCCATGAACTTAGGCGATGTAGCTTGGGACCAACATTCAAAAAGATATAAACTCCACTAGCTCAGATCTTTAGTACTCAAAGATATCTATCCGCTGAAGGATCATAGGCGTGTGGTGCCTGCCCTCACCACGTGTGGGAATGGAAACGCCACGATCGGTCTGTAGGGGGCGCCGTTGGAATCGATGCCGCAAGGCATTGCGGACCGCGAGAACCACATGCGGTTGGGGAACGCGGAGATGTAAAGGGGAGCGGAGGGCTCATGAAAGGACGAGAGCGGCCTTTCCTTCGGGTGATATCCACCACGATGACAAACCATCTTCAAGAGGGTGGTGCGGATAGATCTATATCAGACGACCCTTCTTGGCAAGCCTAAAGGAAGACTGTTGGTGGCGATGAGTTTTTAGATAATGAGACCAGTGGATTATGAACAAATAATTACTGAGATATACACTATAGACCTACGCTGACATCCTGTTGAAAATTGACGCATATCCACCATATTTATGCTTGATAATTGTATTGTGGTTTTCCTTATCACGCTGTTGTGTAGCCTGTATTTTATTGAGTCGCTAGATGTCAAACTGCATTTTTGCAATGCCATTGTCTTTAGTTGAAGGAGATGAATCCCCACAGAAGGGCTGGAAAAAAAAATATCCATTATTGTTTTAAAATTTTACATTACATTACCTGCTAATTTCATCCAACTGAACTAAGTGTTAAACCATAGATAATGTAAGCTTTTTAACAGTGGTTTGAATTAATTACGTTTAGAGTTGCGTGGAGAAGACGGCTTTAGTTTTCCCCACTTGGTTCTAGTTCTGTTTTCGCGTGCTAAACGTCATTTGGGTCCATGGTTTAGCTGGTATTAATTCAATGTCATCATGTACCGTTTAACGCCTGAGAGGAGAGCTGTTACTATTAAGGTGCTAATTGCTCATGCTTTATTTTTAATGTCCAGAAAAATTATATTTTGCCAACATTTTTATATGTGTTACCATTAGGCAATCGTTAATTGTATTCTTTTCTTTTTTTATCCCGTATTATTTTCGAATTGAGCCTTTTTATAGAATGCAGACAGTTTAAAGTCTTTATCCGCTGGTGTAGAGATAAGAAAATTAATATTCAATCTTTTCGCTCAAACAAGTGTTTGCACAACTTGTTTGCCTGTGAAGCCTGTAATGAATAACTTATTTACTCTAAAGGCAATGCACACATCAGTAATAATCACAGTTTGACGTATTTAATTTTCAGAAGGACATGGGACCAGGAAAAAGGTTATTTAAGATAAATCTGGCAATATACAGAAAATCTATTACTTATGATTACTTAAATGCTCAATTGATGCAAAGAAATAAACTCATTGTAGACCTCCTGGATCGGTATTTTCTTCCTCCAATTCATAAAGGCTTCACGGAAGTGGTAAATATCAGGAATTAACTATAGCGCACCATTTACTTTGAGGATTTGAGGTGAATTTGACAATCTAATGTGGCTCAGAGATTTTCGAAGCCCCACATTTATCATTCCCTGGATTATATTTCCTCATTTAGTAAAATTATAGTTAAATTTTTCTCCAGAAAAATCAGGATGATATTTTTTATAGTGAATATGACAAATCCATTTTAAGTGAATAAATATTTTATCCATTTAGAGTTCAGATACTGGCCAACAATATATTTTCTTTGCCTACTTTTAGGAAAGGATATGGCTTAGACAGATTTGTCAAAACTAATTAATTAACTTTTAAAAATGGTTGGCTAAATCATATAAGTTTAGTTGGATAACACAAATTGCCCTGAGCATCAGCTTTCAATGATACAGAATTAATATGCTTGAGTGTACCAACCGGATTAAATTGATATTGGTCTGTTACATCAGAATATTGCTCATTAAAACACTCGCGACGAGCCTTGGGACTTCCATTTGGTCCAGATATCCAACCCATTTCTCAGCCGGAGAGCGTTTCAGTAAAACTTCGGTTGTTGGAATACCCTCCTGGTATGATAATATAGCGTAGTAAACATTATATTGTTTTTTAATCTATGTTTACCTAGAGTTTGGAATCACTTAACAGAGTGATGATGAAATTTATGAAAATGGATTGTCATTCAACCGCGTTATTTACAAAAATAGAAATAACCTTTTTCTTTTTATTCACCAATGGAGATAGCATTTATGCAATACAAGTTTAGTAGCACTTGATGTAGAATATGTATTCAGCTACACTTCTGAAGATTGCAGGATCGTGGCTCAAAGTGGTCACTTTTTTTCGGTGTTTTCGATTCAACCATTTTCATTGTCTTCAAAATTCAATCCACAATAAATGCATGTGAAATCTCACTGAATTGACTGCCTTCCCAAACAAATTTAATATCTGCCTAGAAACTAAAAGAATTGGATACCATATTCAATTCTAAGTTTTCATTCTAATATATTTTTTTAATATAGGTACGTAATTATGATTTTAGTATTCATAAGGCATTTTGTGCGGGAGCAAATGAATTCTAAGAGCGGAGATGGCGGGTGTCTTGGATTGAATGCTCTCCTGGGAAGCGGTGAGAGTTCGGGTTGGGGTTTAAATATTTCACGGAGAGAGTCAAGCCAGCCATCAATCTGCGCGCTTCCAGCGATAACGACCCTGCGGAGCGCACCCAACATTTTTTCACGTGGGAGGAGGCCCGAGTGAAATCTCGGCGCGAATCCAGGTGCAGGAGCAGGGGGGAGGATATAACTGTAAACGATCACTCAGGATTTCGGCCGTTTCCATTCGCGTGAGTTCAAAAACGCAAGGGAAGCAAGCGGCCGGCCGCAGGTAAACGAGAAGAGAGTAACTTGGTGGAGGGGAAGGGAAAATAGGGAGGGAGTAATGCCAGCCAATGGCCGTGAATATTCGCTCACAAATATTTGCTCCACGGCGAAGAAAACTAGAGCCCCGTTTACATTTTGCGGGTTTATTTGGTGCGGAATCCGAGGGAAATGAAGAGAAGTGAGGGAATTGGTATAGTGACGTGACCACGTGCACGCACGTTCAATTGGATGTTTGGCTACCCTGTGCGTGGGTCATGCTTCCAGAGTAGACGAATTGACTTAAGGTTTACGGCGTATTCCATGCGCGCAGTAAATGAATCTGTCTGTCCCACGCAAGCTAACATGCATTGATCACTATTCAGCAACAATAGTTCACCTCCATCTAGCACATTTACGAAAAGAAGTACAATTTTTACGGTTTGACCGGGTACATCTGCCTCTGTTCATAATGTAGGTGTTGGCATTTGGCCCGGTTTCCCGCCCCATTTGCTTCCATGTTTATTTCAGCAGAAGCTGATAAATCGATCACAAACAATGTGAGCAAGAAGAGGTTGAGGAGAATTATATCAGCTTTGGTCGCTTCCAACTGCCAGGCAGTAGAAAATCAATAATTCTACCAGATTGTGCAACACATTCAACCCGGAATATTTCTAGTGTGCAATCACGAAAAACGGAAAGCGGTTTCTGCCATATTAATTTGGCTAGTCACTTATATATTATTTAAAATTAATTTAAAAAATTTTTAATAACAAAACTCGATAATTTATTAAAGACGCGAATTCACGTCCTTAGCTTTCTTGGAAAAGTTGTAAAGGTCAGTAATCAGTAATCGGTCAGTAAGTAACAGATGCGAATGCGCGTCCTTCGATATCTTGGCAACGCACATCGGACGCGCATTCGCGTCCGTCGGGTTGATAGTTATTCACGACGGATTCAATATCTTTAGGGTGGCTCAAGTGTTTCGTCGATGCCATAATAGTTTCGAAAGTAAAATTGTGGCACCCGCTGAGTGGGATTTTTCACATCTACATACGCTGACTTGGTGTAGTAGCCGTATCTGAAGAGAAGATAAATCAGTCTCTGGCTGGGCTCAGCACGATCTGCAGTCTGTGTTCACATCCTCCCCTTTGAATATAAGGCGGTCAAAAATTGAAAAAAGCAGGCATAAATTTATACCGTTGTTATGTGTGCGTATTTATAGAAATGTGCATTTCCTCCTTAAGGCTTTTCATCCGAAAAAGCTAACTTTGCCGTTGTTTTTAGTCTACTTCTTTAATTTTACGTTTTTTGAAGGATGAATAATTTTAAAAATTTAGAAAAATCTAACTGCTGAATTAATCAGGATTTTCCGACTACTTATTCATTATTGCAACGTTTTCGGTTCTAAATATATTATAACAAGGTGCAAGATACCCTTGGTAACATAGCTTCCCAGTTACATGCAAGATTCTATCCCACGTCCGTCAGTTTCGCTAGTCTTAATGTATCTATATGATTTGAAACAGAAATAAACTTACACGTGTTTAGGTATAAATATTTTATAAATTATTTTATTAAAAAATAATTCTTCTTTGCCTTCACCTTGTCCCACTTATGTGGGGTCGGCGTTCTCTTCTTTTATTCTCTTCCTCCACCGCTAATTGTCTAATGCCTCCCCCTCTTCCCAACCTCTCTCCCTCAGGTCCTCTCGCACCTTGTCCTTCCATCTCATCTTTGGTCGGCCCCTCTTCATATTCCCCCTCACCTCCAGCTCCATTACTCTCTTCCCCACGTATTTTTTGTTTCTGCGCTGATCGTGCCTAAACCATCTTAATCGGCATTCTTGCATCTTCTTCGCTAACGGTCCCACTTTAACCGATCCTCTTATATATTCAATCTTGGCTTTATTCTTCCTTGTCACCCCGCACATCCACCGCAGCATCCTCATTTCTGCGACCTCCATCTTCTTTTCCTGAGCACTTGTGATTGGCCAGGTCTCTGCACCATAGAGCTACGCACGTCCCACCACAGACTTAAAATGTTTTCCCTTCAACCTGCAATTTACCTCCTTATCGCAAATCACTCCACTCATTCTTCTCCAATTTATCCATCCACCATTCACCCTGTGCTTAATTTCAGCCTCTAATCCTCCATCACTCTGAACAGTTGACCCTAAATGTTTAAACTTATACTTACTTATACTGTTAGCGAATATTAAAAACTCATTATTAAACTTATATATAATAATAAGAGCATTATGATGGAGCCAGACTTGGCATATTGGCTTGGCCGCATTAATAAAAGAAAATAAGAGCATCTTCTGACACTTAATCGGACTCATCGCTCAGTGACTCATCCAGGGAGAGGAGATTTTCCATCTCCACCGGCTAGTTTGAAACTTGCTGATGTAGACTGAGAATCTTCTCGCTCGGAAACTCTGAACCCCGAAATGCTAGAAATGAAGGATCAAAAGTTAATAATAGCCTTCTGAAATTAATTATCTTCATTCAAAGCCATTATTGAACTTTTTCTAGTGTGATGCTCCCAAAATCTCCTCATATCCTTGTTCCTAGCTTGCTACTGCTGTTTCTATGGCTTCTTCAGATAACTGACCGATTCAGATAACTTTCCTGCCCTGTTTCTATTGCTTGAGAACCAAATGCTCATGAATGATAATTAAGAAGCGTTAACATTTGACCAGTATGATTAATATGAATATATACAATCCCACATCTGACTGAACACTCACTCATTGATGCATACAAATGTTTGAGCACTGCCAGCTGTCCTGCGGGCTTAAAATTTGGTGGATAAGTAGCTTTTTTACAATCACCAAGAAAAACGCAAAAGGCGGAAAACATATTCAGTTCGAGTCCAAAAAATATTTTTGTTCCCTAAACAAATATTCAACAAACCATGATAATCAATTGGGAACATTAGGACTTAAAACTATATTTTCGATGTAAAACTATTAGGAGATGCATCTGCAGCGTGCAGACAAGAATTTTAATCTGGCTAAAAGACAAATTTGTTATTATTGGCGACCAATTTTCATATGAGCGTTGAGAGCTAAAATGGTCAGAGTCAACAATGTCACCTTAGGGAAATTGAGGTTTAAAGTGAAATAAATTTTAAAATAATTCATAAATACTGCTTTCTGGTGGGATAACACCGAAGGTAAACTCTCACTACTGATGCAAAATAAGAATGCAGGTAGAGGAATGCTTCTGCACGCCTAAATAAACTGTGGAAAAAGTGCTGACTTGCCCCACTTCTGCTCTTGACAGCTCATCTTCAAAGCACGATATTTTATATTAAATGTAATGTGTTTTTTTAGAGTAATATCTAAGATTACAACTCCAGTAATGACTATTATTGGCACCGAAGATGAGAAGGAATATGTTTTAAAACATAAAAGACGTATCCTTAAGTTGAATGTAGCCCATAATAATTCAATGACTGTTTTGGATATCATAAGTATATTCTAAGAGTATTTAAAGTGGGATTTAATGATAGCTTATAGAAATCAATTTGGCTGCATACAAATTTTCCTGAATATACTCCCAGTTAAGTTAAATTATTTTTTCATGACAAATTTTACTCTTTGGCGAAATAAACATGTTCAACAAGCCAGCTGCATAGCAGAAACATATTTCGGGGAAGGAACAGCTTGATTAAAATAGTTAAGTAATGATGAAGACATTATTCAAGTTTAAAATTCATAATTATTTTCTTTTTTGCAAAACGCAAGCACAACTGCCATTTTGGGGGAGAAAATTGCAGAAGTTTTCGAATTGAATTATCCGTGGCTCACCATTCAATTCAATCACCGAGATATTCCCGTCCACTTTACTTGTACAATCGGAGCGCTGAGCAGACTATCGGCCCATTGTTTCGAAGCGAATAATTATATTCTCATTTGTCCGCTTCAACATACAATTCACATCTCCTGCATCCTCTTCTTTCTCTGTCCATCCAGGCAGAACAAGCGCACGTTTATCAAAGCACAAAAAATAACTCGGAAATATAATGCATATGGCGAAAGGCAACGCACTGATACATAAATGCGAAGCCACACATGCACCCACACCACCAAGCGAATCGTGGCACTGACATGCAGCCACTGCTTTTTTGTGTGCTGTTCGAGTTTTTACGTCGTGTGAAGTGACGCGCGGTTCTGTGCGTGGTGAGGGAGGGTTGGTGGGTTAGTGCTGCTCCTGCTCCAATTTTTTATTTAGTTTATTCTATTTCCGACGTCCACGTCGGAGCCGATTGGCGCGCACTCTTTTGGTTTATTGCGACGCGAGATGGATACGTGACCGGAATCGCATTCGCCAATAATGCTCCCATCCCAGCCGACCGCCCACTTGGACAGCCCACTCAACGGTATTTCCACGGCGAAATAAATCGCTTTTGCGGCCATTCCCCTGTCGTTATACATTTTGCAGCGAGCGGTCGGCGCGTGGAGAACCGCCTCACTATGTGATGGCCAAACTAATTGCCCCTTCCCTCCCCCGTCGCCCCGCAATCCCCCGCGCCCCTCCGCCAGTCCACCTTTGCCCGTCGTGCCACCGCCTGTCCACCAAACGAACCGCCAGCCCCCAGGAACACCCCCTGCCACTATTATTGGGCTAAAAACTCTAGAATTGCTCCTTCCGGTAACAGTCCGTTCCGTGAGAAATAGATTGATGCCGATTTGTGTATAAGTCTCATAATGAAAAGTGCGTTTACAAATATACTCCTCTTTACGATATTCCACAGAGGAAAAATAATTCGAATTGATAGTGCGATATTCCACTTAAGAAAAATGACTTACCTTGACCGGGATTCGAACCTGTATCCCTCGATTTCGCGCCGAGTGCTTTAGCCAGAAAAGCTACCGAGTATAATTATTTGCCTTTACCGCGATTCGATAACGGATCCTTCGATTTCGTGCCGTGTGTTTTGCCAGTTGAGCAACCGAGGCGTCATTCTCTCCTGAGGATAAGGCGAAGGCGAACTATTTTACTTGGTAGTTGAACTGGCTAAAGCACTCGGTACGAAATCGAGGGATCTGGGTTCGAATCCTGGTCAAGGTAAATGATTCGCACTTATGTGCTCTTGCGGGTGACTCCAAAAAAGGTTATACCATACCCACCATGGCTAGTCCCAGTATACTCAAAATTTGAACTCCTCCTTATTGAACTACACTGATTGAGTTACAAATCTGAATTAGCTCTACTAAGAGATTTAATATTGAATGAATCAATTCTGTTACTTCAACAGAATCTCAGAAAGTATCTAGTATATATTTTAATTATAGCAATCAGAAGTTCGATGTAGAGCCTCTGAGTGCCTATCACTGCCGAGTTTCTTACGAGAAAAGCAATTTTAAAAAGCAGTGAACCACGTAATATGCAACCGGTAAGATGACAGCTTTGTTGAATAAAAGTGTGAATATAGCACCTTGATACAGTAGATGGGAAATTTCATAAGGCATCACCTAACTCCTAGAGAGTTGGCAACTCTATACACAACACATACTTATGTATACCACTCCCGAGCCTCCGCATATTTGCCATCTCACCGATAGGCCTTACGGGAGGAGCTTGGGAACTCAAGTTCTCGCATATCTTCACGTAGGAAAAACCCTTGATCTCCAGACCTATTATTGTGCAACGTGTCGGGAAAACATCTCGCGTTGAGGCGGAAATATTACTACATTCTGTTACTTTTTGTATCGTGTCTCTCCGAGTTCCCGGCAATCCTGAGGTTTCATTGCCACCATAATGACATGAGACTCGGGATGGGCTTAGCAGTTTTCGAAACTACGTCCGACACCCTTCAGATAGGTGGATGCACTACGTTCGGGTCATGGCTACGGAGTAGACGGAGTGACCCCAGGATGACGGCCTTCTGCATGTGTGCCGCAACGGCTTTTGCCTTTGCCTCGTAGGACGGAATGCACTTTATATTATTTAGCAGTGAGCCCTAAACTCCATTGAAGACACCTCTGATGGGGAATGCCAAAGTACCAAAAACGGAACGTAGTGCTGTCTGCGCCGAGGGCGCGTAGAATTTTCACCGTCCCGGTGAGTGCGAGACTCGACCCTACCGGACAATTAACATAAGTAGCGCAAAATGGTACGTGAATATGTTTGGCGTTGTAGATGTGGTGTTTGCGAGAAGTAGTAACTTGAAACAATACTGTCCCATTGGGAAACACAGACAACTAAAAGCTGGGCTAAGCATTTAAAACTACAGACTTAAAATGAAGTAATTAAGAAGCTCTACTATAGCATGGCACAACATGCGAGGCGAGAAACAGAGGAAAACATGATGTTTTCCTCGGGTAATTGGTTTTGTGATTTTTTATATTTTTTTCAAGTACCGAAAAGTTTCCCTAATCTTTATATCCTAGTGCAATCGTCGCAGGCAGTCTTCGCGTGTGGGAAGGTCTAGTTCGGGAGAAGGGGGAGCGCGAGGCAGCTCAGTCATCAGTTGCAAGTCAATCGCTTTCATTTGTTCTGTCGCCTGTTGAAAAATACGTAGCGTTTTTCGTCATTTGACTGCAGAGTACTAATCTGCCGAGAAAATTCATCTATGTTAATCAGCGGTTATGGCGAAAATGCCTTGTCTATCCAAATTCTTCTGATTCTTCGTTGGTGGACAATGCTCATTGAAGGAAGAGAAGACTTTCACGATCAGGAGCGTAGAGACCTACCAACTTTCCACCAACGGACGCCATTATTGTAGTGCGTGAAGTCATAGAATGAGAAAAACGGCTCAAGCTCGACGAAATCATATTGCTCCAGACACCATGCATTGAAATTAGGCAGTCCTCCCTTCCCAACACCATGGTTGAAGACCTGCAGCTCTCAAATGTTTGTATAAGAAGGGTGACGTGCTTATTGTCTGACACCTATAGGAGGCGTCACGTGACAGCTGCATAATCATTTTTGCAGTTGTTTGAACGTGAAGATGACGCCCTATTTTCGAGAACTGTCACTGGTGACTATTCATGTCTCCAACATTCAACTCGCGAAAAAAACGCCATAGTATGTTGCGGTATATAAGGAAAAAAAAGGTCTCCTAAAGTCAAAGTGATTGAGTCAGCAGGAAAGGTGACGTTCAGTGCTTTAGGACTACCGTGGACTACTCATTTTTGATTGATTACCTCCCACATGGAACGTTAATAAACACATCGCGGCATTTTGCATGGCAGTGACGTGCTGACCAGACTTCATCTCGCTATTAAGAAAAAACGGCGCGGGTGTTTTCCAAGGAAAGTTTTGCTTTTTCATGAGAACGCCAGGACACCCTTCAACAGGTGATTTTCTGACAAAATTCTAACGATAGATTTTTGTACCCCCATATTCTCTTGAATATTCTGCAAATGTTTCATCTGTTTCTGAAACTCCAAAATCATTTCGGCGGTAGGGGTTATGCCAATGATTACGAACTAAAAAATGAGGTGGAGAACTGGTTCAAGAATTTGGCGGTGAATTAATATGAGATGCGTAAAAAGAAAACGTTGCCTGGGCACCAAAAATGCTTGAAAAACAGTTATTGTGTGCAAACGATAATATTTTTTAACCTTTTAATTCCTTTTTCATTTTTTTCGTGACGAGAGAAACTTACTTTTCGGATACCCCTCGTAATTTAACAGTGTCCTGAGTACATTTTCTGAAGTTGAAACCGCATGTCTTGATATTTAGTCCGGTTTTCCACCTCTATTGCGTTCATGTTTGTTTGAGCTTAAGCCAACATGACCATGAGGAAGGAGTTTTGGGGTGGCGGAGGAGAACTATATCAGATTTCATCGCTTGTAACTGTCTCGTCGTGGAATAGAAATCATTCAAACACGTTGTGCATTTCTCGTTCTTCATGACGGACTAGATGTCTTCAGGGGCATAGATCAGTGCAGGTGTTGGATTGATACAATTATGGTGTCAAAGGGGAATATATTGCTCCCGTTGAGCAACATTGGGTCAAGCTAATTACGCTGACTTGGCGTACTGCAGGCGAAAAGATGGACGTGTCGCTGTCACTTCCGGCGAATACCAGGTCGGAATCCAAACCGATTTCACCTGCTATCGCCTTTCCATATTTTCATGATTATAATTGCCAATTAGAAAGGTTGTTTTTTAAAAATCATCACCAGCTGCCATCAGTCCAATTGGCTTCCACAATTCTCCATTCCACACTCCTCTCAGCTATTCCTTTCCCTCACTTTATTATTATTATTTCCCTGATGTATTTAACTCTTGGTCTTTGTTGGTAAGTCTCCCCATTTACTTTTCCTTCCATTACTGCTTTGATGGAGCTGTTGTGTTTCAATATGTGTCTTATATGTTTCTCTAGTCTTCTCAGAATTTCAATAACCATCAAGTCTCTCTAACCCTTCCTAAAGCTCGTTATCGGTGATCGTCTCCATGCAATTTATCTGCATTGTCATTTTAAAAAGCTGCATCCCTAGGACTCCCAGTCATCTTTTTCGGTATAGCTTTTATTGTTCAGGCCTTATTTAAGTCACCAATGTATGCTTATGGTAATGTAACAATTACATTAGGTATATATTATTAATCTTGGGATAATTAATATTTGGTATGGTTGTAGATGAGAAGGGAGACACTCAAAGGTTAATTCAAATATATTTCGATGATTCCTGATAAGGAAAGGAGAGAGAAAATGTAGGGAGATGCTAATGCGATTTATTGAGCCCAGGAGGAGAGAAATCCTGGAAAATCTAGATGCATGACATTTGTAGATCCTACAAATGTAGGGGAGAGGAATAGCGGGGAAGAGAGGCGAATAAACCACCCTTAAAAGTTATATTAAAAGTGGAGTTGTGAATAAAAACGTGAACGGTGACAAGGAGAAATACAGAGAGAGAACAAGCAGAACAGTGCCCATCCATTTGTACGCTAAGAGGAGTGGTGGATAGTCCAATGTAGAAATAAAGGCAGAATTGGCAAAGGATGATATGAATAATATTATGTGTGGTACAGCAGGGCGAGGGAACGGACGGGAGAGAAAATGCAAGGAACATGCCTGGCAGGGGTTGGGTGACGATAATGGCGCAGGTATCACAGGCGCAGGGGCCGCGCGCAATTGCATGGGGTAGGAAGGTATTTGGTGGATTTGAGTGATTTGGAGAGGGCTCTGGTGGTTTTAAAGATGCCGTATGGGTTAGGGGGTCGTCTAAAGGTGAAAGAGGGGCATAGATGAAGATTTTTCAAGTGTTAAGGTTATTAGAGGGGATAATGCAGAGGTTTTGATAGTATGGAGTCAACACCAGGGACGTTTTTGGTGCAGATGGAGATTTTGTCGTGGAGACTGCTATTGATGATAGGCAGATTGAAGGAGTAGGCAGTTCGAATATTGTTATGTAGAAGCTGCTCTGGATATCCACTGTGAAAGAGAGATTGGTGGAGGTTTGAGAGTGGGTTTATAATACGCAGTCAACGAAGATGTTTCACTTCAAAATGAAGGTTTTACTTCTAATAGTAATACAAATGTTTCCTGCAAAATACATTTTAAGCGCTCGGGTCTCGATTTCCGCGCCAAATACTAGCCCGCCGCGGTTTTATCCACTCCTTTGCCATTACTGCTTGCACACAACATCCTGGAGTAGCTGCAAATTTACACTTCCTACATACAATAGAAATTTTGAAAACATCAAGTTGAAAACATCTGAGGACAGTAGTTTAAGAATTCTTCTGTAGATTTCAGAAAAAATAAGCTACTATTATAAATAAATAAACACAATGGTAAAAAATCTCTATCAAAACTCTAATTTATCGTAAGTTCTTTTTTCAAATTTGTGTTTAAGAGCCGGCTATCACGTGTGTTTATCGGCTTTTTCATGGAACAAATAGCTGAAGCAGTATTAAATTTTTTGATATCGCAAAATATGAATATTTTTAAATCATGCGTTTAGAAAATTTTATCCTAATTATTCAATTCCTTCTCTTTTATTTTGTGTTTTTTTCATTTTTTCCATTCATTGAAATTGCACAAATGATGTGGAATGCAGTCTTGTACACAGGCGCAAAGACACATGACAGATCACCTGACTGACAATTTGGAGTTCCGAGTTTAAATCCCGGTCAAGTGAAATGTTTTTTTTCATGGCGAATTTCACCTTCTTTGGCGTTTTTTCAATATTTTCTGCAAGGACGTATCAACAATCCATCCAATTTTATGCGGTAAGGCTCATTTTTTAGATTTTATAATACACACAACAACCAATTGTCTGAAACGTTTGATCGAATAATCAATATAATTTTCTATATCTCAGAAAAACCTTTTTTCACATCTTAATTGTAAAATAAAATTTTTCCTTACAATTTTTCTAGGAGACTAAATTATTGCATCTGTTACCAATATCATTCTGTATGCATTCCATTCATCAGACCTTGGGTATCAATACTTTCATGTTGAAATACTAATTCGATTAGTCTAAGATGTGAGGATCTTTGCTGAAGTGCTTCCTTGTTCCGCAGTTAATTCCATCGCAAGGGAACTACTCCCAGCAAGTAATATCCCTCCTTGGAGGTCTGGAGTCTATGGGAGGAGAGAGGGAGGTGGGGGAGAGGGTATTTCATTTCCCGGGTCGCATCTCCGGGCGGAGCGCGGAGAGGACGGCCAGCAGAACGGGTGATGCGTATGGAGCTGAATACATTTCGCCGCCGAGAAAAGTACACGAAATCCCTCGCGGAGAAAACAATTGGCGGCGGAGAGGCGAAAACCGACGCGCACGAACACAATCCCGACGGATGGCCTTCCATTTTTATCGTTATTGTTGTCTATTCTCTTTTTATTTCTCCATCTGCGGCAGAGACGAGCGGTCGGGAGTTCTTGAATGTTTCATGGGACGCTCCTGTTACATTCACCCCAACACTCCCTCCACCCCTCTCTTACCCTGCCCCCTTTTATCGAACGCATAAATGGGCACTCGGTGGACCGATGTCTTTTTTACCATATCTGCCTAATACATACATACATATCCATGACTCGGTGAAACTGAAGAACGAAACTGGGGGTGGAATTTCAGTTGGCGACTTATTCATTTTGTGGAGACTGGTGAAGGACGGAGTACTGTTTCATTCCGATGAAGTATCAAGAGTCCTTTTTGTTGGCCAACGGAATACGGAAGAGAAAATCCCTTCATTGCTGCCACGGAACGCTCTGGAAGGCTCCCTTCACCAGTTTACGGTGTGAATGCTGAGTGAGTTGTCGCAAAGTCGCGAATATTTTGTCCAAGGCAGACCATTTAATAGAGTGCTTATGATATGGCATTCTGAGTATATTGCATACTCGGGAGCAGGTATAGTAACACTTTGAGTTAAATCCTTCATTTTCCACTCAATAAATTGAATTAAAAATGCCAAATTTCGCCTAGAAACTATATATATATATTCGTTCTTAGTACGTCGTACGCTTCAGGAGAATATCACCATCTGCTTACGTACCCAAGAATTGCTACTTGCTTCGTGAAATTTCCGATATCAATGTCAGTGAGTACGTAATAACTAAGATAAATCCCTGATGCTCGATATCCCAAAGAGGAAAAATCATTCATCTTGACCGAGATGCGAACTTGGATTCCTCGATTTCGCGCCAAGTGCTTTATCCAATTAAACTACCGAGGCGTCCTTCTCTTCCGTGGATTTTGGGTGCCTTTTTAAGAACAAGGTGTTCAGGACTGCTAAACATATGATGTCAATAAGCAGTCCAATGCGTGCGATTAGCGCCACAGTCCGAGAAAATAAAGCCAAACATGGAACACAGTGGGGTGTTCGTTCTTTTGACCAATTTTGAGGATACTGGGACTAGCCATGGTAAAACATTTTACGGAGCCACCCGCAAGTGCACATAAATGCGCTATTCATCAGAGGAAAAATCATTCTCCTTGACCGAATAATTTCTCTTCTGCGGAATATCGCACTTATATGCAATTGCTTGTAACTCCGTAAAAGTTTATACCGTGGCCTGTCCATGTATCCTCAAAAATGGTAAGTTAAAGCCTTAAGTCACGTGAATGGTTATGACATGGTAGTGCCTAACTATGGCAATGGAGAAGAAATAATCCAGCGCTACCTGGTGTTGCACGCTTGAGAACTTATACTTCCAGGTCCAGGTCCTAAAACTTATGAACAATTGAAATTATTTACTATTCATCATCAGCAACCATTAATCCAGAGAACGATTCACCTCAGGTCTACACTTCATTCTCCTCTCCGCTAACCGCTTAGTTCTCACTTAATTTTTCACTTTGAGTTGATTCACATATTGCCTGATGTATTCCATTTTTGGTCTTCATATCTAATTCTTCTCATTCATTTTTCCGTCCATTATCGTTTACAACTGACAATATTATCTCGTAATGTGTAAAATGTCTCCTCTTAGAGTAGGTAACATACATTCATTTCAACTCTTCCTAGGAATTCCCCGATAATGATTATCTCCGTTCATTTGATTTTTATCAATCTTCGACTCATTTCCATTGCTTCCAATCTCTTTTGATCTACAGCAATCTTTGAGGCCCAGGCCTCATAGCCTCATAAACGAGCATGCTCCAAATATATGTTTTAATGAAGTGCCTCCTTATTCCCAGGCTCGTGTTACTAGCTTTTAGCAGATATCTTTTTCGTTAGAATGCCTGTCCTTTGCTTGGGCTATTCTGCTCCCATTTCTTTCTTGCTTCTTCTATTGCTGATAATATCACTTCTCAGATAAAACAACTTTTTGTACTTTGGCGAGTACGAGCAAAAACACTTTGGCGAGTACGAGCCGCCCAAGTTTGACGGTTAATCTGGCTTCTTGATTTCTACATAATCTTGGTTTCCTTGAAATTATTCTTCAAGTTGAATTTTTCAGTTTTTTCATGCAGTCCGCCAATATTTTCAATGGTTGGCCTATTTATAAGGTAATTATTTTTTTTATTCAACATGAAAGCACTTCAAAATATCGATATTTTCAAATTGAACAACGACAATATTTTATCACCTACAAAACGCAATATGATTAGTAATTTGTTAACTCTTTCGTAAACACGTCAGTTACGGTTGTTTATCCATTAGGTAAATGATAATGTCGTCTCGTGAAAAACTGTGGGCAGTGCAGAAAACGCTTGGTAGGATACATGTAAATATGCTGAAATTCTCCAAAGCTCAGACGGCATCTGCAAAGCACCTCATCAGGTGAATCATCAGGGTGAAATCATCGGGATGTGAATGTGCATTACCCAGTTTAAAGCAGAATGTAAAACAGTTGTGAGCATTGATAATCCGTGCAAAATACATTCCCGAAAAATATTACGACTGCAATTTCATTCGCTAAGAAATTTGGATCCTATGATAAAAAAAGGACAAAGTACATCAAAATCAGATATTTAATGCGTTGATTCTAAATGACATCGAGTGGAAACTATGTTCCTTAAAGTATTCTGCACAGTGAAGTGATATAATGTAACGCCGATGCTTATAGGAGAGTTCTCGCAACTCACGCTCCTATGTCGGGCCAATGGAGACGTGTCATTTCGATAGGAAGTCGTAAAATAAAACTTTAAATGCCGCTCGGGGAACGCGCGGGCTTAGGAAACGGCGAATGCCTGGGCCAGCGGTAGCTTCGGGATTCCACCTCGCGGTCCTCCTTTCGCCGCCTTGCTTACTAATTAGATCGTGAACATGACCCACGGTTCTTTTGCTTCCCGGAAACTCACACGGGGTGAAGGAGGGAAGTGTTGGTGGGGACCCGGCCGGATTGGGGACGGGGAGGGATATGTGGGGTCGCCTTGTACAACTATGAACCCCAATTACCAAAACACGGAAACGCTTCGAAAAGGGAAACATGGAATCCACATTTCGCTCCCGTGGAGGTAATTGTACGTCCTAGGGGCTCCGAATACAGTTAATCATACGCGAACGGGGAGATGAGGGCGCCGTACTCATCCTCTTCACTTGAACCCACTTTCGCCGGCACTGTGGCCGTCGGAGGGTGGGAGGGAGGGTGGGGGAGGATTCAAGAGGGGGATTCCGGGGGGATTCGCAACACGCGACGAGGCGAGGTTCCACCGTAAGAAAGGAAATGTTGTCTCTTGTGCTGCTACGTGTAGACAATATTGTCCTCTTTCTGTGTCAAAAAATCCCGTTTTTTCTAAAATTTAACTCAGGAAAACCTCAAGTACTCGCGTTGGTGTATTTAGGTAGGTTAACTTCAACAAATAGTTACGGAGTACTTTTTACAAAGTTATTTTGTAAATAATAATCTATATTGATTTGAAATTTGCTCGCTATGTGATGTTATGAAAGCAGCAATACAAATGCTCATAACTTTTTACCTCCAAAGGCTACTATCATAGAATTATGTTTTCTTATACCATAGAATCGTCATATCTCCTCCCACCTATCGGATTATGACTACTGTTATCACATGTCGACCTATGATATGCCTATACATACCTATACTCGCAACTGACACGAATTAAGGTACTCGAGTAAATATTATATACCTGGCCACCCCCGTGCCTCAATGCAACTTTGAGAACTAGTTTTAAAATGTTAACTCTGTAAATGTTCAACCAGGAGGCATTTTTGAATAATACTTTGTGGACTATAAACGAACGATCTATGAAAATTCTCAAACGAACAGCTCACACTTGAACAACAACTAACGTTTAATACAATTAAAATACAAACAACAAAAATAAATACAATGAACTTTCTGTGGTTGTATGCTGAGGATAATTCAGTCGTGGATTACTTTTGAATTAGTTCATGAATGTCTTTTGCATGGTCTATCAACACTGGGAAGGGAAATATTTCTTCCCTCTCCCTATAAATTAATTAAAACTCGTAGGTGTAGTTAATTTTAAATTAAACTCAATAATAAAATAAAGAATTTACTGCTGTAAAGCTGTATCGAATACACAAGGTGAGTAGAAATGTCCAAGAAAGACTCAAAATATAAATTTACGTCGGCTTAAAAGAGAGAATAGGTGAAGCAGATAAAAAAAGTATTATTTCCTCAACCAAACATGAATGACGTTTAAAAACCAATACTGTGTGGAAATTTACCAATGCTGTTTTATTTGAACTGGACGTAAAGTATTTACACCAATTAAAGCCTGATACGCTTTTATATGTTTAAATATCTGTCATAAACTTAAATATTTCCAGGAAACTCAATAATAACGAAATTAAGTCACAGCTTGGGTTTGAGTCGTTAGCAATACACTGCAAGGTTTAAAGTCAAAATGCGTAAGATCAATTTGACTGGCGTTTTAGTTGGGTCCCCAGGGCTGCAAAAGTATCGAATAAATGAATTGTCAACCTATGTGCACTTCTTCTGCATTGACCGCGAAAAAAAAATGTTTTGCTTGGTTTTCTTACTCTACTCCTCCCAAAATGTCTACATTTTATCACTCTGAAATTTCCTCTCATATTCTGACCAGGTGTTATTGGCCTCCTCGTTTCTTCTGGAACCCCTGGAATCCACCAATCTTTTTTCGAAAAATATCTTTGTTACAGGTATCTTCTGGATGGATGCCAACTTCCTGTATATCCTTTTTTGTTTACTCATCCCATTATATTGCCGTCTTTAATTTGGTTACATTAGTAGCTGAATACTTTCTTTGTATTTACTTAGTCTACAGTCACTCATTCTTTAGATATGTACATAAAACTTCAACCTTTACTTGCGCACCAAGGTGATTCAGATCATTTTAACTTTTTTGTAAATGTAAGTAGTAATCTGTCCTCTACCTCCAAATACCATCCTCTCCATTTACCGGAATCAGGGTCTTCCCGGGTTTTCCTTTCTTTCTTCTCAAAATCATCCATTTCATTTTCTGTTTCTGTATCAGGCCTTCTGAGCTATATAGTCCTTTTGGCGTAACAACTGCGTTGTAGTGTTTTATATTTGCTTTGCTGGGGAATGCTATCTTATTTTATCTATTTTGTACTAACCAATACGAATATTACATATTTTTGGCTCCTGCTTTATTTTCTTCTTGGTGAAGCCCATTTGGTTGTATCCATTCCCCGAGATACAAAAATATGTATTTACCTAATTGTTTCATAACTCGTATTCCTATATTATTCTATCATGTTAATATTTCTTGTGTTCTGTTTTTTCATAGGAGATATTGAGTCCGGTTTCTTTGCAATTTTGTGTAGATTTTCAATCATATTTTGGGTTTCGTAATTCACTGTTAACAACACTGAGTAATCTGCGACCGTCTAACATTCAACTTGCACACCTTGTTTATTTGAACCTAAACGGATTCCAAATATTCCTCATTTTTTAATCGCTATGTACTGTTTTCATTATTTTTTCCGAAACGATATAAAGAAATATCGGAGACGGTCCGTTTCCCTGTCTCACTCGTGTCTTAATCCCAAGTGTCTCTGAAATTTCCACATGAAACGTAATATCGGAGACGGTGTTCATTAGTATGAAATTGATATTTACTCTCGTTTTTCCATCAATGCCGAACTCTTCCATCTTCACCAGCAGTGTCTGGTTAATAACTTTCTTGATGAGAGTTAGTTATTGGCCACTTAATTATAAAATGATTTTTTTGGAGGCATGGTCTTCAATAATTTATATCACATGAGTGTTTCTTCATATTTATTGTCAACATTTCGAAAATTTATCTTTTCTTCATCAGGGCTCGATGAGGAAAATTTAGATTATTAATTCAGAACATGCAAATAGTCCTTATGAATATTGAAATTTGTCAAATAAGTTATTTATTCGTAAATGAAAAGGAAAACTTGTTATATTCCACCTGTTTTTACTTTTACTCTTTTTTACCTGAAGATGACGCCGCTGCGTCGAAACTAGTTGTACCTGAAAATAAATTGGTGGAATATAACAAAGTTTTCCTTTTCATTTACGATAAAATGAACTTCCACAAGGTTGAGCCTGAGATGATGAAGTTATTTAATTATAAAATTTTATTAACAAATGTCAATATGCATAATAACTGTCTGCATGTTCTGAATTCTTAATTTAAATTATCTAACATGAGCTCTGATGATGAAAAGATGAATTTTCGAACGTAGGCAAGAGTACTCAAGTGATATAAATTATTGAAGATCAATTACCCAAAAAACATCCTTTATTTTATAATTTGGTAATGTTTTAGGAAAAATATCAGCCAAAGTCGCACTTTTGTATACGGAATTGATAATTTAAAGGGATTCCTCATTCGTTTTGGCTCGTATAGTCGCGATGAAAACTCCTCAAGAGAGGTTAAAGGGGGAGTAAGAGGGTGGAAGGTTGAAGGGAGGGGGCGTGGGAAGAGAGTGGGAGCATTCGAGTATGCACGGAATAATCCCTCGTCCATGAATCACGACCGTCGCCCGAGGACACTCTTGCACTGCAGCAGAGTTTATTCAGGCGCTGCCGTTTCTGCCACATAGCTTGAAAATGGGAAGTGCACGGTGGGAATATTGCTTCATATTATCCCCTTGATAAATCTGTGCAACGGCGTCGTACAGAATGCGAGGCGTAGCTTCCACAAGCAAACAACAATCCAGCTGCTCACGTTCGGACAGCATGTAAGACATAAATACCCTCTGAACATTTCCCACGAGAAATAATGAGTTCACAAAAGATAAACCATATATTATATCTTAATTGTTTCTTGTGCATTAGGATAACAAGATAAAATAAACGTAAACACATTTGTGGACGTATCACATTCCATTTATTTCCAAATACCACGGCAATTGTCTCCATTTCTCAAATGATGTCTCACTTGGCTTGAACATATAATGAAAATAAAAAATAAGGTCTTATCACTTTTGCCAGAAAAATTATAAATCCTATTATAATTTGAATCCATTGGCAAAGATATTTTTCAATCCCTCTTTACAAAATGATTATTCCTGAAATTGGATAAATGCTCAGAACACCGATTGTATTCGACTTAACCTACACATTACACGTGTACACAAACACTTTATATTTGGATTAAGCCAGCACATCGTGAAATACCGCTCCGACCAGCATTTTATCTATCTTTTGGGCAGACCAAACGCAATTTCCCGGTCACGTTAAGGATTTAAAAAACCTTAAGAAGGATACAGAACATGAATTCCTAAATCATAATCATTGGTCGTTCAATCCTAAGATTTGTTGACTGCAGCCCTTCATCCTTCCCTGTCTAATGCTAGTTCTCTTGTTTTTTCTAGCTCTATAGTTTCCTGGTAGTTCTATTGTACTTTCCTTTTTATTTGTACAGTTTTTATCCCTTGGCCCCCGTCTTAGGACTTTTTATTCTATATTTCCGTCAACTATATACTTCACAAGCTCATTGGGCCTCAGAATGTGCCTAACACTCTGTAACCTTTCTTTCTGCATATTAAAAAATTGTAATTTCTTCAATTTGAATACGACTTGCCTGCTTACACAAGAATCTTTTTTACCGTGATGCTAAAAATTTTAATGTAGACAGATTTAAGGAAGATTTGCTTGCTAGCGACTGAAAAAAATTATTTGCTTCTACCTCCATCTATTCTAAATTCTGAAAAATAAATACTAAATATATATTATTTTTAGTTTTATTTTAAATATAATTTAAATAAAATGGTTCAGTTAAGAAAACTCAAAATTATAGCAGCATTATGGTTTAAAAAGGATTTTTAAAAGTATTAAATAAAACAAATGTTGGCATATTACTATGAGACTATTAGAATGGTAATACATGCAATGAAATATACTGTGGTAAGCTGTATACAGGTTTCATGACTCAATAATTATTAATTTGGCTGCACGTAGAAAAACACACACGTGAAAAAAGGACATCGTACACGTTGAATTAAAAAAAACACTCTGAATTAGCCGCTTTTAATTTCTCCACTCGAGGAACTATGGAAGGCTTCCACTAGATATCCATTTCAATAATGTTTGGCACTTTCTACACTTTTTATTTTAAAAACTCACAACGCGTTTCACCAAATTTTGGTATCGTCAGGTGTGTACAAGAATTTGTTTAATACTTTTAATGTTTACAAATTCTACTACACCTGACGATGCCAAAAATTGGTGAAACGCGTTGTGAATTTTTAAAATAAAAAGTGTAGAATGTGCCAAACATTACGAAAATGGATATAAAAAGGATCTACAAAGTAGAGCCTGAAATTGTGGATTTTATGCTTCCACTAAAACTATCAGACTAGGACGTCATGAAATGACTACGAAGCATAAGATGAGCTCAATTAGTGCATTAGACTCCAACGTACGATTTTAATTTGGCGAAACAATATGACGCCAAGCCACAAATGGACACTATCTCAAGATGGGTGAAGACTTGCTTCTGAATTAAGCCCACTATCAAAACTCCTCGTTACTCGAATCACAGTCCTCAAATGGTCTCTCGGTAGATCAATAAGGGTTTATTACAACAATAAAAAATGGAGAGTTGCAGGTCAAATAGCAAACTAGGGATATGAACTTATAATATGAAAGAATAAGATAGGAATTTTCATTCCTAAAATCCCATCTTCCGTTGAAGAAGGTGGTCTTGCCATCTGAATCTTAAATAAATACGTGACAGGAATGGATAAATAAAATAGTAATAGATTTAAATTTGCATATATCATTTCGAGCTACCATTTGTGTATTCCAACCTTTCTTTAATTTTCTATACTCTGGGAAGAGCCCTATGCAACCCTAACCTAACCAAGCAGCAATCAGGATAAGTTACTACACTTAATGGTTGAGGCCTTTAAATTGTAGAAATCCATTCCAAAGAAGGAAATTAAAATACTTTGCTTTTCTACAAATTTACTTTAATCGTCTACTAGTTTCGATACACTGTATCATCTTCAAAGACTAGTCAACTAGTCACTAGTCTTTGAAGATGATACAGTGTATCAAAACTAGTCGACGATTAAAGTAAATTTGTAGAAAAGCAAAGTATTTTAATTTCCTTCTTTAGGCTAAGTTACTCTGATATTTTATGAAAAATATCGCTCCTTTTCACGTTTATGCAGAGTAACAAAATTCCTTGAGATAATTGTCCACAAGGACATTATTCGGTAGTAGTATTTTATTTCTCGCCCTGCGTTTGATCTTTATCAATCAGAATTACTGATGCACAATAGTACACAAACGTCGCCTCTGAAAATTACATACGACATTCCCTTTAGTGCTGATCGATCATTGTTTGTTATAGTTGCATTTTTTAATTTAGTAAAGGATTGTATTGATTTTACAATGGAAGTTTGATAAACAAAACGAAAAGGCTCAAACTCCAGTCACCTGTTCTAAACTGCTTTCATTCATTTTGAAGTAAAAGTTGACATTCAATCCAGGACCCTTTTGAAAACGCAACATATTGGCTCTTTTTCGTCTATGTTGTTCCACAATGGTATATTACAGGTATTTTAGTTCCTAATTCATTTATAAGACCTCTCAAAACATAGAAAAAACGGCAAAACTTATATTTTTATGCCTTTAAATCAGTGACTATTATATGTATACATGCATTTAAAATGTATCTAAAAAACTGCTGTAACGATTTCTTTAATAACAGCATTAATGTATTAAAACTATACATGTCAAGGAGTTGGCTGTAATTATTTGATATTGGGAATTAATTTGTCTTTAAAAATGTTGCAATCCTTTAGTATTATGTGAACATAAGAATCTGTAGTAAGATTAGGGAATAGTTTACTTTTCAGTCGAATAAGTTTTCCTAGTGATGAGTTTTATCAAGCTAATCCACAGGACAACGGAACAGGTTTTCCCTCCAATGGGTAAAGACTTTAAAAAGTCAAGCAAAAACGTAGTGACGATATGTGAAAAAAATTGATTATGAAAAAAAAAAATTATATGTGAAAAAATAAATTGATATATTTTTCCTTTTCAGGTGAGTTCGGAGATTGACAAGAAATTGCAAGTATAATTGCTAAACTACTTCATCTAGAAAAGAGATACCTTTGGTTGGTAATGTATTTTTTAAATAAGCATGAAATCAATTGCTTCCTAGACTATTAGAAACTATTTTGGCGTTTTTTTTTAATATAATGGGCGATCGAATTGAAATTCATAGCTCCTAATTATATATAATAAAGGTGGTTGAACAGGGTTAGGAGCAAAGGAATTGTATTAAATTTTTAAATAATTTTATAAACATTTATCAAGTAATGCTGTCATGTTCTTATTTATATGTATTGCACACACTAATGAAAAATGGAGAGTTTAACCAAGTTTACCTCGTTTATTTGATTCCCCATCCTGAGTATCGACGTTTTCTTCAAAAGCAATATTCTGATTGAGCATATATCGATGGTTACCTGCTTGGAGGATATAAGCCATCATATCATTAGTGCGCCATATCAATACGATTACATAACGCTCGAATTTATATAGTGACAATGAGCCAACGCATTGGAGTACTACTGGGATCAGATTTCTGCAGACCGGCTTGGTAATCTATTTGATTGAATTTTCTCACTCCTAGAAGTCACCTGGGTTGGCTATAAAAGGCATTGCTTAGGAAAATGGCTCATCTCCTCGGCAACGTGATAAACCCCTTCTTAAATTTAATCGCTTAATACGAATCACCAGCAATCGGCCTTAAAAAGACCATCCCACCTATTCCCTCTTGTCGGCCCTGGTGGCGTCGGGGTTGAGTCCTTGCCTCCTAACCCAGGATCGCGGGTTCGAAACCCGTGAGTGAATTTCTTAACCACTCAGGATAGGGTTGTTTTTGTTACGTAAAACGAGTTACATATAACATAAGCATCCGAAGGCATAGGATCGCTCAATGAAGACGTATTTTATTTTTCTCTCCCCTCCAATACATTGAACGCTAGGTTGATTATATTTGCGGTGGAAGCGATCGACATTTGAGGTTATTGACGCCTACAGGTATAAGGTTGCGTGGGATGGCTGAAAAGAGAAGGATTGTATTTGGGAGTGGAGAAGTGGAGTTAGGAGATATTTCAAGTGGTGTTGGAGAGAAACCCGGATTCGGCATTAATTTGTTCTTGGCCCTTCGGCTGCAGGAAACGTGCGGTCTCTCGGGCGACTGTGAGTAACACGTACATATGAATACGCTTGATTTTCACATTCGTCCCTCTTCAAGATTTAATATAGATACGTCTTTACCAAGAAATGGCGAGAATGCTCTCATGTTTATGCTCGGCGAAGCCAACCATATCGGGTCTCCGAACACAATGCTGCTCATTTATTGAGAACGAACCGAAATACCAGGATTCACACAGAGAGCCCCAAACCTTATCAGGGCCCAACCCCTACTTTTGAGCTCTAGGCCCTTATTGTAGCTGTGGAGTTTTAGCACGCATATCTCCAAAGGTTGGAAAAGTTCACGTAAAGTTTTATTCTGTAATTCCCTTAGTACCCACTGATAGGTCATTAGGGATCTTGAATCCCTTGATACATAAAATATAGTCCTTTTTTGTCCCAGTACTGTTTAATACGATACATGCATTCATTGTTTCAAGATAAAGGTTCAGCAGTTCGTAAGTGATGCTGGGACATGCATGCATACATAATTTACATTCTCGAGTATAGATGCATAGACAATAATACCTAAAATCGTGCTTTTACCTATATCTACCTGAATCTCCCGGAAGTTCTTAATCTTCCTACAGTCGTCTCCTAGATTGAACCCACGGAAAACTTTCCTCCTGAGCTGGGATTAAAACCGTGGCCCTCAGTATGGGAAACCAATTCTTAGTTTATTTAATTAATTCAATTTGTTCATCCATCCAACCCCTTTACTTATAATTGATATGCCAACCAAGTGATGTAAGTTACCTGTTGTGGGTAAGCTTACATACATCTACAAAATACCCTGCAAGCCTCCTCAAGGCCGTGTGGCAAGGGGTGAATAGTCACCAACATCCATTACACTTTACCTTATTCAAGTTAGTGTAACTACGACTAAAGATGCATTAGCATAAATTGCTAATGCTTGTCAGGAGGTGAATCCTCACGAGCATGCAATACACTATAGGTATGCTACCAATGTTAGAAGAATTTTTAGTATTTTGAAGTTACATAAGTGGACAGAGAAACAAGAATTGTACTGAAAGCATGCATGGCGTGCTGTTAGTACTAGGTAGCAGATAAGCATACTAGTATTAGGGAGTAAATCAACTAACTAGCTTCCTAAACTACCTATTGAAAAGCCTAGCTCAAAGTCTCATTGGCAGCTGCTATGGTCTCTTATCGTTCGCGGGAAAATACTATCTTAAAAATTTCCGTTATGCAGTCTAGTGCCCCAATTTCATTCTCATTATCTGATCTACCGTAGTTTGTCGGATTATATAGTCGGTTGTTGTGTGACATATAGTCTACTCAAATTAATGCTAGATATTCTATTAAAATTTCCATATTTATTACAAAGACATTAGGTAGGATTTGGATCAATAATGAAGATTTTTTATCAATTGAAATGGTGTGAGAGCATAAAAGTGTAAGATGTGTTGGGCTACTTAAATTTGTCAAACCAGTCGAAAAAAATCAGAGCTTGGGTATAATTACATAACAACTGCTTCAATATGTTACGGGTAGAGTATTAACCACCACTTCACCATCACGACTACTCCCACCCGTCCCCCCGACCACTGTCGATTCTACATATACGACTACAAAATACCCTGCAAGTCACCTGAAAGATGTGTGGCAGGGAGTGAGTAGTCACTAACATGCATTACACCATACCCTGTTAAGGTTAGTGTAACTAGGACTATTGATGAATTAGCATAAATCGCTAATGCTTGTCAGGGTGCGAAGCTTCACAAACACGCTCTGCACTTTAGGAATAATTCATAAATTAAACGAAAAATTACATAAAAATAAACGACTGCGAAGGTTCATACCACGAAACCTACAAGCGAGTTTCAATTCTCTTTGCTGACCGAAGTTATATTCGCAGTCTCTTCCTGCGCGGGCCATTAACGATGCAAACACACGTCAAAGTTTCCTGTTTGACACTTTCTGTATCGTGATTGGAAAGCGAGCAAAGGGTCAGGTTATTCCCACCCGACGTAATTGCTTCGCATATGAATGAATCGCCAATTTCCCTCACCCATACATTACCCACGTGGGCACGAAATGCGTGACGAGGCAGAAAGAGCCCGGTGAACAAGGGAGGGACGAAAGGGATCACAAAACCTCGCGCGCCTACCACCATTCCGGATCCGGCGTCTCTTCCGGGACGGATTGAGAGCGGTGCAGTGGAGAGTTGAAAGCGGACGGATGGGCGGCGCGACGGATTAACCCTAGTCGTTCGGTGGTCCTTTCACACCGCGCCCGATTGGCGACTCACCTGCGACGGAATTTAGAGAATGTTCGGGACTAGTGCGTGCTATGATGAAAAAAAATTCGGGCGCGGGTATATCAGGTGTGGACACGGCCGAGGGTAGTTAATGAGAATTCGTGGTATTAGCGGGTAATAATTCACGGCCGTCCAGGAGGAGCCCGCGCAACCGTAGGCATCCGGGTCTACTTTCCGTCGTTTCCGAAGCTGTCTCACCTGCTTGTCAAAGTGGTAGTGAGCGATGACTAATTGGACGCCTTTCCCGATGGAATGCTTTCTATCTTATTGCCTTTGGGCTTTGGGTACGTACCATCATCATAAATTCACTTGAAAATTCACCACTAATTTTAGAAAAAACATAATGGCATCAGTAGTAACAGTAGTAGCAGTAAGTAAGAATTTCTTTATAATTAAATGATGAATTACTTAGTTTTCCACCTAAAATTTATTTCTTTCTTACGACCTGGGTGTCACCGCTTCGTCATCATCATCAGATCTCTGGGCAGGGCATCTGATGAGGTCACGAAGCGATTAAAACCGGGTCATGAGAAAGAAACAAATTTGATGTGGAGGAAAAACTAATTTTAAATTTGTCGCCGACAGATTGCGTGCAAAATAAGTTCTTTTTAGCCCAATTAGACGGATTGTGATGACTCATTTCGTTAGACGCGGTGCTTTTTTAGGTAGCTGTACTACTGCCTTTTTTGACTTTGGAAAATAATCAATCCTGCTGCCAGCCAGTCTTTTCAATCGCTTTTTAATAGCTTTTAAAAGCTTTTTAAAGTGGTTAACGTCACTGATTTTTGTTGTGTTTGAGGGATCAGAATATGCATTACACATCTGTTTTTCAAGGTAAATTTTCTAAACTTTTTCCGGGGGAGGATCCCCGCACCTCTCTCTTTACCAGGGGGGTATTCCATACCCCCCAGACCCGCCGCGCTGGTTCCATCGCCGTTCCGCCGTCCTTGTAGACACCCAAATATACGCAGAAGAATATCGGAGTTGCAGGATGTATTGCGTGAAAATGTTTTCCCGCGATCTAAAATGGCCTTTGTAGCTGCGGGTCCATGGCCTCTCCTGGTCCGCGCATGCGCGAGCCCACTTTTAGGTCATGCTCCCACTGTGGTCGCGATTTAATGAGACCACATGCATTTCAACCCTGACGTTCATTAGTAATGGAGTGATAATTTCGAAATGGATAGCACCGTGCAAACTTTACACTGTCGTTTCTGTCCTGTCTTTATTCGTTAAGGACTCTACACGGTTGAACCTTGGAAAATACGTGGATATAACGTCAAAGCCACTGGCAGATCTCAGCTTTTGAATGGCCCTAATAGAAATTTTCAAGGCTATGACGTCAAATTTCGTCACTTTCCAGACTTGGAAATACCGAGTCCACACAGGTAGTCATTCCGTAGTCCATCTATTTATTTAAGCGTAACAACGTAGATTATACTACAGTTTTCCACTTATATGACATTTATTTGCAAATATGTTTTCATTGTACTTGAATCTTCTAATTATAATCTCTTGATGAAGTTTAAAAGTCAAAACCCAATTGGGAATGAAAATCTTACACTCACGTTCATGCATACACATGTCTATCACACACACGTTCATTTATGTTATCCCTCTCTTAAATATGTAAAGCTGCGTCCAAACTCGCCGGTTAGGTACCAAAATCCGGAAATTTATGGAGGACGCCATCTTTAAGTGTGTCCAAACTCGTTAGATATCATAAGGGAGCGGATTTAGGTGCCCAGATTTCTCGCCAGATTTGGAGTAAATGAAGTCCTTTTTAAATCTGCCACCATTTTTAAATTCCCATTCCAAGTGTTCCGTCAATGAGTGAGACAAAAAATACAAGTGCCATGGTGGGGAAGTATTTTAAGTGTGTACAAAACAGATTTTTTAAAATTGTCTTACGCATGGTAATTGTTAGATATTTTTTAATTAGAATTTCGTTAAGGGAGTTACGAATTAACCGTACAATAATTTATCGCTGGAAAGGAGAGGGTGAAGCTTACCTAAAAATATAAACTAACAAAAGACTTCCCTACACCTAAATAAAGTCTACAATGGTGCAAGTTTTAAACAAAATTAAAAATATTTATTAGAATACAAAATAAATGATCAAAAAAACGGTATGTTAATATTTAATATCACCTTAAACAGTTGTATTAATAATAAACACAAAAGGAAAGAACTGTGCAGGGATAATATAAAGTTCGAACTGAAGCTATCAACTACACGATCAAAAATACAATACACTGCTCAGTCTAACACGAATCGTTATTTACCAAAAAGGAAAAATTGATATTAACCCATTGAACATAAGCATAATGTACGTTCTATACAATTACAAGTCACGAAATCTAACTAAAAAATCTTAACACTTTCAACGCGGGGGCATTTTTTTCGAGTTTTGTCGGTGACTGAAATTAAATGGCCTTTAATAAGGCAAAGCGAGCTTCGACGACAATTGTCGTCCGCAGTCACCGGATAGCACCCGGCGGACGACAATAGTCGTCAGTCAGCGTTCAACGTGTTAATGTTACGAATTAAACCCCTAATATTCTTAAACTACGAAAATAATGAGAAAATGTGTTATTATTGTAATCCTATTTTCAAGCATTACAAGTCGTGAGTGTCATTTGTTCAAAATTTTATCATATTTCCCTTGTCCTTCAGTAGATGGTGATACCTGCTAAGGGTGTCCAAACTCAAGCTCCCTGTTTGCTGCCTAACATTATGTACCCAAATCCATGCTCCCTAATGCCTAACGAATTTGAACACAGCTTAAAAGAACGGCTTCCCGCCCGGAAGAATGTAGTGACTAATAACCATCGACTTGGACCTATAGGGTTGTTCCACGCCTAAGACGGAGATATCACAATATTCAGGAAAACCCTTGGCTGAGACAGTATACTTGCCAAACTGGAGTCTTTGAGACTTAAATCTTTTTGGTGGTTTGAGCAAGATAGATCCCTAGTCATTATGGAGACCATATTCAAATTTTTATTTTTATTTTCAGCGTCTGTAAGAAGTATGAAATAAATATTGTGATATGAAAGGCGCAGTAATATAGCAATATATGACCAAAATTCTCAGTAATTAAATAAAAAAGCTACATAAGTCTCTAACTTGAGTTATTTTTCCCGCCGTACGGATGAAAACCCTTCAATACAGGTTTTTTTGCGATTCTGCAAACATTGCTGTGGGGAGTAATAAATTATTATTTATAAATCGCTGAGAAATCATGCAAACTATGCACCGTTAGTTTTTTTGACAAAATTTAGGTGCTAGAAGTTCCTAATTTATTTAACATTCTCCCTCTGGAGCGCACAGCCGTAATCTATCCCATGTAAAACAGCTTATATTTTTAGGCAAATTGCTCGAAAAGTAGTTTGGCAAGGGGTTAATATTTTGATATAATTGGAAATATGAGATTTTATTCTGTAAGATGAGGCCAAATTCATCAAATTCTAGGTGAAGTGATTTTTTGCTCAAACTATCTTAAACTCCGGATTTAAATTTTCTTAGGAGTCCCTCCCTGCCGGGTTTAAATTGGCCCTTTAAAGGTTTTCTTGTTATGTCCAAGCCAAAAATGGCACTTTCGGAAGTGAGAAGCACCAAACCGCGTGCCAATATTGGCACTTTCGGCGTTTAATGGTTAAAATCGATACATAGGAAATGGAAAATGACCCACATGCTCAGTTAAGTAGAGAGAACCAATCGTTTCTCCAATATTTAGGCTATTTTAGCATTTCAGGCAGCAGCAGTCAGCTTATTACGTTTAATCGGAAGCGAAGTCCAACGATGATGTTCTAGAATCCCTTCTCAGATGCCGAGTATGCGATTAAGGAAGGGTGTGTTCACCGTGCCCACAGCTCCTTTGCATATCTTTTGCCCTCACATTGTCCTCCTTCCAGAGCCCGCAATTTGACGCCATGCCATACATATGTTCTGAGTTTGCATGAGAAAGTTTGATTTTTTCAGGAATCACAACTGAATGATTCTAGCCTATTTTAAGTAACTGATTGAACCAATTATTTAGAGCATTGCCTTTTCGGATAACTTCTAGATCAACTAAAAACAAAAGTAAGAGAACTAGGAATGCGTTCGCTGTTGGAAGTCTGTACATCAACATATACAGAATACCCTGCAAGCTACCTCAAGGGTGTGCTGCAGGGAGCCTGTAGTGCTAGATTCATTTAGAAGTAAAGTTCAAGTAAATAATTTGGTTAGCTCACGCTGGAAATGGATTTTAAAAGATCCAAACAACCAGTACAAAATACCTACTTCCTACGAATGACACCGACGCCCTTGTTCGTGCAATGATGCTCGAACCGACATTCAAGCACACGGCTGTTTGCCTTAAACGTTTTGCCAGGCATTTAAACTCAAACGATATTCAACTTCTGGGAGCCGCATGAATGTTTAAAATTGACAGATAAATAATCAGTTGCTTGAACTAAGATACGAAACAAGTTCCCCAGGTGGCGCATAGGCTGCCAATATCCACTTAACGTAAACGGGCATCTCTCTACCCAGAATTTCATGGAGGCTATTAAGGATCAAAGTATTCGCACTTCAATCCTAGTCCAGTCGAATGATTTTTCCCCTGTTTAATTAATCCTAGTGTCTACTAGTGGGTGACTCCCATTCAAATTTAAACAGATGGAATAGTGGGAGTGAACCGAGCACCCAAATCTCCCTCCCTTTTTATCTGTTACCTCTTCTCATCTCTTTCCCCTCACCCTCCGCACCGTTAAGGGAGACAAAGTCGCATTGGGATGGCGTTTTTTAAAACTGGGGGGTATGGGGAGACTCCCCCGCCACTCCCGCTAATAGGCTCCAGAGCGGGACGGCTCTGGAGTGAGTGACTCGACGATGGAGAACAAACGAGATTGCAGCAGGGGTGCGATGGGGAAGGGTGTGGATGGGGGTGCGGGTGAAGTTCTGAATGGGACAGGGGGTGGGATGAGATGGGGAGTGGTAGGAGGGGTGATCGTTATATTTAAAGCAGGGAAGGGCTTCATTTGCGTCCTACCTTTGCTCACTCACTCATTTCGTCACATGGCGAAGGGATGGAAGTGAACGGGGGAGCGTTGAGGGGAGAGAAGGGAGGGAGATAGCAGTTGATGGCAGTGGGGGTTTGGCGGGGGTGGTTTATGGGAGAGAGAGTATGGTGAGGGAGCTGTATCTTCAGGTCGAGAGCAAGCACAGCTCAAATGTTGTACAAAGTGTAGGTAGAAAAAGAAAAAAGATATTCTGTTTGACTCTAATTTGTATAGCAAACAGCTTGCACTTACATCCTTCGCACTCTGGTAGCAACCGAAGGATGCACACTTAGACCGATTTTCGTCAAAAGTAATCTTTAAAAAATGAGAGAGGGTAGCGTTGGTACAGGAAAAAAATTGGTTGAGGGTTCTAAATTTTGTTTCGTGACCAAAACTAGACCCAAACTCAGCTGTAATGCAGAATTTTATTCTTTCCTGGCGAATGATTCTGTAATTGTTATAACATCTAACATTGCTCCGACGATTTTAAATGCATATTTTCTAAGTGGTCTTCGTCATCTAAGCATTAGTTTTGGAACACTTGCGAAGAGCATAGGGACATCTCGTTGAGCCAGACATCCGGATACTCGTTGAATAACCGGAGAGCATTTCATTGGACGTGACCCTCCTCAGAGATATCATACGTTTGATATGAAATTTCTTCACGGGTGATCAGCACCTTGCTTTTTGCCACAAGTACGGGAATCGAAGAAGCATTTGAAGAAGTGTCATCAAAGAAAAAGCGGGGGGAAGCTTGTTGAAATTCCATAGAAAATGGAACCATGTAAGCAATCAAGAGGAGCTTATACAATTGGAGAACGAGAAGCATTCTCCGTTCGCCTTCCCCACTCATACCGTGCGCCATTTATTGGAGCGGATGACGTTAGAAGAGAAAATGAAAGGAAACGGGGTAGGATATTTGCTGTTAGTTGCAAATATTAGCCTCTGCATAAGCTAAGATGATTAATTACTTGCCTTTGGTGAACCTATTCAAGAGGGGTCCTTGAAATGTTTTTAATAACTCCGCCAAAAGCCCATCTACGTGTACGTAGGCATTGGGTGGATGTCTTGTAGCGGCTTGTGCTCCCCTCGCTCTCTGGCTGGGGGACACACACTCGAGCCGCTCGTCGTAATCGGGTAGGGGGAAGGGATTTGGGTCCTTTAGGCGGCTCTGGCCCTCCGTCACAGAAATTCGCGGCGGGTTGCCGTAAGAGGGAAAGAAAGACGGACTCGGCAGAGCGTGGGGGAAAAACGAGATTCGCCCGCTGCAGTCGCCCGTGAATCTCTGAACCGAAATTAACGAGTCACAGAAATGCACGTCGCTGACGCCAACGCTGCGCGCAGTATAGAAGTGCCCCCTTCCACCCTTTTTCGTATTTTAATCACCAACATCCGAGACGAGCGAAGCGCAACAATTCTCAAAAGCCTTTTGCCAGCGCCGTTTTTTTACGTGGACTAATCCCTAGCAGCGCTGTCCTTTTCTTCTCTGCCGCTCGGTCGCGGCGCCAGCGAACCGTAGATGAGCCTTGCGGCGACGAGCGGGCAATTAGAGGGCCGTGTGTGAGTGGACATGGCTGGGCCGGGCGGAGCGAGGTGTATTTATTTATTTTACGCGACCCCGAAAACAGCGCCAGAAGCCTTTTACATATTGTGAGTTAACTACTACCATAGGACGAACACACGCACCCTTACCTCTAAAAACCGCAACAGGAAGGATTCAAACCAACGACCCTCAAGTTTGAAGGAAGCCTTGCCCACTGGGGCTGGCTTGAGGGCGAACAAAGCCAAGCCTGTACAGGGAGATACGGAAACTACTCGAGTGGCATGCGGTGATAACTGCCTCCCGCAGAGGCGAACGAGTAACCCCCCGGGTCCACAGAGCCAATCAAACGCCCTCGATAAACGTTCCTCTTTTTACCCTATTTTTTCCCACACTATTTTTTTCCAACCTCTCCGAAAGCAGATAATTCGATTGGCTTCGGGGATTGGCAGTGGGGACGAATCCAATATGGAAATCCGTTAAATAATGTGGACAGAGAGCAATTCACGGGAGCCCGTGCTGATTTTTGATCGGAAAATTGTGCGCGAGAAACGATTTGCGTTCCTCGACGTCGAATTTCTAACGGACGGTGGCGAGAAGGGGGGGTTGAGGCCATTAAATTTTCCTTCTTTCACCGTCTCCACCCCCTTTGTTTCAAACCACTGAATTATTCTTCCCTGGTTTCCCCATTCTAAAATTGCTAATGGAATTATCACACAATATTTGCCAAAATTAGATAAATTATACAAAACGTTGGCTTTAAATTACTAAAAAATGTTATAACAATCATTTTGCAGTTTTAAACAGACGATTTAGGATAGGATTATTCAATATCCCTATTTTATTAAGACGCCCTTCGCAAATGAATTCTGCCGGAAGCATTATTTACACGGGTTCACTTTGCGCGTTAGGCTACTGCTGAGGGATCATTGTCTCAGACCCTGACCTTCGGGGTTGCAACCGCACGGACTGGAAGAAATTGGGTAGATCCGCTCCGATATAATTGAAGGAAGGAACCACGAGTCTTATGGTTCATTACACTATCAGCATTCGGGATTTTTCAATATTCGTGGTTTCTTGCTAATCGAAACCATGCCTTTTATGCATACCCATATTCTTTTTTTCAACAGGGGTAAAGCTTAATATTTAAAGCTTTATGGTATGTTCCTTCAAGTTTTGCACCCTTGATAAATATCGCCGGCCATATGTTAGCTGACCACGTCGATGGTAACAGCGCATAGCATTATTTATATAAAATATCGCTATTCAAAGAACAAACGTCTGAAAGTATTTTTCATATAAAATTAATGTATAGTGAAATTAAATTTCGAGAAAACATTATGTTCTCTACTCTACTAAAATGTAAAACTACTCTACTGATACTACTACTCTACTGATATGTAAAAAATATTTTATCGATGTGTACCGTTAAATAAACGCGGGATGAGCAACCACGCATGTCATTACGCGCAGGTCCGACCGGCGAGTGAGAGCATTTGCACTGGAGCGGGTTTTCAGCGGGTGGAGAGGGGCGTGCGATAAACTTATTTCGGCCTGGCTGATTCTATTATGACTTCTTGATGCCGGATGGGGTGTGGTGTTCATACCCCAAAGTGAAATACACCCTCTGAGCTACCTCCTCCAATCTTGCTTTTCACTCCTCGCAATACTGCCCTTCGACTCATCGTAGTGCCTGAAACATTCAACATATCCATACACAGTGCGAAGGTATGCGATGGTCCTCGGAATTTCACTCTGCAATGCTCCCGCTCGGAATTCCAGTTCCGTTGTATACCTGCACTCCAGGCAGAGAATTCTGGCCCGGGACCGTCTTTCTCCAGCATGGGCGGAACAGACGACTTCAGGAACGATGACAAGTCAACGCTCCGTTGACTTTTCATCGTTCCTGAAGTCGTCTGTTACCCGCTCTGCCCTTCCGTCACATACTTACCACCGATTATCGATAGCCCAAAAAGACGCCCTTCCCGATAAGATTCAACCTTTTGTATTACTTTTCTGCTTTTCTGTATGTTATCGTAATAATTTATTTGATAAATCAAGCATTTTTTATTTTTGAATTTTCACCAACAAATATTCCCAAAAGTAAGATTTTTTGCAAAATAGCACAAATCTTGAGGAGATATTTAATTTGAAACCAAATTCAGCGGAATTGCACATGCAAGTGGAGAGATTTAGCGCAAGAGAAATTTCAGCCACTGCCAAGTGACCACATCAGTCAAAACCAGCCCTCTTACCAATGCTCGTTGCTATGCTCCCATTAGAGTGAAATAAATTATCAAATGGGAGCACATTTGTTAAATCATGTGATTAATATAAGTAAAGAGTACAGTGATGGAATGGATCACTCTGTAAGCGTCAAATGGTTGTTTTACTCCCACCAATATTCGACGATTCTACTGAAATTCATGCCTGGAAAACATATTTCGCATGCGTTAGTCGGAATGGGTAAGCAGTAGGTACTTAGCGTAATCACTACGTTTTTCTTATTTGTGTGCGTTTAATTTTCTTTGTGAAAACATGTATTGAAATAACGAATTTGCTGGTGATATGGGCCAATAAAATGGGCGCTGGCAGAAAAATTCACGTAGGGGAGCATTCAGTGCCTAAAAATCGAAAATTGAGTGAAATATTTTTAATAATAAATTTTTCCGATATTTTCCGATTTTCCAAGAGGCACCCATGGCAAAAACTAGAACACAGCGACGCTCGTAGAGATAATTCCTCGATTGTCTACATCCAACAAATTGATGGGGCACCAGATTATTGAAATGTTGACTGTCATGTATCAATGAATAACGATAAAAGAGCATTTTCATTAAGAATCATAATTTATTCATAACTATTGGGAATTGCAATTTGAGACGAAAAAAGAGTTCATGGTAAAGCTTAAATTTTCGAATTTCACTTCCTAATAAAAAATCTCAAAGACAGATAAAGCCAAAGTTACTGCACAATAACTTCTAGGAATGCAGGAATAGTAAGAACTGTTTGCTATCTATAAAAATTAATAATTTGTATTTTTATTTCTTCCTGCGGCATAGAAACTAAAATCTAGCAAAAATTTGATTAATTCCACTAATATTTCATAACTAGGTATTCATTACCCCCATTTCAATTGAAAGAGCTATTTATCCACAACTTGATGACCACTTGAAGGATGACAACAATCATTACTTTCGAATAACAGCAATTATCAATCTATACTACTTTAAGATAACGGAGCATAGTAAAATTGAGGGTATTATATCGAAGTTCACTAAAAAATGCAAAGGTGATCAGAAAATTGTCTCCAAAGACAATTTTACCACAGAAGACGCAAAAGTGATTATATAAAGGGGTCAACATACTCGCCAAAACGGTCTTAATAATGTAATTTAGGATCCCCTTCCCCGTTCTTCTTTTTGGCGCCAATTTTTACCAATCATCCTCCAAAATCACGGAATATGGTTGAAAAAAGGGTATTTTTAGCAGAACGCCAAGTAACCTGTTAAGATTTCGCATCTAGTGCAGTGGCAAAACCCATTTCTAACTTTTTTCAAATATTTTCAAGAATAAAACATGCAAGTGAATACCAAATGACACTGAAAAGAACAAGCAATAGGTAGCATTTTGTTTCGTGGAAAAGTAAGAAACTACGCGGTGAATAAATATTCATATTTCTGTCAAATTGAATTTTTTTAATGACTTGATTACCTAAGGCCAACGAAAACAGCTACAACGAGCAGCCACGTTTAGATTTGAGTGACATACTTCTAGGAATTTCAGTATACGCCTTCAAGGTGGTCAAGCGTTGAATTTAAAAAAAACTCTTAGAGGTCTTCCTTGACTTTGCAGCCAAGAGGTTACTCGAGAAGATCAAGTTGATGTAACTCATGCCTTTTGAGTGCCCAGACGTACATTTACATGACTAGAGGTCATGTAAGCAGCACGGCGTTTCCCAAGGAGAGTTTCCAAGGAAACAGTGAGCCGAGAGCATACCAGCAAAATTAATGCTTGCAGCCGGGGATCATTTTTAGGGAAAAGTTCGACGTGTAGGTAGACAAGGAACTAGCGTAAAACTTCGTCCACTGCAAGGTTCAAAGGCGTTCTCAGATATGCCTGAAGTTACACGTTGCTATCCGCAAGTAAACAGCCATTGATGGAACCAGTTGGGTAGCCATTAAACTATATTATTTTAAAAGTTATTTTTGATGCAACTGGTAGCAGTAAACTAGTGCTCGAAGTCTTACTATATATTTAAGATAATTTATGTACTTTAAGCTGGGCTATTATTAGTTTGTTTGTAGAGAAGGATTGCATTTTAGTTAGAATTTTATTGGTATATTTCAAAACAAATGGATAATATTCTTTCGTGGGTGGAAAGATGATCTCTGCATTTCTTCAACGTGAGTTGTCTCAGAAACAACTCTGGCGGGAGAAATGCCGAATTAACGCAGATATCATGGATATGGACAATATGTGAGATTTCAAAGTGCGTTTAAAAGTTTCCTTTTCTATGTTATTGATTTATAAAAGTTATTATTACAAATGTATGAATGTTTTAGAGATTTTTACAAGGTGTATCTCGCATATCATGTTTTTAATTTGGCCAAAAAACAAAGGTCACTGTCAAGGGGAGCCAATTTGTTATCGCGCTGACCTCTTCCTCAACAGATTTTCCATTTTTTGTTTGCTTTTTTCTTTTGAATTTACAATTTAAAGTTACACGGGCAGAAGTTACTGAATTCACATGTTGGCTGCGGAGTTAATAGCGTTTTCCTCCATATTTAATCTTAAGTGCATTCCAATTTTTTTAAACTCCAATAGGTACATGTATTTCTCATGGAGATTTGCTTTTAAAGTAAACGAATGACACAATATCCTTTAATTAAGAAAAACTAGCGATTAATCAAAAGGTCATATTTTTACGCTGAGCGAGTTATAGACTCTCTTATTGATAAAGACCATAATACCGCTAATTAAATAATTCCGCTGCGTATTTACAAAGGATATTATCAAAGAGCAGCATTATTTCAAGTTTTAAGATCCTCTTCTTTGACTGTGTGCACCATACTTGCATTCTTCGCATTAGAATGCACAGAAAATGAAAGTCATGAAATAATTTTATGATAGACAAAAAAAATCTAGCAGTCGTTTTTTTCCATTTTCAGCCAAGTTCATTAAAATCCGATAATTTGGTTAGAGGGAGTGGGCGACCGCAAAATACGGACGCGACCGCGAGGCTTGGAAAACTTTGGATTAACAAAAGAATTTTTGATCTCAAATTCATTTTTTTGATTACTCTTCCCGGTAAAGAAATAGTAGGCAGGGAAATTTTGACAGCCAACAAACTTCTCGTGGCTTGAAATATAATGCCAAAATTAGCTCCAATTAGCTTGGATCTAAATCGGAGATAACTGAATAAAAGTATGGAAGATGAGAAAATTGTGAATTAGGGGGATTAGAGGAAGTGGAATGAAAATTAAGGAAAGATTGAAAGGAGTGTAAGAGGAGATCGGATATTCCAGAATAACGTTTGGAGAATGGACATTGGTGAAAACGAAGCATGTAGCAGTGGAGAAAGAGTAATGAATGAATTCTCGGTGAAACATTATTTTCAAAAGCTCTCTAATCTTTTTACACTATATGATAAAATTTGGCAATGATTTCGATAGGTAGGTAATGTGAAGGTAAAAATGAGAGCAAAAATAGGTGAGTTATAGCTTTGAGAACTGTTTGTCAGTAGAGGAAAAAGCTGCTGGAGGAAATATATTAATTCGTGCATTTAGACAATGCGTATCACAGGGCAAATAGATGTAAGCAGTAGAAGATTTTGAAAGACTTCAATGTAAATGGGCAGAAATTGAATATTTTGAAGGCAACGTACGATAGGTAATAGTAAAAGGCAAATGAGAGACTTAATCGGATCTTGAGTGACTGGCCTGAAATGAAACAGGATTTAAAGCAGGGGGGCGTAATGTCACCATGGCTATTCAAAATCTTTATGGGTAAATGTATGAGAGATGCGTGTCGGGACAACGTCGGAGTGTAAGTAAGTGTCGTAGGAGATGCAAATTAGCTAGTTTCATTGCACGACGATGATGCTGTGTTGCTGTCAGAAAACGCTCAGGAATTACTGGGGTTCTTGAAGAACTTCTGCGAAGCGACTAGGAGAATGTATTTAGGGGAAATTTCGTCAAACACCAAAGTAGTTAATTTGTTTAGAGGAATAGTGGCAAGAAAGATTTAACTATGAAAGGGAACGATGAAATAGTTGAAGAAGTGTACGAATATGTGTATCTTGGCCAAAATCTTACGAAAGATGGAAGCATAGATGAAGAGATTATAAGGGGTGCGAATGTTGGAAGGAAAGTCATAGGTGTTACGTGGACATAACAAGGTATAAGTGTTTGTCTAGGGAAGCAAAAATCACTGAGTACGTAAGTGTTCTCCTCCCGACGTAACCATGTGGTAGTGAGACCTGAGATGTCAGGATGACTGTAGGCTAAATAGGGTGGGAATGAAATGCATCTACTAAATACCCAGCAAGCCACCTCAAAGGTGTGTGGCAGGAGGTGAGTAGTCACCAACATGCATTTCACTATACCCTATTGAAGTAAGTGTAACTAAGAATATAGATGCATTAGAATTTATCACTAATGGTCATCAGGAGGAGAATTATCACAAGAATGCATTACACTCAAGATGTGCCACCAACGCTAGAATTCGATAATAGAAAAGAATACCTGAGACGTGTTTACAGAAAAACTAGGATAGATAGGATTAGGAATGAGTGGGTGATGAAAGGTGAGCTGGATCTCCAATATTGAACGTGCATAAAATGAATGTACTTTGTTGGTTTGGCCATGACGAGAGAATGAATGGATAGCCAAATAGTAAGACAGATATATTATAGCAGAGTTAATAGTGTAAGAGGAAGGTGTAGGCCACAAAAGTCATGGATAAATGAGGTAAAAGACTCTAAAAATGAGGAATATTAAGTGTCTTAAGAATATGACAGCGTTTATGATGTGACTGAATGAGTGTAAGAGAAGCGAAAGAAAGTCCAAGGATAAGGCATTATGGAGGAAGTTGTTAAAAGACATCCAGTTTTCTTGGGCAAAAAGGAATAACTATGTTCTCTAACTTTGCCTGCCACCAAAAATAATGGCGTGATAGGTATGTATAGGGGCATAGGAAGTTTAAATTTGTCAGAAATACAGCCATTGACCAAAACCCGAACGGGATACAGTAAGCACCACGAACAAAAATTTTAAGATCAATTTTTAAACCACGTGTTTTTAAACTTTTCCTACCATAAGAAATACTTCGAACCCCCAGGTATTTCTTTTATTTACTTTTTTAACTATTTGCGTTCTGCACACATTTTTTTATATTAGGTGGCAAAAAGAATTAATTATTTTATTTTTGTATTTTATTTTCCTTATTGCTTCGTTTTTGTCTGTTAAAAGTATTAAGATTTGGCTAAAAGATCTTCGATATTTTCCTTATTTCTATATTTGAAAGTTAAATTTCCTTGGCAACCGCAGCATGGGCTTGAAAAGGAAACTTATTTCTGAGGCTTCTTCGGCTTAAGTTAAGAAAAGAGAGATAAGACAATTAAAGCGAGATTTTAGTTGGGGTATTTTTCCCCCTCTCTCGCCTTTTGTGGTTATTTACGTATTTATGCATATTTATAATACTGAAACGGCGCTATAAGAGGACTAATGTATATCAGGAGATATATCTGTTTATTGAAAGTGATAAGAATGGATCCTTCTCCTTATGCAACCGTCAATGAAAGAAGGTTACATGATAATAACCGAGAATTGTATCTAGTAATCAATTTAAGTAGATGCTGGGATGTGTATTTAGTTAACTGGTTGTAGCAGCCAGTTTAGTTGGACACTATAAGCAACCACGTTGGATCATATATAGAAGAAATATGCCAAAAAAGTGGTCGAAATGTAAAAAGATGGACTTCTCTGAAGTATAAGGTGGGGAAATATAATAAGAACGTTAACAAGTGGAAAAAATACATAAACCGCATGCTAAGCTCAAGCATTTCCTGGTATCTTTACGGACAAACTCGGCCTGAAAACCTTCGGAGTATACCGCATACCATGCGAGTGTGGTAGGGCGCATATTGGTGAGACAGGATGGACTATCGAGAAAAGAATAAAAGAGCATGAAAGGAGCTTTTCCAACCGGAAAAGTCTGAATTAGCAGAGGATAGTCTTCCCTTGGTCATTTGTCAATTTGCCTAATTCCACGCTACTTTTCTGGGCGTCCATTGCTGGGAAAGATTAATAAATTAGGCCATATTGATACAGATAGAATAAAATGACATCGATAAAGCTTACGGCTCCAACTTAAGTAACAGTTGGAGACCGGTAGTTGACGGAATTAAAAAGAATCCAAACGGCTCCCACAGCAACCTTCGGCTATATTTAACCCTTTAACTGTGCAAATATTCTGAAATATAGCTCTCCCCAAGCGCAAATTTTTTTCTAAATTTTTGCGTAATTTTAAAATTTGTCACTTTTTATTTAAAGGAAAATTAGTTTTAAAATTTACAATGAGTAATTATCGTCAGATTTTACTGTTGAATACGAATTTGAACTTTTTTTACTAAAAGACGAAAACATTTTTAGCACCTATAATAAAACCATAAACCATACTTCAAATCGCCAATAGACGATGGGAGCAGTCTGCTACGGCGATCGCTTATAGACGATGGGAGCAGTTAAAGGGTTAACCGCCAGCATCCTTATTTGACTCATTACCTTGATGGCGATGGCATAGTCAACCATCGAAACTTTGATGTATTTCAGTAAACTTACCAGGTGTCAAACCCGATAAACCTTTAAGAGTATCGCTCTGTTTCTCTTGTTCACTAATTAATGCTAAAAAAGAAAGATGGAACTTCTGTACCTATCAGTTCGGCAGTGTATCTCTCTAATATTTTTGTTTCTATCAACTTGGAGTGCTAAGCAATGCGGGGTTGAAATATTACGTTCTGATTCACTCCAAAGCACCGAAACTAAAGTGATCTGAGATACTCTAGAAGTTTAGCCTATGATGTGATCTAAACGAGTCTCTAACCGTAGCTCCCAAACCAGTCCATCCTTCAGCTTTGTCACACTATCTCTTTGGTCATACCAGTTGATACAATGCGTGTGGATTTTCTTATGTAATTTTAATACATATTTTCATAATTTTTAATACTTTGTGTGGTGTGACATGCTTTAAAAACATTTTTATTACATTTTATCATTACAAAATCAAAAGTTATTATATAAAGATATGTTAAGTTTAAATAATTAATAACTTGATAATAGCACATAGCTGCTGAAATCTGGGTCGGTTTGAATTAAAAAGTGTGGTTTTAAACAATGCAATTTTTAATCATGAATTAAATAATAAGGCTTGATTGACTTGCCCCTCAGGTCACTTCTAGAATAATGTCCTCCGGTTCTTCTCCACGACAAGCAACAAAACATCCAAATCCAATAAAAAAATAACTATACAAAGGTAAATAAACCAAATCAACCTAAATGTTATTTTTAAACTTGGTTAACAATCAATAATCAAAAATAAAATACGCACAATCTTTCGCTTTTTGTTCGAGTTAAAACATAATTCATGCCAAACCAAATATCTAAAACATAAAATGCATACCAAGATATGTACAATATATTCGAATACAAAATATTCCAAGACTATGTACCTACCTATTTGATTAATTAGCTTTTAGGACAGGTTTACCTCTGATAGAGGAAATATATGTTACGCTTCTTCTGTATTTGCCTCCTTCTTCGACCTCAATAATGTAAGACCTTGGTTGTCGGCATTTACTGAATATCGTACCCTGGCACCATATTTTCTGTGTAGGGGGCTTCCAAATTAGCTGGCCAACCTTAAAAATATTATGCTTCTGCGTGTCAGTTAATGTCATGATGAAACTTTATTCTTCTCCTGTTCTCCAACAAACATATTTCAAAACTTAATTAACAATTAATAATCATAAATTAAATTCATAACAAGACCACTGAGCCTATTTTACAGAAATAAGCAATGATGGTCGAGATGGAGGGAAATGTGAAGAAACTGGAAGGCGGTAGATTCGGTGGATGGGAAGTAAGAGGGTGTCCCTAAGAGGATGAGTGTCCTAATCTTCCTTCCATATTGTTGTCTGGGGAAGTCTCTCTGTCCACCCCCACCCTCCCGGACCCGTTGCCGTGTAGGTCATTGTTCGCTGCTCGAACATATTTGAGGCGGGTTATACGGTGATAGGGAAGAGGAGGAGGATTCGGTTTTCGGTTAATTAGCGCTGGGTGAGTCGGTTTGTTTGTTTTTGTGACTAGTGTTTGATTGAGTCCCTTCCCTTCCACGGGCGTGGGTGGCGATGATACCGGCACTCATGGATGGGATATGGTTCGTGTCGAGAGAGGCGTGTGAATGACACTGTCGCTTTGGCGAGGGTTAGTTGGAGCAATGAAGAGATGACCGCGATTTTGAGTGGGGGTGGGTGCATACATTCGGCGGCGGCCGGCCCTGGCCCCAATTAGGGCAGGGTTGGATGTAGTCCTTCCCTTCCTTCTGTCCTCCGAAAGACAAGGACCTCCTCTCGGCATGTACGCTGATGAACCCGATTCCATGGAAGAGGTAAAACACGCTCCATTGACGTGGATGAGAAAAATCAACCATCGTGACGACGGGAAAAAAAAGTCCATTCCGCTGCCAAAAGGATTAGAATACGGGCCCAATCCGCAAAGGGCCGTTAAAGTGAACTCATTAGGTTGCCCTAAAAATCCATTTAGCCCTCCTTACACGACGTTGGATGTCGGTATCTGTGCCCTCCAGCCAATTAAGTTCGACCCGAAAAAAATGATGAACTCGTAAAATTATAGATGAAATCATGTAACATTATGAATCGATATGGTCTCACTATGCGTAAATAAGGCCGTTTGCTTGATGACCGTCAGATAACTCGTATTCAAAGGGCTTTACTGACTCAGAAGAACATAAATGTATCATCCAATCGAGCCTTTAAGTACGCCACTGCAAAGAAAATAAAATTCATACTAAAATTTCGTAAATTATTATGGCAGCGTGAAATACAATAGCATCTAAATGTTATTTAAATATGTAAGATAATAATGGATAGATTTTTACTGCTGAGAGAAAAATTTGCCAAAAGAATCAGAACATTTTATGTCATGGGGATTTAAAAACGTACATCCCATGGACTTAAGAACCTTTGCACGTAATAGATGTATATTAAGGGGATACACATAGTTTCATATGTTTAAACGATTCCTCTACATGAGGTATGCCAAGTAAAAAATTCCGTTAACTTCAATGTCTCTCATCCTGGTGCGTTCGTTGTATCCAAGCTTAATGTTCAAAATGATTTAACGTATCCCATAATAACAGCTGAAAGTAAAACTATTGCTTATTGATAAATTTTTGTTGTCAGATATTAGGATCGAATTGCTAAATTAGTATCACTTAAGAAGTGCGATTTGTACACGGCTAATCACTTCCAAACATGCACGGAAAAATGCAAATAAACCTCATTAATCGGAAGTAATTTGAGCTGAGACCAACTCAACTAATTATTAGGGGACAATGCGGAATTTTTTCGCGTGAGCATAAATAACGAGAAAAGTAAGGTACTTATACGACCTCTGTAATGAAAATTAAATCAAATAACAAATTATGGCGTTCGTTTACTTGAGATTAACCAGCCTTGTGATGCCACAGCATACGCTTCATAAGTCAAAGTGTTACAGTTTTGGATGATTATGATAAATCGGTTATTCTGAACTAAGGCAACCGAGACCACACCGAATAAAGATAAAACAAACAATTTTCTCTCTTCTTCGGACTCAAAACTGAGGACCTAGGGATAGTTCTCGATTGGATATTGTGCACCGCAAATCGCCGCAGTGCAACAGACTGTGCCTATTGTTCGGCCTAATATGTCCTCAGTAACGCTGACAGTGAAAACGATTGGAAAAAGGGTTAATCACTTTTATCTCGTTAGGAATCAAATAACAAATTGAGAATGGAAAGCAATGCCAAATTTTCTTAATGGACCTCCCACCTCCACCTCCAAACCGTCCACTTCCGGACTCTCATGATCCTCCCAACTTTCATATCACATTCACTCCAAATCATACGAGGACATAAATCACCGCTTCATATCCTCCAGATTATCCATTATTTGGTATCAATATTGACAAACTTCATTTCAGAACTTTTGAATGCATTAAGTATTGACACTCATTGCGTTAAAGGTTCATTTAATCAATTCAGGAGGTAAACTATGACAGAGGAAGGAAATATTGACATTTATATTCTACTTCGCATTTAGGCAGATGATTATTGCGTGAGAGGTCTTCCATTGAGCCAACTTCCGTTGCTTGCACACTTGTAGGATGGCGCTGACTCGGATGTTGCTTTGAATTTCTCCCAAAATTTCATAAAAGGTACCGTAAATTAAATCCTGTGCATATTTTTACAATTCGTTGTTCCTACAACATTTAATCAGTGTCTGTGAGCATTGAATAACTTTTCGCTCTCCGGTTTCCCTAAAATTTATAAATTATACAATATTTATCAACTTTAATTATTTTAATGTATATACCCATTTTGAAATCTGCCTGTTTCGTGGTTTATTCCCGCAGAATGGTACAACCTTTTCAAATGGACCCACTCGTAAACTCATCACCGAAACAGAATGTATGTTAGCAGCGTCGTGTAACCTCTATTTGTCCTCATCTCTTCTTGCGTCATGAAATCATAAACTCCAAGATAACTGTTTTCCCTTTCAGCCAAGATAACTGTTTGTCCTTTTCTCTTGAAAAGCGCATGGTACGTTGGGATATCTCTGATGCTGTCTAAGTTAGGAGAATATGCTTTATATATCCATTGCTTCTCCATATCCACCTGCTGTAGGCACTACCTCAATCAGTACTGATTTGTAAGACGTTATATATTTAAAAGATCCATCGCCCAATGAAAAGGACGTATTATAGCGTAAGAAACACAGAGCTGAAAAACCAACAGGTTGACAGTAAAACCAAACAGATAATGGTCGACAAATTTAAGTGTGAGATGTAAGAAGCTCATGAATTTGAAAACGAAGCTCCAACCACTACTTTTCATTTTCCTAAGAATGAAGCAGACATAAGGTTATTTGTGATGCGTCCCTGCATAAAGACAAATTTTGTGCTCTGAATTATTAGGTACGATCGATGTTGAAGCAAATCTCCTGCGTCAGATTTTTTTCTATTCGTCCGGTGATACGTCCCCTTACTCCACCGGTATCCCTTCGTTTCTCGGAGGTCAACTATCGCGTGCATTCACCCAATTTATTTGACGGGCAATCAGTCTTTGAGAGGACCGGCAAAAACATTACCATTCTCCTTAACGTTGCTATCCCTGGATTCCTCGACCTTCTTTCAATGAGTATAATGCTAATATGTTATTAAAAATAGCCACGAGAATTTCAAATTGGAAATTAAAGATATTTAAGAGAGAATGATGGAAAATACTCGGTTAAGCATACCCGTAAGTAATGTCAAAAACTGGTCACAATAAAAAATAGCTTTCCTGGAATGACAATGAGCTGAAAGCCAGTCTACCGATCGAACAGACGATAGAAAAGGGTGTTAAATGTATTCTTTATTCCTGTCTTTTCGCACAAGACTTCCATATATCGGGCAATATCTGGATAGAGGCATATTTTTATATGTCTGCATTAGGGTATTTACAAAATAAATGCACAAATTTTCATACCATTAATGTACTTGGATTATCGTGGCGAGTTAAAAAATTAATAATAAGATTTATTTTCCTAGACGTATCACTCCTTTATCACAAATATCATAGCAAAACCCACTTTAAATAAATGGGAAAATATACACTTCCACTAAATGTAAGTTTACAAAATATATAGGTAAAATTAGTATCAACAACGTAACAATGAAAAACAAACGAGAAAAAACATGAAAAACATTCATAAATAACACCCTACATTCGAAGCATGCATTGCTAAAAAAACACACCCCTTGTGACTTTAGGATCTTGTCTACTAAGATGTGGACGTCCACAATAATACAGCATCCCATTTATCATTACCCTAGTGAATCTTCCCGTTGAATATCAACGGGAAGAATATTATCATTAAAATTAATTGTAATAAACAATTTACATCTTATTTAGTGCAAAGAATCATTGAGTTAGTGGATATACTCGGAATCTCGACTTCAACAATAAGTATGGTCGTCATGGGGACGATGAAAAAAACGCTAAAATATTGCGAAAAATCGTTACGTTTCAGCGAAAATTTTGGAATTTTGACCGATGTACGAAATTCGATTGAAGAAATAAGAATAATAATTTTATTTTCTTACTATTGGTACCTTTCCCAATATCAGAAAACCACCATTTCTAATGTAATTTTATGAATAAAAAAAGGCCTGCAGCCAAATGAAGATTCAGCTTCACGTGTGTGTGTGAAAGTTACTGGCATATACACATCGGTGATTATTATAGTGGACTAGTGAAGGTGCCCGTTTTATATCAACGGGAAGGAAAAAATAAACACTGGGCGTGACTGCGTCCTACATCAAAATTTTCCATGAAATTTAACAAACATTTAACCATTTAATAGCAACACTAAAATTTCAATTTATCATTTAAAATAATATAATTTATGTATCTTATTTCGAGCAAAGAATAATTGACATAATGGATATATACGGAATCTCGACTTAAACAATGAGCATGGTCGTTAGTGGGACGTTGACTGAAAAACACTAAAATACTTCGAAAAATCGTTACGTATAATCAAATATTTCGAAGTTATAACCAGAATACAAAATTCAATTGAAGTAATAAGAATATTTATTTTATTTCCTTTCTATTGGTACTTTTTTCAATAGCAGAAAACCAATATTTCTAATTTAATTTTGAAAATAAAAAAGGCCTGCAGCCAGATGAAGATTCAGCTTCACGTTTATTTCCTGTGTGAACGTTACTGACATATATATACATATCGGTAATTATTATTGGAGATGCCACATGCCTTTTGTATTTACAGATTTGAATTACTAACTAAATGGCTGATATGCTTCTACCTCAATATTTCCTGTGATAAATTGTCTTTAACACTAGAAGGCCTGAAGGGGTCATTTTGACCCCTTTTTAAATGTCATTTAAAAATTTTCATACTTTTATCGGTTTTTCACGACTGGGATTTTTGATTTTTCAAGATATGTCTTGAACTAGTGTCCCTCAAAATTTTGGTCTCCTATCTTAATATTTGTAGAAGTGACATGGCATTTTACCATCGCTGCCTGAAGGGGTCATTTTGACCCCAGTTGTCTAATTTCGTTAGTTTGTCACCAAATCGATCGCTTTTGCTTTGAGAACGAATGTTTTGATATCTTCGTAGTGCGGAGGTAAGCAAGCGGAGTTGGGGGTAGCGAGGAGGAACAGCACATGGTCCTGGTGCTCGTGGTGCGGCAAATAGCGGAATTCAGCTTCCCTTAGAAGTCGGTAACCAGCAGGGCAAAGCACCTTTTGTTGGAACTGCTTGATGTCGAGGAAGAGGTACTGCGCGTGTATTGGTGATTTGCAGAATTGGTGACATCATTCGTTCACCGAATGGCACAGAGTGGACTGTTTGTAAAACTGAAGAAGAATGTGGTGGGCTTAGAGCGGAGCTTAACATAGTTCGCGAGACGCCGGGGCCATCCCCCTTTGCAGAACGCAAGGCTGATCCGGACTGTTTGGGCTCTGTGTGGGACTTTTTTTTCAACAAGACCATGATTAACCACATTAAGGTTTTCACTGAAGCGCGTGCTCACGATGAGCTCCAAAATGGATCAATTTACGTCAATGTCAATTTACGAGTTGGAAGCATTCATTGCGATGTCGTACACCCAGGGATCATACGATGCTCGTCACCTGGACTTCCACATGCTGTGATCCAGCTTTTTTAAGAAAGGCCATGAGTAGAGATCTACTCAAGGAAATCATGAAGTTCCAATGATATGAGCTTAGAAGAGAAATACGGCAAAGACTTACTTCAGACTAAGACTACCTAAGACTAAATTTGCTCTCGTGTCTGATATTTAGAATCCGTTTATTGAGAAATGTACGTATAACTACAGACCAGGCTCGGATCCAACTGTAGACGATCAATTACATCCTTCAAAATGTCATGGTCCATTTACTAAATACATGTCCAACAAGCTAGTGGGTACTGCAGATCGCTTGAGGCATGAAGTACCAGAAGACGTGAAAGCATCAAATGTTGAACGCCACTTTAAAGTCCTCCTGAAAAATTATGACATTTCTCTCGAAGTTTATCAGGGCAAGGTGAGAAAAAATATCGTTGTTCTTAATTCTATGCATCTTAGTATTTTTACCAGTGACACAGAGAAAAAGTTGTTAGAAAGTATTCAGTACTACAATAGCACAAAATCAGGGGTTGGTTCAGTTGATCAGATGGCTCGCTTTGTATTCAGTCGGGGATGCAACCAGGTGCTGGCCAGTGGATGCATTTTACGACATATTAGACCTGGCTGCCATCAATGCAATATAATTTATACAATGGAATATACTGGGAAAAATATTTCCTGGAAAATATGTCTGCAGCTCCTCGCGGAAGAACTCTCTGAGGCCAACCGATATCGGAGAGGCAGAGTGCATACTGAGCCTTGCAGAAGAGTTACCTGATATAGTGATACTGATAAGTTTGTTAAACGCACAAAATGCCAAGTGGCTGAAGTATGCAAATGTGGTAGTGAAACTGTCAATGTTTGCAAGAACTGTATGAAAGCGGTATGTGTCACCTGCATTGTTCCTTTGCCGGAAATGCAGGCTAACTGACACTTGATTTCCTGTGACAAAAATGTTAGAAATAATAGTGCTGACATTTACATGACGTTTTTAGACTCCTTTTTGCCTTATTGTCTTCCTCCTGTTCAATGTTGACTCCAGACATCTATCCTTACTTATGTTTTTAGGTTATCTTCTGAGTTTGATCTAAAAGTTGTACAGGAAATAGCGCTTTCTGTTGATTATTCCTCATATTTTCCTCTAAAACTAGTAAAAACTGACAACAAATTAGAAGCATCTGACAAAATGAATAACATAATGCTGGTTGCCTACCTACAACTTTCACGGTAATCAAGTCATTATGAGGTCAAGCTGAATCCATGCTAGTCATATAACAACTTTCATACAAGAAACGCGTGAGATAAAGCACTTCCAGGTGATTTTATACATGCAAGATGGCAGGGGTGAAAATGACCCCTCCAGTCAGCGATTGTAGTCCGGAATTTCAGACCTTCTAGGGTTAACATGCTTTGGCAAAGAATTGTACAACTTTGTAAGAAGGTGCGAAGCTATAATGCTTTAAAGGTGAATGATTTCTAAAGTGTAACTGTCCGAAACTGAGGGATACATAAGAAACCCAGTTTTAGACTGGTAACCACATTTGGTGATATAGAGTTAAAGGGAAAATTTTCAATAAAACTCCTATGTGAGAACTCCTATGTTTAAGAATATTGAACATGAAGTAGGCCATGTAAAACTTTCTCCTTAATTTCATGTCAAGCCAAGAGAGCTTTTTAAGATACGGAGTGATATGTTCATATCTCCGCAGATTACAGTTTTATCTGACGTTGGATTTAATAAGGTCCTATAGCTTTATGCTCAATTCCACAGTCTAATTATGAGCTGTAGTAGTCTTAGTAAGGAAAAGTCAGAGAAAATACAAGTTTGAAGGTAAAGCTAATGATATCATGCCTGACCTCGTGGAAATTATGGATATCCATGTTGAGAAAACCACCTTTGTTATTTCCACAAAACTTTATTCCACTGGCACGACGCGCGTTTCACCACACTGTGGCATAATCATATGCTGGAACTACAGTTTCGCCTGCGTTGCAGTCGGCTTTTTTAAGTAAGTGTAGTGAAGTGGAAATGCAGGTTGGCCGTTTTATAAACATCATCCCTTGGAGTATGGGTATAAAACGGCTAACCTGCAATTCCAATTCACTTGACTGACCTGAAGAAGCCGACTGCAACGCCGGTGAAACTGTACAGGCCCTGTAGTCCCAGTGCAATGGGTCTACGCGGGAAGATACCCGGAAGACATAAGTCTTTAAATTCAATAATCCCTGGAAGCCTTCACACGGATAGCAAACAAGTTTCTTTTTATTGGAAAGGGCTGTAGATCTTTATGCATTTTAAATAGATGCAAAGTTGCATTCTCTTTATTGGATATGCTCAATATATGCTCCCTCCGGAAAAGGCTCCCAGTTGACCATCGTCAAGTTTAACCATAGCACCAGGAATTTTCAGCCAAATTTCAATCAAACTGATGATATCAGCGGGAATAGAAGAACATTGTGGTCTTAATTCATCAATATGGATCATAAGAGATTGACAGTTAACAAGGTAAAATACATGATACTACTCTGAGATACTTTAACTCAAGGAGGTAACGGTGAATACTCAGGTTAATAGTTTCTTCGAATTTCCTTCTGAGACGATGAGAAGCCGTTCACTACTATCTTCGGCATGGGCAAACACGAACCCATTTCGTACCCACAAATATTGGTTTCGCCATCCTTTTTTATATCCCTAGCATCTGCGTACAACCTTATATATTGCGGATTTAATGGCTCAATTGCATATATGTTGAGAGCACGTGAACTCAGGTCTACATTTAAGTCACATGTAGTGAGGTTGGGCTTCTTCCTTTTGAATTGAATGAGTCCCGAGGCAACGCGGGAGCGGACGAAACGAGCTATTATAGGGGATATTTTAAGGACTTTAGGAGGGTCGGATGGGCATTTAGGTCAAGTGCGATAGGAATAAATAATTCTGCATACGCCGACCCAAACCTTTAGGGCGGCCCCCACTTCGCAAGCGAATTGTTCAACATTATCGCTGTCTGAAATGGGAATACCACGTATCACAATTGAAATGCGTAGCCGTTCCGCATGACTGAGGTGAAGTTCCGCATCAGTGAGTTTCTTCTTTAGGCTCTCGTTGAAACTTTTGAAATGGGATAGGTTGTACGTTATTTTGTATAAGAAATGACATATACTGCCAAGGTATTGGACATAAAAATTGATGCCTCCATTGAGGCCTGTTCTTCTCGTATTCCTTTCGCTGTTGGAAAAATAACCCTTACAGCATCCCTCAGAAATCACTTGGAAACAATCCAACATAGGATATATTTGGGGTATAATCACCACGCAATAATCCGTGAAAAAATCTATTCACAGGTCCAGGGCCTCTGGAGCTTAGTAAACACCTTAATTTCCTCTTTAGTGATTGATGAACGCTAAGAAGGAGAAACTTTACTGCACTGGGTAAACATTAAAGAGTTATGACTTCGCTTTACACCTTGAACACAAATTGCACTGCTGGGCATTATATGTGAGTGAAGGACTGAGTTAGCAATCCGCACACCACAAACGTTAATCTCAAACTGTGAAGGTGAGACAAACTAAGGAAAGGTCTACATAAAGAAGAGATGATGTATAAAATATGAACATTCGAACAGTTTTACACATATTTAGATTAAATTATAAATCATTAAGAGAGTAGTCTGTTGTTTTGGAGATGGATATATGATTTTGAAATTCACGATTTCAAGCTAGCAGGCTAAGACTCTAAGAACATATAGAATGCTGTACTTGTTAAAATTACTTAACAATTTTTAGGTTTTGCAAACACGAAGGTATTATTCTAGTCCAATACTACATCCACAAAGCGCAAGACCATTGGATGTGGACTCTTGTAAATAGGTACAGGGTATTGTCTTTATAGATCTTATACGGTCAAGATAAAAGGACTTGTGTAATATTGCCTGATATATTTCCATCATTTCTCTTTATTTACAGTTCATTTCATTACTCTTCACTCTTTTTTTGTAGCTAATTGCCACAACCCCTAATACAGAGGTGGATACTGGGCTATGTGCAAATATGAAGATCGTAACCCCGATTGAGTGACTGTCTATAACCTTTTATTTCCAGTTTTCTACCAATATTAAACATCAAAAATTGCATTGTGATAGTATTTCTTAAATTTATTTGCCCTTTACTTCAGGATGAGATCCAGATGATAAATCTGATGCATCCGTGGCTCTTATAGATTTCATTGTAACAAAAATATATTTCGTCAATTCCACACAATTTTAATAGAACCGACCTAGATTTCTAAAATTATGTCATTATGAAGGTCCATAGGTACCAGGTATTTCGACGTAAGTTGTCAAAACCTGGGTCGGTTCAACTAAAATTGTGTGGAATTGACAAAGCATATTTTTATTGGTTTCCATGAATATTACGCGATTCCGAAAAGTAACGCCTTCAGTCCTATCTGATATTCTTATAGGACTATTGAAAACTGAATTTCACTGATCAGGTGTAAATATTTTATGATGACATTTAGTTACCGTGCCGACATAGGAGTACTTGTGTTGTAATTCTGACTACCAACCGCAAGAAATGACGTACGCTTATAGAGGGTAAATGTCAGCACAGAACCTTGTATATGAATTTTTAAATGGTAAAATAATTGAGTTTTGCTTAATTTGCTTTGTTTTTGTGTGTATTTCTGAAAGGCAATGAAATATTTTGGGACATTTACCCGTGTTGTGATTCTTAGGCCATGGTATGGTACATAATGGTCAATTTATCAAATATAATTAGTATGGACTAATAGAAGTCCGCTTTTACAGTGCAAATATCGGCACAACCAGTTGAGACAACGCCCTGTGAATGAATGTAAGCCGATAAAGATGGGAAAAGACACTCGTAGGTAGAAGGGAAAGCAACACCACCAAACGTTGCAGACTTAATGAGGGTGAGTACTCCATAGGCTATCACCTAAGGAGTCTACTTTGCTTGAGTACAGTTTTTATGAAGCAAGAAAAAGATAAGCCGGATATCAGATCCAATGAACACCCAAAGAGAGAATGATGGTGGTGATGTTAACATTTCCGGATACCCTGGGACTAAACCCCACACCCACTCCCCGTTCCCCTCAGTAATCCCAATGTCAGCTCTCAGAATATTAATTTCCGCCGATTGCGTTTTCCGAGAAGGCTCTCGCCGCAACTTTGAAGCATCGAAATAAGCACCGCCCACGACAATACTCCCAACGGTTTTGTGCGATTACGTATTTCAAAGTCAGTGTAGTAATGGGATGCCATGACTCAAATGGGGATGTAACGTCTGCATAGTGATCAACTCGGCTAGCGGCAAAGGACGGCTACCGTCCACGACGCCGGCACCCGCTCGTTTGACTTGGAGTAACGGGTTACTACCTGCTTAAAGGGTTGGAAACCTGTGCACTAAAAAGTGCAATACATCAATGACTATACCACGCTTAACATCCTCCTGGCATCAGAATTTTTCGTCAATCTCCATCGTCGCTTTCCCTTTCATTCCCCTACCTGATGCCCCTCCCTTACATTCTCTCCCCGACACATTCCTTCAGTATCCTTTCATTCTTCAATCATTCATCCTATCCTCCATGCATTATGAAGTTAGTCGTTTTCATGAAACTGAGCTGCCATTATGGAATCGTCAATCGTCTTTAACAGTCTTTAGTTTCGCTTGTTTGCTGCTGCCGCCTAGACCTGAAAACGCAGGGTAAAATTGCGAATATTACACACGGAAATCATTTTCGGGTTTTGTTGCAAACGCAATATGTGCCTGCAACTGACCTTGTTCGAACTCCTGTATCTTCTCCTTTCAGAGAGTAGAATGGGGTTCAGCTTAACAAGGGTTCCTTCCGGATCAAATGAAGTTTTCTTCATTCAGTCAGTGTCCGATGACGGCATGGGAAGATCGGATTCCCTTCAATTCGTAGGCAACGTGCAATCTCTTATTTATCTCCTCTCGTGGAATTTAACCTCGGCATTGCCCACGAAGCTCAAAGATATGTTCCTGAAGTTAGCAGAAGCCCATTCATACAGATGCCGGTGGGTTTGTATTTGCTAATTGTATGGCCTCTGAATGCTTACTCTGGTAGCGAGGCATTTCACTGTGCCGCCTAGGCCATCACTAGGCCCCTTGCTGGCGTTAAGTAATGCCACTATGCGGGAATATTAAAATCCTTCTCGTGCTGCAACACTTTGACAGCATTGAATCTGTTCTTGTACTATCCTTCAGCTCCATCGAATAAGTAAATTATTTTATGTAAATCCCTTACATCAGCTTCAAAATTGAACTAGCTTCCTTTGAAAAAAAGGCTGCATCCATATCGTGGGTCATTTGCTTTGAGATTAGTGCAAAATTTATTGTTTTCAACTCATTTTCTTCTCGCACATACCCTGGAAATGGTGTATTGTAGCTTGACTAATTTTCCAGTGAATGCCTTCAACTCTTTCTTGGAGTATAAAAGCATAATTTTCGGTAAATTCCGCCAATATGAGAACTTTTCCAGGGACTAGATTGTCTCTCTTGATTTTTAAAAAGCCACTTTGTTTCTTGGAAATCAGTCATGAGCCTGAACTTTTTTTTGCTCCCTCTATAAAAACGTCAACACAAGTTTCACTGTCCATTATCAGAGTCTCCAAATTACATTTGTCCGTGTCTGTCCACTTCTTTAAAGTGATAGTCTATCAAGTTCTCTTTAAAATGATTTTCTTTAACATCTCGGAGTCTGTATGGGTCGCCGAATGTTCTGCTTTTACATTGACCGAGAGTGCATTCATCAATAGGTTGAGAGCACTTCAATATTCACTAAAAGAAATCTCTGTAACTTCCAAAGGGCTTTTCAGTCTTTTGAGAGAATCTCAGATAACTGGGCCCCCATTAACATTAGTTTAAAGGTTTGGTGAAGTGCTCATACGTATACTGAGTGCGTACCTGACGCACTGGTGAGAACAAATTCAGCTTTTCTTTCTTGAAATAGGAATATACCTCTCTCAAATTACTTAATACAAGCCTTTATTTCTTTTGATTTGTGACCATGCTACCATTTCCGTATACATTTTTCGAATGTTTTTTTCCGGTCATTTCCTGACCTATGTCAGGCTCTCGTTTAAATGATTTTACTTTTTCCTTGACATCAATTAGTGGGGTCCTTCTGTGCTTCTGATCCGGGTAGCAAAATATACCTTTCTCAGCTACACATTGCTTGACATTCCTCGCAATGTGTTCTTGACATTCCTCGCAATGTAAAAAGAACGGGCAGGGTCAACACTCTTTCACTTACGGTTTTTGCAGCTATGATTTTATATTTCGATTGTTGGATTATCTTACTCCCTGCTTTTTCAAAACAATGAGAAGTTTCTATATCTCTTGAAGGTGGTCTTTCCTCCACTTGATGTTGCACTTTTAAAAGTTCAATTGCATTATCTAGGGATCTTTTCACCAAACTCTTACCTCTTTTAATTTTTTCATGGCTGTATTTCTTCGAGCGGTACAACTTTTTCATTGTCACTGGAGACTCGCCAAGAGCTTCTAGAGTAACGTAAGTCTGGTTTAATCGAAGCTTTTTTGGAGAGTAAACACTTCCACTGCTCTCGACTGCCTCCTCCACGTCTGTATTACATTCCTGACTGAACACTTCAGACTCATCAGGGTTTACCTGGGAAACTTCACCGACGTGAATATCCGCGACGCGGGCCTCAGTGACCTGGATGTCCTTGGAAACGAGGACGGGTTGTGTCGATGTCCCCAGTTTTTCTTCATCCACGATTGCAGCAGCCTCGGATCTTGCAGTGACAAATCACTAGGCAGTCCAGTTAGTGCAGGTTCTCCGAGCAACTTTGACACACCAATAGAGCAACGAGTACAAGGTTTTGACCTTCAATCACTACTCGTAAAACGCCCCGACAACGGTTGTAAAAGACCGCAGTGACAGGACGAAGATTTCGAGACCTAACCTTTCTATGCAAATTCAGCGGATTGCAACAGAGCTTCTGTTTTTTACTGAAAGCACAGGCAGTCAGTCGGTAATGTATAAAGTTGTCATTACATATACTCCTACAACCGATCTGGTAATAATCATTTAAATAATCAAAATGAAATTGTTGCTTCGCATCAAGCTCCGGGTCATCGTGCGACCTCCCGTGCAGATTCACCCATATCACCCGCCAGATTTAGGCCGTTGCACCGCCGTTATATAACCGCCATCGAATTTAAAGTTAATGTTAACTAGCTCCTCAAAATTAATTCCATATTGCGGCATGTGTAAAAAATAATACATAGGTATAATAGGTATGAATGTGTGTGCGTGTGTTCGAGGTGAATGGGGGGGATAGATAGAACGTGATGGTACGGGGGGGAGCAAAGAATAGTGGACAGTAGTAGCAGAAATCAATTTGTTTAATTAAAACCGTCCAAATGAGGCACGACACACAAACACAGGAGGAAGAGGCAGAATGAGAAATCCGTTTTAATTACTTCCCGCCGACGGAGCAATAAATAATCACGGAGAGGTTGGGGTGTAGAGTGAGAGAGAGGGAGAGAGAGACCCAGTCATCTCCTCTTCTTCCTTCATTCCCGAATACTTTATTTATCCATCCCCTCGAATATTGTGTATGTGTGTGAAGGACGGCTTCTCATCCAGAAATACAAAAAAAGGTTGGTATATAATCCCCGTCGGATGTGATTTTTTTTAAAATCCTCTTGTCCTCTCCACTTTTTTTCGTACTGCTCTGCAATACCTGGCTGCACACGTGCTCGTTTCTTTCCCTTGCCCCACATTATATAACCCGCGGAGTTCCGACGTGGAAATAATACTGGCATGAAAAAAAGAATAAACGGAATCATCGGAGAAAAATATGAGAATGATATCGGTCCGGCCCGAGGGTGGGGGTGGAAATTCTGAATTTCCTATATTTTTGTGCGCATATGTTTCAGTACTTTTTTTACTCTGCCACCAAAACCAAGTCGACGGCATGGTGGTCTCGGATCTGGGTTGTCGACAGCAAAGTTTTCGTCCTAAGCATGGGGGGGGGGAGGGAAGGACGGATGGGGTAGTCGTTTAGGTGGGAGGACTTGTTGGGGAGCACGTGGGAGAAAGAGGCTGGAGGGAGTGGTTGGTGGGGAATGGGTTTGTCACAACAAAGGGCCTCGTGAACATAACGGCAACAATGGGCGTGGAGAGAGGTTGTGCATGCGCTCGGCGATGATGAAAAAAACGCCAATCTATCGAAGGAGATATGAAAACATTCGGAGGTGGCGTGGCAGAGATGATACACTATCGGCAGACTCCGAAGATTATGATTCTGCGAGGGATTTCTGGGAACAATGGGGCAGAGGATTATTTCCTTGTGATCCACTTAATTACGGTTTACTCATTTTTGATTCCACGCGGAGGAAAAACGAGAATCATCCCAGAATGATGTGGGAGATTTGGGATTAAAACTGCATGAGGTTCCAGAGAATATTGACTCTGCTCGTTCATTTTAAAAATCAAGCTTTATGATGAAATGGTGGAATTATATATTTCACGACACATTTCGTAAAATGTCAAAATGGTTCGATGTTTACACGCTCTACGAATGAGTCATTCAATGTTATTTTTTATTTTGTTCATGATTTAACTTTATTTGATAAATTACGATGAATCATGAGTAAGAACACTACGCAGGAAATATTCAATTCTCGTGTTAATGAGTACAAAACTCTCGCGCAATGATATTTAATAACTAATTTTGTTTCCACGTGATTCGAATTATTCCCGTCATGCTGATGGCATGCTGATGGGTTTTTTTTTAATTCCAGTCAAGTTTTCAACAATGTTTCATCACTATTTAACAGGTTAACACTACCAGTATCGTAACTAACGCCGCGGTACCAGTTAACTCTGTTAACTGGTACCACGGCGCGCCGGTGCGGTCATTTTGACCGCAATTGGCATTTCATATAACTACCACACCTTTATTTTTTGTCATAAAAGCATTTTCTTCTGTGAATCTTCCTAACTTCATGATGAAATTATGCTGGTGCAATACGTTTTTGATTGGTCAATTAGTTATTTTTACAAATTACTTTCACCTGGAACACCTGTGCAATCATTTTGACCACCGATGCAACGCGTGAAGCTAGGCTGCGTGAAGATAGTTTGTATATTTTTCGGTTCTCATTTGTTTTACATTGATTGTAATTTACTCAGTACATGTCTAAAAAGACTGATAAATTTTATATCAAATTTTCGATACTGACTGGTGTCTCGAGGTATAGGTGAAATGCAGCCCCGTATCTTGGGAAAATTGAATTACGCCCAAATAACATCCCCCTTGGCGGGCATGTGGTCATGAAACTGGTGGAGCCTTATTTGTAAAAAAAGGTAGGAAAATCATTAAAGACAATTTTTTCACCTCTAATAATCTCGCCAAAAAAATATAATCTGCTGAGACAAGCCTTATTGGTACTCTGAACAAGCAACGTGGCGAAATTCCTAATGAAGTCTCCAACTTGAAGGATCAACTTTTGTATATTATGAAAAACAATTTTACGACAATAGCAGTTTATCAAGGAAAGTCAAGAAAAATGTGTTGGTTCTGAGCACCCTTCACCCTTCAATTGAAATTTCAGTTGGCGAAAAAGAGTTCCTGAATCAGTAAAATTTAAAACTCAACGAAATATGGTGTGGACATTGTCGACCAAATCTCCCGAATGTATTCAACCCGAAGTCCAACAAGACGCTGGCCTGTTCACGATTTTCAAAATATCCTTGATCTATCTTTGTGTAATCAATGCGTGAGGCCTTTACAAAGAAATCACAGGAAAGAAGATCTCACGCCGCAACTTTATTTTACGCCTAACTGATTAACTTCGATGTGAACAGAACACTAATTCCGATTCGAATGGTGAATTTGATGATTCGAACTGTGATAATACTGTGATCGATGAGAAAATAAGCCGCAAAACTGGTCGCGTTCCCAAATGTCGTAATAAAACGTAGCAACGTTGTCTGAAGTGCAATAAACCTGTTTGCGGTAGAAATACTCAAATAAAAAAGTCGTTCTTGGAAAATTCTCATCAAATAACTTGAAGTGCATTTTTTTTGCATTTCTGAAATATTAGGTCCGAATGAAACTTCTTTTTACACTAATTTGTTAAAATATTATTGATTGTAAACACACAGGTAACTATTTTATAGACTTTTAATGTAACAATTGTTGTATTTTCTGGACACGCGTAATTTTCAAACATGAAAAATAATGACATTAATAACTTCAAAGTTTTATTTTCAATTTTTTAGGTACGTGATAATTCATTTTTATTCCAGATATTTGATTAAAAATTCGAATCACGCTTCGTAAATTTGATAGTTGAAACATCTTTTAACCTTTTATATTGTTTAGAGAGAAGTTCATTAAAAATATACATCCCATTACTTCAAAGAAGTAGAAAAAAGGCCTGTTTGATGTTCACAGCTCTTTATGTTATTCATTGAATTAAATTATTATATTTTTTTCGACTAAACGCAACTCCCCGTAATTTTCATTGGGTCCGAATTAAAATTCTTTTTAAACTTATTTGCTAAAATATCATTGATTGTGAACAAACTGGTAACTATTCTATAGACTTTTAATCTAACAATTATAGCATTTTCTGAACACGCGTAATTTTCAAACATGACAAAAAATGGCATTAATAACTTCAAAATTAATTGGTCCATATTCGAAACAGTGTGCTCTAAGTAGCTATTTAGTCTTTCTTAAAATATAATTTCAGTAATGATCTTTAAAGCGTAATAAAATAGAACATTGTTTTCATAAGTTCTCAACTGCGGCCAAAATGACCGATTAGGCGTTTTAGATAGGAAGGCGGGCTCAGGCGTCCGTGTTAAGAAACGTTTTTAGCTACTACAAAAACTATTACAAGTTATAATTATTTCTATTGTTATAACGATGTTCAAAACTCAAATAAACGATGGCGGCGCTGTTGTCACTGGCGCCATTTCCCAATATGGCTGCCAGACTAATGTTAACATAAGCCTGACATGATAGCACGGCTAGGTCCACCATCAGCGGAGACAACTAATGAGGATTCACGCAAATGAATGTTTGAATTGAATTAGCCCTAAATACTATCATCTGTTAGGAATAGACATCTAGTGATTGAATTTTATATCAAATATTCTGACCGACCGCGATTTATGTGGTGAATTAAATGTTTTTTGTGAGTTCGATGATTTTGAGGGTATAGTGGCTCCAGAAGTGTCGTACTCGGATATTCGTCCCCAAAGCGGGACACGTCGTAATTATTTGCAGGATAGAGGGCCAAGGTGGGGTGATATATTTCAATAACCTCGCATGCTTAGCTGGTTTTTCGCATTAGTACAAGAATATTGGAGCCATAGCAGAAATATGTTTGATTTTTTTTGTATGCGTCGATGACTTGGATCTTTTGCAACTCGCAAAACCCATCATTGAATGAAACTATTTTAGCCATATTGTGGGTCCTTAATAACTATATACTAGAGGAAAATCATGATTTTAAGACTTATACTTTTCCCTAGAGTTGAAAACCCAAAACTGAGTTTTCCAACGTGGAGCAAAGATTCATCATTGTTTGCATTAAATTAGCTCAGCATAGACTTAAACGAATTAAAGGGACTATCCTAAGTTGGCTGTGGGACAGGGACAAAAATGTGGTCGCAAATTTGATTGCGTGCCTGGAAAGGTATGCAAAACTGAAGTATTGCTAATTTTTCTTATCTTTTGAGGCTCGAAAAACAAAGGAAGTAAATATTTTTGTCAAATGTTCTCTCTTTCTGAAGTTATTTGACATTTAATGAAGTTAAAGCTCAACTTGCCGTTCTCTATTCTAGGGACATTATTTGATGTGACTCCCGCCACTAATGAAAACTCCCTTCAAAAATATTATCACCAATTTCAAATGATCAAATTATTTCGCATTCGAAGGATGACATTAAAAAAAAGTAATCGCGTAGATAATTAACTCGTCAATGGATAGGTTATCTCCGGTTGACGCACGGAGCGCGGTCTCGGAGAAGGTTTGTTTTCCCTGATGAGCTGTTCTCTTTGGCTTTGACTCACGAAAGATTTTTTCAGGTCTTTCAAGCAGCAAAATAAGAAATAATTTTCTGAACAGATTCGCCAAACTCCACGTGCCAAAGAGAAGAGTTTGAAGTGTTCGGAGTGACAGCTTTCCCAATGCAAGTACTGCAGCAGGTTGGTGGTTTTGTGTGGGATGGATGTGCTAATTTTAATGTTTCAAAACAATATCTGCATTGAGGAAATTAATCGAAGAAGTGGGGATGCTCTAAGGGAAATAAAGGGTTGGATGCGTGTTAATCCTCCAAGTAAAATATACAACAGCTAAGCTTCCATGAGTCCAAATGATAAAATTTTTCTTTAGTACAACGGATTCAAATGAGGGGCTGAAAGGTGGAAGAAGATAAAAGATTTTTCTTCAAACCGACGAGGAAGCACATTTCTGAATGCCACGTGCCTTAATTGTTTATACCACATCTCTTCCTTTGTTTACCTTGGACAGTGAACAGGCATTTCTCCATTCCCTGTATTTATCTTAACCTAAAGCAGAATAGGTGATTTACTGATACTAATAGAAATGGAATATTAAAAGTATCCTTATCCGATTCAGTGATATTTTCAAACGGTAAACTTACAATTCAATTCCTACTCACATTACAAAATAAAAAAAACATTTGATGCCGAAGTCTGTGTATTATTTACCTTCGTGAATATGATTATAAGGAGAAATATTACAACAGTGTTTTGTGAAAGATGTTGCTTTGTCAGCAAACAGAAGATCCGAAGGCGCTGTGGAATATTTGGTTGGCATCATGCAGAAGCTTATGTCTCGTATAGTCCAACTTCAAACAAAAGTACATAATTTTTACTAATTTTTTAATAAGTTCCTCCAATGTTTAACATGAATTACGAAATAAGGTTTCTTTGAAAACCCCTTTAAATGTGAGGAAACGCTTTAATATACGTTATGGATTTATACAAGTAAAATAATAAATAGTAAGGTATCCATTTAGGCATCATATTTGTTTATAACCAGTGGAACTTACTGAATTGTGGCAACAAAGAAGTACCTGGGCCTTTTGGTAATCTATATTTAGTATTTATGCGAGCTGGAAATCACAGTTACTTTATGAAATTTGCCAACTTTTTGCATTAGGTAATTCGTTTAAGGTACATAAAATATAAAGATGCATAGTCATAGACATTTACTGAGGGAATGAAAATACAAGAGCTTTGAGAAGTACTTTGACGAGTAAAAATTTATGAAAATTGAAAAGCTTGAATGACTTAATTTACGCTAGATTAAATACAAGAGGAAAAATTCATAACAGACACGTCTTAAGGCAATTGTTGTTACATCTAAATCTCTCGTAGTTGCAATGTTGTAAATTCATATCTGTAAAAAAAAACTAAAATGATACAATTTCATACTTCTGAGCATTTGTAATGCAACATTACGAAGAATTGAATCGTCGTAACGTCATTATAGTAAAAATTAGCAGATATAAATGTCAACTAAAATACGTTTAAAAATGCGGAATGTACTTGTTTACTCAGAATTTAATTTTGTTGATGATAATGGACGCCCAAATCCCAAATTTATATACATTTTAGTTTAGAGTATTTAATTTCGTTTGTTGACGTTCCAATTTCATTTTAATAACCAGAGAAGCCCATTTGCAAATGAATTTTTACACAAAAAGTGCATGTAGAGTCAACGTTGATGTGCAAATAAAAACACTGGTTCCTTTGCATGCAAAACATATACTGCTGATAACAGTGAATGGTAATGTACAAGAGTTAGTTCAAAAACAGGCGCTTCGGCAAGGACATTTACTGAAACTGAATAAGTTTCTCTACAATTATAAGGTACCTACAAAATGAACTTTGAATGCGCGTAAAGTAGGAACTAGTAAGTAGGTAGGAAGGGAAAAAGAAACGAAAATCACTGGTGTATTCTTACAAATTTTGTTTTTGAATAAATGCGATTTCCAGACAAAAAATCATCCTCGGTACTGATTGACCGAACGAAATAATCAACTAGATCAAATTGTTAATAAGAAACCATTATACTCTGATATAAGATTTCATAAGTTGATTCAACAATTCTTTCAGATGGGTTTGAGAGTGAAAAGATACGTTAATCAAAATAGTATCCTACGTGTGAGCATTTAATCGTAAGAACGAAATATTGAGGAGTTAAAGAGAAGATATAAAAATCCTAATTTTGTGCGTATACTGGTGGTAATAACAGTAGGCAATTGTTTGTTAGCAAGTGTCCCAAAACAAGAAGAAAATTAGTAGATTGATTTATCCCAATCTTATCATTGAAAGCTTATAAGCTACTACCATCTTCAAGCATTGCGAGTATGTGCAAAAACTTTTCGCATTCACTATGTCTACGAGTGTGCTACTACTGGCACAATTTTATTCCGTGGCAAGGATCAACCAATGGATAGAAGAGCCTAGAATGGCGAAGCATAGGAATATTTATCACCGCTGACTTAATCTTTGGTAAATAGTTCTCTTTTGCGTCAAATAGGAAGTAGAGCATGTAGTTGCATGCCGACATGCCAAAGAAATAGTGAACCTTTTTATTAAAAACGAAAGCGTAGTAAATATTCACACTTCTACTTGTAATTTATTTCCAGCATTGGTATCATCGACCTACATTTTTCGCACTTTTTAAGTGACAATTTATGTTCCGAAGCGTATATGTAGGCATAGCTTTACAGAAGAGGAATAGAGGAGGTTAGAGTGATGAAGAGACAGTGTGATGGATCACGGCGAGTAACCTTAATGGCAGTCGTCAATTGCTTCCTCAATTTCATCTGGAGAACTATTGGTGACAGAGAAGAAATGGAAATAAAAAAAGTGGTTTTTATTCATACTTCATTTACTAAAAATTCATATTAACAATATGAAACTTTGGTATTGTTACTATGCATGAATAGAGGATGCAATCTTGCTTTCATCGATCTATGGAGTGAGGGTACTCCTCCCAGTAAATTATTCCAGAGGTAATTTCAAAATTATTCGGGTCGCATCTATGTAAGATGTTTAGAAGCACAGCAGTTTCGCCAGCAATAAATGTGATTCCAAACATCATACGTGGGCGCAACTCGAAAATGATTATATCATCTGATCAACGCCGCGAATTCCTGTGAACGAATATTTTAGGAATAAAATAGTCTCCCAATCAGATCACCGGGTTATTTATATAGGGATCATTGGGAAGGGAATATTAGTCTGAGTGGACAAATTTAGGATAGAGACATGGAACGTGAGGTCTATAGGGGTGATTAGGAAGCTGGAGAATGCGAAGCTAAAAATGAAGAGAGGTTAGGGACTACTGGAGCAACTGATACTGAGTGATATATTCAGAAGGTGACTGGAGGATCTAAGGTGTTGGTATCATTCTGAAGAAAGAATTGGGCAGGATAGTGACGCCAGTCTGGCAGTACAGCAAGATGGCGATGAAAGATGGAGATCCTGATGGAGAAGCAAGAACGAGAGCCAACTACACAGTAATTGTGTAAGTCTACATGCCGACGTCCAGATACACAAGAGAAGAAATGAAAAATGTGTACGAGGAAACGGAACAGACCCTCCAGATAGTGAATGGGATAAAAACCTCATCGTAATAGGAGACCGGAATGCAGTGATGGGAGAGAGAAAAGAAGGAAGTAGTGCACGGAAATTCGGGCTTGGAGAACGAAAGGCTACGGGAGAAAAACGAGTGGAGTTCTGCAATGAGATGAATATGGCAGAGGCCAATTCGCTCTCGGAAAATAATTGGCGCAAAATAATCGCATGGAAGATACCTCAATATCCTAGTACCAATTATTGAAACAAACATTTTCAGGGGCATGGACTGTGATATGAAACTTACCGGTGCATACTACTGAATGTTCTAAACCGGCATATGATTTTTAAATTGGGTGTTGTGAAAGGATTTGGTCACCAGTATATGTACTGTATGAGTGTCCAATGTAACCTATCGTCTTCGTGCTGCGTTGGAGGAGGGTGGGGTAAAGAAGAACTTTTGTCTCGCCAGCGAAAACGCGATTTTCACCCACTTTAAACAGAGGTAATGCCACAAAATTCACCTCTCTTATCATGCAAACCTTGCGCATTTATTAAACAGCTATAGCATAACAATAGTGGAGTTATGCTAAAAATGGCTATGTATCAAACCTGTTTTGCAAAAGAAGTGCGTTTTTTTCTTTCCGCCATATTGGAAAAAATGCCGTTCAAATTCTACACCCTAGATGGCGCAGCGGTCAAGGAGTTTGTCCTCTTACCTAAGCACTACCCTCCACCTCACTCTCTTAACATTTTACGCATCCCGAAGACTGACGAGTGTGTTGTTTAACCTCCAATTTACCGCAATTTTAACCAGACCAGATCACCAACAGGTCGGCTGCTTAATCACCAACTCGCCGTAATTTTACGCAAACCAGTCACCAAAGGGGTTGCACTTGCACTTTCACAAATTCTCATTTAAATAGTGAAAAGAGATGGGTAGGAAGCGAAGAAAAGCTACTTATCTATGGTTGCATCATCTAGGGGGAGCGTTAGTTTCATATAATCTGCAAAAATGGCGGCGAAATCACGGTAAATACTCTAAAAATGGACATTTTCTCACGCAATTTCCTCAAAAACTACTGGTCTTACGGGTATGTCTTTTCACAATTTACAAATTCGCTTTTTTTTACTCTACCATTTGGTATCGTTGTCAATTCCGCCAAATACGGGAAGTTTTCGCAAAAAGAAATTTTTGGCTAGCGAGACGAAAGCTCACCTTTACCGGGGGGGGGGGGGCGGAAGGAAAGTGGGAAGCGAGCACTGCTCCCGAGGGTCCACTCGCTAAAGGGGCGAGAGAGAGAATGTCATTTTCCCAAATGCAGGGTGGAAGGAGGTCGTGGGACCCTCGGGAGGTCGTCAGAGGGAGGGTAGGTGAGGTGGCATCACAGATGGAGGCAAGGGAGGAGGGGAGGGGTAGGCGGTGCGATCCCCCGGCAGACAGCGGTGGCCCGCACCGCCAAAGTGGCCGGGCCGGGAGAGTCCGAGCCGTTGGAAGTGCAAATGTGGAGATGGCGCGCCCCCCTCATGTGGTGGCGAATACCAGAACCTGTGAGGTGGGCGTGGTTCTCTCGTCGTGCTTCTGCTTCTCCCCTTGTGGCTTCACGTGATGTGTGCACGCACAAGTGCGTGGTAAAAGTATCTAGCTCATTGAATTTAAAACATCGGATGACAGTGCGTAAATTTCACGGGAGATAATGCCTGAACATACAGAGAAATCTTTTAATTGACAGCGACACTTAATGTTTATTTTGGTTTGTCTTAGGAAGTGGTGCACTATAGGCCAGTTAATATACAAATTATGTAATTGTTTTTCTTTTGTGAGATATAGACCCTTTATTAATTTTAAATTATTTATTCTCTAAAGTTAAGTAAAATATATTATAATATGATATGTTACATCAGCATTTAATTTAATTTTGACTTTTGATATCACCTACATTTGCAACAATTGAAAAAAATGCAATAAACAACAACGAAGGTATCATCAAACAATTATTTCAAAATGAACACTCTCTGAGGTTACTTGCAAAATCATTATATAACATTAACATAACATGATTTATATGTAATACTTAACTTAATATGTATAACATTATACTTTTTAAGTATTTACCATAAATGTTAACCATATCTAATAGATGCACAATCATCATCATCATCAGGGTAGATCTGTCCTGAGACCGAATACGACCAATAATTTTCATTGTGGCCCTGAAGAAGCATATGTATCAAATGCGAAACGTTGGAAAGAGAATAAAAATTCAAAAAGTAATAGACATATATCTCCTGAATGAAGAAACAATATAACATATTAAAAAGTGGTCATGAAGAGGAACCATCTAGATACACTAATTATATGTTTTTTTCCTCAGTTTTGGATAGTGTAGCGATAAATTGTTGTGACTGCCGCGTCCAAAGGTTGGGGGAAACACTCTCTGAAACAAGATTTTTTTTAATTTACAAACATTGATCAGCTATATGAGGTGTAAAGTGACACATTATTTGCATTCAAACAATTTATCGTTTGAGCTCAACTATGACAGAGAGCAGATAAGACAAGTAGGCTCACTTTCAGTAATAAATAATAATAAATATTTATTGTCGTAGACCAACATAACTTTTAGGCATTCTGTATGCATACACTTGGCGTAATACTTTAGAATGAACATTACCAGAATAAAATCAGATTAAATTTCATGATATATATACAGGAAAAGTTAAAAAAAATACATAATAAAAGAAACGTTGCTTGGTATGCTCACACCAATTCGCCGTACTTGGCAAACAAATAAGAGGAATGAGCACAAAAAATGTTTAGTACAAAAATTGTGCAATTTAATGCGCCAAGACCTTCTATACTGTACTATGGCAACTAAAATTACATAAAAATGTTCTACCTTGTAATACGAGAAAAATGCTTACACCAACCTTAGTTTTTCCAATTTCTTGACTTTTGTTCCATAGTGTTTTACAAATTGAATAAAGGACTTAACCTTAAACTTCAACGGGCCTTACATTAATAGATTAGATTTATATTTGATCTCCATAGAATGAGCATATTTCTCGTTATTGTAGGTAGTTGGGATGGATTGAAACAGAACCCCAAAGAAAATATTTCTGGGGACTTTTCTGCATAGCCTTTTTCAAGCAAATGAGACCAAATACCTCACAGATATATTTATAACAAATCAAATTAATATTGCAGCATATACCAGAGGTTATCCCAATTATTTTTATTATCCTGGGCTAAAACTAAAAGATTCCTCCACCCCTCATCTGTTTAAATTCAATTACTATAATTTATTGAATAAGGATCAAACTCTCATGAAATAACATGTGCAAGCTTTTATTTATTTGTTGCATAATTTTGACAGTAAATTCATATTTCTTGCTATGAGCTTCATAATTATGATTGCTTTGCTTGATTGACAATTTATTTTTCTAAGTCTTGTTTGTATCATCTCCATCGTCTCAGGCTCAACTTTGTGGAAGTTCATTATATATTAAATGAAAGGAAAACTTTGTTATATTCCACCAATTTATTCTCTGGTACTACTAGTTTCGACGCAGCGGCGTCATCTTCAGGTACCTGAAGATGACGCCACTGCGTCGAAACTAGTAGTACCAGAGAATAAATTGGTGGAATATAACAAAGTTTTCCTTTCATTTACAATCTTGTTTCTATCTTTCATATATTTGTGGATCCATGACATTAGATCACGCGGCAACAGATCACGTGACAACAGATCACGAATACAATAGATCACGACGACAACAGATCACGACAACAACAGATCACGCGACACTAAATCACGATAAAAATGGGAAACTACTTTGTAATAAATTTTCCTTCAATATTTTGAGGATATTTTGCCACAGATGTGTAATTTGGAGGGGGGTGCTGCGCCCCCACTCCACCCCGAGTCGTTCCGAATGTAGAGAGAGATAACATTACTGGCATACCTGATGACAGCGCCACCAAGCGAGGAAACACACGAACTCCTTGAGACTGGAGGCACGGGTAACCTTCAAGGCTACCTGGGGAGGAGGTTATTTGGCGGATAGTTACGTTTCTTTTTTTTACGAATACCCTTTTGAACCAACGGGCGGCCCTCCGGGGGCCGCCCCGTTGGTCATTACCCAACCCACCCCAATGGTGATTGTTTTGCGTAAAACAACGGCGAGCTATTAGGAATTATAACAGTGAAATATATCTGATGAAGTGAAACCCGTGTTATTAGGTTTATTCTATCTTTCACTTGTTTAAGTACAGCGTTTTTTGTAAGTCGTGATCTAATGTCGTCGTGATCTGTTGTCGTCGTGATCTATTGTCTTCGTGATCTGTTCTTCGTTATCTGTTGTCGCGTGATCTGATGTCGTCGTGATCTTCTGACGGGGTACCATATTTGTTTGTTTTATTATTTATAGTCGTATGCAATTTCAATATTTTAATCCTCTGAGGAGTTCATTTTCTCATTGTATTTTCTTCTCACGGAGCTGCTGCTCCAGGACAATCAATTTGGTTCAATGTCAAGGCAACAAAAAGTGGCAATGCGTGTAACACGTCAACTCATGGCAGAATGTTAAGGTAAAGAAAGTGGGGATAGCCTACAGGGCGAACGTTGGGCAGTACGTTTTTGACGTCGTCCATCCACGCCAATGGTCATCTAGAGGGATATGCGCGCGTCCGGGGTGAATACAGCGGAGGGGGGCGCAGGGTGGGGTAGGGCCGGGGAGCGCTGAGAGGGAGTGGGGGGGGGGACAGCCCTCAGCTCCGTTCTCAAAACGAAAACTAGTTATTGGGCGAGGTTCAACGGTACCAGTAAACAAGCAGACTGGTCCAAAAGTATACGGTGCCGTAATGAAGCACGAGGGAGTTTGGAAGGCTTACCGTTCTCATTGCCAAGGAAGCCGAGGCCGAGTTTAAACGATAGACGATACTCCTGGAAAGGAGAAACTACGCGAAACACGGAAGTCCCGCTCTCCAAATTCATGTCCGAAACAACTTATTTTACGCGAGGCATACCAACGCCTTTCCTTGCTTTACTCTCAAATACAACAGTAAACTAGAGTTTACCTGTAATGGCGTAAAAACTATTTCCTGCAGTGCGTAAGTTCCAATTGATAACATCAAGGTCTTCGAATGAAACAGGGCTATTTGGCCGTTTAAGGCGGCCTTGATTTGAAAGTAGCTCCAGAGTTTTTATTCCTGAGATTGAAGATGTTTTTGCTCGGAATGGAATACTAGGAATGGGATGTAACAAGTAGTTACGGTTACTTAAAAAAAGTAACCTCACGTTTTTCTTGATACTTCATGGTTTTTATCAACACCAACGAATTAGCTGCGGCAGAATCAATTTATTTAGGAAAGTAGAAGGCATTGGTCACTCAGAACTAGACAAAAATAAAAGCCATCTGAAAAAGACGTCTATCCTCACGGATTTTAAAAAGGCCCATTTTATTGTCGATACTAGTTGATGGAATCACGAAAAAAGTCTTGAAAAGTTTGATGAGCAATTATCTGTCTCTATTGACGAGTAATCAGGATTCCCCATGCATAAAATTTATGACATTTAATTGCATGTCACGGCATAATTTGCCCATCAGTTCATCCTTTTCTGAGCGTAGAAGAAATTCATGTAAAATTAGCAGCTACTTAGAATTTGAGAGCTCCGTGAAAGATGCTATTTCCAGAGGATGATGAAACGTATTCTATTGCTGCAGTTAGTCAACTTTGTTGCTATCTCCCTAAAAGTAGTACAATATCATGAAACTTTGCTCCATAATAAATAAAAAACCTGAAATATCACTGAAAACATCTCATCTTTCATCATTATCAGCCGTCATCAATCCAAATAATGGTTTGCTACTACTCTCCACTCCACTCTCCTCTTAGCTAACCACTTTATTCATACATAATTATTCACTTTGATGTTCATGATAATTTGTCTGATGTATTCCATTCTTGGTATTACTCTATTCTTCAAATTAATTGTTCCTTCTGTTATTATTTTCAATAAGGTATATAGTCGCAAAATGAGTCCAAAACATATATCACTTCTTATTTTTATGGTTTTCCTTCCGAGTGTGTCAATGTAATTGGTATATGGCCTCGCGCTTTTTAATGGTCTCACAGCCATATGATTATGCATGAGACAATTCAACATGACATCGATCGTTTCAGCAAAAACTTGTTAAAAACAAAATTGGAGAAGGCAAATACGTTCAATGGTATTTTATTCGAATGTGTGAAATTTAGAGTGAAAAAATCGTTCGACTGGGATTCGAACTCAGACCCCTCAATTTCACGCCGAGTGCTCTAACCAGTGAAGCTACCCAGGCGTCGACTCTCACTGTAAATTTCAGCGAGGCTTTAAGGAGCGAGTTGTCTTCGCCTGAGGATTTTTCTTGGGGTTGATTAGTCCACAAAATGAGTATTCCCTTGCTACTCTATGAGTAGGGAATGGAAAACGAACATACAACCTCCAGGGCAAGGGTAAAAAATAATTATTGTTTCAAACTGTATATTCTCATTAAATAATAACCAATGTAAGAGCGTAATATTTAAATCAATGCTGGGAAATTATATAACATGAATTCAGGTGTATATAGCGCCACATCATCTTTATACTTGCAATGCATCGTTAACGGTATAGGCATAATCTTTTCACCACGTAAATTAAAATTTATGATTTTAAGGCGTGTACAACGCCTTCCTATGTGACTTAATTTGAAATCCACGTGGAATAGATAGCAACACATATCCAATTCGGCACAAGCGAAGGAAAAGGGGCCTCAAATATGGATACATATAAGTACGATGGAGACTTCAGAAAAGTGTAACACATTGCTCTGAAGCGTTATCTAAGGGCAAACCCAAAAACGGATTCGGCAGTTATTTAAAAAAATTATCACGAGGGAGAGGACGCCCGTTCTTAATGGGAACCGTTTTAAATTAAAAGTGGTCAAACGAAGAAAAATGTTTTGAGGAGAAAATGAAAATTCAGTACTCACGTGAAAGGGCCAGGATTGATTTATGATCAAATGTTTTAGGTTATCCGCTCTTTGAGGTCTTCAAACCACTCTCAAACGTGGTGAACGTGGTGTTCACTTCGAGAGAAGTCATGAGTGGGAAAAGCACGTCCGTTTCAATGCTCTCATTAGGATATTTAAGTTTTTCCACCTACGCAGTGACTAAACTACTAAAAGCGACAATCCTAGAAAGTATTAGCTGTTACCAAATTCCTCACTGTTTCGTAATACCGTAGGATTGTACACTTTTTATTGACTTTCGAAGATTGTTTTAAAGAATGGAGCAACAAGGTTCATCAATTGGTAAAAAATCAACACTTGTTGCAAGAGTGCAATATTCTCAAATTGTAAATTTTAGTGATTTTGGCTAAAGAATTGTAATAAATTATAGTAAAATAATTATTTACGTGTGTATGGCTCCCTGTGGTAACTTACCATCACATTATCATTCCCCATGATATTTTACGCAAAAGATGGGGTAGCGCAAACGTAGCCTTTAACTCCATAATCTCATGACGCTGGATTCACGGAGTATTTTAAAGGTTCCAATTTATCAAATAGCGGTGTGATTCTCATTAAATAGAGTATTTTGCTCCACCAATGAACATACTACACATTCCGACGTATTCAGTTCCCTGTCTGACCCATTAAGGCCAGTAAAGGATTTCATTAATTTCATATGAATTATCCTCTCAATGTGACATGCCTCCATCTAACGGTAATTAAGTACATAGTCAAATCCTTGTAAGAAATCAGCGTCCACTTGTGACGAAACGAAAGAAGCGCAACGAGGATTGCCGTGGAGACCCAAAAAGATGAATGCCATCTCGCAGCTACTATGTCATCAGGTCGTATCACCAAAAAGCATACACCCAGAGAAATGGAGAAATGTCGCTGGTCGAAACAAGTTGCACGCAATCAGCCGAACATGATCTTCCTCAGTTAGTATTCATACCTAAAATAAAAGTTTCAAAATAGTAGAAAAGTGTAAAGTAATTATTTTAATTATTAATACTGATTGCCAAAACTTCTACAACTTGAAGCTAATAACAATAGAGCTTATGATCCTCCTCCCTAACCTGGTGTGACGCCAAAGTAAATATATTGTCACAGATGTTATTACGGTATGTTTTCAACCCATCCAACACAGTTTTCACTGAAGAAAATTTATATTCTCTATCCTGCATAATGATTTCGAGCTAGACAATTATGCGCACTTTGCAAAATTATAGCTCTTAGTACATGAAGCCCCCAGGGGCTGCATAATGCTGGTGAGCATTCAGATTCATGCAAACGATTTATACCCCAGGCCTATTCATGAGGTGTATAGGTTGTAATATATTTAGTTCATCAAAATCATAATTCATTTCGTATATAAAATGAATATAGTGTAAAATATTGAATACGTTGAGAATATTCTTAAGACACTCGCTCTTTAATATTAATAAGAACAATGTTGTTTCCCGAGATCTAAATATGTAGAAACAGTTTGTATTAAAAATCTTAAAAGAACCGGCCTCTTCACAAATGAAGTTCAAAATTTTCCACCATCAGCCATTTGCGGGTTTTCTGCTGCGAAGAGAAAAATGTTTGGAAAACTCAACGTTTCATTCAGGCTACTGAGAACGTCCTCAGAAAGCTCTGCAGGATACCCGAAAATGGTTGTTAGTGGAAACAATAATCACTGCAAAATCCTTCAAATTAATATAAGTTGAAAACTTTTTAGGTGGTAGTATACGAAAATATATTATATTATGAGTTACAAAAATGTGTTAATTTAAGTTCCATCAGTTCGTATTTATTGGTAAAAGAGAAATTTGAACTTTGTTCCGTGTATTTTTAAGCTTTACTGCAAGTTATATCACCAATATAATAATTTACAATAAAAACCCTTACAGTTAGCCAGGAAAACATGTAGATATGCGCTAGAGTCTTTAAAAACTTGAGCTATTCCACCTCCAGAGAGCCCTGAAAAAGATTTCGCGGTACGTATTACATAAGTCGTAGTCAAATACAGCGGCAAGAGGCAAGGGGTGGTTGAGATGGACATAAGGGGAAAGACAGGCTATGAAGGAGGGAGAAGAATGACATCTCTCTTCATATGCCTTCGATTAAAAAAACGCCAAATGCCTCTCTATCATCACTGCCGGTCGGCCCTTCTTCTCGATAGAGATCCGAAAATAATGGCCCGCCCTCTGAGACGGAATCCTTTCGCCTTCACTTTTTTATCATTTGAATTTAATGAGACATTAACCCTAAACTTTTCGGGAAAACTTACTCTGATCGATGATATTAGCTCCCTCTGAAAGGGGGACTAAAGAGGAAAACGCCATGAGAAGGTTTATGAGTTTTTGAATCCACCGTAATAATAACTGCCTGGATTTTTTTGTGCTCGGTGGATTTTTAATACAAGATGTGTAGAGAACCCTTTTCTTTGTTTATGGGATCATATATCTTCATTTCCACTCAATAGTCTAACTTTTAAATTACCAAAGAAAGTGGAGTAGGCTTAATTGCATCATTTCTCACGCCATCAAAACTGCCATCTATTTTGCAACTCGCATGCATTTGATCTACTTTAAATATGCAGTTTTCCCATATTTTTGCTACCATTCATTAAGTTTATATCCGATACGTTCAATGAAAACGTTTCATTGAGAAGAGATAAGTTGTCACCTATCTATTCCATATTAAGCTCTGAAACTTTAGGAAACAACATAGATTACAATATAAATGGTAGCTTTATCAAAGATGCATTCAATTGAAGAGAATAACAAATAAATCCGCAAAGACACGATATTCTGCTAATATTTCATGCTTTTTTAAGAGAGTATTCATGTGCCTCCTAAAGGAGCTATCATATTTTTCCCCATTTCATCACATTTGAACCATTATTTATTTGCTTTCACTTAAAGTACATCGTTATCAATTATTCAATAACTGGTTTAAATCCCAGTCCTGCATGGCGAAACTTTTTTTTAACTCCATGTCGATAATAATTAAATATATTTTTAATATCACTGTATTTGTATAAGGATACTTAGCATTACATTTCAAACATATAGCAATGTAATTCCAGTGGCAGGCTCTCAATATACATTAATGATGTGATGTATTTCCAATGCAATACGGAACTTTAAATAGAAAATTTAAATGATTTGAAAGCCCAAAATCAATCTACTATAACAATCATCGATGTGTATATATTATGTGTCAGTAACTTTCACACAAGAATTACATGTGAAGCTGTATCTTCATTTGGGTACATACCCTTTTTATTTGCAAAATGAAATAAGAAATAGTGGTTTTCTGATACTGCGAAAGGTATCAATAGAAAGAAAATTAGTTAAACATTCTTATTCCTTCAATTGAATTCTATATTCAGGTTGAAATTCCGAAATATTTGCAAAAACAACGATTTTTTGCAATATTCTCGAGTTTTTGAGTCATCGTCCCCTTAACGACCATACTTATTGTTGAAGTCGAGATTCCGTGTATATTCCATTAAGAAGAGAGTATGGTTCCACCGTAAAATCAATTAAATGTCATTTTATTCGTATCCTGTCTACTTGTAGAAAAACATGTGTCTATCTATCTGATGTGAGCAACAAAATGTTATCTTTCGACGATAATTTATTCTGTAATTGAAATTAAAATTACATGGTGTTCAATGGGAGAATGAGGAAACACGGGGAAAAATAGTATTTTCCATAAATTATGAATCCCATTTTCACGGAAAACTGTTTATAAGAAAGAAATTATCCAGGTAATTCGTTAAAAATGGCGCTGCAGTCGACTCCTATGGCTGGGAAAAAGTTCTAATTTCAAATACATTTGTGGGATAATCTGAATTTTTACTACCTTCATTTTGGTTTTCTATAGATAACCCATTCCAGCAGCGAAATCGGGATTTTTTGTACAAAATATCAAAAATGCGGAATTTAGTATTTGTTTAGAATCACACAGACGCGGTGGAACCTCCTTAACTCAATGATCCTTTGCACTATATAAGATATGAATGAATTATTACAATTAATGTGGATGATTATATTCTTCCCGTTGATAGTCAACGGGCACCTTCACTAGTAATAAAATATTTCTCATGAGACTCAGTTTCAACAATGCAATCGGTCGTAAAGGTAAAAAAAAGTTATTGACTTAAGATAATTCAAGAATATTGAGTAGTTGTTGAAGTATCTAGCATCCAAGGATGAAAACTACATTCATACGGAAAATTGTGGCAATGGGATAGTTAAAAATAAAATTCCGCCTTGATAACACCGAGTAGTATATGGATTGACATGGATGAATCGTCCCTTATCAGCTCTCCTTACCATTCTGACGCACATTGTCTGGAGTCCCATGAATTCCCGCGAGTCCCCAAAATCTTACTCATGATTCTCCGCGAGATGGATCATGGTGTGAAAGCGGTGCTGTCTCAGCCGTCTACAGGGTCTAGGCACCCACGGAGCGGAAATCGTCCCGCCGAAAGTTGAGACTCGGACACTTTGTCGCCTCGCGGAACGATTCACGGCGATTTTGGAGAGTGGGTGAAATAGGGAGGAGCGTGACCACCGAGAATATAAGGGATATGGGATATTGAAGGATATTAATACCTTAATTTAACGTGCTTCGGCAGCCATGTTCAGCTAATTGATATATAAAGGCAAAGAATATTGCGTACTGAATCACTTGAATAATTAAAAGAACTAGGTTAGGGAGTAATAAAACTACTATTTCAATTGAAAGATGATAGACAAATATTATTATGCCTTAGAGACTGCTGCGTTTGGTAATTTATGTGTAATTAGATTACATACACATTATATAAATAAGAAATAGGAATCCTATATCTTTCCATTCTTCGATGGATTAAAACTCTTCCTTCGTTTAACACGTATCTAATTTGAACGGATATCTTCGTCCGCCGGGAAATTAAAAGCAGGCACTTAAGGCCCCGTCATGCAATTTCCTCTGCATCCTGGCTCACAAAACTTATTGGAAATTGTTGAATAAGAACTTGCATTCACTTGAATTCATCGAAGACTACGTTTTTCTCAACGAAAATATACCAGATTCACAACACTGAGGGAGCACACCAGATCACACGTGGCAATGTGTAAAGCCGGAAGGGGACTGTCGCAAGTATAGCCATACCCACGCCCAAGGTGAGTAAATAGAGTATGAAGACCCTATTAAGTACCTTGCCCAGACCCATCTGGGAGACCAGGCCCCACGTATAATGACGTCACTACGCTCATAGGGCTGCTTGCGGAGGCCTTATTGTCGGTGGTCACGGGAGGAGGCTCAAGCTGCGTCCAAATTCGCCAATTAGGTACCTAAATTCGGAATTTTGGGAGGACACCAACTATAAGTGTGTCCAAACTCGCCAGTTAGGTACCTAAATCCGGAGTTTAGGGAGTACGCCATTTTAAATAGTGTCCAAACTCGCCAGTTAGGTACCTAAATCCGGAGTTTAGGGAGTACGCCATCTTAAATAGTGTCCAAACTCGTTAGGCATCGTAAGAGAGCGGATTTAGGTAGCCAAATTGCTTGCTAGATTGACGGTAAGAAGTCTTTCCTAAATCTGCCACCATTTTGAAAACCCCATAATTCCAAGTGCTGCAAGTGTCAAGTAGTGAGACAAAAGATACTAGTGTCATAGCGTGGAAGTATTTTGAGTGTTTACAGTTCAGATTTTAAAAAATTGTCTTACGCATGGTAAATGTTAAATATGTTTTAAATAAAAATTTCGTTTTTGGTAGTTACGTATTAACCAAAAAGTTGATTTAAGCTAGAAATGAGAGGGTGAAGCAAATCCAAAAATATAAACTAACATAAAACTACTCTACACCTAAATAAAGTGCAATGTTGCAAGTTTTGAAGGAAGCCTAAAAAAATTACAAGCAAAAGAAACACCCGAAAATGGCAAGCAATAGCAGCACCTCACAAGCTCCCCTTAAACAGACATATTTACAATACACGCATAAAGAAAGAACTGTACAGGGATAATATTAAATCAGAATTGAAGCTATTAGCTACACGATCACAATTTCAAACTGCTCAGTCTAACACGAATCGTTATCTACTAAAATGGAAAAATTTATACCAACACAAGGAATGAAAGCTAAAATTACGTGCTTTATACTACTAAAAGACACGGATAAATACACAATCACAAATCCAGTAAACTGCTAAGTCCAAAAGATTTCTTTTCTACCAAAAAACAAAAATTGATATAAACACAATGAACAAAAGCTAAAAGTTCGTGCTATACTATGCTAGGTAGTATTAGTCAAGGAATCTGACTATAATAATCTTAAGTCTTGTTATAAAATTTACGAACTAAACACGTAATATTCCTAAACCACGAAAATGATGAGGAAATGTATAATTTTCGCAATCCAATTTTCTAACAGCACTAGTCGTGAGCATGGATGTCGCGGGGGTCAATTGTTCAAAATAAAATCGTATTTCCCATGTCCTTCGTTTGCCTCGAGCTCAGTAGATGGCGACAATTGCAAAGGATGTCCAAACTCAATTCGTGCTCAAGCTCTCTTTCTGCTAACTGCCCAAATTTTAGGTACCCAAATCCATACTCCCTAATCTTTCGTCTCAAGTGCGCAGAAGATGGAATGATGGAGGGGTATGTTAGGCGAGGCGGTTAGGCTGGACTGCCAACCAACCACCTTCATTTTCACGGATGCCTTCATTTTATACTCGGAATTTTACGCAGTCCGGGAAGAATTTGTACGTGGCCAGAATTTTCACTCCTGATATCTGAAGCCTTATCACACGATAAATAGGTGAAGCAACAACCATTCAATTTGCTGCCGAAGTCACAATCAAAGCGCATTTTCTTAGCAGCACAAAAGACATATACTCCCGTCTCGGGATCGACTATTGCATTTATCTAGAAAAATAGGTCTTAGGTTAGTCTAGTCGTTACAAGTGACCGGGCAGGGAATCGAAAAACCACAATCTACTATTATTTGGTAGCTTGCACATAAAAAAAGTAATAAAACAACTCATGATTATAGTGTTTCAGGGTATCTTCAAGATTGAAAAAATTAGTCATTTAATCGCAAACTAAGCAAAAGAAAAATGTTTAGGTAGACGTAGCATTTTTATTGAACTACTAGGACTTTATAATGACTGTGTAAGGCAAAACCTTGGTCGTCAAGTGCAATCAAATGGCTTCGTTTATAATAATTTATAAATATAAATTTCCTTTCGCTTAGTTATGGGGTGCCATAAAGTTACGTCTGAAAAAATTCAGCAGATTAAATCACAAGTCTGTTTGACTGCACACATCTTTTTTTTCTACTCTATTCACTGCCAACACCTTTCCTTGTATTTTTATGCCCTTTTTCTTTTTTTTTGCTTTATATCCTGCATCAGTTGGCCAGTATGTTAGTCCCAGTCTTTTTTATAAGTTTTTTTTTCATATGTTTCTTCATTTCTTTTGTTCTTAAAAAGTCACTGTATCTCAAAAGTGTGGGCTGTCTATAAAGACCTTCTTTTCCATATAGTGCTCCACATGCTTCTTTTTTATCTTTATGTAAACTTTCTTTTTTCTGATCTTATCAGTCTCTATGTATTTCACCATCCTCCTACTGCACAACAAGGTTCAATAGCCTCTATTTCGTTTTGTTCCAGCTTTCAAATGCTGCGTGTCTCTGATATATTTAGCGCAGCTTTCCAGGCGAATGTTTTCATTTATCCATGACGAATGCTCTTCATGAGATTCTCTATCTTGTTGACACTGGACTCGGCTGTTTTTCATCATGATTGCTTTCTTGCTTTGAGATGTCCTGCTCCCTATGGCCGCTGAACTAATTTCATCCCTTGCCATGAAACTTCCAATCAGTGGATGAAACTAATGTATAGGCGTCCTCAAAATTAATCGTATCGATCGCATATAGATGGCGCGCCTAAGGCGCATCTCTTAAGGAAAGGAAAAACAGTGACGGGGAAAAACATGGGGTCAAGTAGTTGTTGGTGTGAAAGCGGAACTTAAAACTAAGTACAAATAAAAACTTTTAAAAATAACTTTGAGTTAAAGATACAAATACATGTTTTTAGTCGTATGGCATTTTTTAACCCTTTTTATTTTATGAGAGAGAGAAAGAAAGGGAGGGCTGGTTTCCCTTCGTGCGCGTGTTTGAGAGAATAGAATAGTAATAGAAATAGATTATTGAATTTATTATTCCAAGATAAGTATGTCTCTTAGGAATATATATGATTGCACATACCTTTAAAGACAAGCAAATAGCACATTATCAAGGTATTAAAAATTAATTATTATCACAGAATCCAACATAATATATAAGAAAACAGCTACAGTATAAAAATAGGTACATCAGATGTTGTACATTATCGCAAAATGTTTAGTTCACTTGAAGTAATATTTAATGCTATTTCTTTTAAAATGTTATTTATATTTTCAGATTGTTTTACGCCTTCTGACAAGTTATTTTATACTTTGCAAGAGGTGGCATTGAAAGACCTAGTGTATGTAGATGTTCAAAAGTGTAGTATATAGGGTTCTTTCATGCGGCGCGTTGTACGTTTTTTTGTTCTAGCATTGTATTGTACATTCCGGTGTGAATATGTGGGATATTTATTCGTTATTACCTTGTACATGAATGTTGCCTTATGAAGTAAGAGAGAGAGAGAGAGAGAGAGAGAGATAGAGAAAGAGAGCAAGTCGAAAAAGATGCTGCCATTTCTCAGTTTCGAAGTTCAGAGAAGGAATTCGCCGCTCTGTCAAAAGATGCAGGCGGTCTAAAGGAAGAGCAAACAATGTACTGCCACGGGATTGGATTCCTCATTTCGAAGCAACGTAAACACGGTAGCAAAGGCATCCTCGCTGTTTCGTCCTCAGTTCTCCACTCCACTCTCCCCCTCTCCTGCCTTTGGCTCTCCCCATGGGACTAAGCGTGTCGCGAGAGGCCATTGTTTCGTTAAATTCCGTGTCGCGCCATCAGCCAACCAAACCATCCGCGCGCCTCTTCCTTCGCCACTTTCCGCTGCTTCGCCACGGAAACGGCGCGTAATGAAATAAAAACAGCTAATGTCGATGACGCAGCTGACGGAAACGAAAAGGACCTGTGAGAGTGTGGAAGGGGGAAAAGACGAGATTAATTAAGGTTTATTTCCCCGAATAACATCTGAAGAGTGATATCCGTATACCATTCAAATCTTTAGATGTTAGTAGTGGAAAAAAGTCTCACGCAGCAAATTTACTCGGCCAGCGATAACGACTGAAAACATGGATTTTCAGGAACAAATGACACATTAAAATTGAGTAAAAAGACTCATTCGCGTGAATGTCAGCTCCATATATGGATTTGTTCAATTTTATATCAAATATTTTAGTAATTTTAGTACCTATTAATGCGCTCTCAACCTATCCGCTGGCATCACCATTCTGCAATCTTCTATACTTCATCTCAACGTATTAGCTGTCGTATATCACTCAATCTTCAGATAAAATTCATGATGATAAAAAAATACAGTACAAATTCCACTATTTTGTTATTGCTGTCGACCAGTTTTGACGTCTAAAGCGCCATTATCAAGACAAAAAATTAGCTGTTTGTCATGACAATGACGCTTTAGACGTCAAATCCGGTTGACAGCATTAAAAAAATAGTGGAATGTGTACTGATTTATTCTCACCATTTATTCTATCAATAATGTCCACCAAGTATCACCACAATCGATTAACTTGATCAAATCTTCAGATGTTAGTCGTGGTGGCTATCAGTCCTCTTAATTAAATTTTCCTCTCATAGTTACTTTCAGGGGACTCAAAGTTAGTTCAGGATTGGTTTGAAATGATTTCTTATTTCATCTCAAAAGGTTTGTCAAGAGAAATTTATCTCCTACATACTCCAAAACAAAAACGACTTCCCACTTTTCTTAATTCAGAAGTATTTCCAACCTATGCTGATGTTCAACCTTGTAAAGAAGACATAATTATGCGTTATTCAGATCGGCCTACTGTTTCCGTTCGCCATGTGCAATTCATAAAAAATAATATAGATCCTTCACTTATTTCTCAGTTTATATGTTTATTACTCAGCGTTTTTACAAACCTACATCTTCATCACAAATAAACTGTTTCAACCTGAATATTTATTCTGATCCATTGCTTCACTAATTCATACTTACGTTGAAACGCATCATGTAAAATGTTAACCCTTAAGTACGGTCGCCTGGGTTTCTCACGTCCTAGGTGACATATTTTTAACTTCGTCCACATTATTAAACCCACATCTCTAGCTCCTACGTTTAATGGTTTTTAGAGTTCATTAAACGTAAATTTAGGTTTCTTTTTTTAAAAAGGCGTGTATTTATACTCCGACCGCAGTGGTGCGACTTATGGTCTCATGGTCCCCTTCAAGTCCAGACGCAATTATATGTGATGTCATATGGCCGTGTGCCTGTTTACCCTCTTTCTACCCGTAGAAAGACTTCTCTGAAATATTTTCTGAAAAATTTCCTACTTTGAAAGCAACTTCTCATGTAGTCTAGGTAAATATGAAAAACGTAATTGTTTATCACACGTCTGGATTTAGCCATTTTAAGAAAATCAAAACTTACTGAATATTCCTCAATTCACAGTTGTCACGCATTTATAACTATCCCATTGCTGATATTTTGAAGCAAGCACATTTTTGCTTGCGGTAGGGCATACAAAATGGATCGAAAGTGAACATTGCCGCTTGTGGAAGTTACTGAAGAAGACATGGAGTATTTGACGTTATATCAGAAACAGATGATTCATAACCTGCAAGTGAGTGACCATGACAAAAGAACTGAACTGTGTGTGTGGTGGAACTTTTTTCGTCCGTGATAAGGAAACAGTTTGGAAAATAAGACTTTTTGGAAAAAAAACTTTCGTATTTGGCATAAATAGGCTGTAACATAACAGCTTGGGCTACTGTTGTTAAAGTGTAAGGAGACAGAAAGGTACGCCATATTGGGCGTGTTTAGCATGAACTCGTGGCTATTACACGATATTTAGGAGTGGAGTAACACAACAGCCAATAAAAAGGCAGACGTTGATTGTTTTCTGAAAATACAGCTGTCATATGGTATACCTTATATTGTGAGTAAGTTTTTCTAATCTATTAAAACTTTCCATGCAGTCGGGGACTTTATAGTGTAGCACAACAAATCTATTCAGACACAGCCCCCGAGTGCATTGAAATTTTTGATCAAGGGCAAAAGGCACTCATCGATATAAGACATACCAGGTGACAGCTGCATTTTCAGGTAACCTCCAATGCCTGTCAGTACTACAGCATTGGTAATATATTCAAAGAAATGAAACACTGTCTGAATGTAAACTTTTCACTTCGCAATGAAATGCTCGATAACGATGCTAAGACCTTCATTTCAATACCCTGCTTTCATATTTTTAGCACGATTTTATTTATTGATAGTTGTGTTTTTTTAATTGTTTTATTATAATTCTTTACATATGTCTACAACATTTTCAAAAAGTTAGTACTTTTTGAAAAGCATCTACTTTGAAATCCGTATCATCGCTGAGGAGTTATGAATAAATAGGAGTGGAAAATACCATTTTTTTGTTCTGTTATGTACAGGGATAAATTGAGTTCTGTTATGTATCATAAAAGTATTGTTTTCTCCTTTTTAACATGAATTTGCGTCGAAGAAAGCGAAGCAATCTTAGTCAGGGGAGGGAGTGGGCCTCCTTTGGCGGCCAGAACTCTCTTGATTATAAATTAAAAATAAAGATTCACGCAATTTTCCATCAAGGGAAAATTTGATTATTCGTGATAAAAGCAACAAAGAGAAGGGCAGGATCACACCCTTCCAGGGGATGCAAAACTTGTGCGAGTGTTGAGAGTATATGGTCACGGAATCATTTACTTAGGATAAAGGAAGAAAAATGAAAAATATTGTAGCTAATATCCTCCTGTGGTAATTTTCGTTATTTTATTAATGATTTTGGGGGCCAAAAACAAATTTTCTGCAGAATTCAAAGTACAAGAGGACCTCATTATATAAGTTGCAATATGAAAAAGTTGCAACAAAAAGATAAGAAAGTTTAAATCAGTACTTTTTTAGTGTTAACGGTCGTTAGAAGTAACCGCGTCAGCCATAAGTTGGGCAAAAAAGCCATTTTTCGATGCCGGACGCAGTAATTATGTCCTCATCTCAAAAGACCGGAGTGATTTTATTTTACTATCTTTCCAGGCAATAACCTTTAGGAGAAAGAACACGGTACATCGCTAAATGAATTGATTTTACCTCTTTTGGTCTCACCTGTCAGTTTTGGTCTAAGTATACCAAAGTCATAGGAAAAAAGAAAAATTTTATTTTAAACCATGTCGATGTTTTCGGTGTAATTGGTAAAAACATGAAAATCTTGGAGTTTAGGATTATAAGTCATAAAATTATAACTATTCAATTAGGTATATTTTATGAAAAAGATCTTCTTTGTCTTCACCTTGTCCCACTTATGTGGGGTCGGCGTTCTCTTCTTTTATTCTCTTCCTCCACCGCTCCTTGTTCAACGACTCCCCCTCTTCCCGTCCTCTCTCCCTCAGGTCCTCTCGCACCTTGTCCTTCCATCTCATCTTTGGTCGGCCCCTCTTACTATTCCCCCTCACCTCCAGCTGCATTACTCTCTTCCCCACGTATAAAAAATAGGTTCCCCACGTTTCTGTGCTGATCGTGTCCAAACCATCTTAATCGGCATTCTTGCATCTTCTTTGTTAACGGTCCACTTTAACGGATCCTTTATAAACTCATTCCTGGCTTTATTCTTCCTTGCCACCCCGCACATCCACCGCATCATCCTCATTTCTGCGACCTCCACCTCGACCTCCACTGCGACCTCTTCTTTTCCTGAGACCTTGTGATTGGCCAGGTCTCTGCAACATAGAACAACGCAAGTCTCACCACAGACTTATAAATTTTTACCTTCAACCTGTAATTTACCTCCTAATCACAAAGCACTCCACTCATTTTTCTCCAATTTATCCATCCCCCATTCATTCTGTGCTGAATTTCAGCCTCTAACCCTCGATCGCTCTGAACAGTTGACCCTAAATAATTTAACTTCTGAACCGTTTCTAAGTAATCCCCTTGAAGTTTTACTATAAGACGTTCAGCTGATTTAGTCAAGTACTATTTTTTTATTCTGATAATTTTCATTATCCTCTCCTCCAGCACCTTTCTCCAAGCGTCCAGCTTCCCCCGGGTTTACTCTCGGATTACGATATCGTCAGCAAACAGCATGCTCCACGGCGCTTTTCTCTTCACGCCCTTACAAGCACTTCCATTACCAGGACAAAAAGTTAAGGACTAAGAGCCGATCCCTGATGTAATCCAACTCGCACCGGAAAACCTATTCTTATGCCAAAACTCCTCCCTATTTTTGTCTCTGCCCCCTCGTACATCTCTTTTACCAACCTTACCAATTTTTCGGGTGCTCCTTTTTCTCTCATACACCTCCATACCTCCTGCCTGGGAACTCTATCGTAAGCCTTCTCTAGGTCTATGAAAGCCAAATGTAGCTTAGCCTGGAACTCCTGATGTTTCTCCAGTAGCTGTCTTAGCGCAAATATTGCATCTATCGTTCCTATTCCTGGCATAAACCCGAATTGCTCCTCTTCCACCTCTGTTTCCTGGTGCAGCCTACCTTCCATCAATTTTTCCCAAACCTTCATTGTGTGCAACATCAGCTTAATATCTCGGTAATTTCCACACTCTTGTACATTTCTTTTACCTGTATATAGGGGAATCAAATAACTCTTCATTCCAAAGGTATCCTTTCCTGTTGCCACATTTTTGCATCATGTCCCATCGAATAACAATCCCTTCTTCACCTAGGCTTTTCCATACTTCCAGTGGTATTTGGTCTGATCCTACAGATTTTCCATTCTTCATCTTTTTCAATGCGGACTGAACTTCTACCCTGCTGACTCCAAGGACGAGGCCCTCATTTACTTCTCCATCCTCACGCTTTGTTCTGGGGTTTTCCTCGTTCAATAACTTCTCAAAATACTCTTGCCACCTGTTCAGGATCATTCCCTTGTCTTATAACACCACTCCTGCATCATCCTTAACCTGCTTTATCAAGGTGATATCCTTAGAAGCTTTATCTTTCACTTTTGCTATTCCTATTAGTTGATTTGCTCCCTGATTCCACTGTATCTCTTCATACGCCTCCTCGGCAGCTCGTGCCTTGGATTTTGCCACCGCCTTCTTAGCCTGTTTCTTAGCCAGCTGATATGTTTTCGGTTTTCTTGTGCTCCAGTGTCATCCCATTTCTTCTTCGCATCTTTCTTTCTTTTTACTTTCTCCTGCACCTCCCGGTCCCACCACCAGGCTTCCCTATTTCCGGGTGGCCCTTTCCCTGATGTTACCCCAAGCAACTTGTCACGAAAAAAAATGAGAAAGATATTAAGGTTAAAAAACACTTAATTAGTTGAAATTCTATGAGTTTTGAATTTTACACAAGTCAAAAAGTTTTAACTTTTCGATGAGGTATATTTCATGAAAAAGATATAAAAGGTTAAATACCAATATTTTTTTTAGTGCTTGCGGTCGTTAGAGGTAACCGAGGCAGCCAAAAGTTGGAAAAAAAATGCCGGACGCATTAACAATGACCTCTGCTCAAAAGAGCTGAGGGGGTTTTATTTCACTATCTTTCAAGGTAATAACCTTTGGGAAAAAGAACACGGTACATCATTAAAAGAATTGATTTTACCTCTTTTTGTCTCACCTGTCACCTGAAACAAAGAAACATTGAGATAATAAAAAGCAATGACGAGGGTCCCGAGGAGGGAATAATGAGAAGGGACTGCAGAAGAGGACACGGACGACGGCGCGCCCCAGCGAACGGAAGGAAGCGGGCGAGTGGCCGGGATTCCTCCGGCGTCATGTCCGGGAGAGAGGAGTGTGGAGAAACGGAAGATGTAGACAAGGGAGAGAGGGAAAGGGTGGGGTGGTGAATAAAGTGAAGGAGAGGAGGGAGGAAGGCAGTTACCGTGAGAGGAAGGGATTTGCGGTGGCGAAATGGAAGGGATTTGCGGGACATTTATTCATTCCTTCTCTGGGAGAGATGGGCAGTGGTGGGAATGAGTGGAGGTTGGTGGCTAAAGGGAACGGAATGGGTGAGAAGGCTTTTGGGAGGAGGAGGAGGAAGAGAAGAAGAAGGAGAGAATGAATGCCGGGAAGGAATGTGAAGAGAAAGGGAGAGAGAGAGAGAGGTGCCACCCGCCCGTTCCCTTAAAACCTCCATCTCCCGAATTGAAAGGGAAAAATAAAGAGTTCCAGGGAAAAGTGTCCCCTCCCATTCATTCTGCCCGTTTCTCTCGCTTGCTCCTCAATCTTTTTCCCTTTTCCCCTCGTCCCTCGGCCTCCGTCCCCTTTCTTTCTCCTCGTCCCGGGGAGAGCGACGCTAAGGGAAATTGAACGTTCACGCCCCGCGTCACTTCGTGTGACTTCATCGCCCAATTCTGCTCGACTACACTACCGCGATCCACGCTGCGAAGTTACGTCACTCCTCACATCCGGACCAACTCTTTACGAAAAACTAAACTCACATATGACATTCGTGACTTCGGTGTAGGTATAGTATATTCACTAAAGGTTACGAGATAATTTTTTTTTCTTTTCTACATCTACATCTACGTAAAAGATTTGCCGGGTGTAATAGTACAGTAGCTTAAGTGGGAAGTTGACAGAAGGAGGGAGGTTGCTTAAAATACGGGAGCAATCAACACTGTCATCGCCGGGGGCGGCTGAAAGGTGCGGCGGCTGCAGGGAAGGCTCGCGCTTGTTATATGGAGATCTCAGTAAAATGGAGCCCTGAGTACTGACGAAAGATGAAAGGTTACTCGTCCGATGGAAACCAGTGTATTCATACGCCAATTGACGTCACAAATAGGACTATTTGCCTTGGCACTCATGTGTATATATTTCCGTGAGCGATTTCACCACAGCAGACGTTGGCCTGCATTGAAATGGAGAACGTGTGTCCAGGCGCCTTCATATTAAACTGCTCAGTTGGAAAGAAAGTTTTTCTTTTCTCTATGAATGCTTTAACATCAGAAGTGGGATTCAACTCACGCTCCTGACGTTTTCTTCGGAATAGAGGAATTCATGAAGAATGTGACGGAAATATTCGCCCAGATGAGACACCATGTTACAGCCCCAGCAACTGCACCTGCAACCGGATACCTTGCGGTTCCTTGCTACAATCGGGACGAGGGTAACTTGGACAAGTGTATTGCCGTTTTGAAACATAGGTAGCCGAATTCTGAGTCACGAAAAAGTGGTAAGTGTGGCATCATATTTTGTGGGGCAAGCAAAACGCTTGCAAGAGCATCCTTGGCATCCTTGCGATAAACCGTAGGAATAGTTTGGATACACGTTTGTGACCAGCATTTGCTATGATGAAATATTTTGGCTGAACGTTTCACGTAACTTGTACAGGTTATTGCTCTAATTCGGATGAGGAATGTGAATCTGGATTTCGCAAGCAATTGGAGGATAACATCCAATTTATGATCAAATACATCGGTTATTCGGTTGTTCGTTCACCAATTATCTATTTCAATTGATAATCCATGCGTGATTTAAATTAACGTTTCTGAGAGCTTGTTTTTGTGACGTTAAAAGTCATAAATTGGTGCTTGTATCACTATGCGTCAAAGCAAAATACGTAATGGTTACCTTTTGAGAGGAACAGTAAAACGTCGTTTCATATGCCAAAAGATTGGTCATACGGTATAGAAATACCGCCTCCTAATAAAAGAAAAACGGATTCGGAAGAATGTAGTCCATTTACCTCCAACTTCGCCAGTAGATCAAATGCTAGAGTGTAAGAGGACCGTTCTTTGTGGCATTTTCTTGAGGATGAACTCAGAAAAGTGTTGGACAAAAGTGAATGCCTTTGTTTCTTTTTAAAATATTAATTAGTGTGGGGTGTCTAAATTCCCTGATTTAACTCGTCCTACGTGAGAAAATAAGTGAGAAAATAAGTAACGTATTAATAGAATCGTTTACTGAATGTTCTCTTATCATTGAATTGCAGGATAACTACTTTTTCGTGTGAGATAATACCTGCTCGTATTGTACAAAAGGGAAAAGGCTCAGGAATAGTGCTTCCTGCTGGAAAATGTCTTTTTGAATAGTTACAGGGACATAACCTAAGAAGTGAAATGTTTCCATCTCCCAAATATTTAACGCAAAAAGTAATTCCATCATCGTTTAAATAGCCATAAGTATTTCGGATATGAGCATCGTTGCTGGTGATATTAGAATGTGAATTGTGAAGAGAAGTTCTATTGCTTTTGTTAACAGAAGGTTTAATTGTTACCGGTGGCACGATGCATTCTGAGAGCATTCCTTGTGGTCGCAAAAATACAAAGGTTTGTGTTTGAACGGAGATAATACTAATGGTTTAACCCCTGAAAGGACTAGTAATCATTAGAATGACGACTTGTTTACTAATCTTTCTCATCTCCAAGCTAGATCAAAACATCGGGTAGCTCGGGAAAAGGTTTACGATCTCTAAACGAAAGAAATAAGTAACCCGTGAATACACTTCGCGTTTCACCTACTCAATCATATTGAAAGCGTCTGGTAAAATGAAACTTGCCGTTTGGAATATTTGAATATTTTCGGGCATTGGAACGCTGAACGGTAGCAGACCCGCGAACTCCATCGCAACCTTCTTGCCGGAGGGGTTGAGTCCACAACGGCTGATCCTTTTTTTATGGGCTAGGGTCCCGTCGACGTGTTTTGGTGCGGCTAGTCGACGAGTGTGACGTTTTTTTGGAATGAATTAAATACAAGGCATGACTTACCTCATCGAGGAGCATGCTGGTACATTTTAAGTGTTAATAATTTTAAAATACGGCATAAGAAAGTTAATGATACATATTACATATGATCATTACCTGAGTCCTACTACTGTTACAGTTCACTCTGTTACGGCGGTTACTAATCAAATTCAAGAAATTGAGATGGAATCTTAAATGAAATTTCAACGTTAATTCTTTTGCAAACGTCGTAATGATGTGTTTCCATTGAACTCGACGCTTGCACAGTCAAAAGCGATGTCTTCTTTGAAGGTGGTGATTGAGTCAGAATGGGCGAGCAGTATTTGATAAATTCAACTATCTTTGAATACCATGTGGCAAAAATCCACAGGATTTTCCCCAACTGCCTGCTATTAGGCATTGATGGGACGATGCCGACCGTTCAGACCCTCCTTAATTCGACTAGACCTTCTCCCTATATGAATATGAATCTGTTTTGCTCCAGCAGTTTACCATTTAATTGTTGTTTAGGCATGAATATGTTGAGAAAAGGTTGCACAGCAAGCTAAACCCCATGGTCCCTGAGTTCATCATGAGTGATGAAACAAACCCGGGTCCCTGAACTTGGCTATCTGTATGTTTGAAAGTAGCAAGTTAAACCCCATGGTCCCTGAGTCCATCATGAGTGATGGAACAAACCCGGGTCCCTGAAATTGGTAAAGTTGTATGAATTCAGAAAGTTAAACCCAATGGTCCCTGATTTCATCATGAGTGTTGAAGCAAACCCGGGTCCCTGAACTAGGCTGAAATTGTTAATTTAATGGTGGCGGCCTGATGAGGCACTTGTCTGCATTTCTTTTCGTCCTTGTTTGTGTTATAGTTATGCATATCAAAATATTTTCTAAAAGGAACTTCGAAGATCTATGTGGGGAAAATATGCCATTAAAACCAAGAAATTTATGGTTACTCTCAATTTACAGACGTTACTTACAAACAGTAAAGGAGTCTCCTTTCGCCGAGGCTTCCATGTCGGCCCGAGGACGTGCCGAATTGCAGGTTGGCCGTGTTATATGGAGAGCCTCAGTAAAATGTAGCCCTGAGTACCGACGAAAGGTAAAAGGTTACTCGTCCGATTGACATCAGTGTATTCATACGCCAATTGACGTCACAAATAGGACTATTTGCCTCGGCAGTCATGTGTGTATATTGTCGTGAGCGATGTCACCACAGCAGATGTTGGCTCGCATTGAACCGGGGAGCGTGTGTCCAGGCGCCTTCGCATTAAACTGCTCAGTTGGAAATAAAGTTTTTCCCTTCTCTAAGACTACTTAACACGCTTGCTCCCCTTTTCAACACCCACCAATGAAAACGGCAAGAGAAACCACTTTGGAGTGCTAGTGTGTCTGTCTAGCTCGTTCACAAAGCCGCTCTCTAATTTCTCACAATAATTTCTGCACTTAGCCACCGAATTGAACTACTCATTGAATCTTCGATTCGATCTATTACGGAACTCCTGGCAAAGTATGCTTGAGTCGTGCCGATAAGAGCAATATGAGTGATCGTTAAAAACTGATACGAGCGAACAAAGTGTGTTGCACTGCTTTCAGAGGGTTTAGGCTGGGAACCACTCGCAGGCTATGCGCTAGGCTTAGGTTACTTGAGAAATTCTAAACGGGTGTGTTTCAATGTGACACGGAGCATATCATTTTGACGCCGCCCTACAACTCTTAGTCCGACAGAAAAGATAAAATAAGAGACATACATTGCCAAACAGATAGGTACGAATGTTCTTTCTTGCCTAGAACAATTTGTGACCATAATAAAAACTGAGATCCACTGAAAAAACTGCCTAAATACACTTCACCTTTTCACCCACATATTATATTCTTCTTCACATTGTTGCTCTGCTGATATCCTAATAGCTCCTACCACACGCCAATGTTGCGGCTCCCTTGGCAGTATGTAGATATAGATGAAGTGTCTGGTGCCGTCCACAGATTGTTTTCGATTTTTGGAGGGCTCTAAAATGATAACCATATATGACTTAATGCTTTTATTTCCTGACTTTTAATATTAAAATGCATCTCAGCTATAACACTTAAAAAGAGTTTTATTATATTTTTTCGTTCTGGGAATAATATTTTACCAGAATGAGCGTTGACTTGTCCAATAACTATAAAGTTATCCTCTTGTCAAATTGAATTTTATGCTTCCCTTTACGATGCTTGCGAGAGGGCGATCTCCAACAACGTAATTTTGAAAGAAGCACTCTAATACAAAAAAAGGAAACAAAACATTTTCAATATTTTAAAATATTTTGGGACGCATAACGCTTTTTTCGGTGTTTTCTATCTGCTAAATGCAATTTGATGCTTTCATAGTGATCCTGCTAAAAATAAATTACTTTCATTATATTTAGAATTTCAAATTGAAATATCGTTAGAAGTCCTTCTATGCTAGAAATCGCAAATATGAAGTCAATATTTTATTTCTGCACCAGAAGTGAGGCAAACTACGCCAAATAGGATGATTGAGGGCGTACAAAGTGGAATAGAATTCATTTCTGTAAAAACGGTTAAGAATTTACGATTCTCAATTGAAAAAAAGTGCATTTTTAATAAACTAGGCAGTGCCTGTAGGAATTCAACTGGAAATAAAATGAAATTTAAATCGTTGCATGTATGGTAATGAAAATCCTTCCGTGCTGGAGTCTTCAACTACACATGTAGTGAGATTGGGGTTAAAAATACCCCAAATGAAATCTCACAGTGCGTCTCAAACCAACTGATGATTTAATCTTAACCATCAAGACCTGAGGCATACGTTAATGCTCTACTGCAGCTACGGTAAGCGTAGGCATAGGTTGCAGTAGGAGTGAACGCTTCCAAAGTTGCTTGAAGAAATAGATTTTATGTTTTCAGGTTCAACTGAAAACATGTTACAGTTTAAATTTCATTGCCATGATAATGCAAATATTTTCTGCTATGATTGTGAACAAATGGACGATATTGGAGTCAAAAATGCATTTTTTTAGGAATTAGCGATGATTAAAGTTATGCTTTTATTAAAATCAATTTTTTAAAGTTCAACCGACGGTTAAATATCAATCATGTATCTCGAGTAAAAAACATTTAAAACGGAAAAATGTAACCACATAACCAAATCTTTTTTCTCAATTGTAGAGTTTTTCAGCCGTTTCAACTTTTCAGATCAATATTTAAACTATATTCGCGAGTGATTTAAATAACACAAAAAGGAACCTCTGCTCCAATTCAATAATTTTCTTTTGGGATAAAAGTTAACAGTATGGGGCATAAAAAAACGTCTATCAATTGTTGTTCGGGACTTTTGCTTTTACATAGGTATTTTTAGGTCTCGGCTAGTATTCCTGCCAAACTTCAACTTCTTAGATCACTGTGAAGACCTCAAAACATTCGTGACTCACAATGACAGTTTGAAAGACAGACAGACTTCAGTGAATTTTTAATATATTATTTGGTATCATATGTATAGATATATATATATATATCTATGAAAAATGCATTTTTTAACGCAGTCACAAAACCCCTAATTGTTCATCGCAATCAATCCTTCACCAAATCATTTGGCAATCGTAAAGCTCAAATGTTGCTGCTGAAGTTTCCCAACGGGTCAAGAAGGCGGATGTTTCCAACACTTCGTTGACTCTGTCATCAAAACGTTGGCAACAGTGCTCTGAAAGCCGAGTAAATTTCAACAGCCTTATTCTTTAATATTAATATTAGTTTTATTATCAAAATATTTGATAATTCAAATGATGTTGAGCAAACTTACTGACACAAAATTTAGTCGAATTAAATCATTGATAAGTTCAAATTGCATTTACAGTTTAGATATCGAGAAAAATTAAAGCAAAATCGATAAAAATTGAGAAATATTTTCACCTGTTAATTGACGAACTGATCGGTTCATTTTAATATGAATAGATATGCACAATGTATTTATTTAGTTCCCCACCTGCCTACCACCGATCGCCCCTACCTGAAAACTGCTGCATTTTCATTTAGGAGAAATTAAGCGAAAATGATGGCCTACTTGTTTGGCTACAATCCATAATGATATTTATTTTTATCAGCAATTAATCTGACTCCAAGAATCCCACGATATTGCCTAGTTCTGCTGGATCTTTGCGAATCTCGCCTGAAAAGTTCTGAAAGGTTCCACCTTCGACAGTTGAAGAACTTTGACTTTAAAATGGGTCAATAGTCAATACAAGAATACTGGGTTTGAGGACGCTACTCAACTTAAATATGACACGATAGGCATATGTATGAACAAATGAAGCATTGAGTTTCCATTTAGATGAAAGATGGAAAATTAATATTATGGTCATGATTGTGTCCTCGAAAATCAATCATTTGATTGGTTTTAAATGTAACTAAATGTTTTGAAGATTATGGTTCTATAAATGTACTGCATTTCATTCTCTAATGTATTTCAATTAAAATAAATCCCGAATCATAGCTTCAAACGGATCTTGACCTAGGAAATTTGAGAGCATGATATTAGATGGCATGTTTGCTTGGCCGCAGGGTCTAATCTATACTCTTTCACATTGTCGAGAACTTTCTATACATAGCTCGAATGATTCTTTCCCCATTGAGGAATTTTGAGGTATCTAAAACCTTTTTTCCCCGTAAGCCAATCCTATCCGCTATTACTACGCCTGTTATGGCATCAATCCCTTTTTGCTCGACGCGTAGCACGGCAGAAGGGGCATAGTACCCCTGCTCTCCGTGCCGCACCCTCTTGGACCAAAGACTTTTATGGGTCCCCCTTTCCCTTTTTTAATCGTGTTGCTAACCTTTGGGGTGCGGAAAAGGCTTCAGTAGAGGCCTGACTCCTGCATTACATTCACCCCAAGCCTCATTCCACCTTGGAGAACTTAAATTATACCCCTGAGTGAGTATAATGCGAAAAGGGGGAAAAACGTGGAAATCAAAGGGACAATGGCTCAGCGATATATGATGCTCATTCATTTCTGTCATGTAACGAAAGGGGTTAGTTTTCAGTAATTTTTCGCTTCATTATTTAACATTTAAATAAACGTTTAAAAGTGATGATACAAATTGTTTAGAGATCATAAGTTCGGCTTACAATAGTAAATTTTGTCTGAATTAGTCACTCAATGACCGTTGTGAACCTGATTAATTAGTTTTTTTTACAGAGTTGAATAACTTTTATTTTTAGAGCCCCATTTTAAAGAAGAAAAATTGAATTTAGAGGTAATTACTGAGCGTTTGGAAATAATATTAGCGTTATTACATCGTATATTTGTATAAATGTTTGAATCACGTGGGAGTCATGACTAAAATCGGCAAAAAGTCTACTTTCCCTTTCACTCATTCTACGTGACTCGAACGAGATAAATTTAGCAATCTCGTAAATTATTTTTCAATTTTATAATTAGCGGTTCATTTTAAATTCACCGTTTGAATTTGCGATTTTATTTTCCAATGCTCCACTCAACTCCATTTTTTAGTTGAGGACCAAATCTACATAGGCACTCATTTTGGGCCAACTTTTAATCAACCAATCCTTTTGACGTTGCTACATCCACTAATATTCCCGAAAGTACCCTTTGTGAATCTTAATCAGCAATAATGGGACTTAATACATACATTAAAGAATTTGGAAATCGTATTAAACCTCCAAATAATTTCACTTCCCGTATGATAAGGTGTTCTTAATGTCCAATTCGTCAAAAAAATAAAGATATTTTAGACAAGCCCTCTGCTCCAAAGCAATTTTAAGTCACTATAAATCGTAGATAACAAGAATTTTAGTCTCCGCAGAAAATATTGTGTTCAGAAAGCATTGCTTAATTTTTATCTTCAAACTGTGAAATGTACAGATTAATTGCTACAGATAAAGGATCGTTTGTCACAGCTAATTCGTGAAGTCGGGAACGTTTCTTTCAAACGGTTGGCAAGGGTTGGAAGTTTCACAAGAGTGAAATGGAAAGAATGACGGAAAGGAGGTTGAGTAGTGACTTGAATTTATCGTGGAGGAGGTCACGGTTTTCTTTAGACCTAGGGTTTAGCACGTCATCATTGTTATTTCACCAGCATGCCTTGCGTGCTCACGCGGCTGCAATTACTCTCTCCTAGCCCTGTCAGCCGCGCTTCCTTCCTTAGGTTCCATGGTGACCGCCGCCTTCGTCCTTCCGGGCCTCGTCCCTTTCTTTAATTGCCTTCCTTTACTAATTCCCCATCCCAACTCCCTCACCCCTACCCTCTGCAGACTCGGTCATTCTAGGATACACAGCTGGCTACGTCTTGGATCGAGGAAGAATATGTTTTCTACTGGCCTGCGACCTTGAGTCCTCTCAATTTTATCAATAACTAACGCGACAACGCTGGCTTTCAATTTACTTTTCTATGATATTAATTTTGTTATCTCCTCGTAGATAACGATCTCCGAGGACTCATATCCCTATTCACAGAAATGTATTCTTCCATACGTATAAAATCGTTTCAGGCTTGATTTTGTGGAAGTTCGCTATATCCATGTTGAAAGAACACACAAATGGTAATTTCCACACTTTTTAATAAAACAACACTTAACAACCGACCATGGTTTCAACACATTGTGTCATTCTCAAGGTAAAACAAGCATCAACCTCTCAGTATTTATACCCAGGCCAAGGTAGGAGGTGGGGGCATATGGAATTGGTGTGAGAGAAGTGGGAGGGGAAACAGTTTGGGTGAACAATGCTGTGAGAGAGTGATGCTTGTTTTACCTTGAGAATGACACAATGTGTTGAAACCATGGTCGGTTGTTAAGTGTTGTTTTATTAAAAAGTGTGGAAATTACCATTTGTGTGTTCTTTCAACATGGGTATTCTTCCATATTTGAGAGACCTGAATGACATCTATGAACTGATCGACCCACAGTTCGTAATTCTTATTTCATTATTTCAAAACATCCGGTAAAATGCCCGCACTTCGATTCATGCCATTAGCTGAGACTTCTTGCAAACTTCACTTGTCTATTACCTTAGAAACTGAGCATTCCACCGAGAACTGACGCTGTTGTGAGCCAAACAGGCATTCCGCTTAGCGTTCCTGTTTTCGTCTCACCAGATTCATCTACCTCTCCCTCCTTTTCTAACCTGGTCTGAGCAAATTAAATCAATTTCCAATACATTACAGGAAATATTATATTCGATTAAGCAATTCAGGGACCTAATTCCAACTTTTATAAGAATAATATTGTTTAATAAACTGATAATGCCTGACATTGACTACGGATTTCTTGTTTATTTCGATAGTACTTTATTACTTAATCAATAACTACAGTGCTTAAAAAAACGGTGGAATAAGATTCGTATTTAATATTCCTGTCCATATACTTATAATGCCATAGTATGATACACGTAGAGGGATGAAGATAAATAAATGACGAGAGTATCAAATCAATGTGTTCATGTACAAACTGATCAACACTAAGAATTCTAGCACGGCACAATGGACCGTTAGGTCTAAGTTCCTCAGCACTCCATCTTTAGGGGTCCTGCCGCAAATTCAATCTAATCAATCTAAGTATCCTAGCTCGTTGTATCGTAAAGTCATTTTTAATGTTAACACACAAAAAAATCACGAAATACAGAGTTACTTTTTATCCTAAATTTCCGATCTACTGTGTATGGTAGATCCTTTTGCGTAACATATTGTAGGCTGTGGAATTCCTTACCTGGAGGAAATAAGGTCTTCCGTTAATATCAATTTATTTAAGAATCGGCACTATGATTATATAAGGTAATATAAAATAACGTAAATCAATTCAGTATAAAATGTAATGCATATATAATTGAATGCAGATGAGCAATTTGGTTTATTTTGTAAACATTTTATGACTGTGAATTATTGTTTCATGATATTTCTGTAAATGTTCCAGGGGACAGAATGTCCCAGAACATTCATAAAATATATCTCTCTCACACAACAGTAGTAACTCTTTGTCCTCTTCTCGCAGTTTTCCGGAATGCGAGGAGCACTCGTGTCTTGTCTTCGCCTCTTTTAAATGCAAATGCGCCGCCCACTCTTTCCCGACCCTCCCTGTGAAACGATCTTTCCTCCACTCCTCCCGACCGATCTCATTCTTCGCCTTCACCTCCTCTTATCTTTTGCCTTTCTCATCCTGTCCTGCTGCCGCGCCAGTATGCGCTGTGACTCGGGATGGGCGACATCTATCGTAGAAGTGTTTCAACAAGAGATTATTTGGCTTAGATGTATCCGTTTTTTACATCCACATTACACGATTTCCCATATCGCTTACTATCGATGGTGCAATTGATATGGCACTTCCCACCTCAGTGATAGATGACGATCTTAGAGCATTTGAAATGGCTCATTTCTACTTCTTGGGCTCTGCGTGCCCCGAAACGACTGTTCTGTATCTTTACCACTGTCTGTGTGCCTGATTCAAACTTTGCTTTCCTCTTCTGTGTACGTAATTACTTCTCTGCCGGTGAGTGAAATTGCCCTGCGCCATCTCTCGGCGACATTTACGGACTACTCTTGAGGCTATTTGGTTCATATAAACCCCACGCCGATACCTGTGTTTCTTATGAGACTAGGTAGCTCGGTGGTCTGAGCATTCGGCGCGACAATGGCAGTGATTGGAAAATTATTAACCTTCCCATCAGTAAAACTTAAAATAACAGTGGCATAGTTATGAGGCATAGGTGTGGTGAAACACGGGTCGTGCCAGCGAAATAAAATTTGTGTAAATTACAAAGGTTTGTTTTCTCAGCATGGATTCACACCAATACTTCTTCTTCTTCCGTCCAGATTTCGGTTTAATGCCTGTTCCAGCTTCACTTTGCCATCTCATCCTTGGTCATCCGAAGCTTCTTTTACCTAAAGGCTTATATTCCAAAGCCTGCTCACAATATTTTTCCTTAGGCTTTCGTAGTACATGCTCTTTTTACCTATGTTTGCACTCTACTAATATTTATGATATCGGCTGGATACCTAGTTCCTCTCTTATAGATGTATTCCTTGCTTTATCTATCCTTATGTACCTTTAAATGATAATAGAAATTTCATTTCTGATGATTCTATTTGTTTTAGTTCCTTTTATTTTGTTGCCCAACATTCTGAAACATACAACACAGTAGGAACTCCCATCACTTTATAAAATTTTATCTGGGTTATTTTTTTTGTCTTACCTCATAAAATTCTACTTATTGTCTCTCATATCCTCTGTAATACATTAATTTTATTTGTGATATATTTGTCCTCGTCGTACGTACGTTATATCACATCCTAAATATTGAAAATGTGGTACCCGTTCCCGTAATACTTGGGTTTTCTATGACAATATTAGTTCTTATCGGGTTGCTCACTATAAGAATGCTATAGTTTTAGTTTTAGCTTTTTAGATCTTAAGGTTACACATGGACATTTTAAGGTTATAAATTTTGAGGACACTAATATTTAATGGAGCAAATTCGAAAGCTCCTTTCCACTTTTCAACTACGGTTGTTTCCATTGAGATATTTACACATTTATAAGGTCCTTCGACGTTTTTACATAAGAAGTGGAAATGCTGAGTTACTAATGGATTTGCCTCCTCCCTTCGACCTACGAAAAACTCGTGTAACCTTGCCCAAAACAAACATAACGTTATTAAAACGATGCTTTTTGTATGTAGGACCTAAAGTGTACAATCTGTTGCCTACTTCATGTGTTAAATCTAACTCTGTTAACAAAGTATTGAAAAATATACAATATTGGCTATTTGCTCAAGAAAGAATAGATGATACCTTGTTATAATTGTACGTGATAAACTTGATAATTTTTGTTAACGTACTGATAACTTCATGTAATATTGTGTATCGATTTTCCATGTTCAATGATGTAAAAACTAAGGCATAACTAGTAACAAAATGATAGTATTCTTAATACAGGTTGCCTAATCTTTATCATTAATTAATAATTACCATTAGTAATACTAGGTAGCCTACTTTTATTGCACTACCTAATATTGCTCATATTGTGGAGATTGATATACATACATATAATTCTGCTAAGTAATAAATATTTTTACTATTATTAAATGACTAGAGTTGTAGATCACCTCCACCCGTAACATAAAACCAAACAATCACTTTATGCCTCTGTTTTGCTGCGGTTGGCAGCCCTGTGAGGGAAGGAGATGGTCGCGGCGGGACGAAATGGGCTCGCTTCTCATCTCGTCTCTCTCTCTCGCTACGTCGTCACTTCCATTCCGCCCCCTAAACACCCATCCCCCACACGCGGTGTTTATCCACGCCTTCGAGGCAAAGGAGAGGGAAGTGGGAAGGGAGGCGGAGTGCGTACAGCTTGCGTGCTTGGGCGAGGATTCTGTGGCGGGGCTTGGAAAGGTTGGGCGCTCTACGCTGCGGCTGCCATGGAAGGGGACCGTGTTTCGGAGTTTGGTGAGGAAGTGGGAAAGAGAGAGTGGATTCACGGGCAAGGAGAGGGATGGAGAGAGGGGAGGGGAAGGGCGCGGAAACGACACTAATGCCCAGCGCGATATTCTCTCCCTCTCTCTTGCGGACTGTCACCCCTCTCCTCTCTAACTCCCGGACACGCATTTTGCATTCATGAATTTCCCTCTTCTTGAGGGCGGGGTGGGTGGAAGAGGGTATGGAGAGGGGATTTTGAGAGCGCGCGGATGATCTCGCGTCGAGTTTTCTGCGTTATATCGATCCCTACACTAGTGCTGCGTAGGGAGCTCTTACCACCGAGTGCTCTTCACGCGGCGCCCAAGTCCAGGTAAAGTTTTCTCTTTTCGTAAGAGAGGTACGAGTGCTTAACTTAAGTAATATCGGCACCGTTCGTTAAAATCAGGCTAATTCCGTCGCTGGGTTTCCTTCCACCCTCCCTCTCGTCCCTCAACTATAGTCATAGCGAAACTTGGTGGCACTCGCTTGCGAAGAATACGATGCATAAGAGTGGAAAGCATACGGGAGTTCTTCGGTACCTTTGTTCGTTCCTCAACCCTTGATTCACCCTCAGTGGCTTCCAATTCTCCACTGGTGAATGCCACCAAGTTTTGCTATACCTATACACCTACTCCATCCAAACCTATCCACCTCTCTTCAATGGTGCTTAAGACTACTCAGTTTTCGTTCACCTCCGCAAAGAGCCAACAAACCAATCGACCGATTATGAATAGCAAAATTTGAACCGGAGCGCTCAAGTCAACCTAGACTAATGAGTCAACTGTGCCTGCGGTTCCGTGCCGAAACCTCTTAGGGTGGTGGCCCTCCCCCGTTTACCCTTGGCGAGGAACTTCCCCGTGCTCTCACCCTTTGTTGAATCTTTCACGTTCTCGCTCCACAGCGCGGAACTCTCGTCGGAACGGGTAAACCAAACGCGTGGTTAATGAATGCCAACGTTCACTATTTGAGCATGATTGATTTGTGCTCTCTACATCCCTCGAAAGAACGGGTGAATGTTAGCGTTTGACGAAAGGAAAACACTAAACGATGTGTGTTCATGCCTAAGAGGTTGCGCAAGAGGTTCAGTCATTCCACAAGTTCAAGGAATTTCTTCCCTAGTTTTTGAATGGCAAATACCTAATGTTGCCGTCAGGTAAACTTCCAATTACTAAGTGCACCAGATTTGAGAAAACTAGCATTTTAATTGATCTCAATTTTCACAGTTTAAAATAATATCCGATTGGTGCATTACAACTTTATAATACACCAATTAATGAGAAAATCACAAGATTAATGCCTCAAACGAGAAATATAAGTATGCTGAAAGTAGAAAATTATATTTCCGAATGCATCACACCTAATATTGTCTCATGATCATCAGTAGCCATCAATCCGAAGATTGGTTTGCAGTAGTTCTCCATTCCATACCAACCATTCCAACCATTGGTTTGCAGTAGTTCCTGCATTCCACTCTCTCCTCTGCCATTTGCTTCATTCCTACATAATTATTATCTTTGACGTCCTTCATGGTTTGCTTAATGTATACCCTTCTTGGTATTCCTCTTTAATCCTTCCCATTTATTCCTCCATCCAATATTGTTTTAATTACTCTGTTGTGTCACAAAATGTCTCCAATAAGTTTGTCTCTCCTTCTTCGCAGAGTGTTCATTAGGCTTCTTTTACCTCCAGCTATTCATGAGACTTCTTCGCTAGTTATTATCTACACCCATTTAATCTTCATCATTCTTCAGTAACATCATATCCCCATGTTTTTTCAATCTCTTTTGCTCTGCTTCTGTTTATGTCCAGGCTTCACAGCCATTTAAGAGCATACTCCAAATATATGTTTTAATAAAGTGCTTCCTAACATCCAGGCTTGTGTTGCAAGCTGCCAATTGACTCCTCATCTTGTATAATGCCTTCTTTGCTAGGGATAATCTTTTCACAATAACTTTCTTGCTTCTTCCGTCGCTGGTGATATTTCTTCTCAGATAACATAATTCTTTCCCTTGCGCGAGTTTTTGCTGCCAAATTTTAACTGTTATTCTGTCTTCTTGATTTCATCCACAAACCTGGGTTTTATAAACATTTAAATTCAAGTTGTATTTCTTCAGATTTTTTTCCATAGAGTTCAGCATTCTCGTTGGATCTCCTTTCTTCTCACCAAGAATTGTTGAGTCATCAGCAAAGCGTAGAATACTGATATATTCTCCATGTAATTGTTTTCCTGTTTTCCAACTGTCTTTTATATAATTTATGGCTATTTCAATGTATGTATTGAAGACCATTGGCAACAACGTCTACCCTTGTCATACTCCTTTCCTCGTTTCTGCTTCCTCTGCATTTCCATCACATCTAATTACTGCCAGCTGTTCTTCATACTGCCTGTATGTTGCTTTTCTATCATTAAATGATACTCGTATGTTCTTCATTGTAGCCAGAACTCTGATCCAGTCCACATATTATAATAATATATTACAATATAATATTTTAATAAAATATTATACTATAATGTTGTTTTAAAAACCAAAATATAGCCACTACCCGATTGTGCATAGCAGAGGCATTTTAATCAATGGAAGCATGTACGTTATATTTCGCAACAATTCACTAACACAAAAACTTTTTCATTGGTTTCAGTATGTAGAGCTATGTACACACATGTTCATACATACAATTTAATTCACAGGAAATACAATAACCAGAGAAACTATGTAACTATTGAAATGAGCTAATTCATTCTCACCACACCCTGATAGCCTCGAGAGAACCCTATCAAAGCGTGTATTTATAAGCTACCCTCTAACCAGGGTTGTGAGTTGAGTGAGAGTGTTTATGTCAATGGTTATAAATATCATAGTAGTATGGTTACTTAACTTGAAAACATTTCCCAGTTTTGATAAAACCAAAACCAGCCATTGCAGTCCACGGGTATATCTATAGTCAGCCTTTTGAGTCATTTGATGAATCACAAAATACGATCACGGTTTTTTCAGATCTTCGTAACTATGGAAGGCTACGAAATGAACAGCATAATGATATGTATACCTTCACAGTCGTCACAGCAAATCTGGTAGCAGGTTTCTTTTTATTGATTATAATAGAAATTTTCGTTTCTTAATGAACACCCGCTCACCATAAGATTTTGAATAATTAAGAAATCAATCACTCGTCGAAAAGGTTCTCTCTATATCTAAATGTTATCTTTGTCATTGAATGTAATGATAGGATAACCCTAATGGAAGGATATTTGAAGTGATTTACGATGTAAAGGAGAAAGAAAAGAAATGAGGCAAATATTATACTCTTCTTCATGTTTTCTTGGATAAAAAAATTACTAAGGACGATCGGGGTCTAGAAAATGCAATTGATTTTGATCGGTGTGTGCCTTCCCAGTTCATGTGTGTGCTGTCGCTCTGAATTCAAGTGTTCAGCTTTGAATAATAAAAGATTATCTGATATAGGCAAATAATAGGTGCACTTTAAACCTTCTATACTTTTTTCTTTTGAAGCAATTCAATGATACACAAAGAGTAAAAGTTTTGCCATGTAGATAAATGAGTCAATTATAACAAAATCTTTCACACGCGCATGTCAGTTTTCGGTTTGAATATGGGGGAATTTTTTAACCAATTGACATTACCTAGAGTCCATTCCATTTTTCTTCATATTTATTTCAAATGAAGAACTAGATAGCATAGGGTAGTCCGAAGTCACGAGTGGCTGTTCTCAATAAAACAGTTTTCAAAGCAGCTATGTCATCAAGAAGGGTGGCAAAATACTTATTTATTTTCCAGTATTTATCTTCAAATTAATTTTCCAAGGGCTTATGCGAGGGAAGCAGATAGTGAAGCTCTTCGCACAGAAGTTCAGAAAATAATATTCGGAGCAGTGCTGGAGAAGGTGCCGCGTTGCCCTCGCGCGATTTGCGAAGGAACGCGCCGTGAGAAGCGGAGTTAAGGAGTTGCTAGGCATTGCACTAATTAAGTGCTAAGAGGAGAGGGGGGGTTCAGGGAGCGGGAGAGGAAGAAGAGATAAGAAGGGAAAAAAATGACAGGCAAATATCCGCAAGCCAGACTTTTCCCCTCCCCCCGTCTCTTGCGGGACCACGCAGGTAATCGCGAGGAGCGGAGCGGTTGGCGTAATGCGCCTAATTTCCACCCTCGGTGTGTCGGCGATACGGAAAAGCCTCGACTTAATGTTAACTTCCCACTCGAGGAGAAATCTCTCAAAAGTTCGGGCCACTGCTTCTTAAGGTGAACTTCCCTCGAGGGAGGGTAGAAAGAGAGAAGAGACCCGGCACCAGAGGTCGTCTTATCGCATCGAATTCAGTCGCTTCGGTCGTTTTCTTCTTCTTGTTCGACCAAGAGCTTGAAATACTCTTTGGTGTTTCTACAACAAGAATATATTTTGAACACTACCGCTACTTATCTTCTTATAACACACATTTCATTTTCAAAATGTTCTCCCCCAATTTATTTTTACTAGCATGTTTAATTCAATGTCTCTCTGCTCTTATTTTCCTTTTTATGTCTCATCGGTAAGATGTTCGAGCTCATGTTCAAATCTCAATTGTTTTCTTCCTCTGGCCCTTCATAGCAATCTTTCATATTACATTCTCGTCATTTTTATAAACAGCAAATACATAATATTTTCTGTTCAAAATACATATCCATGGTCAAGGTACGCAGCGGTAACAAATCAGTTGCATCACGAATGATTCAGAATACACTAGCAACTTTTTAGCTTAATGTGTTTATCATCAATGCTCCAGTGGAACGTAATCAAGAGACTTTTCAATTTCGAGCTTTGTGCATTATAAATTTTATCTGCTTAAATCTAAATGTTTTAAATCGATTTCATTATCACATTAAACTTAAATTTTTACAATCTGAATTTACACTTCAGATAAAATGTCGGTATTTCAATAAAAATATTTTTTTAAACCCATCTATTCCTCATACGTAGCAATGCATTTTATAGCATTCAACTTCTGTTGCCTTCAGCTTTATTTTTGCCAATAAACCTACTTGAATTTTTTGTGACATCGACTCCAAAACCTGCTAGTATATGCAAATAATTCGTCTCTAGATTTCATTGAAATAATTTTTGATACAATGACGACTAAATATCCAAAGTCCAACTAGCATTTGTTTGTAACAGTTTTCAATCAAATCAGTACATAATAGCCTGCCAACTAATATAAATCTGCAAAAATGGTCAGAACGCACTACTGATTTCCTAATAAAATACTCAACCGGCTATTGTCCGATTGACAAAAGCTCCTTGGTGTAGTTGAAACAGCAATTCATTGCTAAAAAAACATTGCAACTCGCATCTAACTTTGAAATTGAATGAAAATTGCTAGACTTCAATCCAAACATTCCTAACATTGATTTGACTTGGAGGAAGCCATGAACGATAATGTCTCTTCCAGCAGTTAATGGTTAATTTATATTTTCTTGAAATTCTCGGAATCAAAAAAGATTAAATGATGCATGAAGAAAACCTTTACACTTATCTGTTAGTATGTATGTATCGCTGTTTCATGCCTTCAGCGAAGCAACTTTGAGAATTCTCTTGCAGAAGCACCTTTTCCATTGGAAGATAAATTTACAAAACAATATTTATTTCTGAGATATCTGAATTTAATCTTTGCTCAACTACTTCCTCCTACGCGATCTTTACATTCAATTTCAGAGTCACCCCGACGGCCACTCATCCTGCTATTCCTATTTTAAGTAATTACATTGCGAAATCCGAGTAAATTTGTGACTGACTATTTCGTGTTTAATGCAATCTGTATTAACTACTCTGATTACGCATAACGGTGTGAGGCTGAACCTGGTGGAATTTGTCGATATTCATGATGAATAAAACACGTAGTAATCTTCCACAAATTTATGGAATGGCGCGACGCGATTCACCACTCTTTGGCATATATGCCACAGATAAGTGAAACGCGTCGTGCCATTCAATACATCTGTGGAAAATATTTAAGTGCTTTATTCATCATTAATACTCTTATTACCTTCCCTTTATGAAATATGTAATCTTTAATCAGAACATATGTACAGAGCAACACCACTCTGGGGATTTAGTGAATCGACAAGCAACATAAAGGCAAGTGGTGATAGCAACATCACCCCCTGAGCCCTTGGAAATAAAGTTGCCGTATTTCGTAAACTGTGGCAAATATGAGAATAAGACTTTGTATAAGACTAAGAAGAAATACATGGTCTCATTTGAGTGCCCTTAATCGAATTTGCAATGTGGCAATGGGTTCTTCTCCTTTGTGACTCCAGCCACCCACAAAAACAAAATTCGAACCTCTTAAACAAGAAAACATCATGACAAATGGCGGCGAAAGGCATCGCAAGGTATCGGATACCAGCGACACCTGCTTCCAGTGCGTGCACCACCTCATCATCCCCAGTGCCATTGCACGATCTTAAAGGCCTTCCGTGTAGTATCAATCAATTTAGTGGTGGTCTCCTTCGACGAGACTCGCTCAAGCGGTAAAAGAACATCGCTTCCTCCCTCCGTTCCATCCTTCCAACTCCACATTTCACTCCTCGTCACGTCCATGGGAATCATGTTGAAACGCATTGATTGGAAATTAATAAGAAACGAAGCTGCTTGTTTGTTTTGAAGAGGAAAAAACTTCGTAGAATATCGGAAGTTATGAGTAAATTAAAGAAAACGGTGGCGTTACTCTTTATGATTTATATCAGGGATAACATTCACTCATTTAAAGTATTTCACCTCTATTAGGTTGCCTTGCGTTATGTTTGGGTCTAAGAGTTTGCAGGCCCATGTTTGCTAATTATTATTATAATCAGCATCCCGTGATGAAGTGTATGTGTTGATTTAAAATGATGCAATACACTTCAATCATTAAGTAAACCATTTTTACTTCGATAGTACCATTTACGGACTCGTTTCATTTAATAGAATAAATGTAACTTGAGTTAGAACCAAGGTTATTCTTTTTCTTATATATTTTTTATAATTTGAATAAACTGAAGTATTTAACCTTCTTTGATGTTAACAATGATATTGTTTGTCACAAGAGCATAAATTATATTCAATCTGTACTTAGTAATTTAGGTGAAGCATTAAGTTCCCTTATTTAACTTGAATTACTGGTGATCGAACTACAATATTAATTAAGTATGAGAATTATTGATGATATAACTACAGGGATATGGAATGTGATGTTACGTTTCATACTGCTGCATATTGCATAACGTTCTTAATTGGCACTTTGCTATTAGATCGGGTGCAACACAATAATTTAGTCGCTTCTTAAATAGGAATGCGTGCCGAGAGTTACTGTGGACATGTACGCATGTCCATTGATTGGATATCGTCCTGCCCACCTCCTCTTGGTCTCCTCCGCTTGTATCCCCTCCCCTTCCTCCCTGTGTAAGCCCCCCTCATCATGCATCGGAGGAAGGTGCGTAGAGTGAACTGGAAGTGATTGGGGTTATGATCTCTAGCATAATAATTTAGATAATGAGCCCGGGGTCGAACTGCTCTGCACTACTCTAACTCCTCCCAGCTCATTTTGCAGCTGTCATTAAAATGTCAATATTTGGTTGTCATCTCAAAAATAAAATGCTTTTAACGTAAGTGGCAACATTTAGAGAAGAATTCACATCGCATACACGACTGTGACAAGTTTTAGATACATTAAATCTGTATAGGTCACCTTCATTATATTTTATACTTCGGAAAAACGTATGGAATCCAGTCGCACTCTATATTCTTCTTATTATTAAATTTATCATTGAATCATATTTCATATTTTTTCATATTTTCTTTATTATTTATGAAGTGTTTGTTAATTATTGATTTATATTCTCTGAAATATTTTATTTCACATTTATTTGTACATATCAGCCCATCTTTTATTTCTTTTTATATACTTCTTGGATTGCTTTTTTTAAAGGTGATAAGTTTTATCTATTAGTAGGTTTTCGCAGTTTTTTCACACTTATCTTCATGTGTGAGTTTTTTCCTGCAGTGGGTTATTTTCGCTAAGGTTATCAGCTCCTTTTTCCTTACGTTTTTCCCACAGTCGTGTATCTTTCTACACCCTTTATATTCGAGTTGATATATTCTAAAATATTAATAGTCTTTTTTATACTTTTTTTATTATTCTAAAAGGTCAATTTCAATTATTTCATGCATGTATTTGACGAAAGATTTGATGAAAGAAGAGATTGCCCCCCTCTTAATCTTGCCCCAATGGAGATGTATCACTATTACTATTATGAACGCGTGCTGAACCTTACGAAGAGCCTTGTGAACCCCGCTCACCCTACGCCCGTTACATTTCTTCGGTTCGAACGTGGAAACCAATGCCTTAATTAATGCATTCGGCCCGTATCCTTTCGTATTATTTTTATTTAAAATAGCCATTCTGCTAGAAACCAATTCTATGTCTTGATAATGGCTTAAATTTCAATTATGCTCATTTTTAAATGGATAACACTAAAATTCTTCAAATAAGATATTAACTGCAAATTACTCTTGTAAATAAGAAGAGTAGAAAGAATGGAAAGAACTGAATCAAAAAATGGAAGAGCAGTGGGAAGCGCCTGAAGCCATATTCTTCAGAATAAAATTTCATTATTTCTCAGCAAGGTATGACCTGTTTCAATTTCCATTCGTTCTGAATATAATAAAGACTTGAAAATTATTTAACACTCTTAGTTTGAATTCATTTATACAATAGTTAATACTTAAAACCAACCAGCAGCGATGAAAGAGTGTACCGCAACTGCGGGTCCATATGAACACTACTTTCTCATGGACCCACCCAATAATACATTCAGATAACTCACGCGAATTTGGAATTGAAAAATTAACGTTTTACCATCCTAAACCTTTTACTCGCTACTAGTCGGTTATATACTCTCGTTGACATGTGAATTACAGATCAGCAATATTAGCATTTTACCTGAAAAAAAATAAATCCATTAAATTTAAATATTCTCTATTTACTTCCGGTTATTTCGAGTAAGACTCTGATTATTGCAAAAAGGAAAAGGAAAATTTGATAAGCGTGATGAAAATGAGAAATTGGGTTAGAGCAAAACCCACTTCGTAGTTCTGACAGCAGTTTCGAAAACCTTTCGTTTCTGTTGCCTCTGTCATTTCCTTTCCCCAACTCTAGAGATGAAGTTTTAATGCAATTACTGTCAATCGCGGAACTTTATATTGGTGAGCAAAGCTTGGAATGTTTGCAATTTCTTCGAGAATAACGCCGCTTTCATATTGATGGATATCTTGGCAAACTTCTCAGGAAAATTTATAGTAGGTAATATTCATTTCCTCTAGTTCTTACTCTGCTCATCAGTGAATGAACTTTCGATTCGCCGAAGAGCGTATTCAATGCTGCCGTAGTTTTCTTCCTCCTCTAATCTTACGAAAAAAAACTCTTAAAGACTCTATGAAAGCAAAGTTCTTGTTGTCTTTCGTCAAGTTTCTAATTTCTAGCTGATGTATACACAATGTTAGAGGGTACTTAAAAGTGCAATCTATCAAGTAAAAAGAGTAATTTAACTTTTTTTAAGTGTAATATCATATTTTCGCTATCAGTCACAAAAATAGAAAATTCATAAAACAATCTGAAAGTTAACACGTATCGTGTTAATTAATAAGATAATACCTATCACACAGGTAATAAGGTAATATTTTATCAGTAATTCATCAATAGAATTAGTTAGGGCCTTTACAAACACTTTAGCCTTACATACTTTCATGGCGTTCACTTATCCAGACTTGAGTTCCTTATTTCTATCTTTGTGCTATGCATCTGCCTTCAAAGTATTAATGGAAAAGAGAAAATTTTAAATCCGAATTTCAGGTATATGGAGAGAATACAGAGGGTTTTAACAGAGAAAACTGATGAAAACATCTGGCAAAAAAAAGAATGATCCGAATAAAATGCTGACCTGCATTGCAAAAAAAACAATGAAGAAATACAACCTCATAAATAAATTTCGGGAAACCAAAATAATGGTTTTTTGAAGAAATACACATTATAAAATGGCAATAAAACATGGAAATCAGAGGCTGCGCTAGATGGAAGACTTTTGATATTTTGAAAGTTGGATCACTAGTGATGAAAAAAAGAAAGGGAGATATTGCGAGCAAAGTAGCGTAAGCAAAGAAGGCATCCTGCCGGAAGAATAATCTCCTTAAATTTAGCAACACTAACTTTGAAGTGAGACACCACTTTTTTTAAACATATTTTAACCAATCTCTCATATGGCACTGAAGCCTGGTGAATAACTACTGCAGAGCGGAGAAGATAGGAGGCAACTAAAATACGGTTTCTTAAATGAAGGATTAAAGGTTAAATGGACGGAGAAATTCACCAACGTCATTTGTTACGAAGAGTAGTGGGGAGAACGCATGTGTCATAAAAATCTAATAAGAAGCCGATAAAAACTTATCGGACATATTTTTAGACATAATAGCCACCTGAAAATAGGAATGGAAGAAGTTGTGAATGAGAAGAGTTACAATAAAAGACCGCGGATTGAATACATTAGCCAAGTAATGAATGACATTGAATTAATAGCATAGTTGTTTTGTAGTAATGAACGATGAGCCTACAAGGGAATGAAGAGCTGCAACAAACCATTCTTCGAATTATTGACTGCTGATGATGATCAGCCTCTGCTGTATGAATTCGCCAAACAAGTGAATAAAGAACGCGCATTCAATTCTCTATCTTTCCCAAATCACGTTAGAAATTTGAGAGAATTGGATATTTTCAAAGTTTCGTATTTTGGATTTTACGGTAGCAAGCTAAATGAGATATTTTTATATGTGAATCATTCGCTTTTGAAAAATCCTTAGCAAACGAGCTACTAGATTCCATTAGGATAGAACAGCTAGTCTATTTTTGCATTAGAAGTGCAACCGAATTAGATATTCTCCTTGCATTATAACCTCCAACCCATATGTGACCTCATCACAAAAGGGCAAGGTGTTTCAAATCAGACATTCACTAAATGCTTTATTTTCTTGGAATCAGAGGTCATCCGTTCAGATCGATTCACATTTGCATTACTTCTCATGCAAGACCAGTCGGAATGAATTTTAGGCACGAGGGATGTCTTTCATCAGACAGGAGCCTGAGCCACAGTAAATACGGCCGCATGTGATTCCAGAGAAGTTTTTATCTCCACCATCCGTGATTCTTGCTAATTGTTTTCATTCAAAGCATTCATTTTTGAATCAATTTTTAACACAAATGATTTTAGTATTGTGATTAAAGCACTTAAAACTGAATATTCCAAATCTAATTAAAATGCATTCCATTCTCCGACTTTCTGGGAAATATTGGGATCTTCAGCGTGGTAATCAAATAAAATAAATCTTATTGACACGTTTTCTGTCAAACGCGCATCTTATTTTCGCAGGCTAACTCCCATGACTCTCCTGAAATCGCTAAACTTCCTGTGCTAAGTGCCTTCGCTCCTCTCAACGCTGACTGCTTCTTCATCCCCTCCGCCCAAATTGAATTCAGTCTCTCAACCCAATCCTCAATTCCAATGATTACCTTCAATCTTACCGTTGCTCTCGAACCTCTCTAAAAGCGATTTTCGCCTTCAAAATTACGAGTATTTTGTAATGCATACAACGCTCATTGAATGCTCTATCAAATGCAAACAAAGCTAAAGTAAAGTTGATATCTATAAGCTTCAGAATAATGCTGCAAAATACTGTAGAAGAAGCATTTAGCAAAAGGTATGACGATTGGCATACTTCTGTCTATATAAATTATTCAACAACCAGCTTAGTAAAAACAGGTTACGGCTATTACAGTAACAGTTCGCCATAGGTAGCAAAAACAGTACTCATACTCGAAGCTCAAAGTTGAATCGAAGGACAGAAAATTGAAAACTAGCTCTTACAAGAATTATTTCATATTAGCAAAATATCTGTGTTACATGATTGACTCTATACTCATAGAGCAAGTAACTTTAACTAAAAGCCAACATTAGCTGATAAACATTCTTCATTTAGTGGTTTTTAAACATTACGTTCAAAGAAAATATAGTTTTCATACGTCGCCAAGAACTAGATAGTAAGATAGAGATACTGTTCCGCATTTCAAGAAAGTCGTGAATGGCAGAAAATTAGAAAAAAATTATGAACCTTACAAAAATGTTTTGTCTAACAACTATCTCATAAATTTATGGACGGCATAAATTTATAACAACAACCATGTTGCAGACGTTTACTCATATCTACCCGGATCAATGTCATCACGGTCCAGTTTTATAATAACTTGTTAACGTTAACTGCAAGGTTCCGTATCCGGTCCATGCAATTGATTTTAACTGAGAGTTCTGGTTTTGTATATTACATCTGAGTTTATGTTGGTTCATGTGAGCGTTGTTCATGGGAGAACGTTATATACTTGGTTTTTATTCCAAGAAAATATTTAACCAGGGATCTGAATGAAATCTGGATCTGGAAAAGCGTAGTAAAAATTTACCGGCGCATGTAAAACACACTGATAATCTAAATATCTACGACATTTTTCAAACACTTATTAGATGACCTTATGGAATGCCCACTTACTAATTTATTTATTAAAAATATCAAATGCGGCTTTGGAAGAATTGAACAAAAATTACCTGAGAAAATTGAATTATCATGACGATCACTGGGAGGCATGTGGAACGGAAGAATGTTATAGTATCATAGAATCTCCGTATTCTAAGTTCGTGGCTAAAGGTATCAGGTGCTGTATCCTCCAGGGAGGAGTGAGACGCTAACATAATATTATGTTATTAACTAAAGAGGAGAGCAATTGGTTTGGTAAATTAAATTGAAGGTTAATCCAAATTGTCAATAGAAGCAGAGGAAATAGACTCCTATGCATAGGATATAAATCTCGTAAACACGTGTGTGCTGGCGAGGCTACAAGTATTAGGCAAGTGTGACTTTTAGCCTCGCGTAACACACACGTGTTCACGAAATTAAATACTTCTCCAAGTGGATGGTCACCTGGATGACCGAAATGCATGCATTTGAGTCTATTTCAACTACTTCTATTGACAGTCTGGGTTAATATTTTATTTAATTTAACAATGGTATGTTGATTTGTCTATGATTTGTTCCATCATTAAACGACAGAGACAACCGAATCAAAACCATCATCGCGCAGTACTTCCGCACCACATCCGCGATGTTGCCCATTTTATCTCATCTGCTGATATGTCATCACAAAGTAATTTTATCTTTTAAATAGAGTTAACTTGGTTCAATCAAGGAAACAACTTGTAAGCCCACATTGAAATATCATATTACAGCCCATGAAATGTATATTCATATATCACTCATGTTATTGGAAAGTTACTTACATGTAAAGAAGGGCACGTTATGAGTAAATCAAGGGCGTAAGTATCTACTCAATGGCCTAAGGCCTTACATTGAGGAATAAAATTCAAAATGAAAGACTCAGTTGTTGAAATTTCCTCTACACAAACTTCTTCTCGTATAAATCTACTTTTTGATACAACCACAGATATATATTGTCCTTGGTCGTTTCACCAAGTTGCCAATTCTTTTTAAAACTCTACTAACTGCTTTATCTCCTCCCAAAATCAGTTTCCTTCATATTTCCTCCCCACCTCACCACCTAAATATGTGTTGAATACAGGAAAATTTTGGAAAAAGTTTGTGAAACTGATAGTATAAAGTCTATAAAATGACTTTAAAAAATAATACGCTGTGGACATATAAATAATCGTGTTACTTTACTATAGGTTTTATTTTCAATGCAAGGAAGTACGTGTTTCCTCCCAAAAAATATATTTTCTCGTTTCTGAGGTCAATGGATAGAATACGTTACTGCCAAGTCAGAGGTGATCGGTAGTTTTTTGATATTTTAAGGCAGATTAATGACCTCTGTTCATACGTGCGATCGCTGCTTTAACTGCGTTACAACCCAATTACGAAACGGGAGGGTGCGAAATCTTAATCAGGGCTTCGTCGGCTGCCGCGCCACCGCGAAAACAGAAATGTTTCACGCGCCGGTGAGTTTCGGGTTTACGGTGAGAGGGAGGTTGGGGGTGAGGAGGGGTTTGGGTAGGGGGGGTGAGTTGGAATTCATGGCGGCATCATTCCAGAGGCTCAATTACACGTCCCGCACACGTGTTTTCCTAAGTAAAGGACCAAGACTGAAAGGTGCCGCATCAACTATGAACCCGTTCGTGATTCAGACATTCAATGGATGAGAGGAAAAAGCCCTGAGGTTTACATTTTAAAATAACATGAGCTTAATTATCTCTTTCATTGCCATTCTTAGTTAGCATGTGTCATGAGTTCAGCCATGATCATAGTAGGAAAATATTGGTGCAAAATATTTCAACCAACCCCTGTGGCATGTGAGTTGTCATAACTTTATATTCGTCACTGTGCACTTCGATTTGTGCAAGGGTGACTTGAGTCTTCTGGATTATACATGAACCTCGTGGCCCGACCAGAGATGGAAGGGTGCTTTTATTAGTAAATAACGGTAGTCTTAATACAGGTCCTCCTTTTATACTACCTAATATTACTAATGTCGTAAAAGAAAATGCGTGTTTAATTCTGTTAAGTATTAAACATTATTATAATTAGTTGAACTCCACTTTCCCATCTGCATTCTACAGTTCGTCCCATTGATCGTGTGTCATTTTTGACCTCTGATTTGAAAAAATTCCGTTCGTGCTACATTGATTAAATTTGGCGCCAGGGTATAAAAAGGTTGTATGTTTTGTTGATTTCAACCGAACATTTATGAATTTGACCTTATTACCCCAGAATTGGAGTGAAATCCAAATTATACATTTTGCCTACTGGCCTTTCAAAGTTAAAAAATTCAAGACACAAAAAAGTCAGAGTTTCTTAGCAAAACTTTTATTACATAGAATTTTTATACGGGTAATAAGATGAAAAAACATTTGTTTTTTTTTAATCCAGTAGTGACCCCTGGAAGACCACTTTCAAAGTCAAAGATAAAATTATTTTAGATTAGTCATCCACTTCAGAAGCAAAAATATTGCCTTGAATTTGAACATGAAGCAATTTTCGAAGGGTGGGTGATAATCGAAGTGCAAAGTGGTTTGCTGAGAGGAGAGCGGAGTGGAGAGCTGACTGATGATGCTGACGTTTTTACTGAGGAGTAAAATATGACTCGTTTTTTATGCTTACTGTGGAAGGCCGAAGAATGTTTGACTCTTGTGAAGGAGAATATTGCATCTGTACTGAAACCTTCAATATGTATACGGCAGAAGTAACGCATTTAGGCAGTCTTAACCAATATTTGTAGTTGTTCGTGTTGGCTCGCTTAAAAAATCATGAAACAAATGACATTATATGCATCGTTTTTTTAGCAAGATCAATTTCAGGGGTGAATGCCCTATTCATTCATACTGCAAACGAGCGAACACGCGTGGGGACGATGAGAGAAAGGCCCCAATTTCCGTGCAATGGATTTTCTGTTCGCCCAATCCTGGTCCTTTAGTCTAAGATTCACTCTGGGGACGTCAAATAATTTCCATCGGAACACAAAACTCCTTCTAACACTCCAGTGGGTGGCAGCGTGGCGAATTTTCCCCCCTTCCCCTGTCTCCCTCATTTACTTTACACCCCCAACTCCGCCCCCTGCTACTGCTTCTGCCGGCACTCCATTATGGCCGAAAGGAGCGGGGAATATTCATGAACTCCACCCCCCCCAAAAGCCTCCCCCGCCAATCCGCCAGGCCTGCTCCTGGCAAGCGGAGGGGATGGCGCCGGCAGGGATTTCGGGTTTTTCCCAGAATCCCACGACTCTTTTCGTCGACGAAGGCGCTAAATAAAAGATTTCGAGCAAACCCCCACCTCCCCCCCCCCCCCCATAGACCCCTAGACTCCTTTCCGCCCAAGCCCCGAATCCTCCCCCCGCCCAACATACCTTCCCACCCGCTCATTTTCAACCCTTTCGTGAAGGAGATCTTCTCAAGGAGTCGGGGTACGAGCACGGGATACGAGGATCACACTCAACTTCAGACCAAACTATTTCTATACCTCGCCGTTTATATCGCTCTCCGTATCTCTCTCGATCTCTACTCGCAATGTTGCAAATAATTAAGGAAAGAAATTTCCACTTGCTTTAATTACCTACTATGTGTTTTGAGGACGCAACGTCATCTTTAATTACATGCTCTCATGCAGTGCGTACCTGAAGATGTTGTTGTGGCGTCTAAACGCGTAGTATTTATTTAATCTAGTGTAAAATTACCATGTGCTCGTATGACTATATGGACATAGGGACATTAGATACATGTTTTGCATGAAATCATCAATATTTTGTCCGTATGACTTCCCCCCTCGCATCGCATTTGGAATTAATTACAAAAAATGGTAGTATATTTAATAGTTTATTTTATAGGAAAAATGCCAATATTTCCTTCTTGGCAAAGAATGAAACCAAATAAGTCTGTTGAAGGGTGAGGTTTCGGTTACATGAACCGAAGGAGCAACCAAACGCATTGCATCGTAGTAAGGGGGTTTGTTTACAGTTTCCTACATCGTTTGCGTTCAGTGAATCAAAATCCGGACATTCAATTCACGCCAGACGTGTATAATGAGGCATTGGTTTCGATTGAGGACATTTGTTTGACAATAGCTAACAAAGCACTGGTACAATTGGGAATGGCTGCTCCGAATCGATCTGCAAACGACCTTTTTGATAGTGATTTGCAACGAGAAACACGCTTTGATATCGACGAATTGGGTAAATGTGTACAAACGAATCTTCCGCAATTGGTTCCAGAACAACGCATAGCGTATGACAAAATTATGCATGCAATTGCAATCCAAAGTGGCGGATTGTATTTCTTAGATACGCCCGGAGGCACAGGCAAATATTTTCTCATTTCAATTATTTTGGCAACCATACGATCACGAAAAAATATTGCACTGGCAATCGCATCATCTGGAATTGCTGCAACTCTTTTGGATGGTGGCCGAACAGCGCATTCAGCACTGAAACTGCCGTTGAATATGCAATTCACTGAAACACCAACATGAAATATAAACAAAAATTCTGGAGTGGGTAAAGTACTCTGATCATGTCAAGTCATTATATGGGACGAATGTACAATGGCGCACAAAAAAGCATTGGAAGCACTTCATCGTACACTAAAAGATTTGAGAGGAAATGAGCAGCTCTTTGGTGGGGCACCTATTTTATTGTCTGGTGATTTTCGACAAACTCTACCAGTTGTACCACGTTCAACTGCTGCTGATGAGTTAAATGCGTGTCTCAAAACATCAGTTTTATGGCAACAAGTACATAAATTGACTTTGAAGACCAATATGCGCGTACAACTACAACATGATGAATCCGCAGAACGTTTCGCCAAACAAATGTTGGATATTGGGAATGGGAAAATGGTAATCGATGAATCCACGCAATGTATCACATTGCCAACAAGCTTCTGTAATATCACAGCAACCACTGACGAATTGATTTGCAAAGTTTTCCCAAATATTGCACAGAACTACAAAAATCATCAGTGGCTCAGTGAACGTGCTATATTAGCAGCCAAAAACATCGATGTCGATGCCATCAACTTCAGAATTCAAAACGAAATACCAGGCGAAGCGACATTCTATAAGTCTATCGATACTGAAATGAATGAAGATGAAGTTGTCAATTATCCAACTGAATTCTTGAATTCACTTGATCTGTCAGGCATGCCGCCGCACGTATTAACATTGAAAATTGGAGTGCCTATCATTCTTCTCAGAAATATAAATCCACCACGGATATGCAACGGTACCAGGCTTTCAGTGAAAAAGACGATGAACAATATCATCGAAGGTACAGTTTTAAATGGGAAATTTAAAGGAGAAGATGTACTGCTGCCACGCATCCCAATGATTCCGACAGATATGCCATTCGAATTCAAACGTCTGCAGTTTCATAATCACTAATCACTTCATGTTTGTGGAGTAAATTTAAAAAATCCATGCTTATCGCATGGGCAGCTGTATGTGGCCTGCTCACGCGTCGGAAAACCTTCTGATTTATTCATCTACGCACCAGACGGAAAAACAAAAAAAATTGTGTTTCAAAAAGCACTTCAATAAGCAGAATTAAAACATAAACAATATCTTTCTTTGAATGGCATTGCAACGCATGCCGGGTACTCGCTAGTATAACAATAAAAAAATATTTCAAAGATAGAGTGAATCAATCTATCCTTTCTTTAAATAACTTAATTTTTTCTTCATTGAGCATAAGAAAATATAATTTCATTTCACGAAGACAAGTCTCTTTGCTCTGAAAGAGATAAAGGAAGAGTTAAGATCACTGACGGTATTGAAAGTTCATTTAGTGCTCGGCCAAGTTTATAAATACTAATGAGTCGGAGAAGCGACATCTATGGAAGAATAAAAGCTCGTTCCAGAGAGTGGAGAGGTATTTCAGGTATTGTACGCTTTTCTGTCCATCAAATGGGTAGAACTATGTCGCCTCACAGCTAGTAAGGAATGTATCTTTGTAACCTGCTTCTTAAGGTGGAAATAAATCCTGATGTGATAGCTGAACTTTAAATGAAACTAGCGCATTTTCACGAGGAGAGAATGGAGGGTATTTAGAGTAGGGAATGGAATGTTGCCATGAGCAGCACGCGGAAGCTTTGAAGACTAATACGTTCTGTCAGCATGAGTCACAATAAGCAAAGCGTTCCCAGATCCCTTCTTATGCTTCACGTTACTCTTCTCAAATTTACGAAACAAATATTCTATGACATAAGAGACGTTCAGCGTCACTCAGAGTAATGAAACGACTTATGAAATGCATTCTTTTCAGGGAAGAAGGATGCATGAGCGAAATATTTTCCAGGACGCGATGATTAACTGAAAATGCATTGCATTTTGCGGGCTGGTGTACATTCTATGAAGAGTTAAATGCAAAAACGCAATTATGCGCCCCGAATGAAGGTATTTATGCCCCATATTTGAATAATTATTTAACTTACCTCCATCTATCTTTATTTCAGTCTATTTAGAATACTTGACATGTGAATTTGAAAGATTTAATGCAGCATCCGCAGGATTGTAGCAATTTTCAATTTAATATGTGTGACACTCTCCTCCAACTGACGTGTTATAGACTTTATTCATAACAAGCACCAGGCAATCTGTACTGACGAATATAGCACATAATGATAAAGTAAATTTTTAAGTAGTTACGCCATTATTTTGACATCTAATGGCTGAAAACCAAAAGACGATACATGAAAATCAAATGGAGAAAATCTCCAATGAAATAGGAAGAGAGTGAGCAAAAAGAAGTTCAGAGAAAACTCTGTGAAGAAGAATAAACAAACTCTCTGTGCTCATTCTAAGAACAGGAAGCCTACTTAAAGGTACTGGAATGGGGAAAGATTGGGAAGAATTAACAAGGAAGACCATAGTTGAAATGCGTAGACCAAGGATAAAGTTGGTTCGATAAGAGGAGAGCTACAGTGAACTAATTTTCGGAATCGTGACAGCTGATGAAGAACGATATCTCTATATTTTTTCATCATTGTAGGATTACATTGCCACCATACTGAAGGATATTCAAAAGGGAAAGAAAGCCAAAGTTTCTCCCTCGGATTTCTAAATGTTTATACATGTTTCAGGAACTCACAAGGATAGAAATTGCCTGAGTGTGTTCAGAGATACCATTAATGTTTGAACTCATGACTCTTCGGGCATAATCTGTGAGTTTTCTGTGTCTTGGACCACCTTGTTGTCACATCCTGTACAGCACTTTTATGTTTCCCGCTGTATTTCAACCTGTGATGCATGGACGTATGTATTTTTAAAAATCATCTTCGGTAAATTTTCTAGTGCACATTAATTTTTAATAAGATTGAGCGTTTGCTTGACTTAAATAAAATGCTTTAAGTGTTGTCTGCTCAAATATTCACGTAGTTTGTTAGATTTATCTCAAGAACAACGAAAATTAAAGGATTAATTAGAAAAGGAACAGTTCCACTTAGTAAAATAAAATTTCAAAAATAAAAATAAATGGAAAAAAGCTAGAGGTTATGCAAGGTAAACATAATGAAGCCATTTAAAATTTCTAAGATTACAAATGAATATTGAAACATATGAGTGTAAAAAGCGTAATCCGTTGTCAAAACGAAAATAATAACTCCTATCGAAATGAATGCTAAGAAGTAAGAACAAAAACTAAAATACATATGTGGTGTCGTGCGAGCTAGAGATTCTCGGTTCCAGTATTCTCCGTGGCGAAGGAATAGTTGTAATTATGATACCGCTGTAGCAGAGGATTAACGGAGCATCGTCGCTTTAGAACTTCTTGCGTTTCACATTGCATACGGAAAGTGTAAAAGTCTGGTACGCAGACGGGTGTGACGGTACACACCAAAGTAATGTAATTCGCCATTGATAAAAATAGTTGGCCAAAGGATTGGTTTAATGGGATTGACCCGAGCAAGGCAGAGGGCGGCCATGACCCCTTCCCGTCCGATCGAAGGGATTTTCGTCCCGGGAACCCTGCTTGACTCCCGATCGGCACCCCTTGAGCACTGGAACGACCACGATCTGCCGCGCGACTAACTAAGACGAGACGTCGACGCTGTCGTCTTGATACCATTGTGCCGTTGTTTGCGCATAGGCGTGGCATCTTCCCCCCTCCCCATGTTCCACAGCCGCTGTAGAGCGAACGACGCCTGCGGAGCGCAATCATAAGGCATGCACCGTTCTGTAGCGGTGCCTCGGATTTCGGGGAACAATTACCCCGCGTCGCACGGAGAAGAAATACGTAATGAGGATCCCGAGGAATTCCCAGATTCGAGGCTACTCTTCCCTTTTAACACTAGATGTGTGCGCAAGGATTTTAATAAGACATATCTGAGGAAAGAAGTAATACATGGACGTATGAATTAGATATCGTCCGTTGTGTAAGTACTAGAGCTGCACTAACCTTTGAAGTTGGAGCAACAAAGAAATGAGCTGTGCATGGGATAAAAAGAAAAATTAATGCAACATATCACAACAGGACATCAATAGGAGGCGGGAATTTAAAATATTTGACATGACTTCATTTACGCAGATAGACTGAAGAGCATTTAAATAACAATTTTATTTTATTTAATACTAGCTGTTCCCGGCATGCATTGGAATGCCACTTTTTATTTCTAAGTAGTATTTTATATACAAATCAGAAATGTACAAAGTAAACGATGGACAATGCTCTTTTTGTCTATTCACAAAATTAAATACTCAACATTGAGGTCCCCATTCATTTCCATACTTTTCATGGGTTGGCCCACAAATATTTTCAGGGTTCAAAATCGGTCCCTAAACAAATTTAAAACCTAAGTCAATGAACTACTCGTATCTAAACTGGAATTCATAACGCACAAATGATGGCATGAGTTTTTATCCCATGTCTATGCTGCGGTTTGCAAGTAAATAAAATTTTTTAATGTTTAAGTATACAAAAATTACATTTTTGCGACTTCTAAAATCCTATTTTAAGGAAAAGCGAAGCATGTAAGAAAAATCGAATGCATGAATTCCAAACCTTGTTCTTTAAGTGATCTTATGATAACCATTTGAAATCCAAAAGCAAGCAATGAGACCACTGCACCAAATCTTATTCTACGTACAAATAAATTATGTTATTTTTTAACACAAATTATGTCTCATTGATACGATTCTTATGCACGTGATTGAGAAAATCATAAGCTATCTGCTTCGTGGCTTGTTTGTTATTCCTCGCTTGTTTGAGAAGCTCGCATGCCAACACATATTTGTTGAAACTATTCACGCTACACCTATTGCACAATTGATTTCATAATTCAGAAATCTTCGAAGGCATTCGCACAGCAACTCACCTAAGTTTCCCCGGCATGCGTTCCAATGCCCCTTTTTCTTCCTAAGAAGGCAAATATATGGAAAGCAGACACATTTACATGTACAAAATAAATGAAAGACAATGATTTTTGTGTATTATTTTAAAGTTGAAAAAATGTATTCAAGTGCTTTGGGATATAAATTATTTTTGGTTTTACCGCCCTCCTCAAAAAAAAATAAAATTTCGGTTATCCCACTCGTGAGCATATTGTGAAATGCATGGATTTTCTAGATTTAATCGACACACATGAAGCGATTAAACTTTTACCTCGTTGGTGGTCATTGAGAAGGCAATGCGACCGAGGAACTGTAGTCGTTTGACTACAACTATCAAATTAATAGCAGAACCTGGGATTTAAATGCGGAAGGCATGATTAACCATTCATCCATTGAGCATTCGGCGTGACATAGAAAGGTTCGTGGTTCGATTCCCGGTCTAGTCGAATTTTTTTTCACTGTGAATCGGCCATAAAACCATCTTTATATCACCATTCTATTGTCTAATTTTATGTGTTTCCTATCCTCTTTCTTTCACCACCTGTCTGAACGAAATATTATATATATATATATATATATATATATATATATATATATATATAATTCCTCTACCGCTGACGAAGGCGTCCTGACGCCGAAACGTACAAGTTTTATTTTGTGAGTGTCCTTTTTGCGTGTTTCTGTGTTTGTTTAGTGTATCACTGTTTTATTTATGCATGTGCATCGTCGCCGAGAGCGATTTTCTACCAAGACATTATATATATATATATATATAAACTTCCAGGAGAATCACTCGGGTGATAAATATACAATATGCCAAGAGGGTGGCCGATAAAAATATACACACGGAAAAAAGAACACTTACAAATAAAAACTTCCGATATTTCGGTGAAGACTAGCTCCACCTTTCTCAAGGTTTAAAGTAGGAAAAACCTTGAGAAAGGTGGAGCTAGTCTTCACCAAAATATCGGAAGTTTTTATTTTTAAGTGTTCTTTTTTCCGTGTGTATATTTTTATCGGCCACCCTCTTGGCATATTGTATATATATATATATATATATATATATATATATATATATATATATATATATATATATATATATACAATAGCTCTATATATATATATATATATATAGAGCTGACGAAGGACCAACTGGTTCGAAACGTTCCCGTAAGAACGAATTCATTATCTTTTCCTCTTTCTCCTACCTCCTGTAAGTTTGAATTTATATATTTGTGGCCAATTGGTGAAAACTTCCAAAGATTATATATATATATATATATATAATATATACATATATTCTACCGCCGATGATGACGACTTGACCGTCGAAACGTCCAAGTTTCCTTTTGTAAGTAGTCCTTTTTGCGTGTTTCTGTGTTTGTTTGGTGTATCGCTGTTGTATGTGAACATATATTCAATGTAAATTCAGTTTGTGGCTGTTTCTGAATATCTTAATAATAAAATTAATAAAGTAAACATTATAGTTTCTTGCTCTACTTCATAAAGAGGCAGTGAGAGGTCGTGGGAAGAGAGGGGCAAGGGGAAGGAGTTTGATAAGGAGGCTTTCAGGAGAGGGGTATTTGGGGTGGGGGAGGGGAGAGTGGGTAGGAGAGCGAGGGGGAGTAGGAAGTCAGTCCGCGGCACCAAACACTGGTGCTCACTATGTAAGCAGTGCCCAGGGGTCGAATGGTCCGCCACCCCGTCCACTCAGGGAAGAGGGCTTGCTCAGGAGGGAGAAGGACAGGGCCGCGCGCAGGGATTGTGGAGGCTTTCGAGACGCACCCGGGCCTCGGGTTCCGAGGAAGGGTGAGAAGGAAAGTGAATCCGGCAGAGGATGAAGTGGAAGTGTCGGATTAGGGAGGATTCAATGAAGGTCCGACTGGAGTCGGACCGTAAGGACGTAGAGAAGAGGAAGGGGTGGAAACGTAGTCTTCAGAGATAACTCTAACGAACGGACGAGGAAGTGTTGGTCAGCAGTCGAAGGCAGAATTCGTAAATAGGTGGGGACACGTTGCGTCAATTTTCGTAGTTCCTGGAAGAATAGGATATAACATATTTATGGATTATCATTGAGGAAAAAAATGTACTCGTATATAAATTGAAAATCAATCAAAAAATCATCATTGCAGGCAAATTTTTGGTTCAGGTAATGGCTAATATTTCATTGTTTTATTTTTAAAGTGATTCAAATTATTTACTACAGCTGGTAACGGTGCTTCACCTTTCACACTCAATGTGTTACGAAATGGAGTTGAGGTTATGCAAAACATTTTCCCTAAGAAGCTTATGACGCCTCCGTAATTTCATTCAGTGGGCCTCATAATGTAGTTTTTTGTAGAAACTAACCCAGATTCTCATAACTCACAGTATTCTGATCTATTTAAGGCTTCGACAGATACATTAATCTATTGAAGCCTTACTCTATTTTAACGAATAAATATTTCCACTTGAATTTCGCAGAGCAAAAGTTGCGGATGGTGGGTTGACCTTTGGAAAAAGAGGTTAGCTGCGGAATAATCGAGGTTACTCAACGAATAAGAAGTCGTGAACAAAAAGCGGTACCTGTTTGGTAACATCCTTCTGTAAAACCATTCAAACCAAGGGGCCATCCTTCTGTAAAACGGCTCAAAAATGCTACGAACACCCGTGAAAATGCCGTAGCCAGGCTGCCACTAACTAATAGGCAGATAAATCGGAGGAGGGGACAGCAGCCCTCCTTCATATGAGTGAAGGTGGAGTCCTCGTGGATCGGTACAGCGGCACACCCCTCACTATAGGTGCGGTAACGTAAAAAATGTAAACAGTAATGTGTAATGTGCGGTAAACGGCTGTAACACGTCATGTTGGAAGACAATGGAAAACCACCATCTTATTATCCTGAAGAGAAGCAGCTCTTCAACAATTGCTCTGATATTTAATACAAAAACACGTTGATAAATCCTCTCGGGTAAAATATTTAGGAGTTAAACTAGTCCCTCATTCGGATCTTCGGGCGGGGAATACTCAGGAGGGTGCATCAGTAAAGAGCGATAAGCAGCTTTTAGGGATTGTTAACTGGAATGTAAGATTGATTTGGGGCTGTGGACGACTTTAAAGCATGAAAATGGAGATGGGAAAATGGGTCTAGATGTTTTAGGCATCAGCGAAATGGAAAGGCCGGAATAATTAGCAGTGGCATCTACCTGATCCTCTTTGTCCACTCCGAATCTACGAATGTAAACGCAGCTGTTGCTATAGTGCTCATGAAAAGTAGCGATAAGCGAGTCGAAAGGTATCTTCAATACTGTGAAAGGATAATTATAGCTATATTAAAAAGAAAAACTGAGGACAAGGTGGTGGTACAAATTGTCGTCACAAACACTGTATTTTTAAACCGCCCGTGATGAAAATACATGTGGAAAATGCTAGGAGGCAGAAGTAGATTTCAAATACACTACACATTAGCAGAACTGCGATTTAGATCTCAAGTAAAGGATTGCAAGAGTTACTCTGGTGCAGATGTATACAGTGGGCATAATTTGTTAATGATGAAATTTCAGCTTAAGTTTAAAAAACTGAAGAGACAACGATGAATCGCGGGCAGGTTGAAGGACTGAGGGAAACAGAAAACCGATTAGCATATCAACGTTTTCAATGCTTTCCAAGAAAGCATTGGATATTATGGGCTGGAACAGAATGCAGACCACACTGAAGAGAATAGTAGTGTCATTTAATTATAGAAGAGGAATATGCAGGCTGTTTGGTAAATTTTGATAAGAGATAGTTATTGACCACTTAAATATAATAAATAATGTTTTGGGAGGGTTGGTCATCAATAAATCAGATCACATGTGTATCTCTAGCCAACATTTCAAAAATTTATATTTTTTATAGCTTAGTAATCCTGGGCTACCAATTGGTAGGTATGGAATTTTTTAATTGCACTTTTTACCTAAGTGTTTCAAAGATGATTTATTTCCTGGTTTCCAAAACTTCAGTTCAATCCTATGACTTCTGAAGTACACAAGGGAAACTCCTTAAATTCGTGGAAAATTGGGCAATACGCGATGTTAGCATCTACTGTTTCATAGTTTTTCATAATTCATAACATCCTTTTTTAAATAATTACACGTTAAGTTCATCGCACTTTTAAATGCGAATGATAGTAAAAAGGCTTATTATTATCACAAAAAAATAAAGTTATCCGGAGCTAAAGAGTATTCACTGTTTTTGTTATACAAAACTTATAAGGTAATAATTAATGACATTAATACACAAAGGGGGAAAATTTTCCGACTAAAAGTTGGAGAATTTAAAAAAATCTAAAATCTAAAAAAATAACCTCTCATAATATACGAGCCCTCTTTTAATGTCCCTAAAATAAGCGTTTTCCCAAAAGTTCAGTTGGAAAACTTTTCTTGTAAGCAGTTTTAATTCAATTGCGAGCAAAGATACGACAGTAAAATAATGTTTTTTTCAGTAAAATCACCCCAATTAATGTTCTTAATATAGCAGTTGGAATATGCTTGCATTTGTCAAGAAGAAATGGATTCAAGATCAATGCGTCAGATGTTCGCAACACTATTGTGACAGGTTAATCACCAGTAGTGGTCTTAAATGACTGAGATGGCTGTGCATGATTGTGATAATATAGGTCAACGTACATAGATACATCTTTATTATTTTTTATCAAAATTGCTTATCGAGGAGGAGAGGTCGATAATAAAGGCATTAGAAGGGAACTTGGTAAGCAAGTCCTTTAGAGATTACAACGGAGATTTTATGTAAGATATTTCTGTTGAGTACTTCCGGAGAATGAAGAGAATGGTTTTTCGGGTCTCCACCCGCGTTTATCCATTTTTGATGGACAATATTTCGCCAGCGTTCCAGCTAGCTTCCTCAGGTCCGTTGGATTGTCGACAACCCAACGGACCTGAGGAAGCTAGCTGGAACGCTGGCGAAATATTGTCCTTCAAAAATGGATATACGCGGATGGAAACCCGGAAAACCATTCACTTCATAAAAAAAACTTCGCGGAAGTCTTCACGAAGACTTCCGGAGGATCTTATTATTATCAATTTCAAGTTTAGGTACAACTTCTTTCGATCTAGTTACCATTTTCGGTAATATTTACATCAGTAATTCAGCTACACGTATTTTGATGAAATGTCTTCACCTTGGTATCTACATTATTATTAACTTAGACGTCCTTTATGATTTGGTTTATATATTCAATTCTTGATCTTCCTCTATTATTCTTACCATTTATTTATACTTTGAATATATTCTTATATATAAAAAAGAATGTTTGTCTGTACATTTTTTATGTACTCCAATACCATTCATCCGATCGCGACGAAACTTTGGTGAGTTTTTGTGCACATACCTATAAAGGTTTCTAAATTATAAAAGTTGCTATTTTTGGGGTTGTTATTACCCCAATATTGTTAACATTTACTCCCATAACAAATTTGGTGCAGGTTTATCTTTAGTTGCTTTTTTAAATTACTTGTACTCAAAACATTGGATGGAAATTTGTATCATAGAATGCATAAAAGAATGCAGTATTTAATTATTTCATTCAATTATCTAATACCTTTCATTTTTGTTCAAGTATTGCGTTTTCATCTCGAAATTCGTCAATTTTTTTCTAATTCAACAGTAAAAATTTCCTTGGCAACCAGGCGTGAATATCCATTAAGTAGCGATTCCAAGAATTTGGCTATTCACTCCTGCAGCGTTTAAAGGCCAGGTTTAGTGACTAATTTGATAGTTGTAGTCAAACGACTACAGTTCCCCGTTCGTCTTGCATTCTCAATGACCATCAACAAGACAAAAGGTCTATCGTTTCAAGTGTGTGGATTAAATCTGGAAAATCCATGCTTTTCATGTGGTCAATTATATGTTGCATGATCACGTGTGGGACAGACCAGTAATACCAAATCCAACACCAGTTAATGGACTCAACGCTTGCCTCAAAGCGTCGCAATCTTAGGTGGAAAGTGCAGAAACTCACGTTAACGACCAATATTCGCGTAAATCTGAAGCGCAATGTGTCAACCATATTTTCAAAACAGCTATTGGACATTAGTAATGGAAAAATACCACTTGATGCCGGCACAAATTCCATTGAACTTTTGCGTTCCATCGATCGCACAATTAATTCACAATGTTTTTTCCACAAATTGTCACCAATTACAAAAATCACCAATGAATTTGCGAACGTGCTATTTTGGCAGAAAAAAACACCGAAGTCTATTCAATCAACTACGCCAATCACGAAAAAATGTCGGGCGAGTATGTCACCTACAACTAGATTGACATGTGGACGAGATTTGTAATTATCCAGTTTAGTTTTTAAGTTCGTCGGATCTTTCTGGTGTACCATACCGGATAAATTGTCACTCAAACTCGGTGCACCAATAATTCTTGTGCGCAACATTATTGCACCACGAATGTGCAATGGAAACAGCCTCACTATCAAACAACTGATGCCAAACAGCATCGAAGCGGCAATTTTGAATGGCAAGTCAAAAGGAGAATATGTGCATATGCCACGTATTCCCATCATTTCCACCGACATGCCATTTGACTTCAAACGAATACAGTTCACCGTTCACCTTGCCTTCTCAATGACTATCAACAAGGTCAGTCGCTTCTAGTGTGTGGATTAAATCTGTAAAATACATGGCTTTCACACGGCCATTTATGTGTTGCATGCTCACGAGTGGGACAGCCGAAAAATATATTTGTTTTTGCAGAAGATCGTAGCTCCAAAATATTGTATATCTGAAAGCATTAGATTAATATTGCCAACTCTATTTTAATACACAAAATAATAATTATCTTTCATTTATTTTGAACATGTAAATGTATCTGCATTGTATATGGGTCATTCCACCTCAATTCAACAAACGTTTGTCCCTTAGGGTCTCAGATTTTGATAAAAATTGGTGTATGGGTACAATATCAACTCAAACTCAATACCCTCAAGCCGTTTTGTGAAAAAAAATGTTTTGAGTGAATTATGCATATTTTAATTTTTTCGCATTTTTAGCAAAAATCCGAGCCTTAAATCATATTATCACTTATATCTCCGCTTTTAACTGTCGTAGAGCTATAATTAATAGCTCTTATTAATGCTTAATCTTTATTAAATGCAAATATATCAATAAAAAATTATTTTCATCTATAACCTATTGTTGTAAATTACCAATGTTTAAAAAATTGTTAATAAACATTTCTCAAACACTCCATCTCAGAATCGGCCGAAACTTTTATTCCGTAATCTTCACATATCCAGCTAACTATTCCAAAAATAAAATTTAGTGACAATTCATAAATGCGTTTTTTACAAATATATTTTAACATTTACAATATTCTCTCGCACGGTCCGTGTTTAAAAAGTTGTTAATAAACTTTTCTCAAATACTCCATTTCAGAATCGGCCGAAACTTTTTTTCCTAAATCTAAACATATCCAGCTAACTATTTCAAAAATAAAATTTAGTGGCAATTCATAAGTGCGCTTTTTATAAATATTTAAACATTTCAATTTTCTCTCGCGCGGCCCGTGTTTAAAAAAATGTTGATAATTTTTTCTCAAATACTCCAGCTCAGAATCGGCCGAACCTTTTTTTCCATAATTTAAACATATACAGATAACTAATGAAAAAATAAAATTTAGTGTAAATTCATAAATGCGTTTTTTATAAATATTTAAACATTTACAATTTTCTCTCGCGCGGCCCGTCGGCTCCCCCATTTGCATGACATGCAGCAGACACGCGATGCAAGCCTAAAAATTTCCCTTATTGCTCAAGGTCGTGGCTATATGAGATAAAAATATATTATAAACTATGAATGTTAACAACAGTTGTTATTTGTTCTCTTAAATGGATGTTTGCAGAGACTATTGAGCTCCACTTTCTCTGCGCGAAGTTTTTTCTAACTACTCCGACACAATCGATTGAAAACTAACGAGAAAACAAAATCCTTGTAATTATAACAAATGTAAAAAGGCTAAGTTAGCATGCTTTTCGTAAACATATGATGTCCTTCCTTGTAGGAAGGGGTCCTCTCGGAAATATTTTATTTGAGGATCCTGTTACTCCTGACTGCAACTACAGCTGAATCCTCGTCCCTTGCTTGGACGAAGAGAGTCTCTTCATTAAAACCACTCCATTTGATTCGGGTATTGCTGCATGAAACTCCCTAATGCCTGCTAAACTAACTGCCAGACGAAATCTTTACTCAAGTACATCGGAATGTTTTCCAAGTTCTTCTTTCTTTGCGTAGCCAAAATCCACTCCTAAAATATGATCTTTTGTCCGTTTAAAGAGTTCTATAGGTGTACGTATATGTTTTTTGTATGCAAGCTGAAGTCTTGCTCTTGATGCTAGTCTTTTCAAAGTTCCTCCCAGTCCGTCACTTGGCCCTTTACCATGCGATGTAGCAAAGAAATGCCATTCTGCATAGACTGTGAAATCTTTCCTGTGAAGAGATAAGTTCTGAATGTTATACTTGTTTTTATAATGAGCAGGTGTTCCATCTGAATAATATTTTTCTTTTTGAAGCTTCGGAACTTTCAATTTCATGAATTTAAGGAGATGTTTTTGAAAAAAATGTACAGTTGATGTTATATGCTTCAGGCTGTCTGATATGGTTACGAAGCTCAATGGGATTACATTATCCTGGACTTAAGGGCTGTAATAGCAAGCCAGGAGATGAACGACCAAGCTGTTGCTTGGTCGTTATTCCAGTAGTGCATACCTTGCATGCTGTCCTGTAAAACGAAAGCGTAATCTTCTGAAAAATCTGCAATGACGAGAACCTGCCCAACTTGGATGTTATGCTTTACATTTCTAATAAAATCAGATTGATTTTTAGCAATGTAGTCATGTGGCTGAAGTTTCTGTAAATTTTCAATAAATGTTTCAAGAAAGTTATCGGTAGATTTTGTAAAAATTTCTAGGGAGCAACGGTTAGCTTGCACCCATTGGTGGTAAGTAATGCTATCAATTAAATTTCCATCAAAGTGTTCTTCTACTGATTTCCGAATTTTGCTCGGCACAGGGCAGTTTTTACATTCGTTCAAATGGCATGACTCGGTCGCAGGGAAACACATCATTGCTGACAAATAGTCTTTATATGACAACAGCGGCTCAGTGTTATCCCCTAGATTTAGCAGTTATAACCTTGCACCTTAAATCATTAATTTAAAATGTTGATGCAGCAGACACACGTATACGGTATTAGTTCCTGATGCTCCCGCAAGAACGCACTTCTTAGGTCTGAGCTCTGCAAATTTTGAAAATGAAACTGTATCTTCGGGATATTTTTCCTTAAATTACAAAATATCTCTTAAATATCCTAAAATTGGTCTTCTGTTTATGTGTCCGTATTCCACTGTCATTAACACCGAGAAAGAGTTTTCAATCGATTGTGTCGGAGTAGTTAGAAAAAACTTCGCGCAGAGAAAGTGGAGCTCAATAGTCTCTGCAAACATCCATTTAACAGAACAAGTAACAACTGTAGTTAACATTCATAGTTTATAATATATTTTTATCTCATATAGACACGACCTTGAGCAATTAGGGAAATTTTTAGGCTTGCATCGCGTGTCTGCTGCATGTCATGCAAATGGGGGAGCCGACGGGCCGCGCGAGAGAAAATTGTAAATGTTTAAATATTTATAAAAAACGCATTTATGAATTTACACTAAATTTTATTTTTTCATTAGTTATCTGTATATGTTTAAATTACGGAAAAAAAGGTTCGGCCGATTCTGAGCTGGAGTATTTGAGAAAAAATTATCAACATTTTTTTAAACACGGGCCGCGCGAGAGAAAATTGAAATGTTTAAATATTTATAAAAAGAGCATTTATGAATTGCCACTAAATTTTATTTTTGAAATAGTTAGCTGGATATGTTTAGATTAAGGAGAAAAAGTTTCGGCCGATTCTGAAATGGAGTATTTGAGAAAAGTTTATTAACAACTTTTTAAACACGGACCGCGCGAGAGAAAATTGTAAATGTTTAAATATTTGTAAAAAACGCATTTATGAATTGCCACACAATTTTATTTTTGGAATAGTTAGTTGGATATGTTTAGATTACGGAAAAAAAGTTTCGGCCGATTCTGAGATGGAGTATTTGAGAAATGTTTATTAACAATTTTTTAAACATTAGTAATTTACAACAATAGGTTATAGATGAAAATAATTTTTTATTGATATATTTGCATTTAATAAAGATTAAGCTTTAATAAGAGCTATTAATTATTGCTCTACGACAATTAAAAGCGGAGATATAAGTGATAATATGATTTAAGGCTCGGATTTTTGCTAAAAATGCGAAAAAATTAAAATATGCATAATTCACTCAAAAAAATTTTTTTCACAAAACGGCTTGAGGGTATTGAGTTTGAGTTGATATTGTACCCATATACCAATTTTTATCAAAATCTGAGACCCTAAGGGACAAACGTTTGTTGAATTGAGGTGGAATGACCCATATATATGTGTGTCTACTTAGAAGGAAAAAGAGGCATTGCAAATCATGCCGGGCACATCTATTGAGTAATAAAATGAAACTGCAGGAGTTGTACTGTTCACTTATCTTTAATGTAAAATAATACACTTCACTGTTTTTAACGCTTAGGGTGCCATCATCAGGTATATGATCAGGTAGTATACGGTAAACCTGATGATGACGCCCTAAGCGTTGAAACACGCGTAGTGTAGTATTGATCATTAATGATAAGTGGACAGTACAACTCCTGCAGTTTAACTATATTAATGAAATACTCTTCCACCACGTTTCGCCAGATGCGTTCGAATTTATTCCAACATCGTTTTCATTTGGCTGTTGTGTCAAAAAATGTGACAAATAATTTTTTCTCTCCTTCTTCTCAGGGTAGTCATTAAGCTTCATTTCTCTCGAACTCTTCTTAAGACATCTTCGTAAGTGATTCTCTCCGTCCATTTTATCATTATCGTTTTTCGGCAAAACAGCATTACTCCTTTGATCAGATGCTGTCCAGACTTCGCTGCCATATAAGAGCATGCTCCAAATATATGTTTTAATAAAGTGATTCCTAACCTCCAGGCTTGTGCTGCCAGCTGTCAACAGACTACTCTTTTTGTAAAAAAAGTCTTCTTTGCTTGGGCTATTATACTGACAGTGTATATCTAGCTTCTTCCATCGCTGGTGATCCATCTTCTCAGATAACATAATTCTTCCACTTGTGTGAGTTTTTGCTGCCCAAGTTTAACGCTGATTCTGTCTTCTTGATTCCTCCACAAACCTGGGTTTGACATCCATTACGTGATCGTTTTACCGTTAGCCGCACGAAGTTAAACTGATCTTTATTACATTTTTTAGGGTATCTGCCATTTTTAAATTAGTTTTATTGGAATTACTAAAACTTGAACTTTAAGTGAAAGTTTCTCGGGTTTCACACCGGTTAAGATTATTGAAATGGATCAACGTTTCGATGGTTGACTCCGCCATCATCATAAGGTTTTTCTCTTGACGATGGCTGAGTCAACCATCGAAGCGATGATCCATTTCAATAATCTAACCCGGTGTGAAACCCGAGAAACATTCACTTATATAATTCGCCTGGAAAACCTTAAATCCTTTATACTTTAACTTAAAAAACTTTAATTAATATATAATACACATAATACATAATACACGTTAATACTTTCTCAAAATATGAAAATTATTTTCAGAAACAATTTATTTATAAATAATATAGAAATACTTAGAACGTGCATGAAAACTATTAGAATTTTCATGCTATTCAGACTCATAATTATGTTCTTCAGCAAGACCTAGAAAGACAATTTTCACATACAATTTTTGCATGATTATTTAACCATTAATATACTCTGCAGTTAAAGAATATAATAAGTGAAAGAGTTTAAAAAAACACTTTTGTCAAGAATGGTGTGATGAGCAATGTTATCCCATTTAGATGTAATTAAGTCGTTTACCAAATCTGAAGGAATATTGGTGAGCAAATATTTGACATCTACATATATATAAGTTTGTATCCTTGTGGAACCTTATGTGATTTTATTTTCTTGAAAAAATCAAATGAGTTTTGAACATAATATTTGTTGGATGCTGTATGATTTTATAAACTACAGATACATTTGGCACATTCTTAGGACGGACTATTGTCAAAATATCTTTCTTTTTCTTACGTATTTATTATTGTAACATCAGAAAGATTCCTTCTTAATTGATGGAAATATGCGAAAATCTTTGAATGAATATGTTCGTAGTGTATATTATCTTGAGGAAAAATATATTTATAGCACACATTTGTACCAGAAATATGAAGTATTAATTGAGAATGTGAGAAAGTTGTACCGAGGACATTATATGTTGACTTAGGAAAACATGTATTTCCTCCATAACATTAAAAAATAGAAACCCAGGAATTATCATTCGAAACGTTTCTTCAGAGTGAAGATGAGTGTAATGAACTAGAAAAAATAAAATCATGTAATTCAGGTGTAATTTGGACTTTATATTTTAAATACGAATACCTACCACCAACAGAAAAATTATTAAAATCCCAGAACATACAAGTAGCTATATCGAAAAATGATGTGGAAAATAAAGAGAGAAATATATTTTACGTAGTTAATGGGCTTGGTAGTAGCAAGGAACGTTATTTCACTTATCTTATTGAAATGAAGTTGCTTTTTTATACTATTGCATTCAGAAGATAACTAGAAGCATTAGAATTTTTTCTGCGTCAGTAAAACTATATGCATGAAATATCTGGTTTCCATTTGCGCTTTGCTGTCAATGTCGAAATGTTTCTTGTCGAAAGTTGAAACAATATCCCTGGGTAAGTAGCATTTAAAAAGCTCACATTAATTCTAAATTAAATCTTATCTCAAAAAAACACAAATACGAGCAAAATCAAAAGAATGCTTGATTAAATCATTTTCCTTGGTGACTCAGGGAAGGCGACTGAGTCACCTGAACTTCTCCCTTAGACATTAGCACCAAGCATCACATTCCAATTTCAACGAAAAAGCCCCACTATTCCGTGAAATAACACTCCCAGGTCCTCCAAAATTATTTAAAGAGTGCAACATCACTTTAGGATGCAAGCGAGGCGTCGCCATTTCGAAAGGCCGGAGATTATAACCGCCTCGCATCGGACACCACTCCCCCTCCCAATACGATCGAATAAATGTATGGACTGCATTGCATCCACTGGAGGCACTAGGTAAGGGGCAGCGCATCAGAGGAGGACGCATAATGAAGGCAGCCGTGGACATCACACGTCGGCTTCATTTGCTTAAGTAATAACCGTCACGTTTTCCGGCCACAAGCGGCAGCCTGGGAGGACGCGGCGCGCCCGGAGTCGGCAGGGCCCGCTCCGGCGAGATCCGCGCCGTTACCTAATTACTCATTTACACCGTGGTTGTCCCGGCGACGCCTCGAGCTGTGCCAGCGGGGGGGGAGGCCTCCACACCCTGTATGTCGCCTTCTCGCTTCCCCCCTTCCTATCCTTCACTCCAATTTGGACCCAATACGTCAAAGCCATCTCCCGGAATGAAGAAGTAATGCCGGGAGGATGGGAAAATGACGGTATACAGTGCTTATTGTTCCTATCTAAACCTCCAGTGTTCAATTATGTCTTCATAAACTCACTCTTTGAATCTTAAGTTTTTCGTTGAACCCTGTAAATAATGCTTATACTTTCTCTTGAAACCTCGATCTATAGATCATGTAAACACCTATCAATTTAAATGATCAGAGATTTTCCCGAGGAATCTGATATATAGGGAGCTCCATACTGATATATACAGGTTTCGCGGGTATTCCACCAGGAATATACCGGGCATGCTTCATATTTACCAACGTTTTGACGAACGACTTGTTCGTCACCATCAAGGCTTCAGAATGCCGCACGAGTCAAATTTGACCGTTATTTATATCCAGCAATCCAGATCAGGTGACTCCTGATTGGTTTGTTTGGTTAATTGACAGTTGAATGATTCTATCTTCTTCCCTTTATTTTTAATGCAATTTATGATAGGATTCCACTCCAATCCCAATTGAAAACCAGTGTTTCGGTTAAAATTTCTTTTTTAAAGGTGGACCTCGATGGTCTCTTTGATTAAACTGTCCCAATAGCCATACGTGCGGTTGATTATCTTTGCATCTTCCCATTTTATGGCATGATTTTTATTGATGCTGTGTTCTGCTACAGCCGACTTCCGTGGTTGTGCCAATCTGAAGTACCTTCATGCCTGGTCTCAATCGTTCGGCCTGTCTCACCCACATAGCCCCATTCCGCATTAACAGGGTATTTTATAGACACTTGGCGTCTTCAGGCCGATGGGATCCTTCGCATAAACCAATTGATCCCTTAATTTAGGTTGTTGTACGTGAATAGTTGTAAAATTATAGAGCTGGGCAATAAGGTGAATCCTTCCCGATATGGTGGAGATGGAAAGTAAGAAAGCTTTAGCTCGCGGTTTTTCGGACGGCTCCTCTGCGCAGCTCTCTTGTGTCAAAAAGGACCTTTTAAGGATTTTTAAAATCTGTAGTTTTCCTTAACCATTCTGTAAAAATGTGTTTTTTAGGTGGGTCAACTCGGCTGGGATGCTCTACTTATCAGCTACGGAGTTGGCTCTATGAAAAAAGGTTGATAATAGCGCGTATTTTTGTGAAGGATAGTGGTGGCTCTGTCCATTAAGGTGTAGATTGGTATGGGTTGGTTTCCATATAACGATATGCCCTCTTCCTTCCTGCGGATTAGAATGATGACCACGAACTAGTCGTTCGTCGAAAATTTGGAAGTTATGAAGTCGATTACCTGGTTGAATATCCCCGTGAAACATTTATATACCTCCAGATTTACTCTCGTAGTCTATAGATTTTAATAAAATCTCTATTTGCAACTACAAATATCTATGCGTATCAGTAAATATATATATATATATATATATATATATATTGTGATAATACGGCCTCATCACGGTCTTCCCGTCTCCTTACCCGTGTAATTCACGTTCATGTTTGGCGCGCGGGCACAGCTGGGATAAGGGAGCGACGAATTCTGTTACTCTTATGTTTTGGGTAAAATGGTATAAAAGGCCAAGTGTGACTGGTCTAGAGAGGCATTCTGGCAAAAGTTTCAAGTAAGACGGACCACGATCGGACCTCGGAGAAGTGACCACCCGAAGGCTGGGGGGGGGGGCAGACAGTGAGGAAGACGTGGAAAGCACCATGCGGCAGTTGGATGTCCAGCAGTTGGATGACAACGGAGGAGAAAGCAAAGGAGAGAAGTCGGAGAGTACCTGGGAGCGACGAAAAAACGTCCTCTTAGTGTCGAGCTTCACGACATTCGTCCAGGAATCTACGGGACGAAGTTTCCCTGCGGAGGACAGACTCGTGAAGGGGCAACCTGAATCGGCGACGCCCTCGACACGCTAAGTACTCAAAACCCACTCTCCCGAATGGTGAATCATTCACTATTCTTTTCCCTCGATCCAGCCAGCCCCATCTTCCCGAAGAAACCCCCCAAGTGATAGTGCGTCACCCTGATTCAATGTGGTCTGAGAAACGTTGACATATCATTCTTGCCAGGCATAAGTGCCATTAAAATCTGTATCATAATTCTCCCTTTCTCGTCCCGTTGTATTGACGCTGGACTTTCCTTAAAATAGAACGTGGAGCCTGTAATAGTCATTTGGCGACAATTTAGTTGTTCTCTGCCGATTGCAGTATTTGTGACGTGAGAAATGGAAGACGTCAAGGGTCATTCTTTAAGTATTTTGTTTCGCTGATGACTTATTTTCCATCTGTGTGCCACTAGAACCCGTAATCAATCCATTCCTCATTTTTTAGGTTTAAGGTTACTTCATTATCATTCTTTAATTGCTCACCATTATAAATTTGGTGTTTATTTAAAATCATTTATGTTTCACCCAGTTCTATCATCCCATCCCTCATTAGATTTAAGAAATTTCCTGTTTATGTTTCATTTTTTTTGGCAAATAGATTTTGTGTGAAATCTAACTGTTTTCAAACGAGTTTTCTTACCTCAATGCTGTGCATCGCGACCAAGTTCTGGACGATTCTTTATTTTTCTAAAAATATTTCGTCTAACGTATTTTTACTAAAAGCATTCGATTTGGCTGTCTCATTCGGGACCACGCGTTGGTTTCGTTATTCAATATACCTCAATTTCCCACCTTCCTTGGCCGTCACAGCCTGGCGTTCTCGTCAACGCTGTGCATCGCGTGTAAAATCGCGTCATTTTACCCCAGTTCTCCTCATGATCGTTGGCCCTAGAACCCACGTATTTTCTTTCGGACATTGCCGATGTCCGTGTTTTAGGTGACAACCGCTGCCACGCACTAAGAGCTGGCTTGGTTCTGTTACAATATATATATATATATATATATATATATATATATATATATATAAATACGTATCTATAAAAATCGATAACAAAATCTATAGAGATCTATAAATTAATATAGAAAAAAACTATGCTAAAATTTATCCTTTTCATGAATCTGTATGTAACGGGCACCGGCCTGCCACGATGGAAACACCGGTTCCCGATCACTGATCAGTCACCAAAGTTAAGCATCGTTGGGCTCGGCTCAAGTTTGGAGGGGTGATCCTCCGTTTCGTCCCAGTGCTGTTGCCCATGTCCACACGTGGCAGACAGTATGTGCAAAATGGCCTTTGCTGTCGAAGCACATTAAGCAAAAATACTATATACTACCCTATAAGTAACTATAAAATATACAAGTTTGTATAGAAACCTATTCATATATATAATAACGTATACGTTTCTATAGAAAAAAATTTATAGGTATATGTAGAAATATTCACCTCTATAAGTTAATTATTTGTATTAAAAATACAGTAAAATGTCATAAATAACACATAGGAAAAAATATTGATTAAAAAACATGTTACACCCACATATTCCCACATATATGTCACATATCTCGGCAATACAACATATCATGAACAGATAAATGGATCATATACGGCAAATATATGTCCATATATATCCATTATATCTACCATATATGGGTCTTCATATGTGGGGCGGGCGGATGTCTGGGTGCCTACCAATGATAAAAAACTTTAAATAAAAGGAAAAATTATTGAAACACTACAAATAAGGAGGAATAACAAACAAGCCACGAAGCAGATAGCTTACAATTTGCTCAATCACGTGCATCAGAGCCGTATCAGTGACATATAATTTGTGTTAAAAGTAACGTAATTTATTTGTACGTAGAATGAGATTTGGTGCAGTAGTCTCTTTGTTTGCTTTTGGATTTTAAATGCTTATCATAAGATCACTTAAAGAACAAGGTTTGGAATTCTTGCATTCGATTTTTCTTATATGCTTCGCTTTTCCCTTAAAATTGTATTTGTAATGTCGAAAATATAAAATTTTTGCACTACTTTGACATTAGAATATTTTATTTACTTACACACCACAGTATAGGTATGGAATTGAATTTAATGCCATAATTTGTGCGTTATGAATTCCTGTGTAGGTACGAGGAATTCATTGATCTAGGTTTTAAATTTGTTTAGGGACTGATTTTGAAACCAGAAAAGAATTGTGGGGTAAGTCATGAAAAGTATGTTAATTAATGGAAACTTCAATATGGAGTATTTAATTTTGCGAATAGACAAAAAAATCGTTGTCCATAATTAAATTTGTACAGTTCTGCTTTGTATATAAGTGCCTACTTAGAAATAAAAAGTGGCATTGCAACGCTTACCGGGCACAGCTAGTCTTATATATAAATAAGAATGTTTATCTGTTCGTGTTTTATGCACGCCAATACCATCTATGCGATTTCATTTAAACATTTGCTGAGATGTTGGACACGTGCCCATAAAGGTTTCTGAATTAGAAATATGGCAATTTTTTCGGTTGTTATTACCGCACTATTGTTAAATTTTACTCCCATAAAAAAGCATTGAATTCGGTGCAGGTTTTTCTTGAATTGCTTTTTTTAACTACTTGCACCCAAAATATTGGACGAAATCATAGAACACATAAAAAATGCAGTGTATAATTATTTCATTCAATTTTCTAACACGCTTCGTTTTTGTCCAATTATTGTGTTCTTATCTGAAAATTCATCACTTTTTCTTTCAATTCAAAATTACAAAATTTCCTTGCAATCAGGCGTGAATATCCATTTAATAGTGATTAAATAAATGGTTATTCATGCCTGCCGCATGTAAAGCCTAGGTTATGATACTAATTTGATAGTTGTAGTTAAACGGCTTCAGTTCATTGATCGCATTGCCTTTTCAATGACCATCAACAAGGCACAAGGTCAGTCACTTCAGGTGTGCGGATTAAATATGGAAAATCATACTATTCACGTGGTCAATTATATGTTGCATGCTCACGTGTGGGACAGACCATTTTTACCAAATTCAACACTAGTTGATGAACTCAGCGCTTGTTTCAAAGCGTCGCATCTTTGGAGACGTGCAGAAACTCAAGTTAACGACCAATATGAGCGTTAATCTGCAGGACATTGTGTCAACCATATTTTCAAAACAGCTATTGGACATTCCCACAAAACACTAGTTGATGCTGACACAAAATATATTTCAATTCAATTGACATTTTGTGTCATTGTTTCATCGATTGAACAATTAGTTCAGAAAGTTTTTCTTCAAATTGTCGCCAATTACAAAAAACACCAATGGCTTTGCGAACGTGCTATTTTGGCAGCCAAAATACCGTCGTCAATACAATCACCTACGCCATCCACGAACAAATTTTGGGCGAGTTTGTCACCTACAAATCGATTGACAGCGTCATGAATGCGGACGAGATTTTTTATATTTCAATGGAGTTTTAACATTCGTTGGATATTTCTGGTGTACCACCGAACAAGTTCTCACTCAAACTCGTTGCACCAATAATTCATTTGCGCAATATTTATGCATTACGATTGTGCAATGAAACCAGGCTCAATGTCAAATAACTGATGCGAAACGTCACCGAAGCTACAATTCTGAATGGCGAGGCAAAAGGTGAAGGTGTGCTTATTTCACGTATTCCCATGAATCCCACCGACATACCATTTGATTTCAAACAACTACAGTCCCCGTCCGCCTTGCATTTTTAAAGACAATCAACAAGGCACAAGATCAATCGCATCAAGTGTGTTGATTAAATATGGAAAATCAATGCTTTTCACGTGGTCAATTTTATATGCTGCATGCTCACGAGTCTGATAGCTGAAAAGTTTATTCGAGTGGTAAATGAGTGACGGGAGTAGGAGAGGTCAAGTAAGGGGAGATTGAAAGAAGGTATGTTGAATAGTTTCGGGAGTCTGTAGAAAAGAGAACGCTGGGAGAATGAGAAACGCAATGTAGGTAGGTGTAGGTGATAACTGCTGCGGGTTTAGCGGCTTGGAATATGAAAGGAAACAAAGGAACGATGTTGGTGGTTCGGAAATTGCCTTTGATGGCAGACTGGAGGAAATTTAGGTCATCAACTTTTCGGCGGGTTGACGAAGGGGAAATCCAAGGGATGGCATTATTTCGCTATTGAATGAGCTACGCTGGGGGGACATACGGTGACGGGCAGTCGATGTGAAAAATTTAAGGGGGACGTTCCAAACGTTTTTAGCTGGTGGGACAGGCCGTTGACCAAATTAATTTGCAGTAGTCAACAATGAGAAGTATGCATCCAGTTAAGATCGTTTTTAGTTCTATGTTGTCTGATATTTCAGTGAATCTGTAGAGGATTCCCACAACGGACATAGCTTTCTACTTATTCTCTCTGAGATGAGGGATCAAGGTAAGTTTACTGTCGAAGGTAACGCCGAAGTCCTTATGCAAGGTAATGACAGGAATGGTTTTGCTGGATAGTTGATATTGGTAGTGTAGGGGTTTTGACTTTAACAAAAATTACATGGAGGCTGACTTAAAAGGATTATTGCTGAGTTCTCACGTATTGCACCAGTCTTCAAGTGAGCGAAGGACATATTAGAGGGATTGAGAGCCGGCAGTGGTGTCAATTCTTTTGAAAATTTTTCAGTCGTCTGCGAAAAGAAGAATCTCGCAGGCGTAAGAGAGGCAGGAGGATATAACGTCATCAATGTACAGGGCAAAAAGGAGAAGACCAAGGATGCTATCTTGAGGGACGCCTGATGGGGAAGAATAGGGGAGTAAATACCGTCGACCACTAATCTCAGCGAGCGTTGAGTAAGGAAGTGAGAAATGATGTCTAAGAAAGGACCGTGAACATTGAAAGCATTTTCCAGTTTATGTAATAAAAGTGTATGATTCACAGAGTCGAAAGCTTTGGAGAGGTCATTGCAACACAAATCAAGTTGGTAAGAGGCTTCGAGGGCAGAGGTGATGTGGTGGTGCAATATCGATTGATTGGTTGAACAACAGCCCCCAGGAAGAAAGCCGTGAGATGAAGGATGGAGGATGGATGAAGGTGAGATGTAGGGATGGGTGAAAGGTAAGAGACGGTCATCGAGAACACGCTTCAGTAAGAGAGAAAGAGTGGGGAGAGTAGAGATGGGACGACAGTTAGTAACACTTTCTTTGGAGTCAGACTTCAACATGGGGCTTACGTTACCAGTACTTTAATTTAATGCACAAAAATGCGTTGTATTTCATTTATTTTGTACATGTAATTGTGTCTGCTTTGTATATGTGTGCCTACTTTGAAGGAGAAAGAGGCATTGCAACGCCTGCTGGGCACAGCTAGTACCTTAATATAACCGTAATACCTTAACCGTTGTATTTTTTTATGAGCGTCAAACGCATTCTCTTTATGACCTGGCCATGTGCATGAGCCGAAAGGAATGAAAGAGATGTAGGAAGCGATGCTTCTAGCATACATTAGGTGGCCACATACTTGGCTGTCACTTCGAGTTTCCGTCGCTACTAATATTTTCTGCAACGAAGAGTGAGTGACTTTCTCAGTTTCTGTGATCCAAAGCTTAATATTCTTGTACCCTGTAACCTATTTTTGCAGGCGATTACTGCCATATATCAGAGATACCTAGGAAATTTCCCTGAAATGCTCAAAATGTGTAATTCCTTGTCATGCAAACCCCTCAAATATTTTTATCTTTCTATTGCGATGAATGTAATCATATTTTTTAAATTCATTAGATAAGAGCTTTTGTAATTTTATCTATTAGAATAAACTAAACACATTCATAGCAACCCGTTTAAAAGGAATTGAAGAATTTTCTTACAATATTAAATCGAGTAACACCAATTTGCCGTGGCGATGTTAGGTGATTTTGTACCCATAAATGGAAGCAATATTATTTGGTTACATGACGTTGCTAATGGCAATTCGGATTCTTTTTCCTCTTACACCCGTCTCTTTCGAATGGCATAGGACCTGTTCAGATATCTAATGCACTCTTTAAGCTGAAAAATGATAGTTGGAAAACACAATTATCCTAAAGTGCCTACCATCGGACGCCATTCAAAGGAAGCGACTTCAGTCATTCATTTGTATACTTTTATGTATAACCCTTGAGATAATATACATGAGTTGATGTAATTATGTAGCAATATTTTACCCCTCTGCTAAAGAGCTCCAGTTTACTTTTCCGGAACTTTTGTGGAGCTTCAAGATGTAGACAAGAAATACTCTCTATACCCCTAATGAGCCATGGAAAATCGGTGAGGACGTTACACATGAGAGAAACAAAGCGGTTGGAGTGCAAGGAGGGTAAAAAAATAGAAGATTCAAGTAGCCGATGTCAGTGGGGCAATTATTAGATAATAGGTGAGGAAACTTGAATGAAGCTATTCACCCTAGCACCTTGTCACTAAACGATGAAAGCTAAGCGTGTGAGGAGAAAAATTAGCTCTTTAGCGACTTTCAAGATGACAGCAAACCAAAATGACGCACCACATGAAATTGGTGGTCAGAAGAAAAACTACTTGAAAATGACCGCCAGCAATGCGTTTTGATGATGCATGATGGGATTTTGATGATGTATTAGAGATGCGTACGGGATAATAATGAAAGATAGTCCCGGTATCCTCAATATTCGTCAAAAGAGAAAACGCCTCATTTTGTTCCATGTGTGGCTTTATCCTCGTGGACAGTGGAACTAAGCTTAGGACTGCTTCTATAACATTATATGTCCTGCAATCCAGAAAAACTTGTTCGTATATAGCTCTCTTAAATCCGCATGGGAAGATGACGCTTTGGTAGCATAACTGGCAAAAGCAATGGGCGCGAAATCGAGGGATTTAAGTTTCGGTCAAGGCGAATGATTTTTCCCCAAATTAATATTGCCTTTATTCGCAATAGCATTCAAAAATATCTCGAAGGCAAAAAAATTAAAGTTATTTTGAAGATAGCTAGTGATTGACCATTAAAGAATCATGAGTTCTCCAGGTTTTATGCTGAAATTATTTTTACCACAAAGAGAAAAAGACAACCAGAAAGCGTGGTAAAAGGAGCATGAACCGTAATTATTTTGTGAAAAACCATGATTTTAAAGCACTTTTAGAGGATGTTTTCATGGAGTAAAACAATTGCTCACTTGTTTTATGAAAATAAATAAGATAGATATATAGTATATCGTGCAAAATTGGGCTACATATAAGTGGAAAATCATCTTTTACGTCTTTATAAGTTGCTTATATAAATTTTTCTTCTAGCTGAAATTAAAAATAACTTAAGAAATATTAAACTGTACGTATCTGTGGAAATAAGAAGATATAGTAGGAATAAAAAATGCGAGATATTCCTGGCGATAATACGCTAATTTATCAGTTATGTTTTATATACCCGTAATTTCCTTGAAAGAGGTTTTGCTCTGAGAATCTTCAGGAACCGTGCCTTATTGGATCACTCGCAGGAAGATAATCCTATGATGCAACGAAGTCGTTGAATTGCTGGTAAAAATCGGTACCTTATGGTCTTAGTAACGTGCTGTGGGTGTCTTCTCCCTCAAATCTCTGGCAATGAGACGTGGAAAATCGGGGTCCTAGCAGTATGGAACAACCCCAAGAGTGTCTCGGAAGCCAAATAGTAGGTACAACACTAAATGTAGTGCACAAAAACAATATTATATCTATTCTGATGGATGATGCCTGGGTATAGGGCCAGGTACCATAAATACTACAAACTTGTCTAAATGAGATACAAGAACCAAGAAAAGCAGAGCATGAGACATGGAAATCTGTGTTTGACTCAATAAAATAAAGGATATAAAGCATGAACTAAGGCGGACAGCGAAATTGATTGCAGAAAAAGGTAACAGAGAAAGAATCTCCACAGCCGTTGACAGGAAAGTAGAGAATAGAGGAGAAACGAGCACCGAAGTAAGCTGAGATGAGTTGAAGAGGACGATGTCAGAAGTAGCAGAAGAGCAACTAAGGAGTTAGAGAGGCAACCCAAAGTGGACATGGATTACGACGACGGTAAGGGAACTTATAGAAGAAAGAAGAAAATACAAGAACCCCATAAATGAGAGTAAGGCAATTCATTCAAGTCACTTGAGAATGTAAGAAGGATTAGATAGAAAGCTGCTGCGAAGAAATCAGCGAAATATGAAGAAGGAGAACACGAAAACAGCACACAAGCTAGTGAAGAGAAACTTCGGTGAGAGAAAAAGGAAAAGAAACAACGTCAGAGATACGTATGAGAATATAATGATAGATAGTCCCGGTATCCTCAATATTCGTCAAAAGAGCAAACGTCTCATTTTGTTCCATGTGTGGCTTTATCCTCGTGGACAGTGGCACTAAGAAACCGCTTTGGACTTATTCTGTTACATCATATGTCCGGCAATCCAGTAACATTTGTTCTTATATAGCTCTCTTAAATACAAATGCTTTGGTAGCCTAACTGGCAAAAGCAATGGGCGCGAAATCGAGGGATTTAAGTTTCGGTCAAGGCGAATGATTTCTCCCCGATATAATATTACATTTATTCGCAAACGCGGGTGACTCCATTAAGGAAATACTGGCTGGTCCCGATATCCACAAAACTCATAAGGATAGAGGGTGATGACATTAGGAATATATGGAAATAATACATCTAAGAACTCTACCAAGGGCCGAGGCTGGAAGAAAACCTAATGAAAGGCGAGAGAGAGGTGGACGAGGATGACCGGGGCCCAGACACACTGAGAAGGAAATTCGACAGAGCAGTGAAAGATATCAAGAAAAACCAAACTCCTGATGCAGACAACATTGACGGAGAAATCTTCAAGGCGCTTGGAAGCCAAGCCAAGGGCAACCTGTACGAAATAATAAAAGATACCTACAAGAGTGGAAGACTACCGGAGGACTTCCAAAGGAGTGTAATGATTGATATACCGAGGAAGACAAAGACTGAGAATTGTGAGGAGTGAAGAACCTTGAAGGCTCATGCAAAGGCTTTTAGTTGCACTTTGCTTCCTAGAAATTTCGGTTTCTTTTTTATGAAAAAGTGCTTCTAGGTACTTCAATATGTTTTAAGTATCTTAATATACTCCTAATTCGGATCGGAGGTACAGCTTATGAGTGGATTTATTCATACATATATAGCCGAAAGCAGCTTGTAGAAATATTTAAAATAGTGGAGCTAAACGTATGTCACCGTAAAAAGGTCCTACAGAAGGCATTCTACTGGGAACTGTTCTTGGTCAATTTCTCCTAATACTGCATATATTTATGATCTGCCAGAGAGACTTAGTTGAATTCCTGGCTGAAACTCCATTTTATATGCAGATGATACAAATTTTACACTTTATTCTCCCTCGATAAATAATTTGATGATGCAGAGTAACAATATTGTTCAGATATTACTCAATCTGGTGTCAGGAAAACGTTTAATATCCGAACGCCAGTAAAACTCAGCTTGTTTACTTTGGTAATTAAAGTAAATGAGATTGGGCATTTATGACAATCTTGAAGGTAAATTTATCTCCCAGATATCATTAACCAAATTCCGAGGCATTGCATTTTATAGTCAGTTCGCCTGGATAGAGCACGGCAGATCTTTGGGTAGCCATCAAAGTTTTTTTCGCAATCTCCTAAGTAAATATTGTTCCACGTTATCCTTGGATGTCTTACTTCCCTTGTACCATGGAGAATTTAACTCTCTATTTATGGTTAGCATTTTGTTCGGGGGTACTTCTGCTAGTCTGGAATTATTTTTAAATTAAAAAGGGGCTATACGATTGAGAGCTAATTAGCGTATTGATGAACCCTATCGTCTACTCTTCAAAAAATTTAATTCCTTTACCGGTGTCTTGTTTATATATTTGTTAAGAACTTAACACTAAGGAAAATCTGGCTCACATTGAATAAAAAACCCAAATATTCATTCATCTAATGCCAGACACAGAGGTTTGTATGCACTCTTCTTTAGCAAATTCATAGGTCCAAACTCAATGGCTCTAATACTTAATAATCAATTAAGTTATGAAATTAAATCATTTGATAAACTACTCACTATTAAGGAGAAGTATGGAAAATTTCTTATAGACTCTTATCTCTTCCACCCATGAGTTCTTGGATAGTGCAGTGTTAAGCTGGATATGCTTTTAATTGCGTTGGTTTTGGTGTCATTTTTAAATATAATAGTATATAACGTGTCCTATGTAATATATTCTTCATATAACCTCAGGGCATATGAAAGACTATGATAATTATTGACTATAATGATTGATTGGGAATTAAAAATAACGCGATGTTACTAGCTCAATGAGAGATAGATTTCTTTCGATTTTGATGACGTGTTATCTGCCTGTTGCAATGAGATGAAGAAATATCATTTCTGCCGTCTTTCATTTATTGCCATGAACGAATCAAGAAATATTTTCCATCCATTTTCATCGCAGAGACAAACGATTTGAAATAATAAAAGTCAAAATAAAAAGGAAGGGTACGGCTGATTTAAAGTTATTACTTCGAGGTAAACTCAGTAGGAAGCCCAACACAATAGGAGTATAATTTATTTTTTGGAGAGCTAATTGAACCAATAATGGGACGGAGAATATAAAAAAACGTGAGTAAAGAGATTTTGAGGGAAGGCAAAATAATAAAAAAATATGGCATTAAAAAGAATGTGAAGAGGACGTACGACCAATCGTTGTTAATGATGGGGAATCGGGAGAGTGGGAGGTTGAGGATGGGCGGAGGGAGGGGGCTTGAGGGAGGGAGGGTAAGAGAGATTGAGAGAGAGGAAATGCGGTCACGGAGAGGAGGGCAACGGAGGATAATGGGAGACGAGCAAGCAACGGAAGGGGTTGCCATGGGACGGGAGGGGCGAAGGGGGGGAGGACAGGATCCGAAGTCTTCGTATATATCTTCAGAGAGCGGCTCCGAGATCCTTAATGAAAGAAAACTTCGCAAGCGAGGCAAATCAAATTTCCTTCTCCGGCTTCATTAATCATTGATACGCTGTGAGTGGGAGGGACTGGTGGCGCGTTGGAGGCAGAGAGGCAAGGGGGCGGTGGATTGCGGAGGAAGCTGGGACGGTGGCCTCCAGTGCAATGCGATGATCATCTCCCCTGAGAATTAAACCAAAAAAAAGGAAGCAGATAGGGTGAAGAGAATTGGTGCGGAACAGGTGAACCCTCTTAAAAATAAAATAATACCATCGGGGGAAAATTGGCTTGATTCATTATTTAATTAATTGGAAAATATGGTTCTGCCGCCCCTCCAAGGCTCAGTGGTTGAATTGCAGCGAGCAATAATTTTCTCCAGCACGACGATGGAGGGAGGTCACTTCTACAATTGTGGCTCATTGCTCGGAATGAAGTAGGTGCATATGATATCACTCACAACGTCTTCCTACCACCTCCTCCAGCCGTTCCACCGCTTGAATGGGGAAAGGCGGATAGAGGAATGCATTCTCGTGACAATAATGTGAAAGCGAGATAAGTTCGGATTGAAAGGAAAGAATAAGTTGAGATGCGGGGTGAGTAGTTGGTGTAAGTCATGTAAGTGGTGGTTGATTCTGGCCCTCGACTTGAGAAATGTTCACTCGACTCAAGAGGAAGATGGAGCACAGTGAATACATCGAGAGGAAGACGGGAGAACAAATGAGTGAGAGCAGGCGTGCGCAGCAGCAGGGTGATCGAAAGGGGGAGGAATAAAAGTGGGTTGAGAGGATTTTCGGCCATGGAATCCATTACACCTATCCTCATCCGAGGTATGTCAATTTGAGTAATGGGATTTGGATGGAATAATGGATTTAAGTAGATTACTAGCCCGACGGATATGTTTAAAAAAAGATAGATATTAACTACATAGACTAAGGATCATTGATAAAATATTTAAATGAATAATTCAAAGGTCCGGATATTCCAGATGGTATTGCAGTAATACGTACCATATATACATAGAAATGAATGGCAGTAGTTTATAGATTACATACTAAAAATATGAAGACGCTCTTAAGTAAAATTGGAGTTATTATTGGAGTATTATCCTAACTGATCAAGACCATCGAAACCATATGTACGGATAATTGTATTCAAGAAAGTATAGGGTCTAAACTAACTAATCTAACTAACTAACCTAAAGTAACACACCTGTCAAGGCTTGCATTAGGCAAGGTGGTTTACCTCTATTATTTCACATAGCTATGGATGGATAGAGAACTCTATTATTTAACATAGTTATGGATGAAGCCATTAAGAATGTAAAAAGTAGTTTAGAGTATAAAGCCAACTTTGTATGCAAAAATAAAAATTTAATCCTAATCCGATGATACTGTCCGTCTATCCAATAATGAAGACGATTTGCTAAAATGTTCACATAATATATTTAATGCATCAGGTAACATGTTGCTCACGATAATATCTCCAAAAAATGTACGGCAACGTCAGTAGAACTTTTTACATGCAAATTAGATCTCGATAGTAAATTCATCCAACAGGAAATAGAGTGACACCTACCACCTCACCTCAGTGACACCTACCACCGGGAAGAACTGAATATAAGAAAGGAGACTAAAGCAGGAATATACAAAGAAACAGTTAGACCAATACTGAATTATTTATCGGAGACATGACCGAAGATGAATAAAAAATACTTCTAGAAACCATGAAATTTAAAATCCTTAGAAACACCTTAGGGTAAATGTTACTGGAAAGATGGATAGATTTAAAAAAACAGGAAATACTGCATTGTGGGTGATATCAATGAATTGGTAAACGGGCTAAAGCTGAAAGAAATGGTCAAATAGAACGGAAGGTTTCACCAGCTAAATTCTTTCCTCTCATGTTCCTATTTTATTCGAACAAATTCTTCGATTCCATTGCGTTCAATTTCCAAGAAAATCTCCATGCTACCTCGATGTTTTCGTCAGTAGTACTTGCTACGAATTACTTCAGTGAAGCTTTCATTGCCTTTCAAAGTCACAAGATATCAATTTTTTTTAATAAAGTTACTTTTCGTTTTTGTTTAAATATGGACTATGCTGTTAATTTTTAAAGTCACAAAAATTCACTTACGACCACTTATTCCTTCAAGAATATCGACATTTTTAATCATTACAGGGTGAAAACTCACTAAGAGGTCAAATAATTTGTTTCCTCATGTGGATTTGTTTACTACTTAGGTATGAGAGTGGTTTGAAAACGCTTTGAGTAATGCCTCACTAGTGTCTCGGTTTCTTGACCATTCAAGCAGGCAATGATATGTCGTTTATTCAGTGTACCTGTGTGTGACGAGAGCTGTGCTAAAGAGTTAAACATTATCTTTTTAAATGGCGAGGAGCAATGACTATGGTATTGATATTAATTTTTATTTTATTTTTAATAGTTTATGCCAAATTCTTAACCATCCATTCGCTCATTGACGACTCATCATTATGTGTTGATATAAGCTACCATCTTTTAGAAAATTGACGTACAGAATCATGATAATCATGCCTGCGAAGAATTTTAACTTGCCATTTTATAATATTGTAGCCATAAGTAAAAATTTTATTTTATTCCAATTACAATTTTGCCAATCTTGACAAGAGTGAAGTCAAGGCTTTTTATGTATAGTTATCGGGTATCCATCTGAATGATGTTGGTGGGTTGCACCGACGCGACGTTTCAATAGCGTAGACTGCCATCGTACCCGGGGTGAATCACATAGCTCGGATCGAAACCCAAGAACTCTACATTTCAAGCATTCACCGGGAAGACCTTAAATATCAATGCTTTTAATTGTTACTCGTGTATTGCTAGATTAATTGGCCAAACTGGACGGAAATTGGTTTCTAGGATTAAGGAACATAAAAAGCTCTTTGTAGCTTTTGATTTTTCATCCATGCTTGCTTAATAAATACTGGAGTGTGAACACACAAGTTGCTTTGAGCCTTATATTTTTCATGTACAGGTAAAATATTGGATTTTTTGTAAAGTATGAAATTCTAACAGCAGTAAAAATTTAATCTTGTTAACAATTTTACTTTTCACTTACCTATATCATTGATTTCAATAGCCTTTAATTATAATGCTCGATTCGTTTTTGAATTTGCGTCAAAACTCCAGGCCTTATCAGCTTACGTGGAGGTTCTTCCCCCCTCGAGTCATTCGCCTTGAAAAACAGACCTACCTAAATCATAGAATGGTCTCACGTCCCCCCTTCCCTCCCAAACATCCCTCCCGCTTTCCACTCCCCCTCACCTAACTCACTCTCCCCCGGCTGGAGTATAAATGGACACCAAAAACGAAATGTATACTTTTATAATGACATTATATGTCGTAACCATGGTCGGTAACAACACTAAAGTGTGTAATGTACAATGCAAGAAATTATTTCATTCTTGATGTAGTTTCTACACGATAGCTTTACCGGTTTATAGAAGGAAGATTTAAATTCCCGCATAAAAATATCATGCTTATTCTTTTTCTCAAAGTGAATGTCGTGAAATTTAAGCTTCTAGTTGGTTATCTCATTTGTTATAATCGGTTGGTGTGTAAAGTGAGCAAACGTGTACGCTTCTTCAAAGCGTACTGGTTTGTAAACGCAAGCAAAACAACTTTAACTTATTCGCCCTCCCACCAAAGGTTTGTAGAAGGTTTTCACTCGAAAAATACTTGGCCTGATTGAAGATCAATTCAAAGGGATTTCTTTTCACACGCGTAGAATCATGGATACCAGCCAGGCGCTCGATTCGAAGTGCCCTTCTCGAGAGACGAGATCCTCTTTCCAACGCAAAAACATCTAACTGGGCGTTTGCAATTAATGTATGGCTAAAGCACTACAGAAACTTCACTTCATGAATTAGAGTACGGATTCGGTTGGGACACTTTCATCCGGTTCTTAATCATCCTCCTTACATTTAAACCCTAAAGCTTGGACTTCTTTGGTTCAGCAACGCATTCCTGTGAAAATGTCGACACGGTAGGGTAAATTCAGGGTTGGCAAAATTTCACTGTGGGGATCAAACGGCCATCTGGGTACCAAACTATTTTAAATATTTCTATAAAATTATCATGATGTGTCATTGCATGCTTAACAACAAGTTCCTTTAGGTGTGCACATCAGGAGAAGTATGAGTAGGAAATAATTCCAACTGTCTAGTTCTGGTGATTGTAGGATTTTGCCTCATGTTTTGTTAAAAAAAAATTAAGTAAAACCCAATGTAGTGCCTTAATTCTATGCTGCGACTGAAACTGCTCCACATTGATGCCTTTTTAACCTAGGAATCAAAATTAAAAAGAAACATGTATTCAGCGAGAAATTAAGCATTGAAATTTCCTAAACATATGACGTAATATTATAACTTTAATGAAAAGGTAGATTCCACCTCAATTCTGCGAAACAAGACACGAGGGGTTTCACGATAGTCATCGAATTCTATCATTTTTTTAGGCCAAGATGATATATGTAATTCAGTATCGTAGTATCTTAATATAAAAAGCAATTTATGCCTTAGAATTTTGAGCCGATTAGAGGCTGCGAAATAAAATTACTCAGACAAATCTAGGATAAAATTCTTAAAATATATATCGAAGATGATTCAAATTAGCAAACCACCGTCACTAGACAATTAATGTTGAAAAGCTTTCCTTACACATTATATTTTGTTTTAAATGAATGTAATATTTATAAGATTGGAAATAATCCTTCAACAAATGGGTCTACGAATCTTTGACGGATGACCAATTTTTCTCATTTGGATATTAAAAGTTATACATGTAAATCCCCACGTAAATAACTAAATTTTTTCTCCCTTGCCCGGCTTAACTTCATATGCCATGAAATATATTTTAAATAATTTTGTTCTTCAGACCGGATGACGAAGAGAGCAACTATTAGTCAGCATCTGGTCCTTTATTGCCCATCAAAGCCTGTAATTTGGATATTGGATAGAAGTTTCCATCCATCAAGTCATTGGAATAGCTGTTTGTGCATTCCATTCCGGTTTCATGCTTCCCAAAGGCTCTCGAAGATTCTTGAAGGAAATATTTCATGTGGTCCTTTCTTTTCTCATTCTTCCGTAGTCGGAATTCTGCCTACCTATATTATCTCTTTGCCCCCAGAAGGAGTGTTTTCCAAAGATTAACCCAATCAAACCCTATCTTCCTTCATATCCACCAAGACCGTACAAACCTCCATCTTAACTCCTTCCTTATCACTGCTTCCAAGTTATGGAACTTGTTACCCTCTCACATCAAATCCTCATCATCATTCCAATCATTAAAAAAACTATCTTCTCATTAAAAAATCAAGATTAAATTTGTAACAGTTTGTTGAATGTATTACAACTAACTTATTTTGATAATGTGGTGTTGAATTGGCTTAATTAGTTTATACTTAATGAATGTATTACGATTATTTGAGCAGAATGTATAAAATGTTTATAGCCACTTGCTCTAATGGGTCTCCTCAGAGCATTAATAAAGCTTTCGCATATTCATTCTTTCAAAGGCTAATCTGAACGCATCAATATATTGAGCACAGAATCCTCCGTGAGTACGTGAAAGAGATAGAGAGAGGGTGGGGGGGGAGACAAGATAAGGGAGGGGGTGAGGAAAGGAGGTGAATGGAAGAGAAGGCGAGCGACGACGTCTTACGGTACGAAGACGATCTCTCGATGACCCCCTCTTTCATTTTTCCATCGCATCAGCACCTCCCCTCAGGCCAGTGGGTGGAGGAGATGGCTCCCTCCTCTCTTTTGTACCCCACCCCAAGGAGACATCCTTCCCTCGCCAGCTCCCCCATTCACCCGCCCGTCCACCCACATTCGGTACGAAGTGCCCTCTCCTCCAGCTAGCTATTTGACATCCTTCATGGCCGACATCGCAGCCTATTCCACTCACTGTGACGCAGTTACGTGTCACTAGTCGCTTGCGCTGGGCAACACAAAAATCCGAGATGTTTCTCACGTTCAAAAAGATTATTTTTATTCGAATTTTAAAACATCCTCCATAAGGTATTTCTAAATTTACGTTGTGAAATCGCACAGTGTTTAATTAAAAATAATTGTTAAAAATAGGCTACCAAGCCTGATATCGTTCTCCTCGACCACCTCACACCCTCCATCTTTGTGATTGAATTTTCTGCTCCGGCTGAAACGAACATGGATGCAAAGGAGGTAGAAAAACGGACGGATTATCAAGACCTACTTTCTAAACTTCGGCGAATGTACCTGGGACATTCCGTAAAACAAGTAGTCCTCATCATAGGTGACCTCGCTGCTAGATTGCATCAACTGCCTGTCGTACTACGTGGCATAGGCGGAGTCACTAGTTACACGCATCCAGAAGGCCGTCATGCTGAAGTCACTCCATCTACTGCGTACACCAGACCCGACCGCAGCGTAGCCACCTATCCGATGAGCGTCGGACGTGGCTGGAAAAACTGCCTAACCCCACTCAAATCTCCGACCATTATGACGGCAATGAAACCTGGTGCTTGACGGGGACTTGGAGGAGAATATTACAAAAGTACCTCATAATAATATACTAATTGGGGATACCCATGCCAATCTTGCAGATGCCGCTGGGAGTGGCAGCATACAAACCGGTATTGACCAAGCGTTGATAAGGAGGGCGCTGGTCGGGTCGACCGAAAAAACAACCCCAAGTTCTAAAAATAGCAGTACCCCAATACCGTCACAAGAGGCTACACCTGTTTAAATTGGTACCCAGGATGTGAACACCAAAGTAGGTAAAGCAAGAAAACGCATGAAATGGACCAGTGAAAAACACGAGTACAGGCGTCAAAGAAGGCAGCGTGTGAAACCGGAATGGAATAACACCTGTTCACCGGCATAAGCAATGATGACAGGTCCATCTTGTCATTAAAGAAAGACGGTCCTCAAGCTTGAAATGAAAAAAGTCGAACAAACGGCCTTGCTCAAGGTGCATTCAGATAAGCCCATGAATGGATGTTACATTTGAAACATGGGAAAGCATGGGCTAGCGAAGGAGCTGACATTTGCCTTCCTCCGTTCCGCCTGTCCGAGACCGAGAGTTTCGTCCTCACGCGCCAGGATGGTGTCATAAACACGCTTGTGTAACGCCGCCTTAAATTCCAGGAGGTTGCAGACACGAGATGCAGGGCGTATCTAGTCTATCCGAAGACTTTGAGTCACCTTATCTCCAGCTGCAGTTACTACGCCAGGACCGCGTATATAGTTCGGCGCAACGCGGCCCTGCGGGTATTATATTTTCACCTGCGACACCATTATGACATCGACAAAACACCTTTGCTGCCCTATGGACCTGGAGATGCTGAGTACGATTTGGAGAACGATATATTTTTAATCTTGTGGAATTACTCCTTTTCCACCACCAGGCCTGGAAGCAAACAAGCCTGATATTGTTCTCCTCGACCACCTCACACACTCCATGTTCGTGAATAGAATTTTCGGCTCTGGCTGAAATTGATATATTGGACGTGATTTAGGTGGAAAAACAGACGAAATGTCAAGACTTGCTTTCTGAACTTCAGTCAATGTACCCGGACACTCCCAGGGGTACCGGACCTGGATTAGAAAGCTACCAAACCCCTCCTGCGTCTCCGGCCATTATGACTGCAATGAAACCTGATGCATGTTGGGAGGGGCCTGTTACAATAGTAACAATAACGTCTTATATTAAGCGATATTAGGCTTTCAGAGGACTCTTATATAAAACTCATTTCACGTGACACACACAGCTATGTTCTGGGTGGTGAAAAATCCACTCAGGTAGGACTCGAGCCTACGACCCTGGTTTAGCAGGCAAGAACATTACCTTTCCACCACCGGGGCCGACGATAGCCGATTAAAAGCCTACAATAGCTGAGATGAGCAGCCTGAAAAACTCGAGATATGCTGAGTGTATAAATCTTTTCTGGTGGAATAAAATGCAATAAAATTTAAAAGTAATTTAAAATTTTATATTTAAAAGTGTCATAACATTTAATGAAGAGAAAGTTAAAGATGAAATGAGAAGCTTGAAAAGCCCGTCAATATTTTCATGAACAAAAATTTTTTTTAGTTTTATTTAATGTTATGCGCATTTAAAATTGGGATGTCACTATTAGAAATAATGAAGCCAAATAATGTATTCGAAAAATTGGTTTACTTCTTGGATTATTAAGCATTTGGTTTGTTGGTAGGGGGTAACTTTTTCTAAAAAAGTTTTTCTAATGATAAGTTTTCTAAAATTTTATTTTTCTAAAAATAATTTTTTCTAATAACAGTTTTTATAAGAGAATATATATTCCTAAAAAAATTTTATTCTAATAAATTTTACATTGTTATATAATGAGATTGATTACGAAGATTGGTCGAATTATCATTGTTTTCAACAAATTCGTCATATCGAAAGACTACATTAAAAATTCTATCTTCTGCTTTTTTCCTTTTTTGATTCGTTGGTGGTTTGACCCGTTGACCCAAATCAAGCTTCTCCAACATTGTGGTTGTATCGCTTTGCTCTTTTTGCAACTCAACTAGAAAAGTGTATAAACTTGGGTGCTTTTTTCCCATAATTATCTGCAAACGGTTATGCCAACCTTCTGATATGTTGTTGGTTCTTGCAGTACGATCCAATAGTGCTTGATATTGAGACCATAGCTCCGGCCTATAACAGCTCAGCTGCAGCTCTTCTTCTTCCACGAGCAGGACGGCCTCGAATGTAATTTATTTCTAAACAATCGGCTATAGGTAGCACCTCCTCGGGTAAATCTTCTAGCAATGTCTCAAAATGTTCCATGACATTCTCCGGGGGCACAAAGGCCAAAGCACATAACTGGTGACAAGCTGTTTTAATCGATCGATCTTCAGGATTGTTGTACGCTGCTTGTAATCCTGATGACTGTATGTGTCTATATACCGACTGGCATAAGTGGAAGAAACATAATCTAACACTATCTTCTGAGATACTTTTTTTAACAGCGTTTATCAATCCCACTTCAAAATATGTCATAACCCGAGGCGGCATAGTAATGCGAATTCCTAATGCTCGTGACTTTGCCACAATTTCTTCAAAAACTTTTGTATACGAAGATTCATGCTTATTTTCCAGAAGAGAAAAAACTAAATGCAGAGCAAAAACTTTATCTTCCTGAGTAACCGAACCCACGATAGTGAAAAATTGATAAAGAATTGTTGGCGCCACACTAAAAGTGCCATCTGAAAACCACATATTACATCGAAATAGTCTTTCTGAATCTGCATTAGTAGCGAAAAGTTAAAATTCTTCCGTGTTCAGCTTCTGCACCATCACGTGAGTCGTGTAATAGAAATCTATCTCCTCTCAATGTTTGACTATATTCATTACGTATGTGGGTAAGATCCTCCAACCTTTGTGGATTAGACGGCATACCTTGCAGTCTCTTCCGCGTAATTGCTTTTCAAAGATTTGGTCGGTCAGGTAACTGAGACAATATACCTATTTCAAAATTATATTGTTAATAATTAATTAATAATTATCGTTGTAATTTCAATTTGTTAATTTACCTGAATCAACACCGTGCAATTCAGTTCTTATTACTTTTGCAGGTGGAGCTTCAGGATGCTCTTTTGCAGATCGTTTAAGGTTGCATAGAATTTTCAACGAACTAACTTCTTCATGATTAGGTGCATGAGATAAATGTTCTGATGCCTTATCGTACTCAGTATCTTCTGGGCCTTGATAAACAATCACATTTTCTCTCGCAGTAGATGTAATAGCTCGTGCCCGACAATTTTGCCGATTTCGGCATTTCCAATAAGTTCTGTTTCCGCTTTCTCTTACGTAATAATAAACGTATCCTTCAATATGTAAATAATCTCTTTTGCGTGCTTTTATATATTCCACAACCATGTTTAAATACTAAAATTTGAACACTGAATACTTGAAATTTTGAAATTATAGTTAGTCTCAAAAGTATCTACGTTGTTGTTATCGCCGAATTTAACCTATTTCATTGTTATTTGTTCGTTGCTTCTAGAAGAGTATATATATATATATATATATATATATTTATAGAAATACATAATCTTTCGAAGAATGGATTTTTAGAAAAAAAGTATGTATTTAGAACATGATTATTTTTAGAACAAAATTTTTTAGAAAAACTTTACCCCAACCGGTTTTTTTATTGGTGTTTTTCACATCTGGACATACCATAAGCCATTTGAAAGAGGCAGTTCATAGGTCAGCGTTAGAGTAGTGTAGCTCGAAGTGTAAAGCGTGTGAAAGGATCTTTAGAGGATTAATTGGTATATTAATATATTAGTTTACTCATACTGAAACCACGAAAAAAACTTAGGTAATTCGTTCTAAATTTGTAAATTAAAAAACAAATTGAAACATTAAATTTAATTAATATTGAAAAAGTTGTGCATTTAATGAAAATGTGTAATTAATTTTAAAGTAAAATAATATAAAGCAGTTAGCAGAAAGAGTTTGCAGGATAGGAATTGCTTTGAATTCCCTGAAGAATTGGAGTTTGTAGGAAAACCACGATTTCCAAATTTAAGACGTCCAGAGCGATTTCTACGGAGCGTTTCATGAAATTGATGGGTCAACAGAAACTCAAGGCGGCACCCGAGTAAGCGCCCACTGTTACTTGCAAAAACAAATGGAAGGCGAAGGTGTCATCATTTATAACGAAATTAATTTCGAATGTTTTACATCAAATCAGTTATCCACTACATCCTCATCATTCACATCCCCCGAGTCACAAGAAGATGGTCCGTCCAATGAACACCTTCAGTAGCGTCGGGGACAATACCTGTTCCCCCTTACACCCTCTCTTTTCCTTCCCCAAATCCCCCCCCCCTTCCCTACACTTCTCCGGCGACACAACGCCTTCACCCGGATTCTTTTCTTCGTGGCCGAGAGAGAGGGAGAGAGACGGCCGACTCGAGAGGTTTGCCGTGGAGAACGGAAGGGGGTTGAAAGTGACGCACTGACTCTCACGTCCCGCAAAATTGGAAGAAACTATTCTGGGAACGGCCGCATTCACGGGAAGAGGGCGCGCATGTGACACCTTGCGCTTGTGTGTGTAAGGGTGTTTGAGCGGGCGAGCTCGGGGCAGAGAGATGAGAGGGAGAAGCGACGAATAAAAAAGAAATACGGGACGAGAGGGTAGAGGAGGATGGATGAGGAGGAAAGAGGGTGGATATGTACGGGAGCATATACACGAAAATGGCAGACGAGGGCAGACTTCGTACCCGCTGGAAATGGCTCGATTTTCCCCCTTATATATTTTTTGGGAGAAAAAAATAAATGTATAAACCTCCACTCACATTTTTCTCCTGTTATTTTTTCCTCTTTCCGGCAAGGTGATAGGGATAGAGGGTAGCGGGTAGGGTAGTGGCTGGGGGTGAGTGCATAGCGTATATGTATGTGGGGGAAGGAGCCTACTCGGAACGGCCGTACATATATTGATGACGGGGCAAAGGTCGGATGGGGAGCGTGAGTGAGGGACGAGGAGCGGTTCTCGGTCCGTCCACCCGTCCGAGGAGGGCAGCACAGGTGAGCGAGCATTGGCGGAGGTCAAGGGCCGGCTGGTTGGTTGGCATCGAGGGGGGGCAGGGAAGGGTGATGGTCGGGGAGAGTGATCGGGGAAGGCGGAAGAGGTCGGGCGGCTGGGGATCGGTTCGGAGAGGGCCGAAGGGTTTTCTTTTGGGCAGAGGGTTTCTGAATGATCGTCGGATATGGAGGCAAGGGTTTAGTATGGTTTGAAATGGGGATGCAAGGAGAAGTGCTTGCGTGGAAAAGAGGTGGAAAGGATTCTGTTCTCGGGGTGGTCGACAGATGACAGGAAAGGTCGAATGGGAATCGGTGGACCGGGATCTTGAGTTCAAAAGCACTGAAAGCAAGGTTTGTCTCAACCATTTCTTATAAATAAGTGGCTTGATATTGGACCAAATGCTATCAATAATATTTCATTTAGAAATCAATAAATTGATGCGGTAGTTTAATACAGACTCTGGCGATATAGTCTCTGAAAAATCTGTATTATATTTTCGTGCTTATAGTGTCTTTACCCACATAATTTTCCCAAATTATGCAATCGTCAGTCCTATAACGATGATTTTCTACTATGCACGTATTTTAAGTTGCTCAAATGATCAATAAAAGTACTTTGTCTACAGTTAAATCCGTGAAAAAAATTTCTAATATTTTAAGGCTTATAGAATATCTGAACCCCCTAAGTTTTCCTGAGATGTGATACAGTCCGTGACCCTCTATTTAACGATGGCATTTTGCTTTGCATAATTAACGTGTTTCCTACCTAACGACGTCAGTTTATATTTCAAAACGATCCAAATACTACACAAATAAGACGTGGGTGCCTTGTCTCATGATAATTGGGGTCATTTACAAGGCTCCTAAAAAAGGTGATAATCAGACGGATGTTCCACCCTGTCACGAAAGGTCACTTAAGGCTAGTACTTTTTCTCAAACTTTTCTTTTACAGATATCTATATCAATAAAAGTTACCTAGAAATTCCCTCTATTTTTCACATTTTTACAACTCAAGGAGACTTCCCTGAAGACTCTGTCACAGAATTTCACCGCGGGATTCATTCTTTTCTAATGATGTATCGTTCAGCACCCCTAAACCACTTTCATCCTTGACGTGAGAGGAGAATTCATATAGACCTTATGGTGATGAAGGAATGAGTTCATGAGAAGAAAGTGTTGAGTGAAACTACCTGCTCGCTCTTCAATCAGAGCAAACGATAGAAATCAGATATAATAATCAAAGATCTTCCGATATCAAAAGCGTACTAACTAATACCTAGCTAACACATAATGTTGGAGGAAAATACTCGGTCCTTGGCCAAATTCATTTGATAGTTAAGTCTTTTGCTCCTGAATTTTAAATCTGGAGCACGGTCATGCACGGCTCGGAACTTGAGGCCCTAGGACATCGCCCACGCGGCTCGTCCAAAGCCGAAGAGCAAATCTTTTGACAGAGAGCAATCGATTGGTGACCCCCAGATGTGAGTCATGGTGGCCACTCATGGTGGAGAGGAAGGTGGACGTGGGCGGGAGTAGGGTGGACGAGGAGGTGAAGGGCACGCGGAGGTCAAGGACGCCGAGGGTGGTGCTCTCATCCATCGGGACGCGAGCAGAGAGGTGGAAGGTGGCGATGTGAACAAAGCAAGTTGGACCCGAGAATTGAAATCGGAAGACTACGTTGAGCCTGAGAGAAGGAGGCAGGCGAAGGAGGTAGAGCAAGGCATGGCCATCGCCTTCTGATCAGTATCCATCCGGAGATGGCTCTGCTAAAGATCTCCATTCCACTCTACTCTCAATTGACTGCTTTTTTACCACGCTTATTTAAACGTGCCCTGTTTGTTGTTTGTCTGGATGGAGTCTTGTATTCGAAATCCATCCCACTTCCCAATGTTCAATCTATCTGGCATTTGGCACACTTACTTAATATCGATGACAATATATGAATCAGTCAAATAAAATAAAATGGTTTATATTTTAAATGTATTTATCCTAACATGACGCAACCCGCATATCATTGTCTACTGGTAGTCAGCGTAATTGTTGCAATTCATTGCAACCATTTCTTTAGCATTTATAGTGAGAAGAAATGTCAATAATTTAAATATCAAAGAACCGTTGCACAACTAATATAAAGACTAAAAATTATAAACGATTACAAGATTCGTGTAAGACTAAAATGTTTTTTAACTTATTAGTTCACTTGAGTACAACCATGGTTTAAATAAAAGTATTTTTGTGTATTAAATTATTAATATTACATGGTTTTGTGTAACTTGAATTTCTGTCTGTTTGAGTGGAATTTGTCTATTGAATATTTACCCACTTGTACCCATCAGTTTTCCTTTATATTTGGCACGCAGGTGTCTCTTCGATGACAATATAATTTTGCAATATAAGTGTCACGGCTTTCTCTCCCACAGGCCCGGGTTAAAGTTTTTTTCTGTTTAGGTAGAATCATCCAATCAAATTTTCACCCACATACACCCATCAGAAGTCGATAGCATTACTAAATTACAATGAAATATAATTATAGTAAAATATTTTCTCGATCTAAACAAATTAACACAAAATTTAAACATTAATTTAACACAAAAATACGTTCCATTCTTTTTCATCCAAACTTTCACTTTAAATTTTGCAATAATTTATTCATAGAATAACGACAATTATCGAATAAAAATTTCATGCAAAATGATTAAAATCTAAATCCCTTCATATATCATCACTTCGCCAGCTCTCATAATTTGCTTAATTTATTCACATCCTTATTCTCCCTCGGTAATTTTCTGGTTTATATCTCCTTCAACTGCAGTTATTAACACTAGAAGAACCGGAGGTGCATTTTGATCCTTTCTCAATTTTGACAATCCATCATTTTTGATTGATTCGTCCTAGCTCATGTATATTTCTTCACTTTCATTTATTTGAGAAGGACAATAAAAATGTGAAAATAAGTGTCGCTCCGGACTGTGTCTACTACTCAAAGCAACACTTATTTCCCATTTTTTATTAAGTATGCTTCTATTTGTTACAGAGCAGCTCTTCCAGCTTGCAGTCTCGTCCATTCCACCAATCCAACCATTCCCTCTTTCCGTCACCAAACCCCCTTACGACCAAAATATTTTAAAAATTAATTAATCATTTTCACTTTAAAATAAATTAAAACATTTCAACAAAAATTACACCAAATTAAAACAAAATCAAAACAAAAACTAGAGTAAATTTCAAACTCTACATAAGAAATTCATAGTAGCCATAGTTTTTTATGTACATTACCTTCTACTTATCGGTATCATAGAGTCATTTTGACCACGGACTATTTCTTCCCTGTTTTATTGGAGTTTTGGCATTTTAGCATGGACTTTCATTGTTTTTTTTGTTAAAAATAATTTTCATGACACTTTTTTTTAATAAAAGATGATAGTTGTTTCTTAATAAGTTTGCTTACATTACTTGCTGAATTTTCTTTTAACTTTTTCTTTGTCTCCAACTGCTTGGACCTTCTACTTCTTCCATGGTGACTTTCTACATCCGTTTCATCTTTATCATTCTTTGATGATACTATACATTAATGAATTCCGACCTTCTTTTTCCTGCTGCTGTTGAAAAAGGATGCTTTTAATATTTGTTACTACGAAAATCTTCCGCACTTCCAAGTTTGCGTTACTGGCTGTTATTCTTCCTCTGGTAGAATGCCTTCATGGCTTTCTCTACCTTTCTTGCTACATCAATTTATAGTGATCCGACTTTCCGTGCATCAAATATTTTTTCACTTGCTGTAGTGATTATTTTCAAAGTCTTATGATGGATTTTCATTCTTCCAATTCACTTCACGGATTAACCATATTTGGCGATGGTTTCCAGGACGTTTCCCTCCCTCGATCTCTTGAAATCTCAGTTTCCTTTCCCTTTATACTCTTGGGCTGCTACTGATAATAATTATTTTGCTGAAATTCGATTCAATAGTGAGTACCTTTTTTACTTTGTCACCGTCCTAGTCTCTGAACTAGTCATATATGGGGTGGTATCAATAAACATGTAACCATGCAAACCGTTTCACGAGAATGTTTGGGTTGCCTGTCATAATGAAGGGAGATAAGATTAGAAGGACACCACTGAGGGTGTCTGAGTTAAAGATATATCTGGAAAAGGCAACCATTAATTAAAGGAAAAGCACGGAGGGCCAAATAAAAGATCGGTTTGGAACGGAATATGGAAAAGTCTGATACAAACTATGACGTGCACCAGGTGCACTAAATTCGGGACAATACAATTCGATGCTTCGGAGCTCTGTTTACACGATACGGATTTCATTATGCAGTGACACTCTCCGGGCATTCACTGAACTAAGCAATGAAAATGAACTGCGCTATACTCTTTTGGCATATTTAAGCGAAATCATGGAGTCGCGGAATGATTGTACAGTTTTAAGCAATTCTGAGCAATTCATCGAGATATCATTTTGGCCTTGTTGTTTTGGTAGACTCCAGTGCCGCAACTGGTATTCTCTTGAAACGGTCGACTCACCTACTTGCCTGTGATTGGTCGTTGGATCCAAGAACCGTTTGGAAAATAAGTATCGTGCACATTTCTCTTTCCGGCACTGAAAATCTAATTCAATTCCGTAATCGGATGCAATCACACCCTTTAAGCGGTACGATTTTGAACATGCTGAGTTCAGTTCGATTTTCAGTACTGAAATAGCATCGTGTAGCATATCGCCATGAATCTCAATCATAGAATAATAAAAGTACCAGAAATGGCGTTGCGTATACTGGGCCGTGAGCGAAGGTGAAGCCGCCTCCACCATATTAAGTGTTCGTGAAACACCATTAGTGTAACTAGGCCGTAATATATTTCTCTACACGTTTGCTGTGCATAAAATGTTTTATTGAGGATAAATACGAAAGTAGGAACAATGAAAAGCAAATTGTCTGCTCTTGAGTTCCGATGCTATACAAACTAACAAAAGTGTTTCAAATTAACAAGAATAAAATACCGGAAGTGATCGGGAAAGTCAACAAACATTTCCATTTCAGTATTATACATGTAAACAGCGCAGGCAACGATCTATGAAATAAGTATTCTTTTCACATTAATTTTCACATTGCTCTTTACAATGCATTGTACAATTAATTTAAAAGGAACTGAAATTTTTACGTACCACAGGTACTTTACTTTAAAGCAGGAAACACAAGAACTGGTCGTTATAATATCCGTCCGGTTTCACAATCTCATGATTACGGCAACCACAGTATTTATTCTGGGGACGCTCAATATGGTGGAAATGGCTTCACCTCAAGTTCATCACGCCACCACTGTTTAACTATATAAGTACTCTTAAGATCCCAACAACCCCATGCGACTCACCCGTGTGGAGGCTCGTGGGATAAGAAGGCGCAGGCGAGGAGGACTCCATGTGAGGGGGAGTAGACGCTTTGCTCATCCGCCTCCTTCATTTTCTATTTCCTCCCATTTGAAACTCTTCCCGAAACATTTCCGCGGAAACACGAGCAAAGTCAAAGGTTTGTCTTCGTCCTCCGCCAACAACGGAAAACAAACGATAAGAAAGGCGGTCACGCGAGAGTCAACTCGCTCGTGGAAAAGTACCAAAAGCCTCACCCCCCCCCCGTCCCGCTCACTCTCTCCAAACCTCCAACCCGTGCCCCAACCACCCGCTCTCACCCCATAACCACCCACCCACCCCCGTCCTCCGAAGGTAAATATTGGAAGGATGAGGAGGAGACGGTTAGGGGAGGGAAGTGTTTCGAATGGTTTATGTTTAAGGAATGAGCGAGAGGGAACGTGAATTAAGGGAACGGGAACGGTAAGGAGCAAGGGGGGAGTGCGAGGGGAAGACGAAGAAAGGGTTTGGATCGTGCTGCCGGAAGGAAGAGTGAGAGAGGGAGAATGAGAAGAGTTGAAATGGGAATGAGGCAGAGGAATGAAGTTTCCCACTGGAGCAAAGTTCTCCACCTCCTCTCTCATCCTGTCGCCCAGAGCTACCAGAGAAATCGCTCCGAGTACGCAAATTGATCAAGCCTTTAAGAATTTTTACTGAATTGGAATGAGCAACTAGGATTATTTTACAATTACTCATTAGAGAATTAGATAATGGATGTCTGGGAAGTCGCAGTAATGCCCCGTTTACCCAACAGTCGTAAGAAGTACCAGGTTTACAGCTCTACAAGCGTTTACACGACAGTTTGCGATACATCTGTAACTCTATCTGTTACTTTTTGCCCTCCCAAGGAATTGCCGCAAATAAGCAAAACACAAGCAGCTAGTTTCAAACGAAATTAGAAGTCCCGCATCCGATATATGTATCCTTTATATATACATATCCTTTTGCAATATTCGGAATGGTTTCGAGAGCAAATGAAACTCTTCTCTGTTTGGCAAATCATATTTTTTTTAGGATACCGGGACTTGCCGCGGTATAACCTTTTACGAAGTCATTCGCAAATGCACATTAGTACAGAGAAAAATTAATCGACTTGACTGGGATTTGAACCAGATCCCTCAATTTTGCACCGACTGTTTTACCTAGGCGTCCTCCTCCCCTGCCGATTTTTTATTTTTCCTCTCTGGAATATCGCACCCCCTTCTCTGTTTCTCAAACACAATAGCATTACGCCTTTATCACTTATGTGTTTCTTTTTTGAGTATCGCGCTTCAAATTTCCTATTCCTCTATCGTAACGCTAGCGCCAACTGATGTAAGCTCGGCAGCGTTAGGAGCTACGTATTACAGCTGTACGGCAGTGCGTTTTCACGGTGTTTGGGGCATACAGGCGTAGGTAATAAGCCGGTAAGTACGGCTTTTGTGGAAACGGGGTACAAGGGACGATTCAACAACAGGGAATGCATAAACGCGTCAACTTGTAACAGAGAATATGGATTTGACATTCAGCTGATACTTGTACGCGTCACATCCGTCATGGTGAAAAGCAATCAGACCATCACGACAGTTTCTCTGTAGGGACGGCAGCACCAAGATTATTTTGCTATTTTAACTACACTTACTTCTTTGCATCTTCATATGTTAAAGTATAACCTTATGAGCCATCGTAGGGACATGTGGCAGGAAGTGATATGGCACCAGCCATTGAAATTGGGGAGGGAAAAGAATCAGGATTCGCCTAATCTGAATTTTTCTGGTAATCTAAGCTTCGTCTGTAACGTGTGAATCTCTAGGGAATCTCAGACCTCTATCAGCCTTGTTACACTCTCTTTTCACTTGTTCAGGTTTATAACTTAGAATGGTAATTTTCTTTTCTACATTTTTTTTAAGCCCGTATTAATTCTTTCTCTGCAGGATCACAAACTATCTCGCCGTATCCAATGTGTTTTCAGGGCCCAAACTACTCCCATGGGGGAATGAGACATTTTGGAGCAGCTGTTTTGGCGTGGAAGTTTTGGCGCAGCCATTTATGTGCCGGCGGTTTTGCCACGCGCGCGTTTGGGCGCGGGCCGTTTTTCTGCCTACTGATTTGGCGCGAGACCGGTTGAATATCACGGACGACGCTAGTACTCTCCGACAAAATAAGATTGCTAACTCCCCCTTGACTATTCTGATTTACTGTTGATCTACTGCGATGAAATTCCACCACAAACGAAAAAAATAGCATTTAGGGAGTTTTTAACGTTTGGAGGAGTATAGGGGATTGAAAGGAACGCCGCGTGGAAAAATGACAAATTAAACGGTGGCACGGATGATAGTAGAACTATTTGGGGAATTAAGGAGGACGTAGTCCTGAATGCCGAGTCACTAACAGTTTTATTAGGTCGATATGTATATTTGGTCCTAAAATTGTCCGTGACTGACACTAAAGGCATATATGTACCAAATAGAGAGCAATGAAGTGGATTTTCAAATAAATTTTACGCTACAATAGGAAGTTTTAGGAACGGTTTAACGAAATGTATATTTGTATTTTTTTCTATGAGGTCCATAATACCCGCTGTGTTATAAAAATATTTTCTCTCAAATTAATATATTTTAATTATAAGCACAATTCTTTGTATGTCAACAATCTGATTACGGGGTGCTCACGGCACGAGAAGGCCGGTCCTAGTGAATGGTTAACAAATGCGACGACTCATCTGGTTCATGCGGAAAAAATGTTGGTATTTTCCAGATTTTTACACAAGCATAGACAGAGGAAATAGGGTCAAAGAATGTCTACTACAGTAACCGACTCTCTTCTGGTGGGCGCTGAAGTACGTGTAAATTGACTTGAGAATAAAATCCACCTGGACCGGGAGCGAAATCACGGGCCTTTGGCTAGCCGGGCCAAAATACCATTGACCCAAGAAAAATCCACTTCGAACATAGGAGTTTCCACACTTTTTCTTCAGACGAAACATCACATTTTCATCTGTACAGCAGGCCAATTTTCTGTTGTTTGAATCCTGGCTCAAGTTCATTTCTTTCTCGTCAGTTTTTGTTATTATTAATGAACTCCTCTTGTTATATCATCTCTTCTTTCTTATTATGTCAGAATCATGTAATTTAATTTACTTTGCATTATTGTTCAATCTATATTCATTAAAAAGTATTGTTGATGCAGTAAAACCCTCTCGTGAAATTTCCGAAATATTGCATGGCATTGTTGCTCAATTGAAACATTTGTATTCTTCATTATTCCTTTAATTAATTAATTTATTTTTTATGCAAAATTCAAGCGTGTTTAAGAAAACCTTCTCTCGTACTTCACTTTCTTCTTTAGCTCATTTCTCCCAGAATTTACATCCATTCTGAATATTACTCCATCTTCTGCTTTACAAAAAATATCAGGGATAGAGACGTCGTTTCTTGCTCCCCAACTTGGAACTGAAACGAAAACGGTCTCTTTATCCACAAGATCTCTAAATCATTTACTTCACAATTCTGGTAAAATATTTTTATTCATGTGCGTTAAAACTAATTGTTCTAAAAGATTAAGAAATTAAATATTTACTCTGTGTATAGGGTTAATTATGTTCATTTTTGTGTATTATATATTCGGTTTAAGCCTTCTTGGGGTCCTTGTACATGCAAAAATCATTTCTTTGGAAACTTTATCGATTTAATGGTCCATATAATCTCTTACAGCCTGAACTGCAGGATTTACTTCAATGTAATTTCTAATGTATCTCTTGCGCATCAATTGTATCCACTAATTAATCCGCATCCGCACATTTCCGAATGCTTAGCTCCTGTTTTGTTTATAAGAGTAATTTCTACGTTTTCCATTAACTCCGTTGGAATTTCATAACAAAATTTCAATAACGAGACGTTCCTAGAAGATACATTTCAAACTTCTGTGGGCAGCTGCAATAAATGGGACAAAATATCTCCCAGCTATGCCTGCATATTATATCACTTTCACAACACAAGGAAATTAAGTGGTTGAACTGGAAGAATTAATTATTTATTTCTACCTCACGAAAATAACTGTTATTCAAGAACCAAGAGAACATTTAATGGAATGTTAATGTTCTCTGCTTTCATCCAACTAACAAATCATCACTCCGAAGCTGTTTAGTTATTTTTTGGTGATCTTACCCCCAGGAAAGCACCCTTTACGGAAAATCGACGGTGTTATTTAGATGTAAGCGAGGCAGCGAGACAGCTTTTTGAAGAGACATTTTAAGTGACTTGTTGCTCTCGATAATAACAGAGTCAATATAGAATAGTTTGTAAAAGAAATAAAGGGAATTAATAACACTAAACGGAAATAAAAATGGGAGTGCACAATATCCTTTGCTATTCGTTAAGGTGACGATTGCGATTTCCGTGAGACTGCGTGCCCGGGGCCGATTCCCCCGGAGGAATTCATGCTAATATGTATTTAAGAGGCAGACGCGAAGCTCGAATCAAGCATTCTTTTCGAGTATCGTCTTTGATACTGAGCAAACTTCTTAGGGGTATGACTAGGATCCAAGTAAAACACTACCGTGGGTAACTGAGATTTAGTCAAAGATTAAAGTTTCTTTATTTCCAAGAAGATAGGGGGTTTTATTAATGTCAGTGAAACAAGCTCGTCTTCAAAAGTTTCCGACTCAGTCCTAAGTAAATTTTGAGTCACGCAACCTGCACATAAATGGTTACTGAATGTCGTTTTTACTTAAAATGCTAAGGAGAGAGGATTTGCTCTTCCATTTGCTGAGCCGCAACTCGAGAGGAAAGCACACGAAGGAAGCACAAACGTTCGTCCGGGAATTTCTTTGAACGCCACGTGGATAAAATGTGCTGCAATTAATTGCTCTAGCCAGCGAAAGGTTTATTGTCTCCCGTTTTATTTTAATAACATAACGTGGAATATCAAAATACCTGAATTAATTAAACACGATAACTGATAAAAAATGAAACTTGTTCTTATGATTGGTATATTTTAGGTCTCAGACTGCAGCAGCCTCTTTATTTCACTTTCTCTGTTTGCGGAGAATATTCTCTCCGAGCACATATGGGAATGTAGCAAGTAGATTGAGCCATAATATTTCAAAACCGCCTTTTTTCCATGTGCTGAAAAAAGCATAACATGTCGTGCACTAATAGTGGAGAAGCAAACAAAGGGATGATTTATTTCTCTAGATTAATACAGAGAATACGCACCCCACGTATAATATTCTTGCTGTTTTCTGAGATATTTGATTCTATACAGCCCTCAAAGCTCTTCATTTTTATCTGACGAGTTCAGATTATAGCATTTAATGCAAAAAGGGTCGAAGTAAGCAAGAAATTTCTCGCCCAAAAGAGAACGTGCCCTTATCCGATTGTTCCTTAGACCCTACCCTGGAATGGTAATACGAAAGCATGAAAACTTTCGGGGAGGTCGAGTATAAGAGGGATGAAGGTGACAGTCAAACACACAAGCTTCTTTCGCTGCCACCCATAAACGCATAGAAGTACGTTTCCCGCAGATAAAGTTTATACGGCTATAAAAACGCAATTTTTCCATGGGTAGCATGCAGCAGAGGTAAAATGTTGTAAACTTATGGGTTATATGAGTATGGAAACCTTCGGAATGCAGAACGTCTTTCTGGCCACGTTAAAGAAATTCGTCATCAAGCATTAGAGCCTTATGTCTTTAGATCATTCCCTATCCCTTCCCACACGATGCGGTGGCTAAATAAGGGCGATTGCCCAAATATGGGCGTGGATGTTTTGACTCAGTCACGGGAGACAAACTTCCATCATGGTGAACTCACTTTCTCTAGTGGATGGTAGGAGGGTTCGGACTACTTTTGGAGGCAAACAAAGCATCCCTTGCAGCTGGCAGCGGACGAAAAAGGGAAAGGTACAGGCGCCAAACATGATGCGCGCTTATTTAAAATTAAAGCACCAATGCTCGATGCGAATTGTTTGTACCCTATTTTAATCATTATATTAAAAATGGGATCTATTGAGAAAATTTTCTGCGTCGGGTTATTAAGCTTGAGCAGCGAGCCAAGAAAGATTAAAATTATCAGTGACTTTCAGAGATTTTATGACCAGCGCTAGAAGATGTAATAAATATTTATCGTGAAATTTAAAAGTCCTTCTTCAAGTTCAAGTTTTATTTCCAAATTACTACAAAAAAGTATTCACTTACTTCTTACCATACGTTATGTTCAGAATCAGGGCTGGGCGTTCAGAATCAGGGCATTCTCAAAAGAGGTGTCTTAAGCCCTCAAAAAAGCTCCACCTTAAAATGAAGTCGGTATAATAAATACTCTTCATATTCCAGCTACCAACAGAAAATTGCATTCTCAACCGAATTGTGTCAACAAAATTCCTCCCATTTTTTCACTAATTTAAATCAAAGTTACGTATAATTAACGGCATGAATTGGTGTGAACAGAGGGTAAAGTGTATTTTTTGTGCCATTTACATATGATATTATCGCGAGAAACTGTAGTATGAAGCTTATATTCGGATAAAATATAATGGTAAAAATGAAAGCGTCACGCATTGGTCTAAAGAACCCGGTTTCCCGGTCTAAAGTCGATTTTCCGAACTTTTTCAAATTACTTCAAAATCGTTACTAATGTGAAGGCAAAAGATCATTTCACAACGAACGGAATATTTTCCCTATACCACAGTAATTTTCCAAACCACAGACCTGAATTTGAGGGAATTTAACTGTGACTCAATTTATGAACTTTATTTTTTACTTTTTCGCTCCATCCATAGGATGAGTTGCCGCTTCATTTAAAGCGTTTTATGAGTTAAAATAGCATCATAATTTCATACTATCGAGTTTTTCTCTTTCATTTGGGTATTAGGTCCTTTATTCCCTTAAGGTAGAGTTTCAAGTTGTTACGGACGGAAAATCTGTTAGTTGGCTGAATAAAATAACTATTCCCTGCCACACATGCTATGGTAGGATGGAAAGAAAATTATCTCTATCACGTTATTTTGTGAAAATCGTTGGCCTTTACCTGCCGTTTTGCTTATAGCTCGCCAAAATGTGCTACTTTGTCCCCTGCTTCCGCAATGCCATGTCGTTGCGGAAGCAGGTCATTGTTTCACCAAACTATGCCGGTCATTGTTTCACCAAACTATTTACCGTGAAGTGCTCTTTAAATCGCTTAGAGATAATGATTCATAGTGTGCGTTCAAATTCTTTTGAAATGCCTTTTGTAAGGGAGTACTTCTACATTTTACAGGAGAAATGGGCAGCTAAGGCTAGTGCTCACCATCAGCCTCCACTAGATCATATAATAAGATGAATTCACCTTCACACAATGGAATATCGCACCAAGTAATTTTATTTACTAAATTATGACTTTTATCAATGCCTTTCTTTTATATGTGTATTATCCAAATGTCAAAAGATCAGACGGATTTGAAAGATGAAGAAAAATTTCAAATTAAAAACAGAATTTATCTCTTTATTACTCAAGTGTCCCAGAGATAGAAAAAGAGTCAAAGAACTTTACAGTTACTTTTACGTAATTTTTCAGAGTGGCTTGGCTCAGAATTGCATTTTGTCCCGGGAAAAGTGTAGCCTGAGGAGGTGGATGTAGACGCTCTGCTGAGTACTTCCGGTATGCATGGCACTTCACCGGATATTATTAGCATAAATAATTGAATCCAGGGAACTTACATTAACGATAGTTGAAACTTCTTTGTATTTTATGAGAGCGAGAGAAAAACAAAAACAACCAAGCTCTTGTCTTTTCCTAGGTATGGGTAGTCCGAATAAGATATTTGAGATACAGCACCCAATCAATGCGACGGAGGGCTATTTGATTGGTGGATTCAAACACTACCAACCAACTGGTGTTTGCGACAAGTGCACGTATTCGCACTTCTAAGCAGAGTGATGCGGCGCAATTGGTGGACGAAGTCATTCACGGAAGTAGTTCTGACGAATGTCAACTGAGATTTTTTCCATTGCATATAAGGGTAATGGCTATTGAATACTTGCTCCATATTGCCTATAAGTTGGATATTATTAAATGGAAAGCTTACGAAGAAAATGAGAAAAAAGCGTTAGTGAGAGAAAAACTAAAACTCAAACGACTTTCAGATAATAATTTGGTTTGGTGGTTGACCGTCCTAAACAGGGTTGAGGAACATCCAATGATGGCAATTCGGTACGCAGATTCTTCGATAACCCAACTCTTTCGCCTTCAATAACTGGACTTATAAGGACCTAATTCATCGAACTTCTATTATTCTGCTGGAAGTATCTAGTCCATATGAAATAAATGTCCCATAATGGGGTAGGGAGAGAGGGGAGGGAAGGAAGGAGATATATTCTACATGACTCTAGATGATAATTTATGCACTTTAGCCTTAGATATAGCCCCAATAAAAAATATATATATATATATATATATATTGTATATAATTATTTTGGACGTAACCTGGAATATTTGGTTTTATCTTCTTCAGGTGAGGAAAATATTGTCTTGGACACCTTGAATAAAGATAGCTATTTTCTACATTTTTAAGTTTCCACTTCCTTGCTGAGTCATTTTTGCAATCAATTAAGCCCATTTTTACACCAAGGACTATGTCATTGGACTATTTACTAGCTATCGATGCATATTCCAAAGGGTTATTTCGAGTTTAAAAGCATTGTTTTGAATTTTTTTCTTCTTGTTGAGATGTGCTATTAAAAACATTTGAATACAGAAATTTGTGCTTAGGTTCCACTCGATTCAACTCGATTTGCATATAAAATTGATTTCGACGCTTTTGTAAAAAGGCAACTCGTTTGATATGGCGTTGCGTGTGTGAAAGTTTAATAGCTACTGAAATTCGTTGCGTACTTAAAATGTGCTGCATGCTGTTCTCATCATAATTTCGGACTGACATGCTCCTTTATGTACCACGCAAGAAAAGTAATTACACCTCCAAGCATGGGAAAAAATTGACGTTAATTTCTCTGTAGGGCCTTGAACAAGCGTGAACATATGCCAGGCATATGCGCTCTCTTCGTAATTATTGTTTTGATAAATGTTTCCTTGTTCTATCTTCCATAGACTGATGCAGATGCATACGCACTTTCTCAGAAATTTCTGAGAAAATGTTTCTCAACAATTTGAGGGTTTACAGGAACTTTTAGGAATGTTGGCAGTAACGATCCTGTTAAGTTGGTGGGAGGATTCTTATTTCCTTCTCAGTTCAACTGAGGGGAATTGGAAGCTCAGTCACTAAAATACTTTCCCAAGGTATCCAATTTTGATAGTTCTTTGCTTTCCTCATTAATTGAGGCACTTCAAATTTTCTCACTGTTTTTTTTTTCAGTTTTTGCCGATCGAGCTCGAATTATTTTGGTGACCGCTTTCTCTCGCTCCCTCTTACATATATCAGTTATCATGCAAATACGCATGTTTTAAGAGGACACCAAAAAGTACTACGTTGTATAATTGGATAGAGAACTTTCAGCAGATCATCTCTTATATACATAGTGTAGTGCACCAAATCGAACATGTGTCGAGCTCCATTAACGCAGTAAGGTGTCGATTTAATCAGGAACCACAAATTAATATATTCTCCCTGTCTGCATGTGACTAATTTCACCTGTTCTTCTGAACAATTTCCCGTTTACAGTCATAAACGCAAAATTCTAGCGACTGTTGTAACCAATTTGGCGTGGCTAAGTTTTCCCAGTGACCGTTCAACGAAACTCTTTGGACATTTTCCAGACGCAACTGCTCTTGACACACGTATTAGGTATGTGTTTTCATATTGATTTCGGCGATATATATTTCGGGATGATAATTCGGAATGGATTCAAAGTCTAAAATCGGTTGATCTTCACAGTTTTGGATATGTTTCTCAATTGTATCAGTGTAGCTTGTGGGTCCAGCAATAGCTCCATTAACATGAGTAATAATATGTCGGAGTGGGAGCACATTCAAAGAAGAAAAATATTCCTCTGCAATGACATATTTAAATATTTTTCCAGAACCATAATGGTACCACTTTTTTATTTTATTTACTGTGCCATCGTAGCACACAATAGCGAATACTTGAAAGCGTTGTAGAATTGATACATTGAGTTGTGCTCATACAAATACATACACATTCATTGAATGATAACTCTTGAAATATTCTTCACTGTACCGGAAACTAGAGTCTCATGGGTGATGTACTTCGATGCAGGCTCCCTTATAATCTTAATGTGTTCTACTAGAATGGCACTTCTGCAATATTTATCATTATTTTTTCTTGAATTATTTCCTTATCCTTTTTTCCATTAAAGTAAAGCTCCACTGTAGGTTCAGTATATTCTGATTATTCCATCTCTAATTTTAGTCTTTGATTGATTGACTTCGCCAAAATACGATGATTCTTTAGTTCTCTTTTTGCCATTTGTTTATCTAAAATTGTAGTGGATTATTTGTCTACTGTAGAGATTGTAATGAGACGATCTCCACGCTGATGAGAGAGATACGTCCATCTTAACACAGGAACTTTCCGATTTAAAGGGCTGTCACAATATTCACTCTTCACATTTACAAGTACATAAATGAAATAAATTTAGGAAAGAATTTAATTGCTCATTGCTTCCTAATAAAATAGGGTGGATCTATCAGGTCTATACTCTATCAGGAATTTCATGCATGTGGTAATGTGGTCTTTTACCAGATGCGAAAGCTATCTCTTTGCAGGTTGGGGTTGCTTATCATATTATCAGCACTTTCTTAGCGACTTCCTTTAATAGATGAGATGATGGAGGATCCTTGTCGTTCTTTTCAGTTTTCTTGACATGCAGAACGCTGTTGTAGAATCTGATGACATCTTCAAAAGTTTGAAGCTGCCACGATAAGATATCCTTAGATGGACTAAATATTGGACACTTCAAGTCCTCTCTTGTTTTCTGCTTCTTAGAAATATCTCTTCACAAGCAAACTCACTACCTCTGGAACTTAAACACATAGAAGAAATCATAAGTAAGAGAATGCCCCCCTCTTTCCACGTGGGACCGCGTCAGTCGTTAGGGAAGTCCATTCTGAAACTAAAATACTTATTAATTTTCAAGAGTAAAAAGCTTTTTTCCAATATACTATAACAATACATTTTTACTGTTACGGTGTTCAGCTAGATAGTGACAATGTAGCGTTGACATCCATCGTGGAAAAATGTATTTAACTGAGGAGAAATACAAAGTGTTTAATTTACAAGATATGTTTCTCAAAATTTCACTAAGTAAAGCCTGAAGCAATCAATTACTGCTTTTTACCCTTTTTTCCCTATTACGCTTAGCACATTGTGCAAGACAGATAGCGGCAATCTCGTTGGTATCGAACGCCTTGTCAACATTTGTTTGCCGGGTTGCCTATCCCGAAAGTTCCTAATAATTTTGTTCGTGAATTTCGGGGTTCTGCACTTTTGTTGCTTCTGCCATACCATTTTCACTTACCATCTGGAAACTAGTAAACGTTTCTCACAAAAAAATGAGGCAGAGCATGATCTTACGCTTATTTAAATTTTTTACTATAACGGCCAAAAATTGTGAAAACTTAATCGCTTGGCGAAATCTCAGGACAGTTGACAAAAATTCCAAAAAAATAACCCTGCGTTTAAATGGGCCCGGAAGACAACATTTTTGACCCCAATGTTATTGTAATCTGATAAAAAAGTTTTTGAAGATCACCCCTAATGCTGAATAGTCTGTTTTATGGAATAATTCTACGTATTAGGTTAAATATAAAAAAAACTGTTTGAAAGATTGCTGCAACCCCCTGTGTCAGTATACAACAATTACCCTAGTGGTCCGCGACCCAACTAGTGGTGGGTCGTAGACAACGTTTAGTAGATGCTGCCTCACGAGGCAGTCCTTTCACAGGGCATCCTCACTCGACTATAATAAATAAAGCGGGCCGTGGACATTACTAAGCTTTGGTTTTTATAAGCTTTAACTGGGCACTATAGCACCGTAATCGTGAGCACGGATATCGAGATAGGAAAGCTGAAGGTTATATTAATAAATATCAACTACTATAATACAATTTCTAAGTTTTTTGAATATTGCATATCACTCTCGTCATTCTATGTCATTACATGTTTAACATTATATCTTTTTGACTTAAGGGGACATATGTCATCGGATAAGTAAGTGATCGGAGCTATATTTACAACCATGTCTCTATTCATAACCATCAAGCAAATTATTTTTGGGGAAGTCTAAGGAAAGACTTTAGTTGCTGCATAATGTCTAAAAAACTGGCTCTCTTTTAAAAATTTCCTCTAACACACCCTATCCTTGCATACTTCTTCCACTTCTATAGTACTCATGCATTGCTTCGTACACTCTCTCCTATTCTCCATGAAATCGGTGGTTATTTCCGCTCACGCTTAAAAGGACTGACAGAAATCCCGGGCTACGGCCCCACACACTGCGTGCACAAACGGCGGAGGCTCTATATCATGATTGCGTCCTATTAGTCGTCAACCCAATACAAATGAGACTACTTGTATTACAACCATTTACTTATCCGCTAAGTTAGATTACCGGAATCGATCATTCTGCGCAAGTTACACCTATCGCCTTTTTTTATCTTGGCACCACATTTTCAAAATGATTTAAAAGTCGTATATAAGTCAGAATCAGCTTCAGCTATCAATTACTACGGGAGATATTGCTTCAAATGTGACAATCACAATGCGATATGGCATCAGTGGTCGTACGGGCGCTTTAAGATGCGCCGTCTGCAAGCACGAGATTGGAAGGGTGCAAAAGGAGAGACAGAGAGGCAAAAACAAGGACCCGTCGCTTCGGGAGGTGGTTGATGTGCGGGGGTGGGAGCTCGATGGGGAGGCCGTCTGCGTGCCACCGCCAGCCGGCTGAGGGTTGGAGCGTCGCCTTACGTCTGCGGGGGCGCACTAAACTTTTCCCATTAGGCCAAAAAGTAATAAAAAAGGGAGCGATAAAAGAAGATTAGCTAACACACTCATGTATGTCTATATATATCTTGGGAAATAATGCTCTCGGAGACGATGAGCATACATAGATAATTATTTATACACCTTAAAAGCATAGGAACACATAAAAAGGGCATTTACAAATAATACTTGGACGTTTCGATGGTCAAGCCGTCATCGTAGGTGGTAGAAAACTCAAAGTATTCTACCGCTAACGATGATGGCTTGACCATCGAAACACCCTAGTTTTTTTTCAGTGTCCTTTTTACGTGTTTCTTGTATCGATATATGTTATATATAAATAAATGTATATAAATAAATACATATATATGTATGTAGCGTATACATAGTGTCCAGTAGACGCATTTGGCTCGCATTCGAAGCGGTTGCAATTGGTCAAACAATTTCATTCTATGGGTGTGGGGTAGGTTTGGTAATCAGGGATTGGGCAGGTTGTGGGATGGGAGGGGTTGCGTGGCGTAGTAGGTGGTGTGGAGTGGTTGGACGGGGAGTGGTCCTGTGTGGATGGGAGGAGGAGGTGTGGGTGGGGAATGGGACCGAGGCGGACAGAAATTGTTCGGAGAATAAAGCAAACACTTAAAAAAATATCCAAATAATAATAAAATGTCCGTTATCGACGGGTCATTCCGCCACCACCTCCCCCCGCATTGCCGTTATGATTGTTATTTTTGCGTCCCACCCACGGGCGCACCGTGCCCCTATTGTCCGTGGTGGTTACACGAAACAGGGTTATCGCTCATCTTCGATTCCTCTTTTATTATTTCATCCGCCCTTCTTTTGCTCTCCCTCCTGCCCCCACCAATCCAATGGGGGCCATTCACGCAACGGGAGCTGCGCCAACAAAGGACCCCTTGATGGCCAGTGAAAGAGAGCTCGTCCAGCCAAAAACTCTTTTTTCTCCCCCTACCCTTTTCGTCCCCGGCACACAATTCCCCCAATTTGAAGCGGCGGGTGCTTTGTTTCCTCCGCTACACACCGGCGAGCATCACGGCCGTGCTTCTGGCTGCGTTCGATTCGATACGACTTTTCTTTTTTGCCCACATTCTCTGCCTTTAAATAATTTATCCACTTGTACGACACTTTCAACGAAATGCGGACTGGGTCCTCCAGCTCAGTGGTGCATCCACGGGGGGGGAGGGGTAATTCCTCCCTCCCAGAAGAGGTCATGCGAGAAAACGAACTAGGGTGGGAGTTTGAAGTAAACATAATTATGCCAACAAGTTAATAACATTGATAAGCTTCAAAAAGAATTTCTCCCTTTCAAATGAGTATTAATTGTATTTTTTTTAACGATTTGTTCCGAGCATTTCGAATACGGCAGCAAAAACTGCCATAGAAGAGATGAGTCACAGATGAGGCTTCCTCCGTTCCACATTTGTCTTACCGACGCCTCTAACTAAGCCGATTCACCCGTCTCTTAAAGAGTTAGGGATCTCTGGCGAACAGACGTGTGTCGGTTGATTTGTTTCCAACAACCTCCCTTGACCCCTTAAAACGCAAGTGTTCCAGTCCCTTGTACATAGTTGGTGCGGGTTACCACAAGGTATTTATAGAATTTATCAAGTAAGTTAGTTGCAGACTGCCAGCGTTTGGGCACTAACGGAGTATCATTCGCTCATTGTCGTGTGTAGATGGTAACGTGTGCCTTGAATATGCCACTTTGTTTTGTCCCGTCTCCTTTGGCTCCTTGCCTCGGGCGCCTGGTTAAACGTGTCAATTTTATTTTGCTGTGAAGGAAAATTAATATTTTTTTCGCCAATCAATTGGATTTTTGTTTTGCTGGAGTTTACCAAAGTAACTCTTCTCCCTGAAATTACGATCAAATGCCTGGGTACAGTGATTTATTATACGATTTTTTTCCGGATTTGATACCTCTCCTCACAACAGTCGCATCCTACTATATTCACGACTCTTTTACTCTCACTAATTCGTCAGTATGACAGTACATGTTTAAATAACGGTAGGTTTGAGTGCTAAGTTTAAATATAAATCAGTGCATAACTTCATCATAAAAATATACATATTCTCCTTCTGTTGTATCCCGTATAGATACTAAGACGCGTGAATTTCTAAACTTGTTCAAATAAATTATAATGTTATATAACATTGTATAATGGAAAAGAAACTCCAACGCACGTAAATATATATTTCCATCTTAGTTATAATCCTCATGAGTTTGGACCCATAATTTTATTCAGATATCTAGAATTTGTACCACTTACTATCAAAGAATTCCCACTAACTAGCTCCTACGAAGATGCAATCCATTTTTGTGGTTAAAAAAATGATAAATAATGTTGATTTTAATATGCTCCTTAAAATTATCGACGACCAAGATAATTTCTTCCTCATACTATCTGAAAACAGCTTATTTAGATTTTTTATTGCTGTTCACATATTTACTTTGACCAAAACTATAAGTTTTTAAGCTTTGCATGGACTTTATTTACTGTGTTCGATGTATTCTTGAAACACGTTAATTATATCATTTTTAGTCATATTTCAGACTAGTATGTCGGTTCAGTCCGACGAAACGTATTAAATTCTTTCTCAGCGGTTTCTCATTTCCCTTTTGGATAATTTAATTTCAAAATGACCAAAAAAATATATAAATTGCTCTAGACCTCTCCAATGTCGACCAAAGCTGCAGGGCGTGTTTTGTTTTACTACATCGTTGGCCATGCTCAATTTATTTTGCAAAATATTAATCCGTTTCCCTAGTTACGTGAATATTTAAAATCTAGCTACTTTTAAATTTTTGCTTGATTTATCCTTGATATATTCGGAAATATGATATTTATGTCAGAGCAGTAATTCTTTTTTGAAATAAAAATCTAAGATATGCAACATTATGATATCATAAATTTAAAATATTGGCTATTTTTTGCATTCATTTGTATTTTTAAAACGTCAAACGCGTTTTTCTGTACACATGTCCCCCTTTGATCATGCTCTTTTTCTGCTTAGTTTCCATCCATCCTAGAAGTTTTGCGATGGAAATTTTTCATTTAAGGGAAACTATAGTTTTTATGCGTGTTAGTATTCGGCTGGGTGGTTTTATAATGGCGTCCGATCAAATACTAATGGTGTATTATCTGATTTCATGGGGCTGACTTAGAGCTTAAATAATGAATAAGAGAGTACCAAATAGGAACAATGCTGTTGAACGGTAAATCCTTTCCGTTGAATCCCAAATTTTGTTCTCGCACTTTGAATGTTTACCCTCTCTATTCCTTGTAATTCTGAAGTTTTTTTACCCTTAACATAACTACGAAAAAATAAATCTTATAATACCCGGTCGAAATTCTGACAACTTTTCAGGCCCTTCGTTAATTGAGGTAACAAAGAAGTTTAACATTTTTTGAAGAGCAGAATAATGCTTTATAATAGTACCCTTCTACAAATGTGGCACTATAGCATCAATAAAGCTAATTGGTGTACTCACCATGTTGTATTAACTAAAAATTGTTAAGCTAGCAGCATTGTACTATTTTTTTTGATTTAGAATATGGTTTTAAAAGTACACAAGATTTCTATGGAATAGGAGCATGCTTGGAAAAAGAGACTATCAGAAATAACACGAGAAATTAGTGATTCAACTGCATTGTCCAATTTGACGCATGTTCCTTCCATGTACGCATGTATGCCCACCCATCTTTTCGTTTGAATATCTCTCAAAGAAGTTGTTATGTATTTATTGCAAATTGGATAGCTAATATCGTTCATTAGATAATAATTTCACTTCCACCTCACTCTTTTAAAACCTCTACGGGTATTTATCCGATAACAACTGCATTTTATATTAAAAAGGTTTAATTTTTACTGCTGATTCATCAGAAAGAGTGTGGAGTTATTTTTCCAGTAAAGTGCAAAATACTCCTTTTTTAAGTAAAATGTTATCAGTGATATAGGGACAGACAACCCGTTTTGAATTTTAAAGCCACAGCTTGATTTTCAAAGGACATCTATTTTCTAACCATTTTAATGCATCGTAAAACGGAATCTAACTTCTCCTAAAAGTAGTGGAACTCTCTAATTTATCTTCATATATGTATTTTGGCCACTTTTGAATCAGTGGTCGTGAACTCAGCGTGTCAGTTTCATTATTTTTTCCACCCTTTCCGATGTCTTGCAAAACTAACGTAGCCCGTAATAATTCAATTTCCCGTTACAATTCAATGAAAGATGGAGGCTGGTGATGAAACCTATCTGAAAGTAATGAACCTGGTACATGCGTGACCAGATCGCAGATAAAATAGGTGCAGTGGAGTTAATAAACCCATAATTATTGATGTTAACTAAATTCCCAATTGGTACGGAGGCTTCCGCGGTGATTTGATGAATTTCTCTTATTCGGGTTTCTCCCGCGTTGATAAATTTTATGGACAACCTTTTTCACTTGCGTTCCAGCTAGCGTCGTCAGATCCTGAACCTGACCTGACGACGCTAGCGGGAATGCAAGTGAAACGGTTGTCCATAAAATGAATCAACGCGGGAGAAACCCGAATAATAGAAATTAATAAATCCCCAATTGGCAAAATAAAAATATACAGGCATAGTTTTTTGTGAATATAAGACATATGTCATAGACACATATGGCATCACATTAGCACGTACACACATATACACTCATTAAAAACTGATAAGTTCTCCCCCTTCCCATATTCCTCCCTGGACTCGCCTCCTGTCCTGCTTAAGTTCTTAGGATTTTTTTTACAATTACCATATAAGCCAATATCTGATCAAACGTAGCAAAACTGGAAGCACATTAGTGTACTTATATGAATGATGTTTAAAATGTTTCTTTCAATAAACAAATATCATCTTACGCCTATGATCCTCTTACTATAAAATATTTTCATCACCACTATTGATTTCATATGAATTTGATTGAAAATGCCCAAAAAGGAAAGAAATATGAAGTCATTATGACCGCTACCGGCGCTTTTAGGTGTGCGGTAAATTCGGCGCTTGTAGTGTTAAATGACGCACTTATTTCGCCGCCGCAGTACTTGAATTGCTCTGTGCACACGTACCTTGTGCACGATGTATGCAATATTGACTGCAGACCTCTATCCTTGCTTATGTTTCTAGGTGTTCTACTGAGTTTTTTAATAAAAATTGTCCACAAAAATAGCACTTTCTCTTTATTATTTATAATTTTTACCTCTATAACTAACAAAAATGAGGAGTAACTGATAAAATGAGTTAAAATGATTCCTACCCACCAGGTACTTTCACGTTACCTACCTACTACTTTCAGTGTAACCAACGGTCATTATGAGGTCCAGCTGAATCCATGATAGCCACAAAAACAAATTTCATCCGAAAAACGCGTGAGATGTGCTACCAGTTGATGTTAAATACGCAAGATGGTAGGGGTCAAAATGACCCCTACCATCGCTGCCTGGAGGGGTCAAAATGACCCCTCCAGGCAGCGATGGTAGTCCGGAATGATAGGCATTCTAGTGCTAGCGTGAGACAAGGCGATGGTCGTTTTACATAGGTGACGTCATTTAAGTCAAATAGCGGCGGACTTGAAACCAAGGGGGGCAGGGGCGGTGGCACACGGCAACCACTTCACTCGAATACTTCTTTCCCCTCACTGCTCCCCGCTCACAGGCTTCCTCCTTTTTTTGTTCTGCAGAGGAGGGCGCTGCGGTCAGCGGAGGAGGCGTGGTGCTTCGGCGGGAGGAGCGCAACATCCATGCGGGCCACAGCAAGGGGCCGGCCGGGAACCACCTGGGCAGCAGCGACGACGAGGACGACGTCCCCAAGAAAGTGGGGGCCCTGCACCCGCCGCCCACCTCCGCCGCCCCCGGCGCCGCACCCGGCGCCACCTCCGTCCCCACGACATCGCCGCCCGCTGTCGCCATCTTCGGGACGCAGAACTCGACGGTGGTGACGGCACAGACCGGAAGCTCCGCAACGCTTCCCTGCGTCGTGCGCAAGTTCGGAAACGGAGTGGTAAGTAACCAACAACTATAGCTTAGTCGATTTCCACGAGAAACCAGCAGTCCGCTCTATTCACCCATGCATGAGTCATTCAATAGCAATGTAAACAAAAGAATTTCATCTTCAAACTGATAATTTCTCGCTTTCCATGATATTTAGCAAACTGGACTTACTGAAGAAAGTAGATAATCACGGTCATGGTATTATTATCCATTGTCCGTCATCCATTGTTCATTTGAGAAACATTGAAAAGTAGCTAAATGTTGTAAATACGGTGAACGGAACAAGTTATAAATACTTATGTCCTTGAAACCATTTATAAACTATTATTATTAAGGTAATGAAGACCTAAAAAAATGCGTCATTTTAAAACAAAATCTTTTAAAGCATTTATGCTGGATTTGACAAGTATGGAGTGACCCCTGTCAAAAACGCAAGCCATCCACAGCAGCAGTCTTTTGATTTGCATACCCTCGGTCACCTCCGGTCTCCAACAATTTAACCGATTACTTGAGAAATATGCTCGTCACCTATGCTCTTACTGCAGCCTACTTCAAACTTTGCCCACCATAGCTTGGTGGGAGGCACTGCCTATTCCTTTAAATCTATTTGAAATCTTGTGTTTCTATTAGAAAACCACCCGAGGGTTCTGAACGCCGGTTCACGATTGGCAAGAAAATTCTAAAGTTAAGAGGGAATAGTCAATTCGGTGTTTGATTGGCCGTCGACGTGACATTTTCTGGCATTCGTCATTGGTAGGTGGTCTTATGCGATAATAAACGCCTCTGTCAAAACCAATGTATTGCACTTGCTCTTTAAGTTTAAATTCACGCTGACGCAAATGGTAAACTAGACCCTTTAGCTCCTGCAAAAATTTGGAAAAAGTGTTCCAGGTTGCAAAAAAGTCTTAGATTGCATTTAAATGGGTAACTATTTCGATTTGGCTAACTCCTGGCTAAATTATGAATGAAGCTTTAAACTGCGTGAGCAGCCCCTTTGACTTTTGGGATGAAACCATCATCTGCCTGAGGTTGCTCTGTTTGCTGAGGTCTCCAGGGCTTCCACACCTCTCTTACATTTGGTTTGTGACATTTCAACAATAACAGTTTGTATTTTTCACTAATATATTTTTAAGACAGAGGATGGCAGTAAATATCGTTTTCTATTAAATGGAGCCGAATATACCATGACTTTAAATTCAAAACACATTATAAATTAATAGCTATGTTAAAATTATAGCTAGATCGTTGCAATCGATGAGACAGAAAAAATGGAGGAACTCGTCCATAGCGAATTACCCCATCACTGCCTCGTCACGCAAGTAGCACTCAAATTTTCTCCAAGAACACTTTAACAGATTTCCCGCGATAAAGACACACTCCACAGATTTGATCCATCTCTCTATTTTATTATTTTTTTCCCTTTGGACGGCGGAATAAAGGAAGCGGCGGGCTTTTCACTCCTCAATTTTGCTCATCCACCGAAAAAAAGAGAGAACGTTATCTCAGAGAGGAGGGTGTGGGAGGGGGGGGGGGTAGGGTTAAGCACGTTGCCATGGAGAGGCCCAGAAGGGAACTGGGGGAAGCGGGCGCCTGTCTTATCTCTCTATCGCCGTTCAAGCGCGGCCCAGCTCAAAAGGGGGACTTTCCAAAGTACAGGGGGGAGGGGGTCTCCGAAGGCCCCATTCTCCCCACCCCAGTCAATGACAATCATAGCCCCCCCCCCCTGCTACTCGTCGTCTCTTCAAACTCATCTGGAGAGTGAAACGACCCCATCTCCGGCAAAGACCCTTCTCCTTCTTTGTTGCCGCTTAAATCCTTGCATAAAAATATTCATTTCCTCGTCGGGTGCCAATAATACGAGACGCTCTCTCTCTCTCTGTCTAAAACTTACTAATCCAACTCGACTAAACCCCTTATGTCCGGACTTATAATATCTGGTCAATACATTTGCTGCTAATATGACCAGTATCCATCACTTCCGATGTCTGTGCCACCTCTCCGTACGCGCTTGTGATATTAGTCGCTCCTACCTGCTGATCAGCTATAAGGTATTCATGCCTTCCGCAAATATGGCGATGAAATAACGTAGAGATGGCCACAGGAAAAAACTCGGCCTGAATCGGAAATCGAACCAAGAACCGCTGGTTTGCTGGACCAATGCACAGACCACTACACTACCCAGGTTTCATAAGTCCCAAGGCAATTTAGGAGGATAGAAGAGAACTGGATATTAAGCGTCCACCAAAGACGGCAACGCAAGGGAGTAACGGACTATATTTTTTTCCTGTGGCAATTTCTACGTTACGGATCAGCTGTTATCGTGAGCTCCGTCAAGTTAGCGCTGCTATTTTCAATGCAGCACGAATTCTGGGAGTGGTGTCATTCGACGGCACGAATTGAGCACTAAATGGCTGGACGGGTCCCAGAATTCGTGCTCAAAATGGCGGCGCTGGCGTCAAGTTAGCTCCATAATGTTTACGGGCCCCTGGAGGCCTTGAAAATGCAGCACGAATTATGGGAGTGGTGTCATTCGACGGCACGAATTGAGAACTAAATGGCTGTATGGGTCCCAGAATTCGTGCCGAAAATGGCGGCGCTAACTTGACGGAGCTGTTATCGTGGCCTATTGTGTCGTTTCGACTTCAAAGCACTGGCTTGCAGTGGTCTGGAATCCTTTTCCCAAGGGCCGCCATCGTCAAACCCTCGCCAAGACTACGACCCCGTGCGCCTAAGAACGACATGACACCCCGCTCATATTCCCACATTCCCTCCTCCCCCACCCCGCACTCAGCGTATGGTAACAGGCCGTCATGCAATCAGCCTAAACGTTTCTCACCCTTGCACCCCTTGTTTCACTTTTCTCTCTCACAAGGATCTCCGTGTCAAGGGTGCCGCTGAAATTTGAGTCCTTATACCCGTCTCCATTCCCTGATCTGGTAAAAAATAACGCGAGGGTTCATCCAACCGATAAGCTCGAAACGGTAGCATTACTTAATACAATGCAGTTGCATTGTCTATTACTGCATCGAATCGTAGCAAGGTTTTTTCATGAAATTAAGTATTGATTACTTGAAACTAAAGCAGAGTTAATAAATGAATTTGGTTGGAAATCCCGGGGTATGAGATTAAGAGTTCATGTGATGCAAAGATATGCGAACGCAAAGAGTAACTTTGCATGAGTATCTGAGAACTTTGAATCACATTATTCAGGGTATGGATTAGCCATGATAGGGACAAAGTAATTTTAGAAAAGCTTCTTATTCACACTTGGGTTTCAATGGTTAAAGGGAAACGCATGGATCTGCGGTCCATTTATTCAGTCTCAGTAATAGATGAGAAAATTCCGCGACTAATGGATAACATAAAGAAATAGCGTGGTAAGTAAACAACCGTCAACATAGTTCAAATTATATGCAGCTCATATCAAGACACACGAAAAATATATTAAAACCAAATCATTTGATACCTAGGGCCAGAGGTTTAAACGTACCCTAACATCAGAATAAGATTTAAAAACCATTTATAAGTTGCCATAATTGAATTTGCACAAGTTGAAAAATTTAGCAGGGTGGATATAAGGAAAATGTAATTAGAGACTTAATTCGTCAATATATTTTACACTTATCAACTACGTAATATTTTCTAATCAGATGAGAATATAGATGCTCCTTTAGGGATACTCCATTTCGAGGCTGCTACCTTGTTCATGTAAAAAAACGCATATTAATGAATTTAAATTGGTGTTGTCACATTACTTAGATGAAAAATGTATGTTATGCTAGTATAGTTTACTCTTTAACGCAAAACAAAGAAATACAAAGAAATAAACTTAGCAAAGTTTTCATATCAGTAAAACTATGCAAAGCAAATACACTTGACACTGGTATCAAAAATAAAATTTCACACAATTAAAAAATAAATTTAACAGTCCTCGAAAGTGGTTTACCATTTTTTCACTTCTACAAATATTTACATTCATTTATTGTGCTAACGATTAATGAGGGTAATGAACAATATATTTTGGGTATTGGTATAAGTAAGTCTGCCTAAAATATTCTGTTTCAGGTCTATATATGACTACATTATGATAACTACACAGTTCATGCATTCTTACTGTTTTCCTTTCACCGCCACAATTATAATTAATCCTAAGGAATTTGTAAACATTTAAATGACTCAAAAGTAGAAAATTATTTTTTTTGAAAAAAAGGAAGGGAATACGTTGTCTTAGATGCCCGTAGCAAGGCCTTTATTTTTTTTTTTATGGGCCATCAGAAGAGGTTGAATATTATTTATGTATCTACTGTCAGCACGCAATTCCGTATTCTAATCTTGAATTAATTAATGTATTTTATACCATTCTGAGAACAGATGCTGGGAAGATATATCTTAACAGATAAAATTTTCTAAATGAATCGTTATAATTGCTTCTAAAGAGTGTAAATAGTTCTAAAAGAGCGCGATGCGTACGCAGTTACTAAATATACGTCAATTTGATGCTAAGGTTTTTCTCTCTGCAAAAACGTATTTTAAAATAATAAAATATGAGATTCCATGTATTCGCAGTTGAAATTTATGTACATTTAGTAAAACATCATATTTAGTCACAGTCACAATATAAGTAAGTGTACACTGCTAGTGTAACTTAGCTAATGTAACTATTTCTAATTTTTAATGTATATATGACGGAAAGCTATCGTTCAGAAATAAAATACTAATTAAATTAAACAAAAAGGAGTTATCTCATAATTTCATGAATATTAAAGATTGATTTTAAATCGTTCTTGAAGTGGTACAATTTTTCCCAGTGAATAAATTCAAATGAACATGGAATTAACGAGTTTCGTGGAAATTTACCCATTCAAACAGTAGTTCATTTTACAACAAAACGTATAATCCACGAACATTTCTCAACTCGAGGCCTAATGGACACGGAAATACCTTATTGCCGAGATCCAAGGTTCTCCTTGCCTCGGCTTAGTGGAGCAAAACTGTTGCGGTGACGTTCGTTCATCTGAATGAGATTGCTCCGAAATCTCCACAGCCAAGACGTCTCGATGGGGCGACGTCTGGGGGATAAACTCCCTCCCATTGTGGTCTCCAAGGAAGAACACCAAGAGAGGGATCAGCTCCCTTCTAATTCATCTCAGCTAAGTCCCGCGCTGTTCACTTCGTCCCTCGCCCTCCGACTCGTGGGACGAGGACTCGGCTTTCTTAGGGTTTGGGGTTGCTTAGGGAAGTAGGGCACGACAGCGGGGAAGATTACACTTCCTTCCGGAACAATAAATCCCTTTTAAAGCCTCCCATCAGTTTCTCACGGCAATAATCATCGATAAGGCTCGTCAAAACAAAAAGGAACTCACGTAAAACGCAGTTGTAATCCAGATGGATTATTCCACTTATTGTCTCATTAAGGGCGTTTAAAGGGAGCAAACCAAAGGGTTATGTGAATCACACTCCCTTCCACGCCTTCGGCCCACATTTGCCCCGTCCCTCTTCCCAGTAAAGCTGGAAGGCAGAAATGTTAGCCATCATAAGAGCAGGTCGAAAATTATAACCTAAAAAGTGTTTGAAAGCTTAAGTTCAATGGCTTCTACCAGAACTCTATGGGACATCTTGTTTATAATGTGGAATTAAATTCCTTAGTGCTAACGCATTAGTTTTTCTGAGTAAGTTTTCACTTTCGAAATAATGCAGAACAATGAGATAGTTCACGATAAAGGTGGCATTCCCCAAATCTCGCGTGTGTGATCACCATACAAACTCAACTCACTGATGATACGTTTTTAAAATGGCCTCTAATATGTGACGTAATTCAGATGTCTCACTTAAGTGCAACACATATTAAAGCAGTGGGAAGAACTAAGCCCCAGGCTACGAACAAAAGGTACGAGGTGTAATAAAAAAAAACGGGAATTTGTAAATTTCACGAGCTACATAATTCTGAATTTCATTAATTCCGAGTTCCTGCCACATGATCGTACGGTCAATAAAGAATAATACCTGGAAGTTATGCGCCGTTTGCGTGAATAAATCCGACGAAAACGCCCAGAATTGTGACAGAACAATTCGTGGAAATTGTACCACGATAATGCTCCCGCTCACACGTCTCTAAAAACGTTATTCAGGCGACTTTTCTACCTTCCCCGAATCTCTGTCAGCGATTTGTATTTTCTCTCCTGCCGTATCCAGTTATTCATCTTTCGTATTCCTCGCTACCCAGCTTATTCTGTATATCCTTCTATAATCCTACATCTCTAATGCCTCCGGTCTAAACACATCATCTACCCGTAGTGAACAAGTTTCTAACACAAAGAGACGTACAATATTAGAGTTTTCACAGGTCTTTTAAGTACCTATCTCCTAAGAGCCCCCTCATTACTGACCCATCTTTGAAAATAATTTCTTGCCTTGCCATGAGTAATGTTACTCATATATAAAATACCATTTGCTATATAGCCACAGGAATGACGATTGGAGAATACAAAACAAAAAGTAGGGACACCCACTTGAATAAAAATATCCGGATTATTTCTAAATACTCTGCATTTCTTTGTCCTCTGATGACAGATATTTTTAGAGCAATCATCAAGTAAGCATTTAATTCCTATTGGCAGGATTATGGACATTTTTGTTTACAACTTATTAATGGGACATATTTCGATTTTTCTGAAAGTTTCTTGTTCATCAATAGGTGTCTCATTGATTTCATACACCCTCTGCCTTTCCATATTTCGTCTACAGACTCTGACCTCCTTCCTTTTTCTAATTTTTCCGTTTCTTTGTTTAAAAAACTATCTGGCACTCCTGATGCAGCAAAATAATGTCTACCAATTGTATTACCATTTTTTCTTCTTCTGCTCTTCAAGCAATTCTACTGCTGCTTAACCAGTTGACTAGACATACCTAAGTTTAAACTCATTGCCTGTCTTTTTTAAGGAGGACCTACATACTCTTCTGCACTAAAACTCGCCGTGAGGATATCTCTCAAATGAGGTGGGGGAGGGGATGACCACCCTTCCCCTCCACATCCCCTCCCTCCTAAAACCCCCCCAATCCACACCCCGGATTTCCATTGCATCCTCCGCACAACCCTAAGCGGCGCGCGCGTCACAAAAGGTGGGCCCCATTACTTTCGTAAAGTATCCTTCATCCTAACTTATTTGCCAAGCCCTCATTTATTCCTCCGTTTCATCGTTTCCTCCCTGCTTCCCGCTCCTCCCTCTTGCTGTGCGCCGGCCGAAACAGATTATCTGCTCGGGACTCCTCTCTCGAAGGCTTTCCATTTGCCGAATCTCCGAGCAATCTTTCCGTCTCTGAAAAGATTTTCCCAGGGAAGGAATCGTAATAATGATAATAAAACTAATATGACAGTGACAAAGAACAGGAGAGATTCTTTCCGCTGGTGGTCCTCTCCTTTCCATCGTTCCCCTTCCTCCCCAGCCCCCTACTACGCTCCAAGAGGATTTTACGCCTCAGCATCTTGAAACGAGAAACCGATTCCTTGTTTTTCGGAGGAAACTTCTCGCGGATTGCGAGTGAATGTACGGTATGTACGCGCGTAAGCGTTCTGTCTATCGCGCGAGGTAAATGGGTCGAGGAGGTGAAATGTGTGATACCCTGACTATATTGCATCCAATATCATTATGATCCCTAAGATAGATGTTACACATGTCAAATTCAGCAAAATCAATAACTTTACCTTACCCTACCTAAATGGAATTGAGCATTGTACATTTCCCTATAAATCAAGCGAACTCTGGAATGATCCTCCCATGGAACTCGTACATTTTCCATTATAAATAACTAGCTGCGTAGAAAATGGATTACAAGCTGTCTTAATGAGATTTTTATAACATTGATATGCTGATGATATCCATGAATGCGAGCGGGTTGTCATGTCGTCCTGAGGCTTAGGGTGTTGTTAACTTGGCAAGGGTTCGATAGTTGGTGGCCCTTGGGCAAAGGATTCCAGACCGCTGCAAACCAGTGTTCGGAGGGGGGAACTACATAAAAAGCCGTGATAACAGTTGATCAGTAACGTAGAACTTGCTGGAAAAATTACGGACAAATTATAGTCTTCTGCTCCCTTACGTTGCCATCTTTGATGGAACGCAAGGGCTTAATATCCAGTTCCCTTGTATCCTCCTAATTCTCCGCCAGAATTAAGAAACTTGGGTAGCGTATTGGTCAGCACATTGGACCGGCAACCAAAGGTCCATGGTCCCAGTCCAGGCCGATAATATCCTGTGGCAATTTCGACATTAATGCGCTGTGTAACTATGCCCTAATCCACCTCACCTTGAAATGTGAAACAAATGGAAGACGTACGTCAGATGTGTACTACGAGACGTGAGCTACCCAACTGAGAGTCATGCCATTGCAGAATTCATGTGTGAAAACGCTTCACATATCTTCTACATCTACAATCAGACATAAGAAAAGTTTACGTGAAGAAGTGTACCCGCAAAACTCACGCACTCTGTCACTGCTGGTCCAACGTTTCCTTCCGACTGCCACTCCACTTTGCGCACGTCTTCAAGAAAAAAAAACTTTTGCCCGAATCCACTCTCTCCCCCCTCTCCAACCACCCTTCACCCCCTGCCTGCCTTTGGTTACTCGTGGGGTGGGTCCGGGGGTCCCATCCAACTCTATGCCCATGAATTTCACTGAATTATGCCAGGAAACCAGTCCTGAGAACCATTGAACAAAATCGGCGCGAAGCACAGAAATTAAGCACAAGTCGGGTATGGAAACGTTGCGTTGGCCAGTATGGAGAGCCTAACCTGGTGGAGAAACCGTAAATCAAGTGCGCCGAGGAATCACCAGATCATACTTCCTTAATTATTATTAGCACTTCATTCGTATTTGTCTTTTGATTTCTTTAAGCTTCAATCATGAGTTAATATTCGTATCAATTAAATCTAGCTTGGTGATATATTATTTGTTTAATGATGTTACATTCAATAGGTATATGAAAAAATGTAAAATATTGAGCAATGGAAAAATATTTATTCAATTTATATTTCGTTAGTTCAATTAACATACATTTCGTTTTTAGAGCAGGAAGAAAACGTTTGACGTGAGCTATCAGCAAAATTCTTATTTTTTCAAAATATTGAACATATTTTTACGTTCAACATACATTGAATGTTATAATGAATGCACTTTTCACCATAGCAGCTGTTACATTCGCTCCGTACATATGAGATTAGATGATGAATAGGAGTATTCACATAAAACTACTGGAAAGTATTGTGTGAGAGGATTCCTACATTTTCAAATTTCAACATATTCCAAAGAGACATTTTACATTTATATAACAAGATGTATTGAAACTGATTTATGGAGCAATACATACAAAGATGCAAATGTTTGACGTGAGTTACAATAGACATGCCCATCTTTCCCTTTTCCCTTTGTGTGCGCCAGCGCACTTCATTTGTTTGCCCTTCCCCCTTCCTCCCTTCACCCTTCTCCGCAGCCAGTCACTCCCACCCTCCAAACAGCCCTTGGCGACCTACTCCACTATCTCCAACTCTCCCCTCTGCCCCTTCTCTCCTTCGTTAAAAGGAGCACAGAGTGGGGAGACTGTTTTCTCTTAATCTGCAACCCGAACACAGTCGTCTTTATCCACAGTCTGACAAAAGAAATTATATCTTAGAGATACGATCTTATGACAAGCAAGGAGTTGAACATAGCCTAGTCTATGCTCAAAGAAGACTGCTCCAAACATGTGCCCGAAAATAATAAAACAATGCGTGGAAGTAATAACATTGAAATGTCCTTAAGATTACCCATCCTTTTCATTTAATTTGTCCGAATTGATAGAAGTCATTACATATCTTGTAATTAATAGCCATCGTCAGAAGTGTTATTCTCGGTTCACATGAGAGCTTAAAAATGAATACTTTTACCTCATAGAAGTAATAGAAAAATTTGGAGATAAGGAAGTGGGCTCAAAACATTTTTGAGACTCATATGTTTCCATTCTCTTTCCTCAAGTTGCATCTATTTCAATCATAATTGCTTAATTTAATATAAAAAATGATTAAGATCTGATAGTTTCTGGATGCGTTGGACAGGCGAGCCTTGTTCTTTCCTTACGAGGATTTTCCCACCTCTAACCCAGGCAAATGGCAGTTTTCCATTCTTCTTAAGTTCTCTGGCCGATGCAAAGAGTTTCCTATTTGTGGTGGTGAGGGATTCATCAATGAAAATGGGATTGTTTGACTGTGACCATCCCATATCCAGGCAATTTAGGTTTCTCTTAGCGCGTCTTTTAGCAAGGAACTCATCACGGGTAAGCTGCCTGATAAAACGAACGATAATAGGGGGAGGGAAAGATTGGTTTTCAGTAGTTTGACGAGGGCAAGGTCTGAACACATTGTCTATATCCTCGGCCTTCAGGGTCATTCCGAGGGTCGAACCGATTTTTAGCATGACATCTTCAAGGCTTTAACCCGCCTGAAAAGGCACACCTCTGATTTCGGTTGATTTTTTCAAAGGTTCTTGTTCCGACCTATTCAATTACCTTTCAAGGTCACTCACCTTTTCTAGGAGCACTTTATTAGATAATTCAGTAGCCACTAATTTATTGCCTATGTTCACTAACTCTTTTTCAAGCACTTCAACTTTTCCTGATAGGTCGATCAAGAGGGAACTATTTTCACTTACTTTTTCCGTGACCAGTACCTGGTCTCCCTTTATTGAATCGAGTTTCTCGAGGTGATACAGATTGTAAACAGTGGAGAAGCGCGGAAAACGTAGAAAGTGGATAGCAATTTTGTACGACAAAAGGAAAGAGTGTGACTAACTAAAGAGAAATCTGGTGGCGAGAAAGTAATGAGCAGGAAAGTGACCAGATATCCCATAAATGGGAATATTCAGGGAATAACTGTCCAATAACCTTCAAATTAGCTGATGGAATAGTTTATGTTGATGATTGAGCTAAAATATAAGTTTTTTTTAGAGGGAAAAATACTGTAAAATATTCAATAATAGAAAGGTGCAAACAATAATTCAAATAGATACTTGGATCATTTAATGAAAGAGGCTATCGAGAAAAGTTTGGAGGAGAAGAAGCTAAATCGAGACTCTGGGCTGTAAATCAGCCAAATATGGATACCGCTACTGAGGAAAATTAAACGGTCGCGGATATAACTCAAATTCTAACCGCCTTGAACGAGCCGGTCAACAATGGGTTTTCAACCGCCTTTGGCCAGCTATAAAAACCCGGCAGGGACCAAACTCGGCAATGTCTAAGCCCTGATAACGATGAGGAAGTCACTCGTCGAAAAGTTGGCCTTTAAAAGCCTTACCCTGAGCCAAACACAAGGAGACTTTACGAATAATTCACACTGGTTATTTCTCGCCCAGCTAGTTGACTTGATTGGCTTGGTTGAAAGTACTGATTAAATGGCATTTTGGGCGGCTTTTTAATTGTTATCTATTGTATTTCATGGAAAAACACAGGCACCCAGCATCTGTGAGCAAAGTCGTGTGTAACAGCTTGTGAGAGATAAAATAATCAACGACCTTCAACGATTTGACTTATGTGAAATTTTGGGAAAACAAACTAATGAATAAGGGCATAAAACTCTCGATATATTTAAGCATACGATGCAGTCTACTTCTTACTAAGTGAAAGTACGACTAAGTGATGATTTTAATAGACGACATCGCTAAAACGTTCTCCGATAAATTTCGGACAATTAACACACTCCAGCCTCTATACACTTAAAGTACTTATTTATAATTATAACAAAGGAATGAAGTATTAATAAGAATCCTTATAGCATCCTCACTAGAGGCGAAATAATGAAAAATATAAAGAAAATTGGCTTGAAAACTCGTACTTGCCAGTGTAAGCGACGTATACGGCATCATTTCCTCGGTGTGAGGTAATAGCTGGAGGAACGAGCATATCACTCTCGTCGCACGCTTCTTAAGCTTTTCACTTATGTTAATGGAAGGAATAATTAATGCCGGCTTTCTTTTTACCCACTAGACCCTCTTTCCTCGTTCCTACCGTGTTAGCACTGGTGGAGCGGCGAGCACGTGATTCGACGAAGGAAGAGAAGAAGACGCAGAGCCAAGAGGATGAAAACAAGGAGAAGGCGAGTCCGTTTCCCACCACCAGATGTCTCTCCTCACCGGATGGGATTCTGGAAGATCAAAGCAGCGAGCTTACCGACGAGGCTGTGATGGCGCAATCCAATTTTGGCCGTTTCTTGCCAAAATAAAAGATAAAAATACTGGGGCGTTGATGATGAGATGAGTAGGCGGAGTGCGCATGGAAGGAAGGCTTTCTCAGAGAAAGAGATCTGCTGAACAGCGGCAATGACGGAAAACGCCACTCTTCCTTCACTCCTTTGACACTTTCTCTCTCACTGCCTTCAACCCCTTTCCAGCACCCTTCTTCCAGCTCCAGCTCACCACGACCCAGTGCCACACATACAATTCCTGCTGCTGCTTTCTGCGAATGCCAGCAAAAGACACACTGCAAAAGATACCAATCACCATGAAATGAGTTGAAATCCTAACGCTAAACATATTGTTGAAAGAAACAAATGTGTTCAAACCGTTATAATATCGTTCCGACCACGGCTTCATCATTTAAATGTCATGTTCGAGACTTACCACAGTTGACATAATATAGGTATCGTAAGTCACTTCTGAGTTACCTTTTGTAGATGATTTATTCCACAGATGGGAGCCTAAAGCCTAAAATGTGGTGAAATATAATTTATGTATATGCATTTAAATGGTGTATAACGTTCCAAAACCTTTAAATTTATTCGAGTTTGGATCTGAAGTAGTTTAGAACGTAAACAATAATATTAGACACTAAAATATTTTAGGTTACCTCTAAGATAAACCGTCCTGGGAGAATCTTCATGAACTATGCATACATTGCTCGAAAAACGTCATGTCTGAAGGTAGAAAATGAGGATAAAAATTATATGTCAGTAGCATAAAGCAATAGACCCGGGAGATTCATTTTAGTGAGAGATTCGTGATAGAGAGTAATACCTTTCCTCATTTAAACAATACAGAACAAAGTAGTGAAAATAATCCGGCAGAATATTACAAAAATGCATATTTTCAATAATCGGAATAACGCCACGTTAGGCTCGGAGAGGTTTATTTCATCGTCACGTTCCCAATGCTAATATTTTTTCAAAGGGAAATGGGCTCACTGAAGATTTTTATTTGCCATTTTAATTAGATTTTAGGTTAATATTTACCCTTGAAAAATTTGCTCGTAACGCTGGTATGTAACCCCGGTCTAATCTCTCCTAGCGTAACGCGGAGAACCCCCAATTATTAAAAATCTTATAACCATGAACCGCGAAAGCTTAAAAAAATATTATTTATATTGTGCAATAAAACATTTAAAAAATAACTTTAAAAATACAGACTAACACTTCATGTGAGAAGACATAAGCTGCATTTCATGAAAATACCCTGTAACCACATGCCATCTATTGAAGTAAGCAAATAATTATGTCATCCATTTAAAATATCTCCTTGTTGTGACGTCATCCAGGTTGCGTCAGCTGGGTCTACAAACGCTGCTACATATTTCTCGTCTCCCTTACATCCTTTAGTCATTATTCTAACATCCGCCATTCCACTTTAACTACCTCATACTCACACCGAGTAAAATATCTTGAAAATAAATTCCGCCTCTTGTTGTCGTCTCTCATTACTCGGTTTGGCCCATCGTGACACGCGCGGTGGCGTAGCGGCGATAATTGGGTGAAAAAAATAGTGATCTTAAAATAGTGAAAGCCCCTTTTCCTCCATTTGGGACTCCCGTGTTCCATCAATTTCCTCCAATCCGCCCCCTCCACCTCGCAGCCCGACCCTCTCAAGAGTCCAACCTCCCAACAGCTCCTCTGCCTCCTCTCTTCTCATTTTGCCGCGCCGGGAAAAGAGATACAGCCAACGTTCTCGGATGCATAAATCAGACTGTAAACAGCCATATACACGGCGAAGATCCAAGTACAACTTTCCCTTTTCCTGCAATAAACTCTATTTCCTGATATCTAAAACGAAAAATGGAGGGAAAACGTAATTCTCCGATTAAAATAAAAAAAAAATCACCAAACGTATGGTTGAACACATTTTCACGCACTCTGCTCTGAAAACGTCATGTAATCAATTAAGAGTGGAAGATAAATAAGATAACACAGTGGTGAGAAAAAAGTGAAAATATTTAACATGAATTATTGTTGTCAGACCACTTTAGAAAGTGGAAATTTACCATAAAAACCAACATAAATACGCGATCAAAAGGTTTTGTAAAAAGGATTATCCTCTCATATATCATGTCCTCTTATTCTGCTTCATTGCACCTCCTTTCCCAAACGATTTCAAAAGTGAAGCATAATTATTCCTCCAAAATTTTGAAAATTAAATAACTTTCCTCCCTGTCTCTTGCTAAATAAGAATTCCACATTTAAAAGGAATCTTCTGAGTAGTAACACCCTTTCATTTGCTTTGATATCAAGGAAGCTGTACTCAGTAAGACTACTTTTCTACCCTTCCACCTTTCCCGGTACTTTTCCACTACTCCGTACCTCGCTTCAACAAAACCATTTTAATCTTTTGTCGAGTATACGTTCAGGAAGCAAGAAACAAGCCCGAAATTAGTCCATACCTACAATTTATATTACAAAATCTTTATAAATGTTTTTATCTAGCGTTATTCTTTTCCCTATATATATAGCGTTATTCTTTTCCCTACCAAGCTTCTATTTGCACAAAAATCTGCGCAAAAGGCTAAACAGGTCTACTAATTATAATTTTAAACCTCCCACTCTAATGCTCGTCCGTGACTTGTTAATCTTGAAAAAAGACATTAACATTTTGTGTTACGTGAATAATCCTTCTAACATTCATTTATGAGCAACATTATGAGGAACATGTGTGTCTTGGTTGTTCATTTAATACTACGTTATGATGCGCAAGCCTTCGAATGAATCACCACCGAGAAGGATGTCGATGAGGATCCGCGTGTATCTTTGCCCGACCTGAGCCACAAATCCACAATGCATCGCCACGTAAAACGACGACGCGACGCACAGTGGTCGGAAATCGGAAAAAGCTGGCCAAAAGTCCAAAATGGCTTTTTTTGAGATATGAAGTTGAAACTTCGCATGAAAACTCAGAAATGATTCATGTATCTGGAATAGCACTTCATTTGGTGTAGTTCTTACCCGTTATTGAGATACAGAGGCTCAAACATGACCAAATTTCCAGAAAAATGCCCGTCTTCAGTTTTCTCGGAAAATCTTCCGACTAAAGTTGATGGTGAAGTTAAAAGAGGATTTTTATGGAATAAAAAACGATATTATCTGTTAACATGGTACATTTTCTTTACAATTACGTAGTTTTAAAGAATAGCTATGATACAATATTGCTCTGTCGTTACAAAATGGCGGACGCTGTTTTTAGACAAAATTTTACATTTAGTAGGAGATTCAAATGGATTTTTGGCAAAGTCACGCGACGTTACTTACATCAGAGTATTATTTGAAGACTTCTCAAGGTTTATATGCAGTTAACTTTGAAAAAAGTTTGCGACGCCGGAAAAAAATTTGATTTTTCGATCGCGCGTCGGGGCTCGGGTCCGCGCGCCGGGAGCTGGATTTGCCGCGACGCGGTAAGGTTATTGAAGTGGTATGGATTTTAACGCTCAGCATTCACCGTTTTTAAGCTGTGCTTGTGGGCAACGATCCCCAAAGAGTCTATAATGAAGACACGGGAGGATTTTCAGTCGAGGTAAGTGCACGCGTAATCGAAGTTAAGTTATTTTTCTTTGGATACGTTCGGGAACCATGCCTTATATTGAAAGCGTTCAAACCTTGAAAAAGTGAGTATTTTCCCTCAGACATATAGAGAAAGACCTCCCAGAAAGACAACAGCTGGTATTCCTTCTCCCCGATCCTTAAACCCTCAGGACTCGTGTGCGAAAATGGTCGTTTTATGACACCGCGGAGCCTTTAACGGTCTTTACCGGGCATTTTCTGGGAAATTATTGTCCACCAAAGGTACACATACACATGCTTACATTTTTGGAAATGGAGGAGATTTAAAGTATTGTATTGCCAAATTTATGTAATTCTGAGAATTGAATCAAGGAAGTTAACCCCTTTATGTATATATTAGTAACGGCTGTAGCAACAATTGAATATTGGAACCAATTTTAGCGATAACGATGAAACACTCCAGCAAAGCATAAGGTCAAAAAAAGAATGTATTAACAAAAGGCAAAAAAGTACAAAAAGTGATCACGTAAGATGTTAATAGTGCAACTCAATTACATTTAAATGAAATAAATAAATGCAATACAAAGAGAGAAGTTTTAACTTTTTTTAAAGCCAATTTTGGAGAATCGAAAAAACGCCGAGCCGTATTTCCATCATTGGTATTACCCGATCCAGGTCGGGGCACATCAACAATTAAGCCCATATTTTCTCTTAATAACTTCTTTAACCAATGCCTTTTTCTTAGTAAGTAGTAATTTAATACTTCCACGTGCCTGTAAAGATGTTTTTGAATAATTTACTTACTATCTTTTTCAAAATAATAATTTTTTAAACTTAAATTTTAATGATTTCTCACCTGCCACCGTTTAAACTCCAGCCGATACGATATATGTAATATACATTCAAAAAACCTTATGCGGCAGTGCAGCGTAGACAAACCAAAAGAATATTTATCTACATCAGCTGCACGACCTTTCATATCCCTTAAGTTATTCATCTCCGACGCTTTTGCTCCGCAGATGTAGCACCTCATACTTCCGCTTTCGGTCAATGCGTTGCATACCTAAAAGATTTGTTTTGTTTTCATGTTGGCATAAAAGTTTATTCCTATTCGATTATAAATCAACATAAGCATTACCTTTCCGTTGACCATTGTCAGTAGTAAACATAAGTTGATAGAGTAAATTTCCGAGTGGAAATCCTTTAGGTCATCAATCTGCTTCTGAATATAATTTCTTTCTGCCTTTGTAATGTCTTTAGTTTCTTTTGTCCACTGAAAGCGGATGGGACGACAAAACCGTGTAGATGACGGCCGAGGATTTTCCCAGATAATGTCACCTAAAATAAAAAGAGCCTAAATATGAATAGTGCCAGTGAGACAAGTTAAATTATTTATCAATAGGTTCGAGATGAATCTAACTAACCAAGAGAAAACTAGAAAAAATTGAGTCTTTACCTGTAGCGGCATTATTAAGACGAAGAGGTACTAGGGAGCTCATGAATAAGAACTCGTCCGATGCATCCACTTGTTGCCACATTTGTTTATATTGAGAGTGGCCCGAACTTCCGTCAAAGCCGTACTTGCATATTAACGTGCATTTTATTACATCTTTGAATACTTGAGTGGTGGATACGAAGGCCAGGATTCGCGATGCAGTGTGATTCAAAAGAGCTTGAAGGTTGACTTCGCACATGGTCTCAGTTGTTGTTACTCCTTCAGGGTAAGCTGCCATTTTTGCTTGCACCATTCTGTCATAGCTCGGATATAATTCGTGGCCATGGCTCAAAGCTGTGCTACGGAGAGACATATATTGACTCTTGGTCAACTCAGAGGAAATTATCAATGACAGTGCCTCCTCAACTGTCATCTCAGTTTGGATATTTTCACTCTTCCTCCACTTGGAAAGAACTCTCTTTGCCGGAGTAGGTGTCGTTGTTGTTATTTCCGTAACTAGCTTAGCTGCTGCAGTATCATCTCCTACCTCTCTCAAACTCATAGATGCTGCAAGAACAAGCTCAGAAGTAGTGGAAGAAGTTTTTAAGACTTGAATTTTTCTTCTTCGAGATCTATCACTTGAAGTGTGAAATTCTTTTTCTGGCCGCCCGAAAGTGCCTGGTAAATAAATTATGAAATTTTGTCACACAAGGCTAAAGTTTGGATAATTATTGAGCTAAACTATTGGAAAAGGATTAATATGTAAAAATACAAACTGGCGCTTGTAGAAGTACCGGGCAGGTGTTGAATTACAAATTCTGGAAAAGTAATAGATTCCGCGAGCCACTTTTGGTATCGTGACATAAATCTTTCATTGTTCCGGGAACTCTCCGTCCATCTCTTTAGGTATGGCCATAAAATGCGCTTCTGTAGGAAATCACTGACAGATTTCAGAGCGTAGGCGTTTTGTCTTAAATTTAACTTTCGTGATAAAAAGTCCAGCAAAATTTCTTTTTTCTGGGTCACTGATTTCTTCCCCGATTCCATTATTATTTTATGAATGTCTAGTCGTGTAACCTCGTGAGGAGGCATTTCTCATTGAATGACGGAGAAGCCTGCGTAAATGTTCGAAAAATAGTTTTCATTGATAGAACCCGAGGTTAGCCGATTACTACTCCTAATAACGCGCAGGAATAACGCGCGGTAAATGTATCACGGACATGAGCAATCTAGGAAAATACTTCAAAACACATAAAAAAATGTTAAGAAAAACAAAGTGGACGTGACGATTAAAATATTGGAGACTTAAAAAAAGAAAAAAACACATAGCATACCTGAAATAAAGGTCGGATGTATAACCAAAAAACACCGCTGACGGTCACCAGGTAATCACGGAAAAGTGATTACATTCTTCACAAACTAATTGAAACCACTATCACAAATTCTAGACACTCACGAGAACTCAAACTTTCCTTCCCCACAGTCAGGCTAGAACTGAGTGTAGGATGCGTACATTAAAATATTAGGGGAAGTTCCCCTGGAAATACACGGGTAAGACCGTTAAGACTCCGCGGTGTCATAAAACGACCATTTTCGCACACGAGTCCTGAGGGTTTAAGGATCGGGGAGAAGGAATACCAGCTGTTGTCTTTCTGGGAGGTCTTTCTCTATATGTCTGAGGGAAAATACTCACTTTTTCAAGGTTTGAACGCTTTCAATATAAGGCATGGTTCCCGAACGTATCCAAAGAAAAATAACTTAACTTCGATTACGCGTGCACTTACCTCGACTGAAAATCCTCCCGTGTCTTCATTATAGACTCTTTGGGGATCGTTGCCCACAAGCACAGCTTAAAAACGGTGAATGCTGAGCGTTAAAATCCATACCACTTCAATAACCTTACCGCGTCGCGGCAAATCCAGCTCCCGGCGCGCGGACCCGAGCCCCGACGCGCGATCGAAAAATCAAATTTTTTTCCGGCGTCGCAAACTTTTTTCAAAGTTAACTGCATATAAACCTTGAGAAGTCTTCAAATAATACTCTGATGTAAGTAACGTCGCGTGACTTTGCCAAAAATCCATTTGAATCTCCTACTAAATGTAAAATTTTGTCTAAAAACAGCGTCCGCCATTTTGTAACGACAGAGCAATATTGTATCATAGCTATTCTTTAAAACTACGTAATTGTAAAGAAAATGTACCATGTTAACAGATAATATCGTTTTTTATTCCATAAAAATCCTCTTTTAACTTCACCATCAACTTTAGTCGGAAGATTTTCCGAGAAAACTGAAGACGGGCATTTTTCTGGAAATTTGGTCATGTTTGAGCCTCTGTATCTCAATAACGGGTAAGAACTACACCAAATGAAGTGCTATTCCAGATACATGAATCATTTCTGAGTTTTCATGCGAAGTTTCAACTTCATATCTCAAAAAAAGCCATTTTGGACTTTTGGCCAGCTTTTTCCGATTTCCGACCACTGTGCGACGGCACGAAAGGGGAGTTTTAAAATGAACGGCGCGCGCCTACTGTTGTCTACGCAACCCGCACACACAAAAGCGTTCACATGGCTGCATAACAACGAGGATACTCATTATTTGCTACCGCGGTTGAAATGACTTTTTTGTTCGTCTTGCCGAGTTCCATCCCCAACCTCTCTTCGTACGCCCCCTCCCGGTACCCCTCTCTCTCCCTTTCTGTAAGAGTAAAAGGAAAAACGTTCCTTATTCTCTCTTCCCTCCCGTCAAATTTGAGAGGAGGAGCGAGCGAGCGAGCAGGTGTTCTCAGCCTCAAACCCCCGACCTCCTCCCGCGCTCCCATTCATTCAGCCATTCCACATACCGCCCCTCTTCCCGAGGAATCATGGAGCCATCTTTCAAGGCAGCAGCAACCCAGCTCCCTTCTTCCCGCCCCCCTCTCCAGCCATATTCCACCGCAAACACGTCACACTGCAAACCGCGTTCGGGAACTATCAAACACCGAGAAGCAGCCCCTTTTAAAAGGAGTTCTCTAGGCATGGCCGTAAGAAATGAAAAACAAAACCGCTCTTCATCCGCGTTGCACGTTCCGATGACTTTCCGAAGTGAATTTCAACGTCAACGGAGATGCTCTCTTCAAAATAAACACAACAGGTTTTTGCCCCACCATCAGCGGGTAAGTCTCTAAATAGCAGGCATCTTTCCTCGTATCTTAAGATTATGACTTTCTCGGTCTTAGAAATGTAAACGTACCGTTTTAAGGGTCTAAGAATAGTTCTCCAGTGAGCTTTTTTCCTAGAAAATCTATGTATGCTCTTCGAATTTGCTTTTGCGCCGCATACAAAAAAATAAAAATGAAGTATTAGTTTCTGAGCATAGCTTTTTGATACAAATCACCAAAAAATCTGAAATTAAGTGCGAAAAACCATACTAGAGAGAGAGAGAGAAAAATATTGTTTTATCTTTGCTAATATCCCGTATCTAATTGATATTCAAACATCATGATGAAAAACTTTAACACTAGGAGGACGGGAGTTTCGCACTACCTAGAAGGACGGGCAGGGATCATTTTGACCCATGAAGTTTCCAGCATCGAAAAGCCACGTTTTTTCCCGGTCCTTCATTTTTTTCCACAAATGGCAATAACAAGGCTTTATATATCTACACATTATTAGCAATAAAAATTATTTTTACTAATTTATTGGCAATTATAAATTAATTATTTCTCTTGATCCTCTTCAGCAGTGCTCATCTTAGCCTATTCTCAACAATAACATTTTGAAAATATAGACAAAACTGGCTGAAATTTGTGCTTAATTAGATAAATATCCTTTTATTTATTTTATATAATTTTACGATTCCTTTTTCAAATACCAAATATCTATAAAATCTCATCCATACACAAACATATGTATGCACATATATTTGGAAAGATGTAAGATCACGTTTTTGCACAACTTACATGCATAGTTATTTTTTAATCACAGTTTCCACAAACATTTCTATTGCATATATGACCCATATTGGCAGTGTTGTTCAATTTTACAAAATTCGACAATTTTGTTTTCTAAAAATTTGGGGTAGTAACCTGCGTTTTCCGCGAAGATGAGGGTCTCGTTTCAATTGGCATACCCACCAATTATTCTACTAGTCTTTGAATATATTTCTTTCTACTTATTTTGCTATTCGTCTTTTTATATTGATATTTTTTATTTGCTATTCGTCACATCTGCTACCTTCCTGGTAACCGCATTCCTTTCCGGGAAAAACACCCCGACCCTAGGAGTACGTGAACGACGCTCGCCGCCAGCCAATACGGTAGGAATTTAGTACTACTAATTTAGGATTATATTTTCTATTAACTCTCGTTCTGGTAATGGAAGCAATGCTGCTCACATTACTATTATCTAGCTGTCATATTTTACGCTACATATTTCAATAATGAAAACAAAAATAATGTATACAACGGCAGGATGATAGTGACATATCATACTAATCGTATTCAACTGGCGATTTCAAAGTAATAAGTATAAGTCAAATTCAAAGACGATTTGAAAGTAAACAATTTCCTTAATTTTGGCAAGCCGCAACCATAAGAGCTCTGCTATCGACGAATGGCATTCAAATGAAATAAAAAGGATTCAAGTAGTGATCCAATTATGTGCTGATATATATATATATATATATATATATATATATATATATATATATATATATATATATATATATATATATCAGTTGGTATAGGTAAATATCAATGTTCAAAAGGGGAAGAAAATTGTGAGAAAACTTTACTCCAATACAGAGAGAAGTAATGGGTCAAAATAACCCATAGCCGTTCTTCTAGGTATAATATCAATTAAAAAATTAATCAACAACAATAAAGAAATTTTCATTCCATATTAGTAAAATATAAGTAAAAATGCTCATAGTCACAAAAGTATCAATGAATCTAAGCACAAATAAGCAGTTAATTTTGATTTTGAAACTCGTGTTATGGGTCAAAATGACCCATCCCGGCCTTTTAACGTTAAAAGACATTAAATGTGACATTTACGGGATAAAACACATATTTATGTTAAAAATAATACCATTAAAATTAGCTTACATAAATATTAAATTTAAGAAGTGACTTTAAAAACTCAAAGTAAGAGCATTCATAGCAATACATTTTCAAAAATATCAACATTTTAATCAAATGGTCTGAAAAATTTAAGTTACACCTGAATATAAAGATAAGGGATATAAAGGCTCGTACAATGAACTCTGATTGATGGATGAAAATTATATTACAAAGAAGTTGTACATATAATGCAAATAAAAATGAGATAATGGATGGCTTCCGTAAATGCAGCTTCGCAAAAAATCAGTCCATATAAATAGCAGGAAAAATTACGCTTATTGCTGGACATTAATTGAAATGAGATTCACATCTCCACGTGGTGCTTTGAATGAATGATAAGTATTTGAATAAGCTCATGCATGATTTAATAAATTATTATAATTGCAAATATTTTTCAGAAAATTTCATTTATATGTTTAAGTTTCGTATAACGGATCTGTACTTGATTATTTTCAGCATAATAAAGGAAAACGCAAGAATTAAAAAAAAGGCTAAATTAATAGCCTGCTATCTCATCGAATATAAAAATTGTAATTCTAAGTCCACTTTATGTAAAATAATGTTTCAGAACTACGGTACAAGCAAGAAACATATCCCTTGGCTTATGAGCAAGAGTGAGAATTAAGTTCGTCACGCCCCTATTACCATGAGTGCCCACACGACATTTATGCATCTAATGCATATCAGCCATCATAATATAGAGACCTTGGATAGGTGTGGAGGCACCCAATCCGAACATACCTCTCGTATAGCCTTCGCTATTTATATACAAAAGAGATCATGATTGGGTAACAATGAGCATTCACAAAGTTGAGACTGATTCTATAGAATGTATAAACTCTCTTGGCTGTAAGTTTTCCAAAGGGAATAAGTGTGATGGACATAAACCCATGTATGCATTTCATCACGTGAGTGGAATAGATCTTAAGTAACTAATTTTCCTCGAAGTTGAGAGAGGTAGACACTCCATAAAAATACAAAATGGGGGCTTTTCTTATATGATGTTACAAATAGCGCACATTGGAATACATCAGCGTACTTTAGCGCACAAAAACGACGTTGAAATTAATGATGTGCACTCGCGAAATGTTAACCCACCGGTAGGTAGCAGTCTTTGGTTGAACAGCAGTCACGGGTGATTTTTTTGTGTGAAATTGTTGAATTTGTTCTGAATTAGTATTTAAAAACGCTAGCTTTTTATCACAGAGAAATGAAAAAAATATGCAAGTTTTCCGCAATGACCAAAAATCCACAAACTTGACAACAATCACCGATGCGGTTAGCGAAGTTCATTTGTTGTTTAGCGCACATTTAATTTGCTCCCAATCTGTTTTGAAATGCAATACCTAGTGCGCAGTGTATTGAACAATTGGAAGGCTACTACGCAGTTTTGCTACGAAGTGATTAGTGCACCAGAGCAAATGGAAGGCACCCTTTAAATTCAAACCAAAGGGATAAAACCGACTTTCAAACGCTTTTTTGACGAAGGAAATGAATGGAATGAATGGGCTTGGGGAGAAAATGGAAGGAAGAGAGGGTAAGAGAGAATGAGAATGTTTTTAGGTAGTTTGAGCAATACATTAGTGCACCTAGAATTTGATGGATCATTTGACGGAAAAAACTACCATATTTCCAATGACATCAAAGCACTAACCCCTTGCCGAACTACTTTCCGAGCGATACGCCTAAAAATATAACCTATATATAAAAATATAGCCTATAATGGGATAGATTACGGCTGCGCGCTCCAGGTGGAGAATATTGAAAAACATTAGAAACTTCTAACACCTATATTTCGCCAAAAAACTAACGGTTCATTGTTTACATGTTTTCTCGTCATTTTGTAAAAAATAATCAATTACTCACCGCAATAATTTTTACTGAGTCGCAAAAAAACGTATTGTGTAGGCGATTTAACCGCACGATGTGAAAAAATGAGTGAAGTTATAAATTTATGTGCTTATATATTTATTTCATTGCTGAGAATTGTTATCGCATATAACTGTATTTTGCGCCAATAATAATGCAATATTTACTTCACACTTCTTACAGACGCAGAAATTAAAATATAAAGTTCAAATGTGGTATTAATTATGACTAGGGAACTATCTCGCTCAAACTACCTTAAGTGGTGAAAATGGAAAGAGAATGAAGGGAGAATGAATGTGTGTGTGGGTAAGCGGGATTGAGAAGGGAAGTGGTGGGTTTGAGCATGGAAGTAGAGAATAGTGGAAGGAAAATGGCGAGAATGACGAATTGGAATGGTTTGGGGATCGGAAGAGGGGTTGAGGGAGGTAAAAGGGAGTAGGGTAGAAAGGAAGGTAAGGGGGAAGGGAGGGAGGAAGGAGAAAATTTAATAGCGGCGAGTGTGAGCGGAGATATGTCACTCGGCGCTGAAATATCGACGGAGGGGAAGGGGACGGAAGGAAGCAAATCTGGGATGAGGGCGTGGAATTGTGGGAAGGGTGTTGGAGATGGGGCGCGGAGGGGAAATTGCTGAGTGAGTGTAACACATACTCCTTCCCCTCTCGCCCGCGGGGCGCGCTGCCAGGAGGGCGTGCATACGGGAGCATCAATGTCTGACTGTGCGCCGCCACCGCCTCGGATGGCGGAAGTGAGGGACTTCTTTTTATGGGGAAAGCGGCGCTGTTCTTTTTTATGCAGAGAGAGGGGGTGGGAGGACGGTAATCCGGGTTGCACGCTCTTCATCCCGGACACAATGAAACGTCAGAACGTGTAACCTGAAATGAGGCGGGAGGAACGGGAGCCGGGTTTGCGGGAGACGAAGGCGACCGTTCGGAAGGAGAATGGCGGGATGGGAAGTGGAGAAGAGACAGGAGGAGTAGTGATGTCGGGAGGAGGGGTTGGGATGCGTTTGAAGAGGGCTAATATGACGGGTGGGCGTTGCACGTCAACGGGAGACTGACGTTAAAAGGGAGGTGCAGCTCGCTCGCGGAATGAAACGCCATCTATCGGTAAAGAGAGGGCGGCAGCAGCAGCATGAGAGGGATGGGTGGGGGAGGGAACAAGGAAAACATTTGTACCGTGAGAGAAATTGGGTTTGCATTGATTTAACTCGTCAAAAGTATCGTCTTTCCAATTGACAAATGGGCCGTCCGACTCTGAAGGGCGATGCGGTGGACGCCTCGTGACGGGACGTCATTGGATGGATTCGCGAATATGAGGAAAGGATTACGTGGCGCTCGCTTATTGCCTCTCACGAGAAAACTATTCCACGAAAATATGTCTGTGGTTCAACGTGACAGAGCCACGAATTTAAAACCATTGAAGACACGGAATCCTATCCCCGTATTTGAAAGCAAAAATATGTGAGGACGAAAAATAAAATTTCTTGGCCTTGACCGGGCAGCCTTTCCCATGACAGCCTTCTCTTGACAGCCTTCCCTTTCTCTACTAAGCTATGGTTGTTATAATAAAACTTTTTCGATCGTCTGACAAAAATTGAATTCTCACGTACAGATGTTCATGCTTAGAAACTCCGGCATATCTGAAATTCACGATATCATGTGAGCCTTTATTTATTCCAAGTTTCCCAGAAACGTATGTAAGATTCAACGTTTTTGGATGATCAAACATAACTAATCAAGATATCCATGAAGGTTTATATTCATGAAGCACACTAGAATATTTTATTAGCCTTATTAATTTCAATCCAAATAATTTTTTCCTGTATACATTTCTACTTATACTATGAAAACCTTTCGTGTGGGTCAAAATTTAATAAATCTCACTTTCAATATTATTTTTTGCAAATGCTCAAATTAGTACCATGTATTTTAAGACGCTGGCATTCTTTCAGCTCATGTTCGAAGGTCATATAAACACTAGAAAGAGTACGCCTAAAACCACACAACTGAAATGTAAGGTATTCATACAAGAGAAGTGTTCTCTCACCGGAAATGAATTTTGTAATTTGTATTACCATCTATATTTATAAATGAACATAGGTGACTATATGGTCTTAAGTGACACTTAATAAAAGGTTACTTAAGCAGCATAACTTTATATTAGCATGAGCAATAAAGACAGTGGAGCAGATAAATCTGAAGCGATGGAAATATAGTGCTGTGGAATAATAATGGATATAAAACGGAAGGTAAGAGTTCTCCCTAAAATAGTTTTTAAAAATTACGGTACAAAACAAGATTTATGTGAAAGCTTTAAACTATAAGAAAAATATCTTCAATGGATGGAAAAATAAATGCAAACTCTCTCTGTTGTGGCCCTAACTGTGAGAGAAGTTGTGGAGACCTCAGGGAAATTATAAGAGATCCATGAAGTTGAGAAATTCCAGATGAATGGATCGATACTCGAAGATGAAGTCGAGGGTTTCTGTGAAAGCAATTCTTAGGATTGATGATGATGAGGAACTCTCTGTTCCGAAATTCTAAGTGCTGCTGGAGTAGCCCAAGCAGTGGCAGTCCCCACCAACAGACATATTACGTTAACGTGCAGAATTTTTTATTGTAAATAGCGCACATTTTAGTGAATATTCTGTTAATATTTATTTCTCTTTTGCATACTGGGTGGGAAAATTATTTAGTATTAGCAGGTAGTTCCCCATTACGAGAATAAGAAACGTTGCTTCTATCCAACTTTTCCTAGGTCTACCTCTCCGTCGTCTTCCTTTCGGTTGCCACACCAAGAGCCTTTCATTTTACATCCATTGCACGTGTCCATACCATCTTAATTGCTGTGTTTTTATTTCATCTACTATCGTGATGTTTATATCCATTATTTCTCTAATCCTTTCATTCCTTATTCTTTGTCTATTTGATTTTCCTGCTGCTCTTCACCAAAACTCCATTAAAGTGGTTAATAATAGTTTTTTTGGATTTTTCTTTTAGTAGCCATACTTCAGAGCTGTAAGTTGCTACTATGCTCTTTAAGATGTTATTGTAAATTGTGTGTTTATTTTCTTTGGAAATAAACTGATACCGTAATAAACTACTTAAAAGATTTATGGCCTTCTTACCTTGAGTATACCTTTCCTGAATGGCGGTGTCCATTGTTAAACTTATTATTTCTAGGGTGAAAATTGACAGAGCTTAAGTCTCGCTGCAATTCTGTTTTGTAAATAATTCAACCCAAACCATAAGTACCTCGGGTATAATTTTTGCTGAAATCTAATGCTTCATTTTCCAAGGAAATGCAATTTCTCTTGTTGAAATAGTGCAAAAATGTTAATTCAGTGAGCCATTGTTATAGGTAAAAACAAAGCGCTTACGATTATAGAACGCAAGCTTTAAATCCTATTTTTATGCAGTTACTGAAAATTCCAAGCCCAATTAATTCATGACCGTAAGTAATTTAAAAAAATCAGAGAAATACGTAGAATCATACTCAATGGTTTTCATATGGGAGTGATTTTTAACAAAGCTAGGGTAAAAACAGTTCCTCTGAACTGTTGTTTGCCTAAAACACCACGGAGAGGCAACTTTGCGGTCTTTGACGTCATGATGATTTTCTGATATCGCCATGATATACTTCCTAATGCTATCATCTGCAATCGTGCTAAATCTTAAGAGAGTCGGTTTATCAGTTCATTCGTTATGAGGTATTATAAAAGTCAATGATTTGAACCCAGAGACTTTCAGAGCCCCACTCTTACTTCCAAGTTTCAGGACCTTGTTATGGCTTCAAAAGCTTTGCACATTTCCAACTGCGCGCAAAATTCTAGGATAGCGTTGTCGAAAACACCCAATTGACTCCCTTTGGAGACATAGGCCGTAGCGCCTTTCTAATATAGCCTTTTAATAGTTCTGAGTACTAAGTAATGTTTAGTTTTGCAGAGTTATCAAGTTGACCTTTTTTTATGTCTTTAGATCCTTACATGAACAGTACATCAAGCCAGTAATACAAAACATCATATATAGCAGCTGAGAACAAAGACATCTATGACAACCACCAACAACAAATTTCTCGCAACCATCAACAACATGCATCTCTTACAAGTAGCACGTGTACCAACTTTTTCTGAATCCGGCAAGGGATGTGGAAGTGCATAGTTTACCATAAAAACAAATTCTATAACATTTTTATGTATTTGATGCTTCTTTATGCTGAAGCTGGGCAGTCCTTTGATAAAATAAGTCTGAATGAATGCCACTATGCCACTATGCCATAGTGGTACTATGGAACATAATACCACTATGCTATATCCCACACATATTTTTGTAATTTTCAGTTACACCTGATGATAACGCCGTAGTGTTGAAACTAGTTGTACCAATAATAAACTTTGTGGATTTAAAAATAGTTGGTATTGTCATCATTCGACAATGGGATTCCTCAAAGTTACGCCTGAAAGGATTGAATTCATTTGAGTTACTGTTTTGGTCATAATATATTCACCACAACCAACTCACGGATCAATTTAGCACTAATGCGTGTTGCATTCTAATTATTAAACCTTTTGAGAAACATTTGAGCACGTAAACTTTCAGATCGGAATTAAATATTACACTTCTAAATGGTCCACTAAATTGGTTTATTTCTTACGACCCGAGTTTTTGACATATTCAGGTGATGAAGATGTCACTATGTGATGAAACCCAGTTCGTAAGAAATAAACCAATTTGGTGGACGATTACGAAGTGTAATTTTTATTTCCGATATGGAGAGGTTCCACATAGTGACGCGTGACTAATACGTAAACTTTCAATTTATTGTCTCTTTAATTTTACCACGTCATCAATCGTGAGATTTTGTGAATGCCGGTGGTGCGCAAGGCAATGTATTCTCCGTTTCGCTCTGCAAAATATACGTTTAGACAGCATCCGTCTTAGCAATCCCAGAATTGGCCGACCGGCGCCACAACCGCCTCCGCAGCTCCCTCTTGCCCCGCTGCCACTTCCCGCAACTTTTCCCTCTCCCGTTCTCCCTTGGTATGGGAAGGGCAGCACCCCGGATGCCCCCTGCCTCGCCCGAACGGACGGACCTCTCTCCGATTGGTTGGCTGAAGGGAGCAGTGAAGGCTGAAGAGAGAGGTAGAGAGAGAGAATCTCTGACGGTCGGATTTCACTCGGAAACACCGAAAACATCCTCTTCATCTTCCAACCTGCCCGGCCCCGCAATTTATTCTTTCCTTTCAGCAATCCATGCTTCCATTATCCGTCAAAGCACTCCTGCTCCCGTCGGTCCGGAAAATTTCCCGTCAAACCCCTTACACCTCCCTCATCCTCCGACGAGCACATCCATCTCAATCCTCCTTCCCATAGACACGTACACTTCCTCATTTCCTCTCAGTCTTCCCAAAAATGTCCGCCCCGGCGCCGACCAAAAACCCTCGCCAAATGCCGACTCAAATATCAATTATTTCGCGACGGAAGAAGCTTGCTGAAATATATCTCTTTTATTCTGGCCTTACTTGCAAAACAGACTCTTTCGCGCCAACGCATCAAACCTCCTCCCCCGCCTTTATTCACTTGCAAGTATGCCTTGCTCACCCTTTACTAAAACGACAAAATCGTCCGCCTTATGAATACTGTTGTAGTCCGAAAGGTTCCATTTCAGGATGCTTCTGCCTGTGAAGATTTAACAGGGATAGAGCTGTATCTGTGATTCTAATAAACATTTGTTTGTGGATTTTTAAATCCCAGAAGAAAATAAATTAAAGAGGATATGCAACTTACTGATAGATTAAATGTCTTTAAAGAGAATATAAATAATTAATTTGTTTTGCCGATAATCAAAAAATCTTCCCGGTATTCCATCGTTTCATCAATTGTTTTCATGATGTTTCAATCTTTACTCATTACGTCTCTTTTCGGGTATTTGCGAAGGAAATGTTTTTGCACGTTGTCGGAATATTTCTTAGGTTTGCATTTGAATAATATACCAGCTTATGCGTTATAGGACCGGTGTTATACAATTTGTGTCGCCAGTCAGATCATTATCATCATCTACACTATCATACACTTTTTGGCAGTAAGCTGATTATAGAAATGAGTGGTTGTTCCATTACCACAGTTTACTTTCGTCAAATTTCACTGTCAAGGAAAATAAAACAGCTTAAGCTACCATATGTTAATTAAAAGATGAGAAAATGGTAATGTATTGCATACTAAACTTGGGAAAATTAGTGTATACCCATAGATAAGTAAAAATGGGCATAAAATGAAGAAATAAAATTCGACTGCATCTGGCTGGATGTCTGCAACTTACGACATATTTAATTAATTGTGTGCTCACAGTGTGCCGTGACTTTCCCCAATGCATTAATTGTGAATTTACAATAGATTGGCGACGTAATAAAGAGCATTATGACCGCATAACAAACGCACACATTTTACAGGAAGAAAACAAATGGAATGCGAAGTCAAAAGTAAATCAGGGCTGGGAAGCGGCGGGAATTCAACCCATACAATAAGACACCGCTGAATGAAGAGCAAAAGAAAGGGTGTCCGTGTAGGAGGGGACACTCCCAAAACAGCCGAAGATGATGAAATGTCCATGCATGTATTAGTTTAGTTAATTTTGAAGGCAATTCAAATAAAATTAATAAGAGCTAACTTGACCAAATATCAAATAAGCGTTTCATGCGAATTTGTTGCAAGCCATTTTAGATGCTGCCCCATTCTGAACAACTGATTTTACATGATTTCGACAAATCGTCCATGAAAATGTCGGCCAGATCAGTCGATAGAGGGGAAGCCATTGATAAGACATGCGTTTGAGAAACCGATCAGCGAAGTATACATTGTGCTGAATATTGCCAAGTGATTTTTTATTTAAAATGTCGGCATTTCACAAAGTTATGTCACTCATTTTCTCGTTTAAGCCTTCAGTTAAATTCAAAACACTCGAAACATTCTTTCATCTTACCTTCTTTGGAGAAAACGTGTCTCTCAGAAACTTTCGCTCGCTTGAATTTTTTCTGGAAATCTGTCCACTGACATTATCACGGCAAAAGGAGAAAAGTTCCGCCCTCGGGGGGTGGCAGCACAAAATAGATCCGGCTCAGTTCTAGTTCTCTGAGGACTTTCTACGTCCCCATCCCTCCCCAGCTACGCTCTATGGTTCAAACGGACGTTTAAAAATCTCGTACCTTGTGTAGAAAGCGTTAAGTTAAATTTTTACAAGTTTTGGAAATTTTTATCTCAATTATACTTTTCCGCCAGACTTTCAATAGCGAATGCTTTAGTTCTACTAAGTTCTACAAGGTTCCACAGCAGTGATTTTAAACCTGAAATCCTACACATGTTACCGAAAGGCCTAAAAATGGACACTTTGGAACAATTAGAAATTTGTGTGCTAGTGAAAAACCAAAATGTTAATCTGTGTAATGACCATGTATTTATGTATTCCTCTCCGTTGTTTTCGATATTTCCATGTTTGAAAAAGTAACTGTCACTCCCCCACATCCTATTCCCACTCCGGCCCTTCCACTCCCCTTCTCCCTCTCCCCACTTACGGTTGCTAGGAGCCCTTCCAAACCCCTCCCCTCACAACCCTCCGTCCTTTTTCCATTCATAAACCCACCCGTGGTTCCTCTGGGGTCCTTTCTTTGCAGCTCCTCACTTCGCGGCCTTTTTTGAACCATTGTTTCGGCATATTTTAGCCTACTTTCCTTGCCCTTCAGTCACAGATGTTTGGGCTGGGGCTTTAACCAATCTTCCTTTTTAAAAGATAGAAAACAGTGTAACTTGGTGACCTTCTACTCCTCCCACTCTCTTCCCCCGATTCACTTTCCTTACTTTCCTCTCGTTTTTTCCACTACCCCTTCTCACTCTGCCATGCCCCAATCTCTCTCCCCCATTTCAAACCCCCACCATTTTTAACTTTTTCTAGGTTTATATTGTATGGCCTAAGCTTCATAATGTGCCAGAAGATGCCATATTATGGTGACACCGGTCGCAGTTTTTAAATAAAATGTGGAAAAGTACAAAATTGTTTATTAAAAATGGATATCTATCACTTCCACGAAGTCAAGCCGGAAAAAATTAAATTTATTAGTTCTACTAAGTTTAGTTTTACTAAGTTTAGTTCTACTAGGAAAAGAGTTTAAGACTTATGAATTGAACCAACTTACACCGCACTAAAAATAAGTGTTACCTTACGTGAAAATGAACGTGATGCATCAAATAATACACAGTTTATAATAAAATTATTCCAAGAAAGAACTTTAATATAAATTAAAAACTGGTTATTATAAAAAATAGAACTCTGCGAGGATTGCAAGCTTATTTATGTTTACAAAAATCTAATAAAGGTCCGCTATCCAGAATAAACAGTCTCCTTTGATAGAATCGCTTTCCTCGATCGACAAGAGCCATCCGTTTTTACCAGGGAAGAAAAGTCGTCCGCTGATGACTCGCCGTTTCCAGGAGGGGATCTTTCCCGAGTAAGCTTTCCTTGTGTGGCAGACATTCTCGAACTTTTCGTTGTACAAAAGGGATGGAGCTCCAGCGAGGCTGTTAGGTCGTCTCAAGACGACAACGTAAGTTTGTGGCCTTCGAGCCGCGTGATTTGTTCCAATTACAGGGCCAATCACTTTTCCCTTCCTCCCATTCAACGCTCGCCTCGAAACTTCGCACAATTGAATGAGAATAATGGCCGCCCAAGTTTTTCAAGTCATGCTGAAGAGCTGGAAGGCTGCTTTGGAATATTTATCCTTTCCTTTGAAAAAAGCTGAAATACTCTTGTATAAGAAAACAGGCTTGTGTTTACACAATAGTTTTCAGAATTAAATTGAGAGCTTACTCTTTCCTGCCCTTTGTAAAGCACTGAAGGACCCTTTACAGCAGTTTTCGAGGAAGTTATCCGTTTATGGGTGGAGACAACTCTTATTGGGGCCAAGTGTCGCACCCCTTTCCCTCTTACCAAAAGTTTTGGTTGAGTTGATTTTCTCATAGATTAAATTCCCTATGAAGCGAACATTTATTTTGTATTGGAACAACCACTTAGATATAATCGTAATGTATTTAAGTAATGGTGAAACACATTCTGATATGAGTAATATTCACCACTGGGTTATCATTTTGTTGCACAGCAGCCTTAATTTTACACGATGTGAAAAATTAGAACGATACAATATATGTGGCGAAAAAAACTAACACATCAGCAGCTGCTCTTAGGGAGTAGCAGTAGGGAACCAAAAACAAAGGACTGAAGAATTTATGTTCTGAAATGAATTTTTTTAACCCAGTGCATGCGCATATTTTCTGTACTTTATTTCCTTAAAAAGATTATTGTTGACTATTATCTATCTTTTGAAACTAAGATTGCTGAAACACAAATTACCATTATTGTGAACGTTTATTCGTCTTCCCACTTTTAGTCATTTTTCTCATTAATCATTATCTATTCCTCATTTCTCTCACATTTTGTACTTATTATAGGATATATTTCACTATTGTAAACTTAAATTTGTGAATATCTTAGTATTTTCCACCCCTGATTGATTTGTCCGACCGAAGTATTGTCAAATATATATAATTTTCAAGGTTATTGTTTTCAACAACTGGCCTCGAAAATTAGATCCGTTGAAACTTTAGTCTGAATATTTTACACCTAATCAGTGTGTTACAATACCATGCTGTTTCTATTATCAGGCATATTAGAATATTACAAAACGTATTAATATTCTTAATTTTTATAATAACCTTTTTCCACGGTAATTAATGACAATGGTTTTCATGCCACTTAAAGTGTCAAGTAGAAAGCATCCGTTTATTGAGGGGCGTGTATTAGTTCGGGCGAGCATTCCACCTTTTTCATAAGGGGTGTGTTAATTTATTAAAATTAACTGACGAGAATACTAATATATATGGAAAAAAACTATGATAAAATACAAGTAGAAGATCAATTTTAAGAAAACTAAGTTCATGGATGGTGGAAGAAAAAAAAACAGAATCAGTCTCAAACCTAGACAACAAAAACTTGTTCTAGTGGAAGAATTCACCAAAAGATTTTGGGTTTTCCCAATGAATAGAGTGCAAGAAGGCTTCTTAGGTGTCCTGCTAGAATTTACTTATCTTTGAAGCAAGACTAGTGATAGTAGAAGTAAGAAAGACATTGTAAGCAGAATATCCTCAGCAAAGATGGCATTCTAATTGATGAAGTGTATTCTGACAGCTAGTAACAAAAGTTGGGAATTTTAGAAGCACTCCATTAAAGTTTATATTTGGAGAACGCTTTTATATGAAAATGAAGCCTGGATAAAACAGTTGGAGAGGAAAAAGGGCTGGGATGCAGTGGAGATGTGGTGTAACCGAAAAATGACGGAGGTCAAATGGACGGAGGAATCCCTGTAGATGAAGTCTTAGGAAGAGTTAGAGTGAAAAGAAGTTCAATATAAACTTGCGATGAATTAGAGACAATCATATGTCATATTTTACGGCTTTATTTCTTATTGATAACAATATTGGAAGGAGGTCTGAACGGAAATAATTACAGAGAAAAGCAATGAATAAGATACATTAGACAAAATATGAAGGATGTCAAAGTGAATAATTATATAGGAGTGAAGTGGTTGGTAGAGAGGAGAGTGGAATGGAAAGATTGTTACTCGGATTGTTGACTACTAATTGTTAGATAGATAGATACAAATTTATTGGTCTAGGGCATGCCCCGTAATACCAAGTATATTCAGGGCACATCTATGCTCGATTTTTACAAAAGTAGTTTCATAATTTAAGTACAATACAGCAATATTAAAGTCGGTATTGACCAATGCCATTTTACATGCATATTTTTGATTTTTTGATTGCATACATAATTTTGATTGACATTAGTGAAAATTTTTACATACTTAATTGTTTTACATTAATAACTAATATTTAGGTGCAACATCTAGATACCCATCTTCAAGTGTTCTGTTGTTGCATTAGATGTTCGTAAAATTTGGTTTTAAAGGACGTAACTGATGAACTTTGTTTCAAGGATATTGGGAGGGAGTTCCAAAATGTTGTTGACGTTATTTGGAATGTATTCTGAAAGGAGGTGATAAGGACTGCTGATGATGCAGCTAACCTTTTTATTATCCCGAGAGTAGGTCCGTGGTTGGAGTACTACAGTACACATCAGTCTTCCGCAAGGAAAAGTTCACGTTGATTGGAAAGAGGGACGCGAATTTTCGCAGCAGAGTAGAGTGTCCTGTTTACAGAGCAATGCATCTTCAAGAGATAGCTAGGCACGAAAAGGCTCGCGAGAAGGGAATGGAATGGCTTCACTCATTTGAAAACATCTTTAGCGGAGTTAAGGGAAGCATATGTCAGACCACTTTATTCCACTCACCAAACCTCGGCAGCACAAAAGATCAACACAATCGATCCTCTCTCACCTCAGAGGAACTATTTCTCCCGCGTTTCGACCTAGTGGACACTGCCCTTCTCACTGCACCGCCCACCTTATTATCTTCCCTTGAAGCCATCATGTTCCTCGGCACAAGGCTCTCCGAGTGATTCTCTGCGACAATATATCGCATGAAATATTTTGCACGATAACTCTTACCGTGTGTTTGCTCAATACCAAGAGGTCGTAGGGGAAATCGCATATCTTGCGCCAAAGTTGTTCTGTTCTTCCCCGATTGAACTACGGAAACTAAACTCCGCGGCTTTATTTCTGCGTAAATCAAAACGATGACTTCTATCCAAGGAGAGCGATGAATTGTAAAAACTATTATAAGTTGTTGTGTTATCTTGTTGATCTTGAATTTATACTTTTTTTCCTTAGTACTGTTACATGTTACTACTGTTAGTACTGTTACATGTTACTACTGTTAGTACTGTTACATGTTATCACTATTAGTACTGTTACATATTAGTACTGTTAGTACTGTTACGTGTTCCTTCTGTTAGTACTGTTGCATGTTACTACTGTTGGTACTGTTACATTATTACATGTTAACTGTTAGATTTTTACATGTTTAGAACGCTATGATGAAAATGGAAAATTATCCTTAACCACTAGGCTAGAAATACTTACGTATCAGCACCAGCCTCTGCTTTCTAACATTAGATGATGGTAACCCCAAAACAGGTTATCCTCTGGGGTAACTATATTCTCCCTTAAATGGATTTATTTGCATTAACTGCACTTGTGTATTTAATTAAGGCTAAAAAGTTAGTATTATTAAAAAAATCGCTGCTATGTTTACAATGGTGTTCTTTTACGATCAGTTGCATATTCTAAGCGCTTTGCAGTCGATTCCTTGCTTCACAGAATTTATGTAGCTGCATCCAACGGAAATGGTGAAATACGATAGCTGAACGTTTCACAGACACCATACATATGTTACAAGGGATATGTAACGAATCAAAATCGCTGCTACCAGTAATTGACAATGCAGAGTTTTCAGCGGCGCTTGTCCGCGTTGTTTTCCAATTGATGGCCACGAAAATCGAGTCATCGTTATACAACCAGCGCGGAAAATCACCAAAAGCCATATGCATCATCCACTTTGAGAACCCCGCGGAAACCTTTACCTTAGTTATTAGCTTTTAACTAAATACTTGTCGTTTCTATTTATTCCATTTCTTCTAATGGATGGCACTGAATCCCTACCATGTGCCTGATTGGAAGCTTCATAAAAACTCCCGAGAAATGAAATACAAGCAATCGTAAAATACAACTCACAGACAATTGTGTGAGAGAAAACATACGAATCCTACATCACAGCAGTACAATATTTCGTAGAGGCAATTTTTTGAGAGAAGATCTAGGTGAAACTAGCCACATGGTCTTGTAGTATGCGATAAAGGAGTCACAAAATTGCTATCGTCTGTGAGTCTCAATTTTTGAACTCCCCTCCCTTTTTCGCGAGAATTTGTTTTGCAACTTCTAATCAGATAAAAGAAAGGAAACGGAGCTTCAGGTGTGGGAGATCATTAAAATAAATAAAATTATATATTTTCTTAGTAATCAATCAATAGACATCGCCAATTTGGTTCATTTCTGGAAATATTCCTTTAGACTAAACTCATGAGCGGCCTTCTGTGTACGTGGTCAGCAGCGATATTTTGCATTTTCATCTAAATTAGCTGCTCTAATGATGCAGATCATGGAAGGAATGTGTGTCAGTCGTCAACAAACGTGGTTTTGTAAATCTATATGATTTCCTCCCATGGTGAGAACACACGGTAATGGGGCCTTCATAGGTCGGCGGCGGACCGTCACCTGCAGGGGTCACCTGCCATAGGGGTGGCGATGCCGATCACCGCCTACAGAGCATCTACTACCCCTTCACATCTCTGCGGCAAGAAAACAAAGAAAGGTGTTAGGCGACAGAATAACATTGGAACTGCAGTACTTGTATATCATCGGGAGAAGGAAATTTATTTGATTTTTATTTCAATAGCCATACTCAAATGAATGAGTTGGTTATAAAATAAGTTGGTAATTATTTATTAAAGCTAATTTGATAGAAATAGTTTCACTTTCACCATTTATGTTGAGGAAACGTTCAACCTCCATCGTGTTCGTAAGGTAATGGAAATGAGTTGAAATAAAAATCTCGCGACTGGATTCCATAATTATATAGTGCTAGAAGCGTAATATTTTTGCGTATAAAATAATTCTGTTTTTATTGAACTTGCAAGGCATGGCTAAAATGGTATTAACACATGAGCAGTTCTATTTTTTGAACATACAATAAACAATAGCCACGACATGAAAATTTCCACACCGTCATCAAGGCATCATCTTTTCCGAGGTCTTCCTCTCAATCTTCTGCCACTAGGATGTCCAAGGTATATCTTTTTCAAGATATAAAAGATGGTTGGATGATGTAGAAGTTGATCTAAGAAAGATGAGAATAAGAAGATGGAGAACTCATGCAGGATATCGTGACGTCTGGGCTAACATTGTCAGAGAGGCCAAGGCTCTACAAGGGCTGTAGCGCCGAGGAGTAAGTAAGTAATCAAGGCATCAAGATTGGATAACTATGGTAAAAATAAATATTTGTCCAATGGCCGATTGAAGTGATTCTCAGGTTAACGATAGTGTAATAGTGTTGAAATAACTTAAGGGAAGACTATTTTCGTTTAATACTAGATCAATTTTTCTCTCATGATCATATGTTAAACTCATAACAACTAAAGTATATTGTAGCAATAATGAGTATCGATAAAAAGAAGCCTTTACGAAAACAGAAGGTCTCACTAGCCACCGAAGAGGGTTTTACTTTTGATAGACAGCAGGCTTTCCCACTTCTTGGCCGCGGCCGCCGCCGGGGATTTCAGTCGGGATGAATATTTCGCGGCAAGTCAGTGCTAGTCAGCCCCACTCAGCGGCTTGATATCATGATTTCTAAAGACGTGTTCTCATTGGCGGAAATATGGCGCCTGAGTTCAGCCGCTATGCCTCCGCCGCCGAGCTATAAAGGCCCCCAAAGAGTTATCACGCGATGAATCGCTTTCGATGTGTAAGACTTCATACAAACTCTCAGATGAACTTGTGCAGTGGGACATGGCTGGTAAGCCAGTTAACGAGTGGCTGGGAGTACCGGTCGCGCGGAATATACGGAGACGAAGAGGAAGAGATTAGGAGAGAGAGAGACGAGAGGGCAATGAGGATGTGGGGGTGAGGCTAAGGTCGCCGGCGTGGCGTAGCGCCGCCTCCAGCCCTGGCGGGTCGAGCGGAGGGAGCAAAAGAGGTCGTCTCTCCAAAGCAAAGCGAACTTTGAGGGTGAAGAGCGAGCACACTGCGGCCATCCGTTTGATTTCCCTGCGGAGAGCCGGGGCGGGAGGGAAGGCGAGGGGGCTGAGGTGGAGGACGAGGAAGGAAGACCCGTTTACTCAGACTGAAGCATGCACGTTTGCGCCACGGTTCAAACACTGGGAGACAGGGAAAAAACATCTTAAAATTCTTTACGGATGCGGATTACCTTTAATGGCGGCGATGTAGAAAAATTGTGTGCTTACACCAAACATTTATTTACAATTTCGTTATTTCTAGAGAGAGCCATTTGAAAGGTGTAAGGCAGAGGTCTCCAAAGTACGTCTCGCGGGACACATATGGCCCGCAAGATGATTTTAACCGGCCCGCAGAAAAATTGTGCGGAAATGCGCCCCATGATTTTTATTTGGGTGGCCGCTACTTGTATGTAGGTATGTAGCGTTTCTAAATCTAAATCTCAGTTTTATAGATTTTAAAAGCACAAACACAGTAGCATCGTTCATAATAATGGTTTCGTAGTGAAAATATTAGAAGTTGCTGTTAGTGTTCGTCGTCAACAATATACGATAATTTAATATTCCATACTCTCTAGTTAGTTTATAACAATTTTTTATTCGATAAAACTCATATCTAGAGTTTCCTTTTTTACTGCGGCTCACCAAAAAGTGTTCAATTACTCATTGTGGCCCTCGTTACGATAAGTTTGAAGACCCCTGGTCTAAAGAGTAAAATCACTATGCCATCTTCGGATTTGATAGTTTCAAAATAAAAATGAAGATGCCAGCCATGCATAGTTATAAATTATGTATTTTTACCAGCATAATATTGGTATTACTCGCAAAATCGTTAAAATCAATCGCGAGTGAGTTAATTTCCATCAGTTAAACGGTTTAAATTGATTAAAATGCCAAGCAAACTGAATGAAATGAGGTAATTAAAAATTGGTAATACTTATTGATGTGGTGAAATATTGTAAACAAATTTTTGAATTTCAGGGAAAGTTTTTAAATGTATCCAAGTAAGATAGAGAATACTTAAAAAAGAGTTAACATATTGAAAGAAATCACTTACTGAGTATGAAAACGCCCATTTCGAAACAATCAAAAAAATTTCAGGATTCCATCATCATCTCGGGAGGAGACGTTTCGCGCAATGAACACTTAGAGTAGGCTAGGCTACTGTCGTAAATTCTCATTGTTGGTTTTGGTTTCGCCATTTCGGGGACTGTTTTCTCGCGGAAAGGAAGGGAGAGAGAGGAGATGATAATGGGTTGAGAGGTGTTTCCATGCGGGCGAGCTTTTCTCCACGGGATGAACATGATTGGCATCGAGATACGGAGATCCCCCGAGTCTGCTGCAGGAATTCAAACTCTGCAAAAAAGAACGGTCGCTGCTCGGATTCCTTTGAAAAAGAGGGAAAAGGGAGGAAGGGAATGAAGTCCTTGCGTCAAAGCAAAGCAATGCAGTGGCTAGGAGTAATCTTGGCCGTGTAAATTCCACTGACGACGCAGTTTTTTCATGCCTCATAGGCGTCACAAATTGCGAAAGAATATATATTTTAACTGTCGCAAAACATGATTTCTATATTCCATCTCAGAGCGCGCACAACCACGAATAAAAACAATTTTATTCTTGACGAGCAAATTTAAATTCACGATGGATTCTGGTATCGCACATATCGTTTGATTGAAAACTTTTGCTGGAATTATTTCGTGATGATTTCTTCTCGGGATACCCACCAGGTTAGGTTCTCCATGTAGACCTACGTTTCAACGGGAGACTTTTCTGTCATCTTCAGTGCTGTGGATGCGGAAGGTCTCAGTTTTCTAGTTTATATACTCAACTATGTCAACAGGGATCAGGGATTCCACACGCATCATGTGAGTCGTTGTGTGAGGCTCTCTGACCTCCTACTGCTTTCCGACTGTACAGGTACTCAGCAGTTGGGGCTTGGTGGAGCGTTGATTCCAACGTTGGTACGCTACACGCACGGTCTGGAGGCTGGTGCGCGGCCTGTCCCGTGGAGAACAACTGAGACAGCCTTGAAGATGACAGGAACAGATCAAAGAAATCGCCCATATGTAAAACGTTCCAAAAGTAAATTGCGATGAAATATTCCACTTACAACGACCAGCAATGAAAGAACTCTACAATGACTAGCGTTACAGATTCTCAAAAAAAATTTCAACTGGATTTCCGTCACAGTGCCATCCTTGATTGAGTATATGGACAGAACAGTCTGTTTCTCATAAATACTGTTGAAATCACGAGCACATCGTCGTCACGAGATTCACGTTCCTCGCATGGGTCCTCACCAGCTGCACCCCGCACCTATTCTGCGCCTCTCAAATTAAAGTCATCTTAGTTATATGCGTGCCAAATGAGAATATTTTTAGATGGTTCATCATCATGACCTTTTTTATATTATGTATTTTTCTTCTTCTTTCAGGAGATATGGACCTATTAATTTGAAAAATATTCTCTTTTCCGACGTTTCGCATATGCATATATGCTTCTTCAGGGATACATTAAAAATTATTGGTCGTGTTGTGCATCGATTGACATGGCTTACAAATTTTTTAACTTATATTTGTACAATGCTTTGAGAACATTTTCCTCAATCGTTTTATTATCTACGAGTTATTGTGTCAAAAGAGATCAACCTGCAACTATTTTAGTATATTAAATTATTTAAAATATTTTGAATTAAAACGTTCTGGAACTTTTATTTTATTATTTTTGATGCAAACATAACGTACATGAAATATGGAGACAATCAACCCCCGGCAACCAGTTCCGCAGGCTAGCAGGCAAACTAGCTGTTTATGAGGGTGAGAAATATTTTTTTCTATGCAATCCGAAACAATTAGTAAATTTCGATATTTTTTCCCTGTCAAAGGTATATCTTAAAACTATGCATATTTTTTAGGCTAACCCATCAGTTTATCACCGTTATAATTAGCAAGGTAATGGTTAGAACCCTTCTATTGGACTACATCCATGTCGTGGTGGAAGGGCTTGTGTGCTCCGATGACCCCTAGAGCTGCACTGGCGGGAGTAATGCTCCTGGTAGGGTCACCCATGCCAGATTGGTCGAATGTTAGGAGACAGACGAATGGTAGTCCGCGCAGCGTCTGTACCTCAGTGAGGTGGCTGCAAAAGGCGTCTGACCCAAGTGGAGCTGCCTCTGAAGTGATGTTGGCACGTAGAAAAACACTATTGAGTAAGGCCACGGAATACTATCTCAACTAAAACAAAATCCTTGAAATTATGGATAGTTCTCAAATGATAATGAATCCTGGAAACTACGGGACTCGGCCCAGAGAACCGGGAGTCGTGCCCAGCAGCGGTGGGAGACAGGCCACTGCGGTCGTCATCACACGAAATCCATGCTCAGATGTAGTAGCAGCAGAGGAAAAGAAGATAAAGAAGAGGAGCGAAACTATCAGAATAGGCACGTGGAATGCTAGGACTATACTGAGGGCGGGGAAGTTAGATAATATACAACAAGAAATGGAGAGGGTGGGTGTAGACATCATGGGTCTGGGTGAAGTAAGATGGAAGGATTACAGGGACTACTAGAACGACGACTATAGAGTAATTTATAGTGGAGGGAATGAAAGTCAGCGCGGGGTTGCAATCGTAATTAATAGGAAACTTGGTAGAATTGTAGTGTATGTAGAACAGGTGAGTGGTAGGATTATAGTTGTGGAACTAAAGGCAGAGCCAACGAATTTAGTTATAATCCAGGTTTATATGCCTACCTCTAATCATAAATAAGAGGAGGTAGATGGGGTATACGATCAGCTAGAGGAAATAATTGGTAGGATACCTGGGAGTAAGCACTTAGTAGTAATGGGGGATTAGAACGTGGTGGCGGGTGAAGGAAGAGATGGACGGGAGGTGGGAGATTACGGGATTGGAAGGAGAAACGACCGGGGTGAGAAAGCTGTGGAGTTTTGCCGTATAAATAACCTAGTAAATACAAATACATGGCTCAGACATCATCTTCGACGTTGGTACACTTGCAAGAAGCCGGGAGACACAGATAGGTTCCAGATAGATTATATGATGTTTCGTCATAGATACAGGAATAGTGTTAAAACTCGAATACTTATCCAGGAGCTGATACAGACACAGACCACCACTTATTAGTCATGAAATGTCGGGTAAAACTGAAAAAGATAAGAATGGGAAGGAGGGTAAGAAAGTGGAATACGGAGGCATTAACTGGGGTAATGAAGAAGAAGTATCGGGAGAAGGTGGATGAGATACTGGGTGAGGAACATGGAGTTAGATCAGTGGAAGATGACTGGGGAAGTTTAAAAAATGGAATTGTAGAAGCGGCAAAAGCAACGGTAGGCGTAGTCAGTGCAACTAAAATTAGAAAACCGTGAATCACGAAGGAGATGATAAGGGATATGAAGGAGAGAATAAAATGGAAGAGCGTAAACTCAGAGCTAGGTAAGAGAAAATACAGAGAATTGCATAACTGGCTTAGAAGAGAAACTAAAAAAAGCAAGAGAGGCGTGGTGGAGAGAACAGATCGACTTGTTACAGAAATACAAAAAAGAGGGAAGAGCAGATGCATTATATGGGAAAGTAATGGAACTGGCGGGTGGTAATAAGCGAAGGAGAATAACAACGATAACAGACAAGACGGGAAAGGTGATCGAAGAACCGAAAGAGATCCAGGAGAGTTGGAAGGAGTATGTCGAAGAGCTGTATGGTAAATAAATAAGGCCCAATAGGTTAGATATAGAAAAGGAAGACGATATTGACAGAGATGGCATCGGATCAAGTATCCTAGATAGCGAAATAGTAAGAGCTCTCAGAGACATGAAAAGAAATAAGGCGGTGGGAATAAATGACATTCCTGCAGAATTTTTAAAGATCATGGAGAAGAACGGAAGAAGACAACTTTTTGCGCTTATTCGTAGGATTTATGCGGATGGAGTGTGGCCAGAAAACTTTGCGAATACTGTACTTATTCCTTTACTAAAGAAGAGTTAGACAAAAAAGTCCGAAGACTATAGAACAATAAGCTTAATATCCCACGTGGCCAAAGTAGTTCTGAGAATTATAAACAGAAGGCTAGAGAAGAAGGCAAATGAATACCTGGGTGATGACCAGTTCGGCTTTAGGAGAGGGACGGGAACGCGAGACGCTATAGCGGTGATGAGGACGCTAGTAGAAAGAAACCTAGAGTATGGGCAGGATGTTTTTGCATGCTTCGTAGATTTCAAGAAGGCGTTTGATCGGGTGGAATGGATGAAATTAATGGGAGTGTTGGAGAAATTAGGGGTCGATTGGAGGAACAGGTGTCTGATTCGGAATTTGTATATGAACCAGACAGCGCAGGATAAGGCAGCCAATGGATAATCGGGATAGGCCACGATAGGACGGGGAGTGTGGCAGGGGTGCCCACTATCGCCGTTGCTTTTAAACGTGTATTCCGTAGAAATGGTAAGGGAGGCATGGGGGGATGAGGAAGTAGGAATAAAGGTAGGAGGGGAGCTGATAAAATAGTATGATTTTCATATGATCAAGCATTGGTTAGTCAGTCTGCCAAGGGGTTTCAGTCAATGGTGAAAGCATCAGATGTGCAGTGCGAAAAGTATCACAATCACAATCACAAGAAAAGGAAAGTAATGAAAATTTCTATAAGTAAGAAGACGGGGCTGAATATAAGGGTGGGAGGGCAGAATATAAAGCAGGTCAAGCAGTTTACGTATCTGGATAGTATTTTGGAGGAGAATGGGTTAAGTAGTAAGGACATCAGATGGAGAATTGCGCTACCTAAAGAAGCATTTTCGAAGAGAAGGGAATTGATGAGGGGGGTCTGAGAAGAGGCGTAAAGAAGAGACTGGTGAAAAATTTAACATAGAGCGTGGTGCTATATGGGTCGGAAACTTGGTCATTGCGAAAGGAGGATGTGCGTAGACTTGAGGCGTTTGAGATATGGGTTTGGAGAAGGATGGAGATAGTTAGCTGGATGGCGAGAAAGACGAACGAGGAGGTACAGCTCTCGCGAAAGCTTATGGCGTTCGGATGTTCGGCGTTTGTGTTGTCCACGTCATATAAATCCCATTTTTTAAATACACTCATGCATAAATGCCATGTCACCGCTTTCCCCTACGTTCCTTTTCTCTACCCCTTCCACCAAACTTTACCCCTCCACGACGTCATCTTCTGCGCATCCGAACGTCATAAGCTTTCGCGAGAGCTGTACTGGATATGGTCGGAGAGGAGAGGAAGATTGTGGCAGAGGTTCGAAGAAGGCGGAAGAGATGGATGGAGGAAGTTTTGAGAGGAGAGGGCATGTTGAAGAGAGTGATAGAAGGGAGAACACTGGGGAAGCGTGGGAGAGGATAGGAATTCTGGACGAAATAAGAGGAGGTAGAAGATATGAAGAATTTATGAGGGATCTAATAGCGGGCCATCCTTCGTAGTGAAAGCTAGACAATGTCTATGAGGTTGGGATGCAGAATGGGGACTGTCCAAGAACCTACCAATCAGCTGGTAGAATACTTGAATGAAAAATGGTTAGAAAATACGCAGCCCCTGGTGGGTACGCAACACGCGGGATACGTTTAAATGTTCGTTCAACTTTTGCAGCTTACTCATTATACTTCGGTTTTTCCATCTTGGGAATAAGCTGTGTAACAAAATTAAATTAAAAAAAAACAATTTTACCAAAATATTTAAAATATTAGTAATATTCTCCGCACATAAAACAATTAACCAAAAGATCGCGATGCAAAAAGTCGATAAGTTTTCTACCTTAAATTTTCGGTACTGTGATATTTTGGTCAACCCTAATGGCTATTACATCCCCGCTTCCACCCTGGTACCTATTATTTTTGTGGCTTGAAATATGCTGCGTATCCCATGAGCCGATTCGTTAACCAATCGGTTAAATCGAGATTATGGTCACAGTCCAGCGTAATAACTACCCGAATCGTGTTTATTTTTACCTTTCCATAAATAAAATTTCCTTTGTTTCTCCCCAAATTTTCGAGATCCCACCTTTCAGTAGTCAAATAAATGTCTTGTTCTCTTTTAAAAAGTTTACAAAACTGTCCTTAACAGGGAAGTATTTTTAACTTTCCAGATCCAAATCAACATTAAGGATTATGAAAATTTAAGGGAAACAAATAAATATTTATCGGAGATAGTGTACATACTAGAATGCTTTTGACATTCCTCTTGACGGTGACGTAGGTATCGAATTTTAACCGAGAAATGATCAGTTTTGAAGTTCGAAACTCCCTCCGTGGTTTTTTAGGCGCATCCTCGTCAATTATTTCCGTCAATGCCGGGATGGGAACCCGAGCCCCCGAGTGCAGAGCCAGTATTCTAGCCTCTCAGCTACTCGGGCACCTTAAAATTATAATGTTAGCCTAATTAGGGTATTTTTTTAATGAACTGTGAGAGGATATAACGAATCGAAAATAATGGGCATTCGAGGGGGGTGGCAGAGGCAGAGAGAGGAAACGGACGCCAGGCCCCCGGAGCCGAACCGCTAGCCACTCCGGCCACCGCTCGTCAGGGCCGCATTTCAGCAGCTCCCTCTCACCGCTACCGGAGGAATTAATTAAGAGTCCACGAGAGCGGGACGGCACTAGTGGCCGAAGCACTGCTAGTTCCCCTCGGGGATTTATGTCCAACGTTTTGGCACCACCCTCCTCCCGCCCCATCCACCCCAGTGCGGGAGCACTCTGACAGCGAGGCGCAGAAAAAAGACGAGAATGGGGAATTCGGATGAAGGTGTTTGGAAGGTGAGGGGCAGGGGTGTGGAGCATCGAGGAAATGTGGGGAGGGGGGGTGGAAGAAAGAGGACAAAAAAATAACAATGGAAACGGTGAACTAGGGACGGGAATGCAATCCATCACGTGGGCGACAAGGGAGAGAATTGAAACTTAAGGTGTTGTGTGGAGAGCACTTCAAGTGTAGTACTCTGCCCGTCAGAAATAACATCCAATAGTGGAGTACGTAATCAACCAGAAATTTATGTTACGCATATCCCTCTCCATAGTATTAATTGTTCGTAGAAAGAGCGAATGAGTGGACCGAATGAAATAAAGGAATAAATATTGAAAGGTTTGCTACAAAGGTAATGCCTGAACTCACCCAAGATTAAATATGGCTAACTTACTTCTCTATGCCGGTCGGAAACCTAGTAGATACTTCCGAAAATATAAACTTTAAGTTACGAATGTCCCGCTCCATGGCATTACTTGCTCGGAGAAAGTGACATTAGAGGGAAATAGTGGACTGGATGAAAGAGAAGCAAAAAATATTGAAAGGGTTTGCCACATAGGTAATGCCTGAACTCACTCAGAATGAAATAGGGCTGACTTGCTTCTCTATGCCGGTCGGTAATACGGAACCTTACGTTTTCCTTCCCTCGAGGTAACTGCTTTATGTTACCAATCCAATCTCCAAGCAATCTTTCGTCAGCAGAGTAAAATAATGATGGTGACAAGCTTCTCTATACCATCCTCCAACTCTTAAAGATTTCCAATTCCATCTTCAAACCTTTTCTCCGGCCTAAACCACCAATTCCTGAGGACAAGAGACTTGAAATACACTGACAATTTTAATGCGTATTAAGAAATTTGGGTAGTGAAACTACAGTGTACATAAAAAAAACGAGTGTGAAGGGAAAAAATCTCTACACAGACCCGCGGCTTAGGTACTGCTTCACAGCCTCCACATCCTTCATATTCCAAAAGTGACAATTGAATGATATACTTTCGAAAAATACACTGTTTGGATTTCGGGGTGTGGCATGGACGGGAACTCGGCCGAAGGTTATCTGTGAATACGTTTGCGCTAGCGGTAATTCCTAGTTCTTTTGCCGTCGTTTGTCTGCGGCGAGTCTTGCTTCAACTTTCCGACAATTCTGAAGCCGTTTTAACCGCACCCCCGAGGGTATAATTAGCCGCCCTTCCGTGCATGGGCTGACGTGAAAATTTGCTTAAAACTCCATTGCCTATTTTTCATTTTTATCCAAAATATTTCGTACAAGTTATGATTATTTTAGTTAAACTAGATAGAACTAGAGTAAAAGTTCTGCGCTCCATCTAAATTTGTGCTTTATCCATTCAAAGTTGTGATGTATAGCAAATTAATTGCTTTCACTAAAACAGCTGCAAGGCGCCGCGGGCTCCTACATGCGCATCGTGCTTGCGTGGTGGCAGCGTATAGAAGGTCATGCTTATATCATAATCGTATACCCAATTGAATGATACGACATGCATTGCAAACTTATTTTAAATCACTAAATTGTAGGTAATATCATCCCCAAAACGTTGCTTCGTCGTTTCCGAGCCGATACATCATTGTCAGACTGATTGCTAAGACGTAATCACATCAGAAACATGTTCGTTCCCTGTATATGATGGTATATCTAAGTTAATGCCAATTTTTATCGTATTTGATGATAAATTCTCAAGTGAATTAAATATATACTGTCAATAGTTCGGGGGAAATTATTGGACGATGTTGAACGAGTCTAGGAGGCACCATGCGTTAGGCGAAAGTTATCCCAGCATGCTTCTTGTGTTCCTAATACAACTGCTGCGAGAGACAGGATGCCAGGCGGGAGCTGATGAAGACTCAAGCACAGATTGGCGTTTCTATGTCCATGTCTGACATCGAGCTGAGTGTTGCGCAAGCAACATGGAGAACCAGGTGAGTTTTGAGAACTCACAGAGACTTAGGAATTGAGGCGAAGGGTTGTTCCGGGTTTATTAGACAGAGTTTTGGGTGCCATGGTTGGCAGTGAGTGAATATCCAGGGGCTGTTTGAATTTCGTAGGAAATCGCAGAAGATGATCATAAAAAACAAAGATTTCTGTGGTATAAAATGGTAAAAAAGGGAGTTTATCGGGGTAAGGCTTCTCCTTGAATTATCTGACGCAAGGGGGTATGTCTAATTGGAATTTAACATTCGTATGATTTTCATTACATGAGAGGTCGTATTTGAATTTCTTATTGAATTACCGTCCGAAGAAGATTCTTGGTTTGCGCCCCTGTATACAGAACACATGTTCCCTCCTTAAAAGTTGTCTCCGAGACGCAATATTTTATTCTTGCGAGGTGATCGCGAAAAATATCCAACAATTGGCGTAGACTCAGCATATCTCTACTTTGAATACTTTCCATGCTTGAAAACCATCACAGTTTACTAGTTTTGACCGTCTTCATTTAAATTTATAAAACCATCCCCGAAACCAATATCTACGCCGCCTATAGCTTGTGTTTATCTCTCCCAGACAACAAATTGTTTCATTTTACCCGGCAATGCAATAATAAGCGTTTATTATCTTGCACTCAGTATTTTCTAAATATTGAGTCACCAGTAGTACTCAAAACATTTTTCTTCTATGAGCACGCTTTAAATATTCGGATACAACTCAAGTAAGATCAGAGGAAATTTCAAGTTTGCTGTTTTCTCGAAGTATGCTACTGACAGCTGATTTCATTGGCGCTCCTTTGGAAAGGAAGGCAGGTTTGGCAAGAAATGACTAAAAAGAGAAACGGAGAAAGAGTGGGGATAATCCTGGCGTTGACATTACGCTGCATTGGTTTGACAAGTTTCTAACTGACATATCTGGCAATTTTGAGGTTATGCTTGCTTTAGTTCAAACAGAATAAGAATTATTCATGGAAAGTGACTTTTGGTCGATCAAACGGATAAGAAAAAACTACCAATTTGACAAAGTTCAAATTGCAGGTTTGTGTAATTTTTGTTGCAATAGATAAGTTTCATACTGCTGGCCACAGCTGTTTGCCAGCAGACTGCAGTCTACAGCAGCTGTATCTAGCTTGTCTAACAGTCTAGATATGCTGTTTATTTTCATCGCTTTGCAATCAGCTGCTGATTCCATAATAACAAAAATAAACAATCTTTCCTTGTTGTTCTATTGGTAGGTTTTTCAAAGTAACAAGCAGAACAACTGTATAATCTAAGCGTAAGAATCATTCATCATTCGGATTTGGGATAAATTTGCACTTATATTTCGTGTTTTAGTTATAGTTATTTGTAAACCATAATATCAGACTCTGATGAAAGTGAATTTGTTTAAATTATTTGGATGAACTTGTGCCTCCAACATTGAGCTCAGAACATGACGAAACACGAGTTGACCATCTGAAAAGTATATTAGGCTGGAGTGAAGGCCTATCTAAAATTTATATTTTTGAACGCTTTCTTTTGAATCAAAAATGTAGGCCTTGTACTGTTTAAATATGTTAGTTTACACGTTGTTGGCTTAACGTAAAACAAAAAAAATGAAAATATAAAGTAACGGAAAACGTTTGATGAACTCTGGCATAAACATATTTTTCGCCTCGTATCTCGTGTCACAAATCCTCGTAGTGCGAGGTGACCCAGGGAAAGGAACTGGCCCTACCCTGAATGTGTAAAATTCACACGCCCTTGGCTTAGTCTGGGGTGAGCTCTACCCTCAACTATCCAAACCAACCTTCGGGTTGAATCACTGAGTGATCTCGTGTCAATTTAGCCCACCCTCATCAAAAGGCACCAGGGAGTCAATTTAACTTCCCATCTGACGTACGGAGTACTGCACTCCAAGTGCTTTCCACATAATACCCAAGAAGGAATCGTAATTCGAACAATGTATGCTCGGAATCTTCGGGGTTTGAAATGGGTCACTCGGGGTAGCAAACCAGCGTAAGACCATTCTCTTCACTACTCAAAGTCGATCCCTGAAATTGTACGTTCTTTTGGGTGAGGGAGTGTAAATAAGTGGCGAGAATCGCCTTACACATTACTTCCTTGAACGGACTCATAATTAGTGGGCTGGGGGTGAGGGCAACGATGCCGCCGAAGTTATTCTGGGGCCGAATGGCGCCCCAGGCAGCGGAGGAGTCGGATTATTATATCCACGGGGAAATGAGGGAGTGATGGTGAAGGAGGCGGGGGTGTGTATGGAGAGGAGGAGAGGGCATTGGCGGAAATTCGGTTCAATCAGATTCGGAACAATTCTCCCCATTCCACCGCACCCACTCCACTTCAGCCCCCAACTCCCAATTTCCGGAGATGCTCAAGGAATTTTTTCTCTCTCCAGCCGGGCTAGGTAGAGAAGTTTCCCTGTAATCTCATTTCCTCCCAATTAAACCTATCATACCTTCCTGAGGGGGTAATTGGTCATGAAGCAAAATTATGCATGCGTCTATCGGGAAGCTCTTGAGGGGTAGAGTGGAGTAAGTGGGGGTGGAGTGAGGGGGAGGGGTCGCGAGTCTAGTGGCCACCCCCTCAGGATCTCTGAATAAGCGGAATCCGAAGGTTATGGCAGAGAAAATTCCGAATGCTATCCACTTCGCAATTCCATATCGGCAAAGTTGAAGATATGAGGAAAAGTTACGTTGAAATTTCGATTCCTTGCAACGATAATGAATGGGTGATATACTGATCTACTTTTCATTCTCAGTCCCGTAAAATGCTTCAATGTTTTTCAGTTCAAAGGATATTTTGAAATTCTGTGTCAAAATTAAAAATTTGACCAAAGCTAATTTTCACAATTGGGTTTTAAGTCCAGCGTAAGTCAAGAAAAGAATTAGTGAAAAAATATCTGTGACATTTCTAAGGCAACTAAGAAGGGATTTCGCCAACATGCCGAAAATTGTCCAAAAAGGCTTATTAATTATTCTTCATCTTATGTATTGAGACAGTCTCTCGCGAAATGAAATGCGGATAATTGCTTCCAGGATTATGATATTCAATTATTTATGAAAGTGGTCTGTAAAAATAAGGAGATAAAAATAAAAATGTTGGCTGCAGTGAAATAAAAATCATTTGACGGAATTTCTGCGCAGCTACGTATGTGCATAATGTGTATGGAATTTAGCTCCAAAGTCAATTTTGTAATGAAGCTTTTTTAAAACAAAATAAAATATATTTTAACCCTTGGGTAGTGCTGGGCCTTAAAATGCCCCCTAATATATATAAATGTCATTTAAATTAATGGTATCAATAACCTGCATTTTTCAGTTCTTTTGTGAAACAAATTTTCAGCTAAAGCATGACATATACACATCAAATCGGTGTATTTCTTTTTAATCTCGAAACATTATTCGGAAAATTACTGTGTATAGATATTGGTGTTTTTAGATCCAACGTGCCTATAAGTTTAACAAGTTTTGTGTTAAATTTATTTTTCGTTACTTCAGTTGAATGATGCATTTTGTAAAAATTATTATTCGTTAGACAATCATGAAAGATTATTGCAGATTAACTGAAAAATGCATAGCATTTATAATATGTTAACCCTCGTATGTCACATATTATCTGTCCGTTTTAAAAATCATTTATTAATTAATGGTTACAATAAACGACAACTTTCTGCGAAAATATCTTTCTGCAAAACGTAATCAGCATTATCCACGTGAATAGTAGCACAGTTATCCAAGTTGTGATACTGTTCTTTATTTAAATATTTATAGTTACTGTGGAATGTCTTAATGAGAGGTCTATTTCAAAGGGACACTTAGATATTTCTCATTAAAATTATGGTAAAGGTTTCTAATCGCTGATTCAAATATGAACTAAATGGAAAATTATAACATAATTTTTTATGCATTGATTTTATCTTATACACATGAATAATTATAAGGTATATGTAAATGTAACAACATATTGTACAATATTATTTATCATATTAAACTGCTTTAATGATTAAATATTTTTATAATGATATAAATAAATAACTGTAAAAAATAAAATATGTTTTATAACATGCCTACTGGAGAAAACTGGATCAGTATACGATTTTAATTAATTTAAAAATAGGATGCCAAATGTCAAACATAGATAATTTAATTACCACGTTAGTAAATATAAAAAACCTTCAGATAATATTTCATAAATATTTACTGATATATTATCAGTGACAATAATTCAAAGTAAGCCTTAATGTTAAATGTTTAATAAATGCTCAATATTATGAAAATTGCATTTAACGGTTGAATTACTAATTTCTACGTTTCCAAAGTTCCCTTGTGATGCCAAAGGAATTAAATAACATGAAAAATCTAAAGATAATATGATTGCTATCCTTCTTTGTTAATTTTTCTTTCGTGTATGGGAGTGTATTTAAATTTGTCACAAAAACGGGCGCAACTGCTTTAGGGAGAATATCAAATGATTGGGAAAAAAGGATTAATTTTTTTACGATTCTACAACATGATGAACTCTTATTTACTATCATTAAAATATTATCTTGGAGTTATAATATGTACGTACACGTGTGTGAAGAGAAAAAAGTTGTACTTAAGCACATAATGTAGAGTGTATATTGTAGAGCGTATATCTTCCCATGGAAAAATGGAAATATGACGCAGACGAAAATATAGAACTGGAATTTCATACACGGATTTTATGGAAGTTAGTTTTCACAATAAATAAATGGAGTAAATAAAATAAGGGCCTGAGAGTCAAAGTAATACAAGTAATATAAACACGAAAAACGATATAAGTGTACATGTTCTAAGTTGGTACCGTAGGGTACCGTCAGGTAGCTACGGGAAAAGGATTACATGTGTTCGAACGGTTGGTGCTGTGATCTAGCCACCGAACACTTAAGCTACTTTGCTTTTCATCAAATCTTACCGGAGTAAAGTAATACAGGTGGCACTGGACGATGTTTGTCACTTATAGTACTTTGAATCTAAGGCCCTCATTATTAGTCTCCTAATCAATAGAAAAAGTCTCCAAATACCATATACATATTCAAATAGATTCCGTAAATTCCATGTCCACTACCGCAGCATATTTCTCACTTTTATTCGAAATTTCCTTCGAAATTTTTTCCATTAGTAAATATATTTCATTCAATCGCTATAAACTACTTCTTATTCAGAGAAGTTCCTCATCCTCTACGTGTCAACGTCAGAGGAAAATAAATACGTGTAAATAAATGTTTTTTAAAGTCAACTGAACGGGAAGAAAACGAATCAACTGAGGACTTGTGTTTTTTTTTTACTTCCGCCGAGCTTCTCAAAAAGCATTGCCCCTGTAGCTCAAAACTCTTCGGGGTTAAAGCCCTGTAACTGATTAATACGTCAGACGAATGGAGAGGACGGTGGAAAGAGTAGGAAGGAGAATAAGAAGAGGGGACGGAGGGGGAAATCTGAGACAAAAATTACGCCTCGGTGGCTCTTCAAAGATGAGAAAGAAAAAAAAATGGAGTGGAGAGGGGAGACAGAGGGGAAGACGGGTGGGCGGAGGAGTTAGGAAGGGGAGTGAGAGGAGGCTGGAGGACTGAGATCAGGCACCCGTTAATTGATGGCTTTTGAACGACGGAGGGAGTTGGAAGGGGTGAGATGTGAAGGGATGAAAAAATGTAAAGGTGCCGAGAAAGTATTAGAACGGGAAAGAGGGATGGAGTGAAAGAAAGAGGTGTGAGCAAGAGAGAAAGAGAGTGAGAAGAGAGAGGGGGACAAATAGAGAGAAAGAGAGGTGTATAATATTTGCACGTAGGGTGAAGGGAAAGGGAAGTGGGACTCAACGCTTTCCGAAAGCGTGAACGCCGTGCAAGCAAGTAGAAGTTGAAAAGTTCTCGGGGAGGCCCCGTCCATCGTAAGCCAAAAGTCTCCCATTTTGGTTCGTCAATTCGTGTCACTAAAGTGGAGATCATTTCTGTGAGCAAAATTGAATGAATGCATGAAATGGAATACTACAATTACAGTTTAACCTGCTTTCAACGATATTTCCGAAAAAAAATTCCCTGCAAACGCCTTGCGACACGAAAATATTTAAACACTGTGAATAGCTGCAGTATTTTCCATCATTTTGCGAAAGAACACAACATTCAATGGAGTTTCGTGAATACCAAGTGACAATAGAATACATTTGTGTATAAAAGTCGGCTGATTATGTACTACTACGAAATTGATTACTTGCCATTTTTATCTTTAAGTAGAACGATTGTGGGTGGTGGGAGAAGGATAGGGAGGTTGGGGAAGGTGAAAGTTGGGCAGAGAAGGGATGAAGGAAGGGGGTCGAGGGGAGGGACATGGAAGAGGGAAGAATGCTGGAAAGGAAGGAGCGACGAGCATCAATTTTCGAGCCATTCATTAAAATTGTTGACGTTTTAATCACAGACGCCGGAAGCCGAGGGGTAGGTGGGGCGGTGGTGGTGACGGAGGGTGGAAACGAGAGGGGTGGAGGGAGCAAAGATCGAGGTAGAGGGTTGTCTGCGACGTCAGGGGGGGAAAGATGGGGTGTCGGTGGCACATGGGGTGCAATGAGGGGGCGCGGAGAGGCGGAGGGGGAGGTATGAAGAGGGCGGAGGGGATGTGAGGAGGGTGATAAAGGAGAGAAGCCTTGGGGTCGTGAATGAAGAGAGATTGATTGAAGGTGGTAGACATAATTAAAAAGCAACGGCGGCGGTGGGAATCTGAAAAAAGTCAGAGGGAAACAATGAATACGCCGGAAATTCTGAAAATCCTTAGAAGATCGGAAATGTATTATTGATGCAACGGATATTGATTGCGAGTTCTAGACTTAAGGCTTCCAGTCCACACTTCCTCTGGTTTGGCTGAAACTTTGTGGTTGATGACGATTTTGCTTTGACTGAAAAATTTTAAACCTGAGAATGTAATGAGATTCTAGATTATTTTATAATCATTGGGTAGCCTTTTTAGTTTAGTGCGCCAAATTGTGCCTCCCTTTGTGGACGGGAGAACTGATTTTGTTAATTAAATTTCCGAGAACCAAGTTTATGCCTATTAGAATCAGAAACTTCCTCGTACCTTAAGATATTCCCTTTATGTATACAAGTATTTTCATTCTGGTAAAGAATTCGCGGCGTTGTCCATTAGTGTTCCTCAATTTAGGGTTCTCCATCCGCGTTCGTTGACTTTGGCTGTCAATGGTTTCGGAAGCCATCCTGCTTATCGTCTTCAGGTTGAAGGTGAAAAGAAGGCGGCCAAAACGGCTTCTTTCCACCTTCGACCTAAATACGATAGCAGGATGGCTATCGAAACCACTGTCAGCCAAAATCAACGAACGCAGGTGGAGAGTCCGAAAATACGGAACACTTAAGTATTTTCATGTATACTCATCGTGCCGTTATACTTCGGAGTAGGCAAAGTCAAAAGAGCTTATTTTTTATCAAAGGCATTAGAAAATGGCTCTGTTTCAATAACTTCCTCCAAAATAGCCTATACATGTATTCTTATTTCGTTTCTCTCATAATCATGCAATACTTAATGCACACTCTTAATTCCAAAAGAACCCTTATAGGCATTCCTCGTTTTGGAGTCTCCTCCACCACATTTATACTCGACCAGCGGCGGTGTGGGTGCTCAGGTTTTTGTGTCCCCCCTCCCTCCTTCTGAAAAAATGTGTGCTTTAAAATCGCGATAAACTACAATTTCTTTGGTATTTATGTACAGTATGACAAAATTGTAATTTCACTCGGAGATGTTTGATCTGCTGGCTGTCCAAAGTTCGGAGCCCGGCCCGTAGGGGCCTTCGGACCCGAGCCCTTAACCTAGTGCGTGGCCCGGGGCCCGGGCGGGAATCCCCGCCTTCCCGCCCGGGCCACGTCGCCCCTGCACTCGGCCATGACTCACTCAGCCTACCTCATACTATTCAACCCGCCATTATTAATCCACATAAAAATTGGTACGTCTCTTATGCTTGCCCTAGGTATTAAAATACAATTTAAAATAGAAAAATTGGTAACAATTGTATATATTTGAGGAAATTTATTGGACCAATTTGAATTGCTGGGTTTACCATTCCTATTCCATATGATTCTAAGAATAGCTATGGTTTACCATTCCTATTCCATATGATTCTAAGAATAGCTATTTTTAACTATTAACAAAAGCTATTTTTAAGGTGAATACTTAATATAATAAAATGCACTCATGTAAAATAGCAAAGAAGAACATCTTGTTTTTATTTTACTGAGAACCGAGATTGGTTCGATTTTAATCTAAATTTCACCAAAAGGAGTGAAAATGCTCTCCTCAAATCCGAATTTCACAAAAGAATGTTTATCTGGTACTAAATGAAATGTTTACCATCCAAAATGGCTCGATTCCATAATGTGCCTTATTTTCACGTATCTCATTTATTCTGCCTCGGTCGAATTGTGTGTACCTCATATAATCAGCCTATTTCTTGAGCGAAAAAAATCTTTCTCTTTTACTTAACCTATTTATTTTCTAATGCTATTTGCGGTTTATGATGTTGAGGTTAATTAAATGCTTCAAAAAATACTTAAAAACAAAAAAAAAAACAAATGTAAATGAGCTACGTAGGCGTAGAAATAATTATGACAAAAGGTAAATAAAACAATTCCCCTTCACCTGGGGTACCAAATCCCTTTCTCCTTTTATTGCTGAAAACCAAAAAAAAACATCTCTGCAGATTATAAAATTCATTTCACAGTTGAGAAAGCATATTTCATTATTAGTCATAGGTTAAAGGGCAAAGATAGAGCCTGCTGCTGGGTGAACAGTCTCAGTATACCTATTTTCCTTACATCTATTATCAACTACACTGTATATTGTGATGAAAATGCATCTTAGGAAAATGAAATTGATGATTAATTTAAAGTATTCAGTGGACTATATATTAATATTATAACAGCTCGAAAAACTTCAGTTACATAATCTTATTACGTATGCTGTCACATCATGGAAGATATGCAAAGTTATTGAGAGATAGGATTATCCGAGCACAGGGAAAAGTTTGTGCTGGACTCGGCATAGAAAAAAACAAAGTTGACCAACGGATTAATGGCAGCTGGTTAGGAATTACACTAGCACTTTTATGCAAGAGATGCCACGTTCTGGAAAGAACGTCAATATCGTGACATCATCTGAATATGATGAATCTGAAGTAAAAAGCCAATAATGGGATCGTTGGGTGTGCGTGGGACGGTGAGACTTAGTTTTCAATGAAATTGAGAAATTTTCCGATAGTTTCTCGGTCCGCTGATTTGCTTCAATCACAGAGAAGGTTTCGGATCATTTTTCTTAATGCTTCCACAGAGAAAGGGATTCATTCATTTTCCTCTGAGCCATTCCCCCCGCTCCACTTCGCTGCCAAAGACGCAAATCTGCTTAAATCTCTTTTGGGAGCCGAGCATCTTTTATTCTTCTTCCCCCACTCCTCTCTCTCTCTCTCTCCGTATCTCACTCATTCTCGTCTTCATTCCCTCACCCGAGCATTCTGCTCCTCAATCCTTCAACTCCTCATTCCTTTCTTCCTCTTCCTCCCCATAGGCCCAAGGCAATTTGCGTCACGCGAGAAATCAATCTCCTAAACCTGAGTCTTTAATCAAAGTTTCTCCTGCGCACCTGCCAGAGCTAGATGGCCATGCACCACGTGTTTCTGGTCCTTAGTGTATAATTCGTATAATGCGAGGAATAGCTCACACTCTTACTCGTTTCTTAATAAACAGGTGGAAGCATCGAGTGATATCCATCACTTTCTGCGACGCAGTTTCTCTCCCAATCGTCAGAACCACGCGGGTTTCAGTTAGAGGTTTTTTTAACTCCGCATTACACATCTAGAACTGACTGAGGATACAAAATAAACAAGAGATAAGACACATGGCCAAACTGATGGATACAAAAATTCATTCTTTTCACGCACCTTCGTTGATTGAAACAAAAAAGGGACCAGACCTTAATACACTCAGTTTACATGTTTCTCACTTATGTCCTTTGCCTCACCCTCCTTGCCTCCTTTTTCCTATTACTTTCCTTTTAACACTAGGAGGACGGGAGTTTCGCACTTCCTAGATGGACGGACAGGTGTCATTTTAACCTATAAAATTCTCCAGCACCGAATAGCAATGTTTTTCTCCCAGTACTTAGTATTTTTCCACAAATGACATTAAGAAGGCTTTATCCAAACATTATTAGCAATAAAAATTATTTTTACTAATTAATTGTTAATGTTTAAAATAATTTCAGTTTATCTTCTTCAGCAGTGGTCATCTTAGGCTCTTCTCAAGCATTGCAGTTTTAAAATAAAGACAACTGACTGAAAAGTGTGCATATTTATATAAATTACCTTTTCTTTTATAAATATTAATTTCACAAAACCTTTTTCAAATAAGAAAACATGTATAAAAATCACATCCATACACAGAAATATACATGTACGCATATATGTAAACGGCTGGTGTCCTAACACCCCCCGCCACACGCCTATTGAGGTGGCTTGCGGGGTAGTATGTAGATGTAGATATGGAAAGGTGTAAGACTCTTCTACTTAACTTACACACATAGTTATGTTTTCAGCACAGTTTCCACTAACACTTCTATTACATTGAGGACATATAAAGGCAGTTATTGTTTTTTCAATTTTTCAAAATTTGACAATGTTTTCTTGTTTGACCCTATGGAGTAGTAGCGTACGATTCCTGGGAAGATGAGGGTTTCGTTTCAATTCACATACCCACCACTTTCTACCAGTCTTTGAATACACTTCTTTCTACTTATTTTGCTATTCGTCACTTCTACCTAGCTATTTTTTATTTCCTATTCGTCACTTCTGCTACCCGCCTGGGAGCCAAATTCCTTTCCGGGAAAACCCCCCGGCCCTAGGAGTACGTGAACGACGCTCGCCGCCAGCCACAACGGTAGGGATCTAGTACATGCCCACCTGCGGTAATAGGAGCCGACGACACAAAGAAAGCATACGGAAGGTTTGGCGAGTTTTTCGGCGTCGGAAAATGTACCCACTAATCCTAGGAGGGACAAAAGCAATAGGCTTTTCTGCTCTCATACGAGTCAAAACTCCTTCAACCTCTCTTTGTCATCCCATGGAGTGATTTCCCTAAAGATAAAAAATAGGGGATTCGGATATGATTTTACAACTTGAGCACGGCGTATCCTCTACACGGCTTTCAGAAGTAGTGTGCCGATACTTCGTCGGCAAAAAATGTCTTGAAGAACGTGCGTATCTCTAGTTAGAGTTCTAAACAATTTTGCGACCGATAGTCAGGATTATCCTTTTCCATTGTCGCACCACTGGCCGCTGTAACCTCTCTTTCTGGAAATGGAAGCAATGCTGATAACATTCCTATCATATAGGTGTCACATTTTACCCTACATATTTTAATAATGAATACGATAATAATGTCCAAAACGGCAAAATGAAAGTGACATATTTTCAATCCTATTCACCTGGAAATTTCAATTGTAAGTCAAATTCAAAGGCGATTTGAAAGTAAAACATTTCCGTTATTTTGGTAAGCCGCAACCAGGAGAGCTTCGCTATCAACAAATGGTATTCAAATGAAATATAAAGGCTTCAAGTAATGATCCAAATGTTCTCTGATAGATTTTAGTTGATGTAAATAAATAGCAGTGATCAATAGGAGAATAAAATGGTGAGAAAACTTACTACAATACAAAAAGAACTAATAGGTCAAAATGACCCATAGACGTCCTTCTAGATATAAAATCAATGAGAAATTTAAGGAACAATAATTACCAAATTTTCTTTATATATTAGTAAAATATAATTAGAAAAGAACAAAGTCACAAAATTTCAGAAGTATCTAATCACAAGTGAGTAGTTAAATTTTATTTTGAACACGTGTTATGGGTCAAAATGACCCATCCCGTCCTTCCAGTGTTAATGGATACTGGCCTTACACCTACTGCCACTCGCCTCTATGGTTATTCGCAGGGTTTTTACGTAGACATAGATCTAGATGACGCTAAATACTACAACCAAACCCCCACTTCGCCAAAACTTGAGTTCTTAGCATTCATTCTGTCACCCTATATTTGAAATGATGATTTTTCTTATATAAAATTTCTCGATGCAAGGCAGTAATAAATCATCCCAATGCTGACGTGTTGGAGGGAAGTGAGAGTTTGAGTCGTCCGAAAAAAGCTACAAATTTGAAGTGTTTTGTTAATCACACGGCACTAAGCCCGCGGCATGGCATGTCGAAGCCAAGCTCTTCATGTAAAGCAGCGAAGTCACTTCAACCGTGAGCTTTGGTTGTGAGATTAAACAATGGGAAGCCATATTTTTTATCCCTTAAAATGATAATGAATTGGATAGGGATTCAGAGCATATCACCCCGTAAGCCTTAAGTCTAAGTGGGCGGGAAACTACAGTAGTAAAAAAAATCGGGAAATGAGAACTGAGAAGAACACCGCAGCATTTATATCTTGTGAGTTAGGTAGGCGGCATCAGAAAGAATAAATTAAAGGCAAAAGACGTGAAGGTGTAAAAAAGAATTTTATCACGTTCATGTGGAAATAATACAAGTAAATTTAAGCGTCTGCTCTTATAGTGATAACAGAACTTCATATCATAGCTTTTTAGCTATATAGACTTACCGTTCAATCAGGTTCTATATTAATCTACAACCAATTTAATTATCCTTATAGATTTCTCTTTACAATATTTTCCTATGAAGTTCAATGTCCTATGAAGCGAATGTTCAATTTCTCATCATTGGGTTTTTTAATTATTCCTATATTTTGAAGGTTTTACTATGCGTTTTTTGAACTATGACTTTTTGAAAATAGCGTCTGATAATAAGTGTCTTTTGCTTCACGTATATTTTTCTTCGTGATCTTTCTCATTACCTTATATGAGGAAAACACTTCAGGGTCACCATAGCTTCTATACAATGCTCGGGCATTATTCCTCTTCTTAATAGCAGTCTTTTTTTCGGGCGTAATCCATGGAGTTGGTGGGTAGGTCAAATGAATCTATAATATTTGAGTTGAATATTTCTATTTCATCATCCGGTGAGAGTGCATTGGCTATTGCATTTCAGTCTCGATTATTTAGGTCAGAAAGGAACTTGGTGTGGTGAAAACTGTTTAAGTCTCTAAAGGTTATGTATTTTAGTAACGGGTCTGGGGCTTTGAATTCATATACAAGGGTAATTTGGTCATGACAAGACATGTTAGGTTTGTCAAATAGTTCAATGGTAACCACCTTCTTAGGATTATCAACACATAATAAGTCTAAAACAGAGTGGGCATTGTGCGTATGGAAAGTTGGCACGGTTTTTACAGTGTTAAGGTTAAATCCATTTAGTATTTTCAACAGCTGATCTTTGTCTATATAGGATTTTCGCAGGTTAACGTTAAAATCTCCCATCACAACTATATTTCATACATAGAAATGAGATGCACAAGAAAGTTTTCAATGTCTTGTAGATTTTGAGATTTTGGAGGTTTATACACAATTGTGATTAACATTTTTGCTGACGATCGACGTAACTCTAAGCATAAATATTCTGGCCGGTTCAAATATATACTAGGGGACGACCCAATCAGTTTAGCTTAGAGGGAATCGTGGACATAAATGCCCACCCCTTCCCCACTCTTTCCTTCACGGTCATTTATAAATAGACGATAGTTGGGAAGTGCTACAAAATCACTAGAAATAGGTGATTCCATCCAGGTTTCAGCACAACTAATTAAATGAACATTTCTATGAACATAATATAATTTGAATTAATCAAAATGAGCTATTAGTGATTGCGCACTAACAAGCGAGTTGTTTATATTGTTAACAGAAACTGGATTCTTGGTTTTCATCTTTTGCTGGGAATTTCCATCATTCATAAAAAAAACATCAAGGTCTTTTTATGAATAAATAGCTGAGACGGGACTGCCCTTCGACTGCCTAGCAAGGATAGTGCAATTTCTCACCCATGCAAATTTCAATTTGTCTTTCTTTTTTAGATCTCTGGCATTGGCAAAAATTTTCCTATTGAGTAAAGGCTTCATCAATATATATAGTTTGAGAAAGGTAGGATGATGTGTCTGATGAGGGTGATCGGAGGATGATATGATAATCCAATGTCACTGGTGTTAAAATTTCTCTTGCCACGCCGCATTGTTAGGAGCTGCTTCCTTTTGCCCTGTCTTGCAAAGCGTAAAATAACGGGAGGTGGTGTGCGTGATTTTGCTGCGCTGTTTTGGAATGACTGTGGTCGGAAGGCATAGTTAATGTCGTCCAAGGTCACGTTCACTTTAAGGGATTTGCAAATGTTCAACACAGCACTTTCGATAGATTCGTTAGCGTCTAGGGGTACACCTCTTAATTCAACAGTTTTTTGATGAAACTTGTTCTAATTTTACGGTCATAATTTCAAGATCACTTACTTTTTCTTGCAATACTGTGACTAGATCTTTTACGCCTGATAGTTCTTTTCGAATTGCGTCGAACCTAGTTAAGAGACTAGGCAGTAAAGCACTATTCTTACTTAACTTTGTTCGTGAGTGTCGATTGGTCCTCTCTCAATGAGTCTAATTTCTTCATGACTTCCCTGAGTAGGGTGCGCAGCTCTATCGCTATCATCTCTGGTGTCTCCAACAAACGCTGCCCGTCCATTTGTACTCCGGTGTCAGAAGAGTCAAAGAAGGTGGTGTTGATACCTCTGATCGGGGTGTTGTCACCCCAAGACACTGTCTTTTTCAAGGCACATTTCACAGGTCCAAAGTTTTTGGAGGTCTACTAGAGTCTTGACATCCTCCTCGGCTAGAGACTTACAAGCTGGATGGTGTGTGTCTGAGCAAGTACCACACTGAAGAGTTCTGCCACGCTTAACTTGGCGACCACATGTGGCATAAGGGATGACTCACTTAGCGAGCGAGGAAAGAAAGAGCGAGGACACAACCTCTCTGTTCGACGACTGGCAACTGACTGGATATATTGACATATTTACGGAAATTTTGCTTTGTGCCTTCACCAGCGCAATATAACATCAGAATCGTGAGGTACTGCGTCATGCGGAAATGTTTTGAGCTCGTCCAAAATGGCCGTCAGTCGCAGCGCCGACGCGGTCTTCCACCCGTGCCGCACCTCCCGCAATGGAGCCGCGCCTGCCGCATTCGCGCCGTGCATTCCACATTGCGCTGCGCCAACTCAGCTAGACCGGCCACGCTCGGAGAGTTATACAACCAAACTAATGAGACTACGCCGTTTTCAATCTCGTCAGTTCTAAGGATCGCCTTGCAAGCATTAAACTTCCTCTTCTGTCTGTGTACCCGATTGTACGCCTGATTTTAGAGAAGTAATCTCGTCATAAAATGAGGATCATGAGTGCCGTGTGCCGCAAAAACTATTCCCCAGGCACGTGCATTTTGGAGGGGAGAAGAGGTGGCTTATAATCACCAAGGTAAGAGAATCGGAGCATGTATTAATAGAGGTACGTGCGCTGTATGATATTAAGGTGTGTGTGTTTGACTTAGTGGATGTCGCACCGAACAACCCCTAGATAAGCGTTCGACTACTTTGATATGTGGAAGTTTGCCGGCACCGTGCGGGAATAGGCAAACACCTTTGCAGAGCGACTCGCCAAATCAGGAACTTCTTTTCGAACTCTGTCCCCACGGACAGAGTTCGGCAAACAGTCACTAGGAGTTCGGTGAACAGTCACTAAGATTTCGGAGAACAGCCACTCGGAGTTCCATGAAAAGCCGCTGGGATTTTGACGGCAGGCCACTCGGAGTTCGGCGATTGCCGCATGTGTGGAGCCGGCTAGAGTGTGCCGAATATTCACCTCGGTTTTCACGTACAGTCGAAAGTGAAAGAAATTTAAGCGTACAATGCCTTAGTCACTGTAAGTATCTACACAGCAGGAGTTGAGCCGAAATAATATATTATATTCAAGCATTTAGGAAGGGTACATGGCGGATTATCACGTGATATGTGCACCTTTTGAAAAGAAAATTTTCTTTTCATCCCTTATCGATATTTATATTTATGTGGACCAAGGACGTACTACCATTTTGGCATTCCATCATTATTTTTGCGAGAATTTAGAAAATGGAATTTAATTTTACCTTCGAGTATGTTTTAAAGGCCTGCTTTCCTCCTTAAAATCCAGTGGGAGGCATTTATGAGATGATGAGTTTTCAGTTAAGACGAAAGAATGTGTTCAGTGTATCTCTGACAGACGCCGTTTTGAATAAGACGCAACAATGATTATTTTACAGTGATACAACATGTTGCAACAGGCTTGTTCCGCAAACTCTACCCTATGGTAGCAGGTAGTAACCGCTGGTAGCAGTGAAAAAACACACTCATATTTCGATAATCTAATTAGTAGTGCCAATATATGATATGCATTAAGGTATACAAGGGTAAGAGTACGTGCCAGAAGGCAAAGAGAGCAAGGTGTGGAGAGGGAAGATGGAGCGAGGGTTATGTGAAAGGGTAAGGGGTCGGCAGTGTGACATGTATGGCACTTCAGATATTTATGAGCTAAGGAAAAGGCTAAGTGAATGTCACAAAGTAAGCTATTCATCGTTCGGCAAGTATCGAATCAACGACAGTCAACGCGCAAGAAATAGATGCTCTGACGTGTACCACTAGTAGTACCGACGCGAAAACAGAAAACCAACGGTTACCGTGATTGCCACGGTGGTTCCTTGAGACCTCTAATTAATACTTATGCTTTCATAAAAACGGTTGTTCGCACTTGCATATAGACTTTTTTATTTGTAAATAATGTATTCCTTAATAAAACTTCTAAACATTTCCTCTAAACGTGTTAATAATTAATTTGGGACAGAATTATTTCATTCGGAGATATAGAGAAGTAGACTGAGGGAAGGGTAATATAAAATACGCGTTCATGCACGACCTCTACGTGCGATATATTGGATTTCATTTCTAAGGTAATTGCTTTATACTTAGAAAGGACTGCAGATTAATTGTTTCATTTTTTGGAATCACAAGGTTTTGAATCGATTGTTTTTTTTCTACCTTGTCAATACTAGTTAGCAGACTGGTTATTTTGAAACAAGGAAAAAAGTTACGTCGCAAAAAATTACCAGTTGAAATAATTTCAAACTTAAGTTGAGCTATTAGAAATAAGCGTAATGTTCCAACCGCAGCCGGGCAAGTTGAACCGAAGGTAAGTGCCGTGCGTGCTAAACTGATTGAATCCGACGTCAATGGGAGTGTTACATGTTAGTAGTAGTAATATTTTTATTTAACGTGCTTCAACGGCTAAGGTCATTTCGCACCTCCTGTGTATCACGTGTAGACAAGGGCAACAGCACTCGGACGAATCGGAGGATCACACCTCCAAACTCGAGCCGAGCCCAATTGATGGTTAACTTCGGTGACTGATCGGGAACCGGTGTTCCCATCGTGGCAGGCCGTTACCCGTGTTACATGTTATTCACTTCAACTAAAATTCACTCCATGCAACCTAACCCTATCGCTAATATGAGCGTATCCAAATGGAGACAAGCACTGTCAGCGTATTTTGATGCAGATTGGTTTGAATCGTAAACATTTTCAAGCAACGTGGTGCTAACTTTCTCTCCCGGTCACGTGAAGTGCAATTATGCTGTCGGCCCTTTCACTCCTACGCCCACCCTCTCTCCGTGCGCACCTACCCCGTACTACGATGGGCGAAGGCCACTGTGGCACTCTGGCACGCGATACGGTTGCAGACAGCTCGGGAGGGGAGGAATAGATAGGTGGGGGTGAGGGCGGGAGGGGTGGTTGGGAGGGGGAGGAAGAGGGGATGGGGTACTGGTGGCTTTATCATCTGGGAAGCTCTCCCCTCCATCCGGCGTTATAAGGGCCCAGGGTCCCTTTTCATCCAGGCTGGGCCTTTCCACTCCCCGGGGGAATCTTGGGAGGGGAGGGAATTTTCAAGACGGACCGAAAAAGCGGGTAATCAAGTGAGATTACAACGAGGCGAGATAAAGGGGTAGAATGTAGCTTTAAGGGCTCTTTCGGATCGGAAGGGTGGCTGGTAGGGGTTTAGGAGAGGGGTGAAGAGGGAGATAAAGGGACTGGCGTTGGGGAGGCCCTGAGGGGCCGAAGAGTTCGGATGCTAATCGAACGTGATACGCTATTCGATCCAGAATTGCGAGAGGGTGAGGGAGGAAGGGGTTTTAAAAAGGGTCGATAGGGGAGGAAAAGAAGACGAGGGTGACGATAGGGGATGATGAGATAAGGGTGGGAGAAGGAAACCAAATAGAAGTGGGAGGAGTGGAACGAGAGAATCACAAAAGTTCACCCTGAAGAGCTTAAAACTTGAGATGATGGGATTAGCGCGGCAGGTAATTTATACTTGCCTCCAAATCTGTGGAACAGGGTTCGATTACCACTCTTCTGAAAATCGTGAGTATATTTCGGCTTCTATTGGATATTGAATGTATATGACTCTTATAATCTGTCACGCAATCGCTCACGGCCTTAAATACACGCATCATTTCTACAAAAGGAGAAAGAAAGGGATAGACATTACACGAGAAATGCCCGCGCCTCCTCCAATTTGTGATTTGAGAGGGAATATATTGCACATGTAGTTTCTTAAAGTGCATATATGATCCATGGAGTGTCACTGTGCTAGGGGGGCGGTTGTTTTGTCAAAATAGGACATTTAGGCTACCATCGCTACCAGCACTCAGTGCGAGAGGTATATACTTATGTAAATTTTCTGGTACGTGGCTGGCAGTAAGGGTCAAATGACCCGAACTATGGAAGCATGTTTAAGTATTATTTTTTAAATTAATTATCTAATTAATATTTATTATATAATTTATTATGTAATTAATAATATATGATATATCTTGTTTCTAACAGATATTGATTATATTTTTTATAAAAATATATTTTGGAATAATTTCCAATGGATCAATTTATGACCATGTCCTTATCTTAGATATTAACCAAATGACAGGCGGCGGATATAGCAGTAATAATGGCTGTAAACGCTTAGTAATATAGAAAAATTGTCTAAGGAGGCAAAGCGTGACGTTAATAATTATTGTTTGGATCGACTGTGCGTTGCTTGATGGTTGTTATGGATATTACGTTCTGCCTTAAGAATTCACAAGAGAGGATCGTTTCATGTAACCCTCACCTTGAACTGAATAGGCACATTTTTCACATATCAAACTGTTTATTTCTCTGATATTGAAGCATATTTTCAAGCGATAAAGGGTACAGCACCATTGAAATGACTCTCTTTGAGGCGGGGAGGAAGTTTCAGAATACACACCTATTGCTTGTATGTAAATTGTGACGTTTATGCCAACACACTGATTGATTCCTAGAGAAAAGCTGCACAAGATCATCCATTTCAAGAAATTTTCGACTCCTTTAAAAGCGAGCGCTCCACAGCCATTATCATCAAAGAGTGGTCCTCCGATTGCTTTCTCGTCAATCAAGCCGTCGCGACGCGTCGTATTTATGGAATCGATGCTATTAAAACTGTATGTAGTAACAGATCAAATCAGTTGTCTTCTCAATGACGTCCTGTCATTGGTGTTAAATGATTCACCAATTCATCATGATAGTTAAAAGACTTGGTTGACTTCTACACTTGTTTAATAGACCTATTATTTACAGCACCTAAAGCTTTATTACCACAGGACATTGAATTGTAATTTATAAGTGCATAAATGATTTTTTCATTCTGATGAACATTGTACATCAATTTACTTATGATGAATAACTCAATACCCAAATTGACGTGTTCAATTGATGTCTATTTGTGGGAAACATGCCTTCTCCCCATAAAAGCTAATGAGAAAATTATAAATTTAGGGTCTATTACGTGTAAGTAAACCAATAAATACTCATCAATTTGGGCACCATTAATGTTTTGTAGTGCTAGAAAACATCTTAGAGATATTACATACTTTCACGTGCTTGTAATTAAGCGGAGGGTTACCTATTTTTCGGGTTGTAGCACTTAGTAGCATAACCACAGATAGGCAGACCTGGAATAAGCCAACGCCACCTAGGCGTGTTTGGGTCAGCTAAGTTTGTACACATCAAGGCTTTTATTATCTGTATATACTAGGATTTCTATAGGAATTAACCTGGCCACTTAATTTTTCCGATTTCTTTTGGTTTCCAAAAATGTTGGAGAGATTTTTTTATTGGAAAAATATATGAATTATTCCAAACACAAAATGATCATTAGTAAACACTTCTCGAGATCTACACCGGTTTAAACTATTCATTATTGCCGACGTTTCGAGAGACGGCTCGTCACTCATTCATAACGCAAGTGTGTCACGTTCCCTCCTTGAGAATGATTGACTAGTCGTATCTTGAAACGTCGGCAACCATGAATACTTTAAACCGGTGGAGAGCCCGAAAAGAGTTTGCGCTTATAATTTGCCGGGAGAGCGTTGGATTCTTCTTCAAATTATCATAGTCATCAGAATCAGCGCTTCAGACCGGGAGGCAAGTGTATCAGTTATTAGGAGATGGAGAAGGATGAAGGGGGGTAGAAAGTGAGGCACCAGCATCATCCTGCTATGCTAACGGAATTATAACGGAATACAGCAATGGGACATCTGGTGGACAGATTACTGTACTTCCTAGCAATTTCTGAAAAGAGGAGGGATTGGACCACTGCCGAAAAATCCGCCATCACCCTAACCCAAACTTTGCTTCTGCTTTTGAGAATGTGCTGTGCATCCACTTTGAACGCAATATGCCAAACGGACCCCCATTAAAAATGAGTAAACTAGTTCAGAAAGTTTTCTGATATGACAGCATGCATTGACAGTACCGATCTTTTTTCATTCATTAATATCAGAGTGCCTTCTCGTCCTACCAGAACTAACTCATTCCTCCACATTCTCACGACCAGATTATCACTAATTAAACGTTTACTCATCTTCCGTCTCTCCTCCCTAATAAACTCACTCCCTACTGATCTTAATCCTTTTACCATATCGCTTAAGCATTTACCCAACTTGGCCCACAACACATCTTACTGGAAACAATCATTAATCTAGAAAATAATCAACAATAATCAGCATACCTATTCCTAAGAAGTTTTTTTTGTCTTGTTCTTTTGTTGTTTATTTTTGTCTAATATTGTGTGTGTTACAAATGCTATTTAAATTGGCTATATTGCTGTATGTGTACTATTTTATTTAAAATAAATAAAATAAGGGTTTCCATAGGTAACAAGATATTCATCAGTGGTCGGTCAGTTTCCACAAGCCCTCGGCACGTGCAATTATTTTCTGGAAATGATGAATGAGGGAGTGGGCGAGAGGGGAGTAATGGGTGCAGAACGAGAGGGAGATGCTCAAAGCAGGGCGAACCACATATCCTTTCAAGTATCAAGGAAAGATACTTGGCGGGTTATCACGTGATGTCTGCAACTATTGAAGAGAAAAGTTTATTTTTTTTCTCTTCTCGGTATTTACGCTTATGTGGGCCAAGGACATGGGCACCACAATTTTGGCGAGCCATTATTATTTTTGCGTGAATTTAGAAAATGGGATTAAATTTTACCGACGAGTTCATTTTAAAGGCGTGTTTTTCTTCCTTAAAATCGAGTGGAAGGCATCGGTGAGATTATGAGTCTCGAGTTAAGACGAAGTGCCAGTAATATCCAGGATGAATTTTGTAGATCTTAAGGTTCAAAGCAAACTCCTCATTCTCCATCCCTGTTGTGAGAAGCTGATCCTTAATTTTTCGACATAGCTAAATCATTTCGAAGGAAATGAGTTCAGGCATTTTACACTATTCACTAAATGAGATCAAATGAATTAACAATAACTTTATCCAACGTAAGAGAGTTTATATTATACTAAATGAATTGATGTCTAACAACAGTATGGAGTTGGGTGGATCGAAAAACCGTTTATTTAATCGATCTGCGGCTAGTTCTTAAAGTTTGTGGTTGGTGGCCCTTATAACCTATTCAATATTCCAACTTGATCGAGTTATATCTTTAGGCTGCGCTTTTTAGTCAACATTTTAAATTTTGATGAAAAATATCTGAAATTTTAAATTTTTTCTGATAGTTTCTAGATGTTCCCGGAGTAATTTTTTTTCGTCAAAAATTTCGTCAAAAAACGCCAAATATACAGAAATGTTACGGATGTTGGGTAGGCAATAAACCGCTATAATAATTCAACCGCACCGACATGAATTTACTAACGACGATTAGGTAAGAGAAAATTAAGTAAACTGCAGCTCTTAGTTTATCAACTATCCAACACTTACCATGATAAGGTAGATACAAATACATTAATAACGCCAGAACGTCGTTGCTTATATTCTGCACCGGTAGGGCTCTCCTTTCTTCACCCTAATGCTCCTATCGCTCTATCAAGGCAAAGCGAAGGACACGAAGGATGGATGAAGACGGAGAATTCAATCTTTAAAAGAAGAAGTTTAACTCAGGAACAAGTAGTCAGACCAAGGTCAATCTGAAATCGTTTTCACGTGCATCGAGAGGTGTGGTGTGTCAGACAGAGCAGTTGCAAATTTGGCGTCAAGTCTTCTGAGTGATGTGGATAAAATACTACCACATGTGACAAACATGTTAATTAATGGCGAAAAAAAATATTTTCCCCCACAACTAGCTCAGAAATCCAATTATGGTTTAATATAACAAAGGCTTAAGGCATCTTGAATGAGTCCCAAAACAATTACCCCTCGTTCAAGAAATTTTATAATATACTACATACTTTCACAAACAAAATTGTATTTAAACCACATATTATTAACCTTTCCCAATTTATGATTGAGGTGTTGAGTAACGTAACGAAAACTGTTAATGGAATTTAGAAGTAAGTAAACCTTTACTCTTTTGAATGAAGCTGTAACTGAATTCATATGTTTAGACTAAATTTCAATAGATATGATTCCTTAAAAATAATTCATTCCACTTCCACGTATTCCACAAGAATTCATCTTTAACAAATCACACCAACGTAATGTAGTCATTGTGAGTTCCTTATAACGCAAAACGTATTTTGAATGCCAAATGAAAACTATTCTCCACATTTTATGCATTGAAAATGAGCATATTACACCCCCGAACAACCATGGGAATGATGGGATATTTGAAAGCGTGTTGGGAGAGCAGCGTAGCGTACTTTTTCGCCACCGTATGAAAATAAGACACGCGGGAGCGTGTCCATTCTGAAACCCTCTGTCCCCACAGGAAATAATTATTTACCTTTTGCGGTCCCAACTACTCTCGCCAAGACTCTCCGCGGAGTATTCAACAAGATCCCGCGCGGCCTAAACACTAAAGAGGCAGGCTCCTCTCCTAGCGCCTATAAGCAAGTCTGCTCAACTACTGTAAAATTTAAACTAGGCGAAATGTTAACTTAAGGAGCATTAAATTATTCAAACGCGTCACCTATACGTGTATTCTTGTTTTTTTTTTAACAGGCCATGAACGTTTTCCAATTTAATGAAATTCTGAAGGTATGATGTATGTTGTAAACGGCCTCACCAGAGAAAATTAAACTCATTGAGTGCTAGTATTTTGTAGCAGTAGGAAGAGCTAAGGAAAGTAAATGTAATTTAAACAGTGAAATTTGTGTTACAAGAAGGTTTAGAATTCTGCAATGAAGATAACTGTTTGCACGCTTACAAGACAACGAACCATTGCTGGAGCAATTTCTTACGAATACGTGTGGGTAAGCAATCAATGTTATAAAAATAGAATTACTAGGCGTGATGTGGCATAATGTTACCACCTGAGATTTTTCTAATCAAGATTCACCCATAATGTTATCACAGGGGGACAACGAATATATTGATCACGTCCAACCGTTCTTCAGCGATAGAAAAGGAAGGGTGCCGGATTGATCTAATGAGTCGTCAGAGAATTTATCACTATGGGTAAAATGCCTACGCATGAATTCAATTCCCCAAAGTGCTGAAAGATCGGAAATCTGGTGACAATTTTGAAATCCAAAGACAAAGATGTTGCAGAATTGAAATCATACCGGCCAATAACTTTGCTCCCGGAACTGGGAAAAATCCTGTAACTGATGATTAAATCAAGACTGGTGGATTCAGTTGGCATAAAACATCTATATTATCTAAGGCAGTACGGTTTTCGTAGTGACCAAGATGCAGAGGAGGCAATATTGAGAGTAAATAATTTTATCAAGGGAAGCCAAGAAAAATACACTCTAGAAATTTTTATTGCCATCCAAGGAGCATTCGACACCGTTTGGTGGCCATCGGCCATTGCGGAGCTGAAGTGGCTTGAAGCACCTAGGAATATAATAGACCTCTTTAAAAATTACTTTTCGAATAGAAAAATCTACTTAAAATCAAAACTGACCTCTTGACTGAAATCTGGTAATGAATCAATTATTAAGAGAGAACTTCCCGGAAAACTGCGAACTGATTACGTATGCTGATGACACGGCTATCCTCATCAGAGCCAACTCCCGCCAAGAGATGGAAGGAAGACCAGAGCTTGTATGGATAAGGTGGAGATATGGGCACATAGGTAGGTTCAAACTAAAACTTTCAAGAAGCAAAATCGAATTCGTCGTCTACGGCGGAAAACTAAGCCGAAATCCGAGTATAAGAATGAATGGAAAACAACTAAAACGGGCAAGCAGTTTTAAATATTTACGAGTCTATATTGATGATAAATTTAGTTTCCAAGCACTCGTCAACTACTTGACAGCGAAGATAAAGAAAATCTTCCATGCCGTACACAGATACTGCCGTTCCATGTACGGTAATAAATCATTGCACCATGTATATAATGGCGTGGTGAAACCCATAGCGATGTATGGAATTACAGTTTGGGGGGATAGGTCACCTCTCAGTAGGATGAATAGAAAACTACTAGAAGCCCAGAGATCCTGCGTGATTCCGGTAACCCGTTGCTACTCAACGGTAAGTTCAGACGCATTGGCAGTAACAGCAATGGAACCGCCACTAAATTACATCGTGATGGAAAAAGGCACGCGTAGAATATAAAACAATCTACAAAACAACTTATTTAGGAATAAAACTCACCACCGAAGAATGCCCGAGGATCACCATCTTCAAAAAGAAAATAAGGGAAATTACGGAAATGAAATGGGTTGAAGAGTGGGAAGCCTCTACCAAAGGACGGCACACCTTTGAAATCTTTCCAAGCATTCTGGAAAAGAAGAAATTAAAGGTTAAGCATACAAAAGCTGTGGTTCAAGTAATATTTCCACGGCCACGGCCACATTTCCATATGGCACGGAGAATGCAAAGAATATATTAAGAAGATTGGAAAAAGCCAGGATGGAAAATGCAATGAATGTGATGAAGAAGATTCCTTTTGGCATCGTATTGAGAACTGCATCCGCTTTCAAACATGGCGGACTAAACTTAGTTTAGAAACGGAAGTCAGATCCGAAATCTGTAAGGATCTAATTACCTTCTGCCTAAAAAATGGGAGGTTCAAAGAATTGGAGAGACTCTGCATCACGCCCCAAGAGGACGACTGACCACAGTGGTAACAAAAAGGACAGAGGAAGAAGAGGGAGAAGAAATTAATTAAGACGACTTCAGCGAAAGGAGAAGACAAGGGACGAAGAAAGATGAAGCAGTCCCAAAAGAAGAATAAATACTTCAGAAAAATGAGAAAAGCAGTAGAAAGAAAGGAAAAGAAGACGACGAAAGAAAGAAGAGAACGCAATGTCCTCATGTGGCATCTATCCGGGTAAAATCAGATGTATGCGCAATTTAAATCGAAATTACAATCGTAAAAATTCTCACAAATATAAAAAGTTAATTTACTATATGCGTTAAAATGTCAAACAAAATATATTGAAAATAATAAAGATTAAAGAGGGATAAACGAGAGTACATACCCTCAGAATTAATGTAAGTTAAATTTAAAAAGTTACTCAAACTTATTAAGCCAAGATAAAGAAACTTCTCGATGCAAACTGTATGCACACTGCACATACTTGAATAATCGCTTTGGCGTAAGAGTTACATGAAAGTATTGTCACCACGCTATCTGCCCGCTATAACGCACATATTTTTCTTGACGCAGTGTGAGTAAATACAATCAAAACAAAAAATATTAAGTGAAGTTGGTTTCATTATTTAGATCAAGGATGCAATAGTTCCATAACATTAGCATCTTATTGCACTACTCTTCGTGATATTTTCCAAAACTGGAGCCGTTTTCTACGCCATTAGGTGTGGCTTGAAGCTCCAGAGAAGAATTGCCAAAAATTAGCCAATCCAGATGGATATATGACGTCATAAACAAAACAGTGTGTAGTTTATACAATTTCTCAGTTTTTTAAAAAACTTTATCACCTTTTATTTTTATATTAAATACTATTTAAAATAAAAAAAACGTCGACACTAGAGGCATTTATTTTGAACGTAATAGCTCATTAATGAGTCAAGTTTAGGTTTATAATTTATATGAATTAATTTGCTGTTATGTTTAGTCATTGAAACAAATTTTGGCATCAAAAATATTACTTTATTTACGTCATACTTCTTTAATATGCGTAAGTAAGAAAATTATGCCTATTGAAAAACATTTTGGAAGGAGGAATGAATGTAAATAATTACATAGAAATACCAAGAATTGAATACATCTGAAAAATCATGGAGGATGTCAAAGTGAATTATTATGTAGGAATAAAGCGGATGGCAGAAAGAAAAGTGGAGTAGAGAGATGCTGCTAACCAATCTTGGGATTGATGGCTACTGCTGATGAAATAAATATATAAATAAATAAAATTCGAAAATGACCTTTATTATGACTAGAATATAATCTCGCTTATGGTTTAAGTAGTTAAGATATCGCAACACTTGCCTGATGCGTGCCTGAGTGGGAATAAGAGGAAAGGGGCTCTCCCCTCTCCTTCCTCCTCTTGATCCACGCCCTTACTTTCCCCTCCCCATCCCACCAACCTCAACCTCTCTTTCTCTTTCCCACGGAGGAGGTGGGACTGAATTTCAATGGCATCCTCTACCTCCACCCCCTCCTTCGTACTCACCTCTGGCCGCAGGAAATCCATTGATGGAGTCACACCCCCTCAGCCCTCTATCTCCCTCCCTCCCCCACTCCTCCCAATACTAACCTAGCAACCCTCCCACCAGAGGGTGCTTGCCTTTCCCTCCTCCCTCGTCCCCCATCTCCCCCACAATGTATCCAACTAAATGCCCCCTCCTCCCCTTTGATCTGTATTGGACGACAAGGGAATCAACTAATTGCTGAGGTAAGGGGCCATTCAAGTATTACGTAAGGCGGTTTTAGTCGCTTTTATGCACCTCCCCTCCCCCATGTAAGACAACGTAAGATTTCATGAACCCATCCCATCCCCATCTAAACGTAAGTTGCCATATATTTTTAGAATCATGGGCGTAGAAAACTATATACTTATGGACGATTTCCCGTCCAAGTGTGCAAAAATTCAACTCACCCCCTCCGGTTCTGTTATATATATATATATATATATATATATATATATATATATATATATATATATATATATATATATATATATATATATATAAATTTTGTAGCGTGTCAGTCAGTAAGTCAGTCGTTCTGTATCCACTTTATTTCTCTCTCAATTCTTGAGCTGGAGAAATGTGGTTTAGTGCATTAAATGTGGATTCTCTGCCTGTTTGATTTGATAGTAATTTAGGATTATTAGCAGTTGGTGTTGCAATGGAAAATGCAAAAAACGTGGCTATTAAGCAAATAATCCGTAAAAACTGTCCAAAACAATAAGTTTCGTGTCAAATGTCTGTAAACTCAACGTTAATGTAATCAATTAAGTGTTTTGATATTGCCATTCCCTTGATTTGGTTTTATTTCATAAGATATTCGATTAGCTAGCATAAGTAAAATGAACCTCAACAGTTTTCCATGCATTAAAGTGTCTGGATAAATACCAAAGTTCGTAAACGTTCCAATACATTTACGTGTGCCGTTGTCTCAACATTGGTACAAACTTCACGTTGAAAGTTTACGTCTTACGCATTACTTGAATTATCCTTAAGATATGCAATTTAGGTCTCGGTCATCAGCTCACGATTGAGCTATTCGATTTACTTCCTTTTCAGTTGTGATAATGTATGACAACTTTTGAAAGGATGTTTCCAGGATAAATTCGATACAAGATGTAAAAACTCAGGGAGACTCCGAAAAAAATAGTTGAGAGCATTTAAATGACATTTTTTGAATAACAACAATATTTCTCGGTTTCCGTTGCGATATCTGACGAAACTATTGTGATTCCAAACAACAAACGCGGACGCAACCTGAAAAATTATGTTATTATCTGATCAACGCCTTGGAAACCTGCCAACGAACACAATATTTGAATAATTATTCTTTATAATTGAGTTGCATATTTCTTATGGTTTTATCAAAATTAAACTAGTTCTACAGAGAGTTAATTCGGTTTTACCATATTACAGTTTTACCGCTAACAGTTCGGTTCTGACACTGACATCACAAAATGATAAATCACCATTACTTACTCTGACATATCATTCGAAAGTCTCCAAAATAGGTAAACTACCTCAAGGCATGTTGATGACAATATTTGAAAATAATCTCCATTATTCACATATTTTTTACATTTTTATCAAAACTAAACTAGCTCTACCGAGAGATTGTTCTATTCTACCATCACGGTTCTGTTACTGACATCACGAAATGCTAAAGCACCGTTAATTACTCTATCATATTTATCCAAATGCCACACTTATGTCTCCAAAATCAGCACCTTGGATCGAGGCATGTTAAGGACTATATTTGAATATTTATTCTCCATTAATGAGCCGCATATTTTTCACAGTTTTTTCAAAGCCGAAGTATCTCTACCGAGAACTAGTTCAGTTTTATCATCACGGTTATTTCAATGATATCACGAAATGCTAAATCACCGTTAGTTTCTCTGCCATATCACTCGCATGTCTCCAAAATCAGCACGCTGGCTCATAGAAGTTGTGAGGTGCACATTCCAGACATTTCCACCCTCGCCGGCTGCCAGATCACGCAAACGTCACATCGCCATCCCCGCATCCTTATTGTCAGACTGATTTGAGAGACAGGTTAACGACGAGATGCATCGTTGGCGCCGGAGACACTCTTGTAGCGATTGGGACGAGCATGTTTAACACGTAGGAAGCGAACGAGAGCATCGCAACGCGGAGGAGGGTCGAAATGGCCATCGATAAAAAAATGGATGGAGACGTCTCGCGATGCTGGTGGAGGTGTACTTGCTGCATATCTGTCCTCGGTCAGAGCTACACATACGGGCTGCATCCTCAAATAAGCATTCACTTGGTGTAGAGTGACACGGTTAACGATCACGAGTAAGCAAGAGATGGGAAGATCAATCGCCTTGACCGAGATTCGAGCCCGGATCCCTCGATTTCGCGCCGAGTGCTTTGGCCGGTCAAGCTACCGAGGCGTCCTCCTCCCCTGTGAAATTTTGAGGGCTTTATAGGAACAAGTTATTCTGGACTGTCGGACATATGATGTCACTGAAGCAGTCCAAGGTGTGCGCTTAGCGCCACAGTCCACGTGGATAAAGCCAAACATGGATAACAGTGAGATATTCGCTCTTGATATTTTGTTTTTATTATTTAATTGAGATGTTTATTATTTGATACTTTGAACGATCTCATCTCAGCGAAAAAGTTGATAGTATTGGTTCGACGAGGGCCGACATTTATGCGCAAGCGAAGGATCGTTCAATTTAAAACGTCAACTCAAACTATAGCATCATTGAAGATGATATACCCTCAAAGCTGCACTGTCTTTTCACCTTTGAGAAAAATGTGAGGCGTTTATTACGAGCACTATGGTGCGATATGTAGGTAGCAGAAATGAAAAAAGGCTTCGTGGATGGAGAAAAGGTTTTTACGCAGCAATAAAAAATGACTTAACTAATTTGTTACTTTCATATAAAATATGACTTGGGAAAAACTAAGACACCTTCCGATGCAGGTCCTCTTTCAGCTTGTTTTATGGCATCAAGTGACAGGAGAAAACGGAGACCCTGCGACCATCGTCATCAAACCCAAAACAATTGGGTTGTGCTGCAGCAAAGGAGTACGGGGCAGTGAGAAATATAAATGCTGGAATAGTAGTCAACGATATAGTTACCAGTAACCCAACAAGGCTGTAAATATATTGACAACGACTTGAACCAGTTGATGCCATTCTCTGCACTGCAGAATCCGCCCTTAGTTGACTAATCCAAAGTAATTTTTCTCAAAGAGATTACCAGGCAATACGCAACTCATGTTTGAAAAGAAGATCTAAAATGTTTCCACCATATAGGTGCATCATTAAAACTAAAAATCAATGTTATCCCCCAAAGTCTGACATGATCATAATTGGAAACAGCGCTGAAGTTAAACTTTAACCACTACGTGATCACAATGCTTAATGAATCATCGAACACCTGAAAGAGTGTACCAATCGCTTGCCCTCATCCATTGTACAATTGTTACTGATATGTATGTAGGGTAGCGATGGAAGTTGGGGACAAAGCATTTTTAAAAAACATTTATTGATGAGAACGAAAGTAAAGTTGATGATTCCAGTAGCACCTCTGTGAGTCATGCATACCAACGAAACCACGTAGGAAGACTTCATCGTCTGGCAAATCCATGGTCTTCATCTACACGATTCTGTCCACCCATACGCATCCAATACTTAAAAGAAAATAGGAAAAGAACATTTCTTGGGATCGCTTGGCAACCCGATGAGGTTTCATTTGAAGGACAAACGATATTTTCCACATAAGATGCAAGAGTCTTGGTGTTAAAATACAAACGTCATGGATCATGAGATCAGTTTTTCATAAACAAAACAGTAGCATATTTTCCTATCAAATCAACAACGAGTGAGATTAATTCGTCCACATGGTAAATAAATAAATGTTTGAAATAGATTCATCAGTCATAAAAAACCAATGATGTCTTAGCCAATGTCGAACACTTTTGTCACATCGGTCGTCCAAAATCACACCTCATAAAGATTCAACGATAGTTACATTCCGCTTTGCATTACAAGCCTCATAAAAAGCACGTCATCAGCCCCTCAAGAAACTTGGCCAGTATTATAAACAATCATGGCCTAGTAGAAGAGCTGTCATAAATATTTATGCCAAGTACAATGCCTTACACCGCATAGGTTAGCCAGAGGTTTAGTAATACAGCTCTGTACTATGGAACAAAACTTTCATCTCCAGCTCATTTATGCTTGCTCCCGTGCGCATGCAAAAGCAGACTTTAAATCACAAGTATGGTCACTCGAGGTAATTGGAATGTTAACTGGAATAATAGCATAAAAATAGATCCACAACACACAAAAGCAGCTACCTTTACGATAAGTAGAATGTTTAGAGCGATTGTTGCACATTCTAGCCGAGTTTATGATGATTTAACGTTCACTGGAATAGGGGTATGTTAGGCATAAGTTTGATCAGTAGTAAGGACCAAGGATTCTAAAGCAAACGACGCTAATTTCAGGTAGGCAAATTCCGCGTCTTTAATGGAGAAAAAGAGTAATTTGTGGAATTTGGAATATGTGGAATTTTGCACTTATTTTGCTCCTCTTTGCCCAACGGCTTTGGGGTCTGTTATGTAAAAAGCGCAACTGAGTTTGTACGTATAGCAAGATGCAAGTTAGTTTTAGCTCGGTAATACTTTAAAAGTGCAAAATAATAATTACCACTTCATTCTTTCAACCTAAAGTTTTCATGCAATAGTAATTTTTATTATAATTTACAAATAGCTGACAAGATATTTTCGTACAATCAAAATAGGAAATTACTCAGGAATAAGATTGGTTTACACATGGAACAAAATGAAATATAACATTGAAATTTCCAATAATGAAATGATGAAGCCTGAGTAGTGTAGTGGTCTGCGAATTGTCTCCGAAAGCCAAGGGTCCGTGGTTCAATTCCCGGCTCAGGCCGAATTCTTTCTTGTGACCATATCTACATTGTTTCATCGTATTTGTGGCAGGAATGAATATCTTAAAAATAAATATATTTCGCACATTATGGTTTTGTTACCAAAAAAATTCATGGCTAAATACCTAATTGAGGACCAAAACTTTCGCCAAAAAATCTAAATTGCATATTCTAGACAGGAAAGATAAATTATTTTATGAAATAAACTATTGAATATCCGTCCTTCGTTTTTTGTTCCAGAAGAGGCATTTCCTACAAAATAACTTCAGTGGTATTCACTGATGAAATATGAATATCGCAATGTGATGGAGTCAACACTCTAGATCAATTACCGCCGAACAATAATAACGTTACCCGTGATACGGGAGAGGATGATACTTTATTTAATGTACTATTACTAATATTATATTTAATCTGCGTAAGTACTTTAGAGCGTAGCACATTCGTAAGTGTGGAGAGAGGGTGGTTGGGAAGAAAACAAATTACGCAACACGAAGGTGCTGTGGGGTTGGCGAAAACACCTGGGAAAAGAAGCGATATATACGCTCTTCTGGTACTGGTAAACCGCCTGTATTATGACTATCTAAGTCAAAACCTGAGTCAGCAAGTTTGTTCAATTCTTAAGTGACTCTGGTATAGAGTTAATCTCATTTTTACGGCGCTCAGTGTCAAGGGCAGGGTAGGGCAGAAGATGAATTCAAGCTACTTTAAGCAATACATGGGGAGTATCGACTGGAATAATACCGAGAGTAAATAGCAGCAGCGGTGATCACGTTCTTGATGTAAAAACGTAGGACATGCTTGGCTCCCGGTTAAATCACTGTTGCCGAACAATTACGACATCCCTCGTTGAACCCTTTCAAATATGTTGAAAAGAGGAGTCGCGCAAAAAAAGCGACGAGCGAAAAAATTCAAAAGGGTATCTCACTCTGATCGCGTCACGGCGGCTGAGGGGGGGGGGGAGGGAGGAGGGGATATGAGGGGAGGGGGGGCAGCACAAACGGACGGGAGGATGAATAATGGATAGACTCTGGGAGGGGAATCCTCTCTCCTTCGAAATTAGCGTAATCTCCGAGAATTTATTCGAGCAGTTTCCGGCAGTTTTCAAGGATTTGTGGCGCTGCGGATAATCTGCGCGGTGAATCAATGAAGCGAGTAATGACCTAGTTGGAGGCAATAAATGTCATTATTCTTCAACCAAACCCCACCCCTGCATTCCCTTGCACCCCCTTTGAACGTACCCCGTAATCCCTGTTTCGCCGACATCCCGTGCTCCCTTCTTTCAACCCCCTTCGATTTTCGCGTCTCGTCACAAAACAATTCCTCCGTTAGAGGAGCTAATTCCCTTATGACGAAAATATGGGCATGAAGTCAGTAGAGATTGCCCCGAATCAAACCCAACCGGACCGAGAATCGAACCGTGGACTATAGACTTGCCGGGCCAATGCTACCCAGGCTTCTTGACTCTCGTGGCAATTTCACCACATTTATGGAAACGGTATGTAACTTTGTTTACGATCTCACGATGGAAGTCCAAATGCGTTCGAGCACGTACTCTAATTCCGTGAAATAATCAGTAAACTACCGCTAGTGTTATGAAGTAGTGTGGTGGCGCCTGGCGTATTGTGTCGAAAAACCGAAGAGTCGTTTCTCGAATCTCATTTAAGAATGATGTTTTTCTCGCCCCAATTTCCACTTGTCGACTCCACCCACATGCCCGGCGTGGGGACTGTGCCATTCCCTGCGTCTGCATGCGGAATTTTCCATATCTGACGAGAAAAATGAACAAAATGAAATATATTGTGATCACATTTGCAGTCCTGGGCAATATTAAGTCAACCTATTCCGGCATCACTTGGATTTCGAGCTTTAGTAGCGCAAACCAGATCGTGTTACTCATGAATCAAAGGTGCAGTCGGAGATATATCGTGTCACCTCTTAAAGTACAATCACTTTTGTTCATAGTGCCGTGTTTCCATCAATATGGAGCTATCAAGAGAGTGTGCATGGAAACAAGAGTTATTTGGTGTGTTGAATGTGACCAGTATAATTACAACAATACCTATGTTCCCATAACTTCGTTGCCTTCAGAGAAAGGCAGGGTAAAAATAGATCAATTATTGGTTTGACGAGTAGGTAACTAGCTCCCTTTTAATAATTGTTTCCAAATTACCCTATATTTGCGTACCATTTTTGCTTCTATTACCTTTATGTTTTGCTTCATACATGCTCTCATATGCTTAACACTCCTAATATTTATCCTCCTATGAGTCTGTTCCACCATATTCACACTCCAAGACTTTAGCGGTCTACCCTTTCCCATCACCCTATAATCTGTATCATTTAACTGTGTAGTTATTCATTAAACCCTTATCCTATCTCTCTACATGAACAAGCCGATGAACCACGCTCTTCACATTTACGCCCATTACTGGAGCATCTATTCTAGTTTCCCACTTTTCCCACCTACTCATTCCTGGGCCTTTCCTTCCAAACTTAGACCAGAAATATTTCCCATACATCTCAAACCTATTACGTTTGGTCTGCGTTCATTATTACCTTGGCATACATGACTTTCTCTACCATAGAGATAGAGAGGAGTATACCTGCATAAACTTCGATTTTTGCTCCTTACACAAACGTATTTATACGCACCGTAAACTATCTACGATTTTCCAAATCAGTATATTTCGTGTGTAGCAGCTTGCACACGCATAGACTTTGAAATTATAATACATGTAACAGAGTTTTTACCACTTTACCATCTACCATCACTTGAGAGAAATAAAATAGTCAAGTGAATGAACCTGCTCTTCAGCCATTAATCTAAACGCAATCTCATCCATCTCCTCCCACCTTGGCTCCTGCTCCCCACCAAACCCCCTATCTGCACCCGGAGATTGAGACTGGATCTCCGTTTTACGGCGTATTGATTAAGTGTCTACAGCCGCGGAATTTCGCAGTTTTCTCGGCGAGGGAGGGTTTCGAGCACTGAAGTTGAAGCGAGACATGGCGTCGGATCGCTGTGGGCGAGACAGGACAACTCTGAGTTGTAGTCAGGAGCATTCAAAACTGTTGGACGGGAAAAGTAGGGGAAGATAAAGAACGGAGAAGTAAGGACGGCCATTTTCGAAATACAACACAAACGCATGGCTATTCACCAATAAAATATGTGTCACGAGTGTATGAAATTCTGAGTGAAAATAGATTCTCCTAGATAGAGATTCGGCGATTCAGTTCCATGTAAGAACTAGAACTACAACCAATTAAGCTATCCACGCGACCTTTTCCTCTAATTCTAGAAATAAGTTCAAATCCTAGTCCAGAAGAAAGTGTTTGCTTGTGAGTATCTCCTATATTTTTGTATCTCTATTGAGTGACGTCAGACAAGGTATGCGAATGAATATTACGTTTAATAAAAAAATCATTTACATTGACCGGGATTCTAACACGGATATTGTAATTGCCGGCGAAAGATTTTAGTCAATTATACCGCCAGGCCACCTAAACTCGAGAGGAATTGCTGAACGGGTCTACCTGAACCAGGTGTTTTCGGCTACCACCTGTACCGCAGGTCTGATCCTGGTTCTTTGTCGTGAACTCGTCAAAAAATTAACACTTGGAGTACCAAGGCGGTAAAGTAAGCGCATGGTGATCTATTCCTGCACTATGCTTTCGTGATTATTTACCCTATCTGTTCACTCAAGGGCATTTTGATAGGATGTACGATTTTGAGGCGAGAACGATCTTAACCTGGGTCCGTGGTTGGCGGTCATTTTTGGCGCGGGTGGACGGGAGTATCCGTTCAATCAACTAAGCGACTCCGTTAATTCAGCGCGCAGAGTAAAATATATCGCCTAGATCTTGCGCACTGATATATAAAATAAAAAAATAGATAGATAAAAATAACATCAGATGGTCGCAGCCAAAAAGACCTAAAGAGCCGAATCAACCAGGCTAAGGTAGCCTTTTACAATACATCCAGACTCCTCACCTCCGGTAGCATGGGCATAGAATTAAGAAAACAACTAGTAAAGACCTTGTGTGGAGCATTATGTTGTGTGGAAGTGAGACCTTGACACTCGGAGTAGATAAGAGGAGAAGAGTGGAAGCGTTTGAATTATGGTGCTACCGCAGGATGTTCAAAATACCCTAGGTGGACAGAGTAAGAAAGAAAGGGAGAGAAAAAATGCCTGCTCCACATGATAATGAAACGGAAAGCAACTCTTTTTGGGCATATATTGAGGGAAGAAGGCGTTGTAAAGAACACCTTGGAGGGCTCAGTTGAGGGAAAAAACTGCAGAGGTAGGCCTAGGCTGTCTTATGTGGAGCAGATCGTGGAGGAGCTAGGTAGTCGTTCCTATACAGAGTTGAAGAGGCTGGCACAGGACCGTAAAAAATTGAGGACTACCGCAAACCAATCCTAGGATGGTGACCAAGAGGGAGAGAGAGAGGGAGATCTTTCACTGAGACCGAAAAAACGTGACACTCAAGAGATGAGTTATTGCGTAATTACGTCTTTTCGGTACCACAATCGGTCTTTTTAAGGGCCCACGTCATCGATTAACGATGACCTCTTTTGCGCTGTACTCTATCACGCACCTCACCGTAAGACGTCCGTCGGAATGAACGAATCGACGCGACGGTGACGTCACGTGTCCCTTCCTTCCACGCCCCCTCCCCCCTTCGCATTGCATTATTCCTCTCCGTTACTGGAGACGGGTAGCGAGAGATAGTTTCACGCCTTCCCAGTGGAACGGTGAAGCAAAAAACCATTTCCGTTACCCGGACACGAGATAGAGACACGATGTGACCGGGATACTCACCATGAGGACACCGGTGATGGAAAACGAATTAATGACTGCCCTCGGAAGCCTACTCGGAGAAGCCTAAATGTTGTTCGATTAAATCATGCATCGGACATAAATGTTTCCCGCGTCGTATGAGTAAGGGCTCAAACCAGACGATGAGAGAAAATCATAGCTACTAATACGACACTAATATTCACACCTTATAATTCCAAAAATTAAAATATACTTGAACGATATTTCACAGAGGAAAAATAATTCGCCTTTACCGGGATAAATTTTCCTCTGTGGCGTGGAGTTTTCCTGAAGGAGAATGATGTTTCCTCTGTGGAATATCGCACTTATGTGCACTTGCGGGTGACTCCGTAAAGGTAACTACCGTGGCTAGTCCCAGTATCCTCAAAATTGGATATACTTCAACAATTGACCCTTAAATTCTTCATTTTTATCTCATAACAATGCGGCGTAAGATTTGAGAAGATGATAAATTTCTTTTGAGAATTCAGCGAGTAGTTGAAGGAAAAATTACACTTTTAGTGAGACTCGCAACCGCAGCAAACCCGCGTTCCAACCGAGCTCTAAAGGTAGAGTTCTGAGCCTCCAACCTTTTTATACGGCCTTAGAAACTAATATTTATGCAGACATACATCAAATGGCACAAAATAGTGGCGATATTTAAGGTGCGACGTAAAACAATCTACTTCAAGTTAGGACAACTTAAGCAGCAAGTAATAAAGGCAGTCTGGTGAAACGTTAGTTACTCTTGCGTAAGAAATTTGTTAATCTTTGTTGTTTGCAGAAGCTGTTGACGTACTGGTAACCTATTACTGTGCTGGAAAAATGTTGTTTAACGTCAGTACTACACGTATTGATACGAATTTTTTGTCGTGAATTTGTATAAATATGATGAAGTGGGTTAATATAAGATGTTTTGCTGTTACAAATACATCCTTCAACTAATTAGGATTAACCCTAGGATACTGTACGTGTCATAAAGTTTGTGACCTCGTTTCTTGAAACCGTAAAATTTAAGCAGTATTAAGCACAATGAAAAGTTTTCCTTCAGCAGGTTGCACATGACAGTGCTGTATTACGATGAGTCCCCTGAATCATTGCAAAGCGTTGACGCGGGCAAGCAAGTTTACATTACTTCCATGGCCGCTATATTTGTTGTTTCCTCCAAAATAATTTGCAATTCAAGACGTGAAAAGACGTGAAGAACAGGGAAGGGAAAAAATTATGTTCCTTTTATCTCGTCCATCTCGTGCCAACTATCAACCCAAAAGTTTGCGGCATTCCATTTTATGATTCAAAGGGAATGAAGTTTGCCATTGTTAAACACTAAGTTCAAACGCGAGCTCTGTACGGTTAAACATATCGCGGCTTCCAACGGTTGTCATAATAATCTAATTGATAAATATTTAAAGAATAAATCCTCAAAAAATGGTGACATCTCGAATTTCAACGTTGTCATTAATTGAAACTTACTAAAATAGGCATTGAAAACTACCTTTTGTACGGCAACTGTAAAAAATAGCGAGAATATTTCCTAAACTACAGTATAGAGTATGCTTTTACAACCTCTCTGCGCTTCCCTGTACTTTACGCAAAAATAAGAACAACCTTGACCCACACATTTTATAAGGGGTGTACAGAGTTACATATGCTGGCTATGTCAAGTGTTACATTAGAAATACACGCAGAAGTTTCAAGTGCCAGTTGAAGGAACATAAAAAGTGTTCGAGTGCAAAGTTGTAACTATAATACTTCAGACTCACTGTCCAAAACATTGAGTATTTCTTCTATGTAAAGTACTAGCCATACTTGAACCGATTCAAGCTAAATATTAATCATCAACAAATGAAGTTCTATCATACTATCGCACATGGGTGTCGTTCCTTCACGTATTCAAAAGTAAGCGTACCAGTGCAATGCCACCCATCATTACTACAAAGAACACTTTTTACAAGGTGAGTTACTCTTTAGTAGGTATTCGCTATAGTAACTCCTAGTCGTCACCAACTCTTACCGCGTGCAGACCTAAATACTATCCTAAAAAAATAGTTTGATCTTTGGGAGATAGATTTCAAAATAGCTGCCTATGGTGAGAAGGGAGATAGAATAGGTTATGCTAGTCTACCCTCCGGGAGTTGTCAAGGATTCTTCCTCACCGCAATCTATATCGAAGGATCCAAGTCACGAGGCGAGGGATTAGGGGATTTTGAGGACGAATAATCGGTCCTCTGACGTCTGAGGGAGCATTACTCCTAATCCAAGGGACACTAAATTTCCCTCGTCCTAGGTAAAAAAACGCTGCAAGTGAATTCAATAGTGATAGGTATTTTTAAAGATGAGAAGGGAGAAGAGGAGAAACAAAATTGGGGAATCTAAAGCATGGAAAAACCTTTTAAAAATGAACGGCCATAGTCTGTCTATGAAAATATTCTACTAAAAAACAGCACAACCGGGAAAATCGAAAACTCGTGGGAATTTCGACGGCATTTTCTAGTTTATATGAAGCATATTACGGGCATGCTACGGAGGAAAGCTGAAGCAAAATCCCAAGATAATCAATGTATAGGAAACTCTACTTTAGATTTTGGTGGCGACTTGCAAACATGAATAATACTTGTTAACCAGTTAACCCGCTGACACTCACGAAACTTCGTATCTTCCCAAGAAAAAAGCAAACTTCTGTTCGGGACAAAATAGAACAGGAATTATTGTGTGAAAAAAAAAATTAGGAGACCTAGCCCTGCTCCATACAATGATGAGTAAAATATGATTGAGAGTGAAATATTCCAAAGCGGTTAACATAATATTGTTCCTACTTGAATAAAAAAATCGGACATCTAACTGTCGTCAGCAAAATGACCCGGTAAAAAAGATTGATCCGATGCACTTCTTATGGCCATTTTCCTAATGCGTAATTTTGTTCAACGTTTTAGACTCCCATTCCTCAATCATTTCATTTTCCAAGCATTCACTTTGATTTCAAAAATAGTCTTCTCGTAGTTTTTACATCGTTAACCACGCAATGACATAAATTACGATTAGTTTGAATACCATCAAAAGATTAGTACTTTCACTCTTGCATACCTCTAGTGACTCGAACAATTTTAACGAAGGCTCTTTATAGATTCTCAGAAGACTGATCAGCAGTCCGATGTTCACAGCTTGGTGTATTTTTTTCTTTTTTATAAATCGATCGAATTATCCAAATTTGTAGCGTTTGCTATAATTTGTAACCTAAGAAATAATAATTTACAATTTAGTTTCTAATGAATGACATTTTATCTATCTATGATATTTTTTTAAACAATGCTAACAAGCCCCTAAGATTCATTCAAGTATTATACCAGCTGATTGGTAGGTCCTTGCAAAGTCCCCATCCTGCATCCCAATTCTTGGACGTTAATCGCTTTCCCTCCTAATGATGTCCCGCTATTAGATCCCTCTTAAATCCCTTATATCTTCTACCTCCTCTCATTCCTCCTATCCTCTTCTTTTCTCTCCCACGGTTTCCCAGTTTTCTCCCCTCTATCACCATCTTCAATATGCTCTCCCCTCCCAAAACCTCCTCCATCCATCTCTTCTGCCTTCTCCAATAAGGAAAATATTTGTTTCCACAGTAGCCAGATAGAGTGAGCGCTTTGGATTGATAAGTAGAGCTTTGAAATCAACAATAAAAGTAGCGATAAAACTGGAAACAATCGTAGAGTAATTCTACGGATAAAAATAAAAAAGAATCAAAGAAGGAAATTAGGAAGCTTGCATATGCATACAACGCAAATATCTCCAAGGTTTGCGTATGATAAGTTCTTATGTAAAATTTCGGATACAATTCGAAAAATAGATACGGCTGCTAAGAAATAAAGTTCGAAGACTCAAGTGGAAAAAAAATTAGGCGGTAGGAAGTTTTACAATAGGGAACTTGGTATTAAGCATTAATAATAATAATATTTATTAGTCCCAGCACCTTACCTAGTAAAATATAGTACTAGCCAAATACAATTAATAAGACAGCATAATACATCCTGCTGCTTCTGTGATCAGAAAACTCCTCCATAAACTCATTCTAAGAATATCACTATAATATCTTTAGTCCAGCAGAAAAAGTTATAGATTTTTCTTGAATATTCGCGGAGCATTTTTATACTTAGTGGAAGGTATTTAAAAACCTTTGTCGCCATATGAAAGACACTGTTGTTGTACATTGTAGTTGAGTGGCAGTACATATGTACATCAGCACTATGACGAGTGATATGCCCATGTAGCATTGGTAGAAAGTTGGTTCATATTGTCCTTGAAATACATGCATAGTACTAAATATACTAAGAAGTTAAGATTAGAAATTTCAAATTTTTAAAATATGGTTTTCAAGAATGCCATTAGTGTAATTTTGCTATATAACTAATCCCTCTTTTTTGCTATACAAAAACTCTACGCAAGCCTCTTGGCAGATAGGCGGGCAATTAACTCCTTCACTTACTTCAGGCTCTCAAAAACCTTTGTCCCTGCTCATACTTCGCCACGCAAACGTGCGTAGAAAATGAATGTAAACGAGCTGTAAAGTTCTCTCCCTCCTCCTACTCGCGACTCCATATTTTTGGGAATAATTGTTTTTCACAATCAACGCTGTAAAGAAAACAAAATAATTTTTCGGCTAATTTCCGAGGGAGAGGTACATGCTGGAACTTTAATTTTCCAGATCTATAGACGCGCACGCCTGCACAAATCACCATAATTAAATTTCAAAATTTAATCCCTCACATGAAATATGTATGATATTCATCATCCTCCTTTAACAGTCCCCTAATATGATAAAAGGCTACATGTAATTATGCAGAACTTTTAATGTGCCTCACCGCACACATTTGGTTCTTGCGGTTCTAACGATGTGAAATTAACGGGCTCGGGCATCATTTTATGTTGGGCCATCATTATCATTGTATGGGTGTTATCAACCACCGCGAATTATCAGTTTACTGCCGAGGTGAAATTACCCTAAATTTTTGACAGTAATTTCATCTCGCTATGCTTCTCCATTATTATTATTATAATTAATTCAACCAATTTAGATTATCGGTGATCCACGAGGTATCATTTGAAAAGACTATGAAAGGCTTGAATGCCAAAGTTCAAAACAGGTGAGTTAAAACCCTTGAACTATATGCATGCATTGGCCATATAATGCAATCCACTTTGGAAAAATTTCACTCTCGTTCTGGTTGAGATGCGACACGTTAAAAAAACGTAGGAGATGATGGCTCACTCTTTTTGGAATTGTATAGTTTGAATTGTAAGGTAGGCAGGATAAAGTTCACAATATCACAAAAGTAGTACAAGGTATTAAAAAAATTATTCCAAATCACCTCATCGTAATCCTGAACACTTTACCTGGAAAAAGTGCTTCTAAGCATATTTCATACACTATTCGTATATTTATATGGTGTAACATATACATGTATACTGAAATTTCCCTAGTTTAATTAAAATGGCGATGAATCAGAACCATTGGCATCGCCATGATTCATGACTAGCTACCTCTTATTCCCACTACTTACCTTCAGGAAAACCATTAAGGCCACCCTAAGTTTAAGGTGTTAGCATTTTTTATTTTTTAAGAGATTCTTAATTAAACATTTACCTAAAAGTATCCCTCCGAGAGTGATAAATACAGGTTGATTATGCCAGTGACAATTATTGCAGCTTATTAACTACATAATTGATCATAAGTTCGCATTTAAGCAAACTTGTGAGCTGAAGCTGAAGTCTTCACCTGCGCCAACATGAATGAAATTGCCAACAGTCTTAAATCAAGCTTACTTTTTCCTCACCTCATCTTAAAATACATATAATTTATTTTTTTTAGAAAACTCAGACCCACATGCGTTTCAAAGCGCACATTTAAGAATTTCAACTATATACCTAGTTGACATATGTGAAAAAATCTGTATAATTTTGTCATCAATCTTAGCTTGTACATTTTTATGTAAAACAGTTAATACTTCATGTAATCACAAAACGCAGCCACACAAAAAAACCTTGTTAAGGATGATGCATCTTTGACACACTGCAGAAATCCGAATCCTAATTTAAGATGCATATGTAAATGACTAGCCGGTAGCTATATAAACTGCTTGAGTGCCACCTCCACGCCCGCTTTAATACATATGAGAGAAACAAAAGAAATGACTAATGGATGCCCGCTCCATATTAATACTTATCATTGTCGCTTTGCGAAAAAATTATAAACCTTCGTGATGTGAAATTAATCGCACTAATTGCTTTGTTCCTTTCAAAATGATTTATAGAACGTATAGTTTAAAGGTGAATATGAATAAATAAAGTATTATTTGCGTTTAATTAAGTAATTAATTTAATTAATTTAATTAATTATGTGTGTACATTATACTATATTTAAAATAGGAAACGGAGGACTTTAAATGTAAACGGCCTTCCCGTGAAGGCTTCCGCGGAGTCTTACTGTTGAAGAGACTTGATTTACTGGTCTTCTTCCGCGGCTATTCATCTTGTCCAGGAAGATGGATAGACGCGTAAAAGACCCGAAAATAAAGTCTCTGCATACGGCCTTGTTTAACCATCTTGTAAAACGCAAATGGCCTTAGAATTTTTAAAATGTTTATTTTCTGCCGTATTGAGTGAATGTATCGTCAAAATTATCTGAATAAAATAAATAACAAATTGGTTTATAAAAATCATGATAATAAAATATAAATAAAAGTCATGCGTGATTTAATGAATGCAATAAATAAATAATAAAAGAGGCCCGTTCAAACATTCACTGAGATATTTTTTATTTAATTTAGCCTAAATTATTTTATAATATCCTTTCATCTCCAAGCACTCTTCCACTCCCAACTCTCTCTCTCTATTCAAAGTTATCAAGAGAAAATAATAGCAAGTGTTACTTGCGAGAAAATTGTGAAATGCTCATAACCTCTTTCCTTCTCCTGGTCATTTACCCGAAAAGCCATGTTCTCGACATTTGCGACACCTAGGCGCGGTGACCCACAGCAAATTGTCTCCACACTCGTATGGAGAGATTAAAGCATTCTTTTTTTCGAAAAACCCTGTGACACTTCACCTCTCCTTTGCAGCCTATAGAGGAGAAGAATGCGAACGAGAACTTTCCCAACGGACAGCTGGCCGCAGGAAAAAAAGTAACATAACAAATAAATAGAACATTCAGGGTCACGTGAGACAAAGAGTCGCTCTTCTCGAGCCTCTGAGGAAAAAATATTAGGAGAGGCTTGGGAGGGTGAGGGAGGAGGTTGTGTTCCAGACTGACAGCTCCGGCTGAGTAATATAGAAAATGAAGGAGGGAGAGAGGAATGGAAGAGAGGAGGGGAGAGAGGAGGAAAAAAACCACCGCTCACTTGCCACGAACTTGCAGCAAAACTCTCGTGGAGCGAATAAAAATAAGGATTCCTGCCGAGGCGGTCGAGAGGAGAGAAAACCTTGTCGTGGTGTAGGGGGAGGGCAAGGGAGGGAGGAGAGGGATGAGGGCGTGCACCCTGAAGAGAGAGGGATGATGAAATGTGCTGGTACCCCTCCCCCCCGCACGGACCTTCACTCCTCAAACCCCGCCCACCCCAGGACCCCGCTCAGCCACCCCTTCGCGCGCAGAAGAATTCAAAGAATCCGCCTAAAAAGACAGGCGCCGAGCAGTCTGCCATGCCTTTGTGTTCGCGTTGGAATCCCTTAACTTTTTTCCCTCCTTCTCTCTGCACCACACCTCAGGGTCTATCTCTCTCTTCCTTTGCCATGCGTCCTTATATGCGTGTGTCTGCTGGGATTCCCGTTCCCACTACCTAGGATGAGTCGCCAACCGGCGTCATATGCACGCAAGTTTTATCTTTTCAGCACCGTGGGATTACACACGACTAATAATAATAATAATAAGGATAGAATATATATTTTAATTCATATGATAATATATTTTCAAATGACGATATATTCACTTAAAACGGCAGAAAATAAACATTTAAAAATTCTAAGGACATAGAGACACTTCCTGTGGACGGTACATACAAGTACCTAGGCTTTCATCAAAACCATCGGTTGGACCACACTTCATTAAAGAAAACGCTAACAGACGCATATAAAAGACGAGTGACGAAGATCCTGAATACAAAACTATCCGGGAGGAACCTAATAACGGCCATAAATACCTGGGCAGTGCCGGCCCTGACCTACTCCTTCGGAATTTTAAAATGGTCAGACACGGATCTAAATGAACTGGACAGACTAACTAGGCGACTACTAAACAAGTTCCGATGTTTACACAGTAAGGCCTCTGTCATTAGGCTGTATATTCCGAGAAAGGAAGGAGGCCGAGGCCTAATAAATATATTGCGACTGTGCAGATCTCAGGAAGAGTCTTTTAAATTGACTTTAAAAGCATCAAATGATGTTATAATGAAACAGATCGTTGAAGCTGACATGGGGTACACACCTCTGAACCTGAGAGATGAGGATTATCAGAAGGACTTGCCAGACATTGCCCAACAGAAACAAGAATGGAGATCCAAAGCACTGCACGGAAAATTTCCAACAGTTATCCAGGAGGATTGGGTAGACAAAACTTCATCTTTAAAATGGCTCCAGGATGGCTGTCTTTACCCCGAGACCGAAGGTTTTATTATGGCTATTCAAGACAGAGTTATACGCACCCATAACTATGAAAAACATATACTTAAACTAGAAATACCCGATAGATGTAGAAAATGTGGATGCATTGGTGAGTCAATTGAGCACATAATGGCAGGATGCTCAGCTCTTGCAGGGAATGTCTACCTGAATAGACATAACCAACTGGCAAAAATAATCCACCAACACCTGGGACTAACTTACGGGCTCTTAAAGAAAAATATTCCACCATATTACAAGTATCAGCCACCTGCTGTAATTGAAACAAAAACCCATGTTTTGTACTGGGACAGACCAATTCTCACCGACAAAACCATAGATTACAATAGACCGGATATCCTATTAATCAATAAATTAGAAAAAAAGGCTAATATAATCGATATAGCAGTACCACTAAGTCACAACGTAAGGTCAACCGAGAGAGAGAAAATCTCAAAATACAGAAATTTAGCCGACGAAATAAAAAATATCTGGAAATTAAATGATGTCACTATTCACCCGATAGTAATCTCTGCTAAGGGAGTGATGTCCCATATGTTTAAAAAGCAAACTGAGAAGCTGGGAATAAAAAAAATAATAACTAACCTCGGGCAAAAAGCTGTGCTACTCCAAACTTGCCAAATCGTGAGGAGATTCCTAAGCCAAGAAAACTCGGACACAGTAGGATAGGGTGAATTCTCTTCCTGAACTTCCGAGCCTAATCCTAATCCACCTTTAGGATAGGTGAAAATTTTCCAGTTGGTGTAATACTAGCTGAGAAAGTGTGACAAGTCGAAAATATTAAATAATAATTGTCACTGACCAACAGGCCTTTTTGACTTTATGTACACATACATTTGGCAAAATACTTTAGAATGAACATAACTAAAATAAAATGAGATTAAATTTCATATTTAATTGCAGGAAAAGTTGAACTAAAAAAGGAAAAACATAATAAGAGAATCTTTATTTGGTATGCTTACATCAAGTGGCTATACTAGGAAAATATAAAAAATAATGACCACAAATGATTTGTGGTCATAGGGCCCTAGGACTTAAAAAATAATATATTCTTGGAAAGACTATTAGTTGCATTGATTTCTGATATTCTGGGTAATCTAGAGGTTATTTCCACTTTTAATACTGTGAATAATGATTGAAGAAAATTTAATTAAAATATCCAATGATATATAACTTGTGAGGAGCTACAGTAAGCCAAACTGGATTAATTTTGGTTGAGGCTTTACATTATAACTCTATGTCATTTACTTCTCAACCCAATACTAAACCTATTCATCATCATCAGAGTAATTTAGAGGTACGTTATGATGAAAGTCACTGAATATCCAACTGACTCTAACACGTACCATGCCCTATCTACCTCTAGTATTTCTTCCTTCATCTGAGCATAAGTGCTAACTTTTTTTATCCCATCCATAAAACCTATTCTCTTTCTTTCCCATCCCGGCTTACCCAACATCCTTCCCTCTATCTCGGCCTTCAGCAAACAATCGCCCCTCATTACCCCTTCCAGCCATCTACCCTGCCTTCCCCTAATCTCATCCACAAGTTTTCTCTCCTCACCCACCATGTGAAGCACTTCCTCATTTGCCTTCCTTTCTGCCCCATACAATGCCACACTCCATATAAAGCTCTTCACCAGCCTCTATTTTACGTTCTTTCTGCGCATCTGACTATCCCCATTAGGCTTTCAAATCACGTTTCATATTCATTTTTTTAAGTAAATCCTTAAATATGCTTGCTATAAAAACATGTGTAGATGATTTTGAGAAGAGGAATGGTGACTTGAATTTATTTCTGGCAGTTATAATTCAAACAAGAGGCAAAATATGTTTATCTATGCAGATGAATAAATTAAATTTTTAATTTATAAATAACTTTGATTGTTTATAGGTAATGTTATCCATAGCATATCCTTATGGCAAGGAGAATGAATGTTGTAGACATGCTTTTTGGAAAAATTACATCACAGGATTTAATTATTCATGGGATGTAAATGCATATTTAAGAATTCATCTTCAACCTATTCAAAACTTAGGCACTGCTATTGTATCTTTCCATTTTTTATATTTATTGAAAGTTAAGCTAAGGATGTATGATGTTCAGGAATATGATATTATAATCAAATTTACTGGAATAACCAATTTCTGTGATAATCATAACTAGGGTCTCAATACATATTTTATCATTGCAAATATGAGAATGTATTTAACCTTATGTCTTCTTTAATGTCCGGAAGACATCATATTGCCTGTCAGAGGTAAGCTTATATTTAAGACATTCCTCATATTGGTAGATGATTATAGATTTTAAGGTAAGGGGGAATGTCTTAGTCATACTAATACAGTGTATTCAGTAATGATAGGATGACATGTACTGCAAAGTGTATATTAGGTATTGTTAAATAAATATTTTCTTTGGTGTTATGGAAATTATTGGTATGCAAGCTCTGGGTGAAATTGCCCTTAGGTTACCATAAAGAAACCAATTAACTTTGTTCAAGCATGTAATTAATTTACTCATTACGAAATGACTGTAATAAGACGAAGAGGGAATATCAAATTAAGGAATAGGTAATTGTAGTCTGACATTTTTTGTTAGAATTATCGTTGTAGTCATTTTATGTTTCTGTAGGGCAGGGAATGTCATGACATTCATGAATGTAAAAGGATTGAGAATCTTAAATAAGCATACCTTCTGCCAGTGAATGACATCTTTTGTCGGAATTTTTTTATTTGCCTGATCAGCAAATATCTGTCCATGTTTTTTGAATGTAGCACTCCCGCATGGACCAGAGGATTAATACTCACAATTTCTGGATGGATAGTTAAATATTCAATCATAAATTCTCTTTGTGATGGCGTTTTTTTGTCCTCGGCTTCTGCAATGGCGTTAATGACTTAAAATAAGTTGTATCACTACCAACCAAATTTAATGTACAAATAACTATTCCAATAAATATTAACGTGCTAATTATTTTTAATAATTATGTGCAATTACTAACACCACCTTATTGATTATTTCTCACGAAGAATATTGCATATAATTTCCTGATAAATCGTGCATCGACATTTTTTAAAGTCGCTTTCAACGTCACGATCAATTAATTTCCATAATTTAAACCACATTCACTGATATTTCATACGCAATTTAAAAAATCAACTTCGAGCAAATTTTAATACTACTTACTTGGCGAAACTACTTATCTCCGTCTCAGACATCTTCTTCAAAGCTTATACGTCTTCTACTACGCACTATTACAATTATTGGTAATTAGGAAAGTTCGCGGGAAATAGTAGCTATAAACAACCAATACTTACCGCTTTCGAAGGTTTTCCGCTTGCCGAAGGTTTTTCCGTGCATTTCATTGGTCGATTATTGTAGCCACGTATGCGGGCGCCGAATCAGAATATTTCATAGCGGAAGCGCGATTTTTTCGCCCATTGTAGCGCTAGTCGTGGGAACCATGATCGCAAAGGAATGCGCTACAGGAAAAAATTGCGTTATGAGTAGCGATATCGATAACGAAAAATAAATAACCGTAATCGCGCCCCAGATGTGGTATCTCTGAAAGCGCTGCTCCGCTTTTAGTGATGTTCGTTGGTCTGAGTAAATTTATTTGTTTTTCCACACGTTCAATTGGTTTTCTTTCTTATTTTTCAATCTTTTCATACACATATTATACTAGTTGGCAGAATTTTGTAGGACATGATCTTGGATTTTACCGTAGCACTTTTTTGCTCGCCTTTCCTCAATGCATTTGGTATAGTTGCAGGGGCAATAAGGAAAAAAACAAAAATTAATGAATAACTCTTAGCACTGTCTGAAGTTTCGATGCGTTCTAATTCTCACTCTGACCACTGCTACCAACACAATCCCATTTAAATACCATCTATATTTTTTCTCCGCCGGTGGTATATTGCCGGAGAAAATCATTCTGAACTTGCGCTCAGTGTTTGATAGTTCAAATTCACCGAAGGCAACAATTTCCCTGTTTACCTCCGCCGGTTTATCCATAAAACCCATATACATTTTGGATCTTCCCTTTCACGTTGACGAAAAAATATCATATCTTCTACCAATTTGCTTCCAACCCTTGGTATGATTGTTGAAATACTTGTGAATAGCTATACTGACACAATTCTTAATATAATTGGAGCACTTATCTTACTCGAATATCTCGATCACTTGAGCCAATAAAGAATTTTTCGTCTCGATGTTGTCGTGCTGTGAAAAAGTTGGCAAAGCTCTCCGTTCTTAAGAGCAGCGCTCGGCATGAAGCCTGAAAGAGTACTATAACCCTTTTACGCACCTTATAGCGCTCAACCCTTTCCCACACGTAATCTGCGGTAGGTTATTTATATATTTGAATAAACTTGAATAAACTTGTGATCTGTTGAGATTCACTTTATAAGGCAAAGAAAATTTAAGATGACTCAAAATAACACGATGGTTATGTGTTATATACACGGTGATGGTTTTCAAATGTTCTTTTTAAGTATTTACACAAATTATAAAAGAAAATAGAATGATATTTATCTCGTAAAATCATATTAGACACCTTAAAATTTATATTCCAATTCGGAGAAAAAATAGTTTTGCAGTACACACAAGACACTGCAAACTCTTCACTTTACTGTCAGAATGAAACTGATCGCGGTCAAAACATTTTCTCAGCAGAAATGACATATTTGGATGGCCCTAACAATGATACTATGCAGAAGGTAGTGACATTATGGGAGAACAAGGGTTTACCCACTATCCAGGGTTAGGTCGGAAGCCAAATATTGTCCCTGCCGTAAGGTCAATTTTTTCATTTTTATTACGCCAATATCATGACTTTCACCCTTTGCGTGCTGTACTGAATAGGGCACCGGTTGTCGGTCTCCTCCCTTAGTATCCATCTATTCAACACTAGGAAGCGGTGCTGCTGTGTATGGTGGTATCAAGGAGGAATTGTTATGGAAAGAAAGGGAGAGAGTAGGACGAAGGACTAAGAGGAGGACGGGCAGGGAGAAGGAAAGAAAGAAAGAAAGAGATGCAGAATGAGGAGAGGGTTGGCAAGTAAGTAGCCCTTCGTCGTCTTCGTCCGAGAGAACTCTCCCCTCCCCCATTGCTCTCACCACACTCTATCCAGCCCCCCTTCAAAGGGTCCTTCTGTCAAATGACCCTTCTCGGTCTCTCTGTGGAAGACCTTCGCTTTGGTATCTGTCACCATAACTGGGAACCACAGACAATCTTCCTCAGGTCCTTAAAATTTTGCTGGGTGGACTGTTTTTCTATCTCCTTTATTTTCCAACGAGAGTGGTGTTCTTCTAAGAGCCCGTAATCGGCAAAAACGAAAACGTTTCTATGAAGGTGCCGAGAAAATATTGGCAAGCTTCTCAAATCCTTTAACGTATCAGCAATATCACTACTGATTCCAATCCTGGAATATACACTGCGAGCAAGACAGTTTCGAAGGTTGCATTTTTTATTTTTAGTCCTCATCCTTGATATGATTAATCTAGGGAATCACAACATAATGGTTAATGATGGCTTTAGCAATTCGTTAATTTGAATACCTGTTTGTTATCCTTCATATTTATAGGTACTTAACGATTTGGATGTGACCACTAGGGTGGTTCGAAAAAAATAAATTATTTTATTTAGGAATGCTATAGCGCGCAAAAGTTACTAATGGTATAGACAAAAAATAATATTAAAAAGTTTTTTATTTTTGTAAATTCCGCTCAAGCATTGCATTTGAAGTTCGATAAAAATCGTTACAAACCATAAACTTTCAATATTTTTTGAAAGTATATAAGGATGGTATGACTACAGTCCTATATCGCGTAAACGATTTTACAAGTATTTAAAAATGACTTAATATTATATAATTTATATTTATACCATATATTTTGCTCGCGCATCGCCATGGAATATGTGATAAATTTGCGATTTTAGTAAAATTTAAAAGTTTTACATTTTATTACGATTTTATAATAAATCTAATTGAGATACTATAGTTACATTCCTGTACCTAGAGGTGCTTAGAAAAAAAGTGCAGTAGAATAATCGACATATTTTAATATTAACTGGTCGCGCAGCCGCATCAAAAGTGACTAATCCCGGTATGACGAGACGCAGGCGTGCGCTCGAACTTTCTCTGTGGCTGCGCGCGCGTCTGTCCGCCTTCCGCCATTTTCTGTTTTACTGCCAATTGTCAGTCTGCTGTAGGCCTCAGTTAGTACGTTGTGTTGTTCCTGTGTTAGTACATGACTGTTCTCTTGTCTATTTAGCTAGCAACGTGTGCTTTTTCATTGGGTGTTAGTGATTACAAGTGCTAGTGTATTACTGCTATGATGTATGCGCCACAGAACGTACGAGTAGGTGTAATAACTGGAAAGGATTTTGAATACCCTACATTTGGCCACCGGCGGGACTTATTGAATAACAAGCTACCCTCACATGAGGATGTTCTCCGTTGCTGCTTTCAATAGAGATGTAACTTGGCTGTTGAAACAAACAACAAGAGTGTCTCCTTTTTTAAAGTAGCCACGACAGTTGTATAGAAAATTAAGGGTTTGTATGGCAAGGCTTCTATCCCAACTGTGACGGAAAACAGAGTAGTCCAGATTATTAGCGCTTACAATGAATCATAGTGTAAGCTTAGAAAATCATAGAATAATGTAAAAATCACGCAACATTTACACTGAGACTAAACGAATTGAAAGAAAAAGGGTTCCTATCTATTTGACATTGCTGCATGCAAATGTCAGAATGCTGTTAACGACTGTACTTAGAGAACTCCAGATGCCTGTGTGTGTCCAATAAGTGTGTGTGAAAAAGAAAAATAAATCCCTGCCCTGGAGATACGATTTATGTATATCAATATATTTCATGTATATACGAGCTATGTATATATTTACGACTTCCAATCTGATAATGACTTATCACTTAACAAAGGAGAAGTGATCGGATGTGATGACACTGTTATGAGTTACATGTAGGAAGACCTTTTAAATGGAGTATTTGTCTTCTTCATTTCAACGAACGTCCGTTTCGCTACCTTTTCAAGCACTTGGATGGTATGACAACAGGCCTAACAGGCAATTCAGGGCCAATTGAAAAAATACCTGGGTGTGAAATTATACCAGTAATTGAATTTGAACCTATCGAATGTGTGATTCCTGAAGTAGATAGGCAGATACTCAGCAGAGATAAATTGTATTTACTCGACATATGAAAAGTCACCCAGCCAGGGCAGTGTTCTAAAGATTTTTCAATCCTTGACCACGGCCCTATGTCACATTCAAGATGGTTCACTACCGCTAACAAGGATTTGCGCCTATATATTAGTGTAATGAGTCCTGGAAATGTGAGGGAAATAGTCACTTTTATTTTAAAGTCGTATATGCCTATGTGGTTTATTATTAAGTTAAACAATAATTTCACTGACACACCAAAACGTATTTATCAGACCATTCAAACAGAACGGCGTCTGCCACAAGAGCTGCTTCAAGTTATAGACTCTGTTATACCACTCAATGCTTACTTTGCCCATCCCGAAAATTTACTTAAGGCGATGGTCATTGGTGATAGAAACCACATTCGAGAGCTTGGGTCCAGACGAATCTTGATGGCGAGGCAAGCAACTCCTGAGTATGGTCATATTACACCTTTTATGCCGCCAAACCTAAACATTAAAGCTACAGACTACACGAAAATCATACAATGGGACACTTTTCATCTGACTAAACCTCCTTTGTTACAAGCAGTGACTAATGTCCAAGTAAAACACGATGTAAACAGAGACTTTTAGACTGTTATAGATTTAGAAAAATTTCCATGCCATACGCAAGCTGTCAAAATGTGCGTTAAGCTTGTGACAGATGCTTCCAGAGAAGTCTGTGGGCACAGTGATAGAGAAGGTTTCATCTGAGTTAGATTGTTGTCAGGATCAGCCATCTATCTGAATATAAATTTGTAGTGATGGACAAAAATGATTAACGTTTTAAACCATGGAGAAAAACAGTCTTCTTGTTTACAGTCTTCTTGTTTTCGACCGCTTCTTTAATAATTCATTTAGGGTTGCGAGTAACGGTCCGTAAAAAGGAAAAATAACTCTTCTCAGCCAGCGTTACGAAATATTCTGTATTCCATTCTCAGGGCTACATACATATAATATTTGAGGGTACAACAACTTTCATGAAAACATTCAACAACACACAAAAAGCATACATATAAATACCAAGTACAGTTTACTTACTATAACCTTAGCCTTTCCGACTGGGTATTTAATCCATCTGCTCATACATTAAAAACAAAGTTGCTATCATCATTATTTTGAATGAAAGAATTATAAAACATACTATGATGATCAGCATTGTCCAGTAAAAGACACATCTGGTAAGGATATATTCGGTACATTTTAAAAACGACATTACAATGTTTAAAATTCCTCAAATATTCTATGTATTTAGCCCTGAGGATGGAATACATTATATTCCGAAAGGTTGGCTGAGAAGAGTTCTTTTCCTTTATACGGACCGATACTCGCGATACTGAATGAAAAATTATGGAGAAAAAATGCAGAGAAAAACAATGTATTTTTATATGTATTAAACGTGTAAATATTGCAAATAACACACCCTAATTATTGAATGGCAGGTTGGTAAGGGTTTGGGTGGAACTCGAAATGCAGCCACCTCCCCGTGATGTGTTTTGGGTCGTTTTGTAAAGCAAAATGAGCGAAGAACTGCACACGAAATGTAATTTGAAAAATGCCGCCTAATTTATGGTTGGAACTCATATTTCATTCAGCTACGCGGCCAAAAAGAATTAAAATAATAGTGTTACTGATGCAAGCTTATGCTCGTATTCAACTATAACACTTTTATCTTATTTTAAAATCATATAGAAGTTCGCGTGAAAGAACGCGACAAAAACTATGGCCAATGCATTAATAGTCACCTTTAAATGCGGCTGTGCGACCGGTTAATATTAAATTATAAGGATTACTTTACTGCACTTTTTTAAGCACCTCTAGATACAGGAATGTAACTATATCGTCTCAACTAGATTTGATATAAAATCGTTATAAAATGTAAAACTTTGAAGTGTTACCAAAATAGCAAATTTATCACATATTCCATAGCGATGCGCGACCAAAATATGTGATATAAATATAATTTATGTAATTTTAAGTCATTTTTGAATACTTATAAAATCGTTTACGCGATATAGGACTGTAAATACCACCCTTGCATACTTACAAAAAATATTGAAGATTATTGGTTTTTAACGGTTTTTATCGAACTTTTACGGCAATGAGCGACCGGAAGATATATAAATTAAAAAGCATTTTTCATAATATTTTTTCTTGTGTATACTAATGTCAATTTTTGCGCGCTATAGCATTCAGAAATAAAATAATATATTTTTCTCGAACCATCCTAGCGACCACATCAACATCAGTGCTACAATATGTCCGTTGCATGCATATTGTATCTATGATGACGATGTGTAAACCCTGAAAAGGGTTAATGTACATTGAATATTGTGAGAAATATTACCACGTTTTCTCTGTAAAAAACAAACATAGGGATTCGGTCAACTAATCTTGATCACCACTGGCTAAAGAAATGTTTGCTATTTAGTTGACGAGGGAATTGAATATTATCATCTTGAATTGTTTACTACAAAACAACTTGTCATTTGTAAATGCTCATTCGGCCAATCATACATTATGGTTCGCTACCCTCATCTTCACATAATTCCGTACCTTTTCTCAACTATGCCTTTTATGAAGATCATTTTTATGCTTGCCAAAGTCACATTTACTGCAGCCATAAAAATCAAATTTTCCCTATGTAAGTTATAAATTCAGTTTTGTGACTAAAGAACAAAAGTAAGTAATACTTTTTAGAGCGGGACGCATTAAAATATTTAGTAATTTTGTGGGAATGAATTATCAAAATGCATTGCTTCATGAGGAGTCATTGAGTTCCACTCTCGGTGAATATATTTAAAAAATGCACATGAATAGATAGCACTTGCACATTACTGACAAAATAGTTTGTTGAAGTGTGATAGGCAGAGAATTTATTGCATTAAATAACCGTGAGCAAAATAGTGGAATCAACACTATCGTCGTGCACTTAAGCGAATATAGCAGAAAGAATCAATTCTTTCCTGAGAGGAAGGGATCGCGTTCGTTCGCTTCAATTCAAAATATTTCTTTCGTTGATATGTAACATGCAAATGAATAGAAACAGATGGTAAAAAAATTCCAGGGAATGATTGGGGTATTTATTTATCTCAATTATTTGAATTTAAATTTCTAGGAAAAACTTTTTTCCTTTAAAACATTGGTTTCCTAATGTGTTTGGACGGGCAGAACTATCAGTCACCACGATACGGAATCGTCTCTGTGAGGCAGATTGGCAAGCTACCAAAAGGTTTAGGTCGCCAATTGATTTTACTCGACTACACTCAGAGGGAAATTTAAGTCACCGTTGATGCATAAAATAACATTCAAAGATGCTAAATCTGAAATATGGCCGATGAAGGAAAAGCACGATTGTAACGACTGATACAAAGGTAATTAATTTACAAGATTGATACAATGCATCGTTGATAACTCATAATAGATAGATTGATATTTATTCCACCAAGTTATCACACAAAACGTGTATACAAATTTATACAATAAATTAAGTAGGAGAACAAAGGCACCCCTTAGGAGAAACCTGCTTTGGGGTTGTCATTATTCAGGTTTACCAAATAGCTGGCTGGTGACGCCAAAACAATGCAAAATACAACATGGTGCGTGCACGCAATTTGAGACCGAGGAACAAGAAGGGGAACAAAGATAGGTTTAATGTTTCGTAGAACAATAATAATAATAAGTATCCAAATACAAACTATAAACTATGAAATTTGTACTAACTAAAAAAATAATACATTAGAAATAATCTTCAGCATTGTTATCAGAAAATGGAAATATTTTCAATTCTCTTCGAAATATTTTGACGGTATTTGCAGAGGCACTGTGCGATGGTAGGCAGTTATACATTTTTGGTGCATAATAATTGACGGACCTTCTTTGTAAGGTTTTGGAATAGGAACTCTATTCCGTAACCTCATCCCATGGCACGAGACGTTCACTTAGCCTATTAATTTCCCTCATCTGATATTAAACATAGGTAAAAATCTGCAAATAAATAAATATCCAAGGGGTTACATGCCCAGTATTTTAAATAAAGGAAAAAAATACTCAATTCTCTTTACACTCATTATCAACCTAATTATTTTCTTTTGTAACACTAAATAAGTTTATATTTAAAATGCTCGTTTCGCCGCAACAACTAAGAACATACTGCGTATTTAAATCGATAAAACATTGTATACATTTCCAGGACCGCTATTTGATTACATATTTTCCTTAAAACACTAAGGAGGAATTTCAGCATTAAGGATTAGAGTGGAAGTAAACTGTAACAAACATTTTGGAAATAAAATTTTGTCAATTATGAAGTAAATGCCCGTCATCCAGTTGACGTAATTGATCTAATGACACCCGTCCTTGTTCAAGAGTTCTGAACCCCCAGTAAATGAGTTCTGGAGTCATTGTAGAGGCTAGCAAGAATCACCAGCATATTTTAAAACGACAATTTGTTCGATTTATCTTTATATTAACTTCTGTGAACGTGAACTCAGTAAATAATTACGCTTTCGCGAATAAGACAAACACAATAGCCTTGTACTGACATCGATGATAATGCTACTGATTTCAACAAGTATCCTAAATGAAGGTCACACTGGTAAGAGTAAATTTCACTCTTCAAACGTTACATCAACTATCTACCGGCATTGCTTTCCTAGTTTCTAACAACATGCATCACTTCGATAATTTATGTCTTAGAGATTTTCTTAAAATGACTTTCTATAGTACTTGAAGACCAATGAATAGGAAAATAATTAGTGTCATTCTTCAATAAGTGACGGACTGCCACAATTGAGAATGAAATAATGACAAGAAATTGCAAGGAATTCTAGGATGAAATTCAGTTCTCATAGTTATACTGCCAAACGATTCAAAAGGGGACGCCCTTAGCATTTACTGGTAAAGATTCCTTACACCTCGGGCGTCCTTATTTTTAGGATGTTTCCATGGTGCTAATCTCCTTGTAAACAAGAGACTCCACACCTTCCGCTGCGAAAGGGGAAGATTTTAATTAACCTCGTAACCAGCGGGTCATCAATTTTCTCCGTTCACTCAGGCACTTTCCCTTGTTTTCCACCATGACGCTGCCGACGACACGGTTCTGTCTCTGATGCTCCACCCACTGTCGCTTCCGAACGCAAATACGCCGGAAGTGTGGATAATTGCGTCGATACTGCGATGCGGTGCAAGCGGCGGCCGTTCTCTCAATCGCACCGCGCGCTTCATGTGACGCGACGCAAAACCGCATGCGGTGGGCGGGTACGCAGGAGTGAGCGAGGGGCGCGTTGGTAGCCCGGATGGGGACGAAGCTTCCCGAGCCGAAGGGAAGACTTTCCGTTCATATGTTAAGGCCATATGAATAAGAATAAAAGCAAATTAAAATAATTTAAAAAATTTTATAACAGTTTTGTTAATAAGAATATGCCTGAAAATAATTTTCGTTGAAGTAACGATATAGTATCTTAGTGAAGCCCATTGAACAGTAATGCTACCGAATAAAATGCCTCTTGCAAGTTATACACCGAAGACGGTGAAATTCACCATGAAAAAATCATTTGACTTGACCGGGATTCGAACCCGGATCTACCAATTTCCGGACAGATGTGTTAGCCGTGTAACTGGCTAATACACCTGACCGGAAATTGGGAGATCCGGGTTCGAATCCCGTTCAAGTCAAATGATTTTTTCATGGCGAATTTCAACGTCTTCGGTGTATAACTTCGCACCCGTACGCGTGACTGCATACCACAAAATTTGTAAACGCAGTGATTGGAAATTTGTCTCTTGCAATATTCTAATGGTTATGATTAAGCAATATAGTTCTTGTAAGCATGTGTTTTGGAAGGCATTCTTTCGCCATAGAAAATAGAATAAATCAAATAAAAATATTTTTTTGAAAATTTAAATTAGTTTTGTGAATTAGAAAATAGATACCATTAAAGTAACTTTGACGAAAATGCAATATCGGAAAATTTAAGCGAAAAAAAATGCCTCCTTTGCCAAAATGTGGGGGAATGCACGCACGAAGAGAATTTCCTTGGCAATTTCCAGGAGTCACCATTTCCCTTGTTACAGCTCACATTGAAGTAAGATCTGGTGTTTTCCCGGCAGAATGATCCCGGCAGAACTTTAGCATTATAAGGAAACCTTCCAGATATATATATATATATATATATATATATAATATGCCAAGAAAAAATATAGGTACAGAAAAAAAGGACACTTACAAATTTAAACTTCCGATATTTCGGTGAAGATATTAGCTCCAACTTTCTCTAGGAGAAGAGTAGTACGTATATATATATATATATATATATATATATATATATATATAATATCTTCTGAGAAAACGCACTCGGCAAATTAAAATACAAATATAAACATACTTTGAAAACACAGGCACACGAAAATTAAAAGGACACTCACAGAATAATTTACGGGACGTTTCGACGGGCAAGCCGTCATCGTCAGCGACAAGAGACTAACTCGACGATTTTATATATATATATATATATATATATATATATATATATATATATATATATATATATATATATATATATATATATATATATATATATATATATATATATGTATATATATATAATCGTCGGCGGTAGAATAATCATTATAATGACGGCTTGACCGTGGAAACGTCCAAGTTTATTTTTTTCACGTGTTACGTGTTCTTTATTTTCAAGTGCATGAGTACATAGTCTATACGTGTCCTTCTTTCCTGAGAGCGTTTTCTTACAAGATATATAAATGCATATATATGTAATTACATTTTTCTAATTACTCAAGTGAAAACTGCATGAACTGTTTTTCATTCTTATATTCAAGATATATACACGCAGCCCAGTCAAATATCTTGAATTTTAGTGAGATAAATGGAGGAGTGTCATAAATTGTGTCCCCACTCTAAACTAAAAGCCATAGCTTCGAGAGGGAAATTCTGGGTTGTAGGGGGCGGGAAATGTCGTCGATGAGTGGGTCGCGTGTTTGAGCGGAAAGAGTGTAAGAGTCAGGACACGCAGACAGTCACAAACGCTCCGTGACACACACGCACGGGATGAAGGGTCCCTTTTGCACGCACGCACGGGATCGTGGACGTATCGAGGCAAAGGAAATGGAAAATGGAGCGAAACCAAACAAGGGGCGGCTCACAATAATGGCATGGGTTGCGAAAAAGAAAGGGGGAGGGAAAAGGGTAGCTCTTTGGAATTGGGTAAAAAAATAAAGGGAATCGGTGGGCCGTGGAGAGGGAAATGAAAACGGGGGTGGGCGGTGGGAGGGTGCGGGAGATGGGGAAGGACGGCGATTGGAGGAAGGAAGAGGTGTAGAGAGGAGAGAGGATGTGCCGAGGGAGGAGATGAAGACTGCGAGGCGGCGAAATAGACGCTGATCCACACCCTCCCACCGTTCCATGGCTAAGGTGCTGGTAAGGGGGAGAGAATGGTGAGGGGAACCAAAGGAGATGGATAGGTAAATGAATTTACGATGTGGGGCGGGATTGACAGTCTACAGTCCTCTCTTCCACCTCACCCCTTATCGCTTGCTCGTGAAAGGCACAGACAACGTATATAGACCTTAAGAATACCATAAAATTTAAGTCGAAGGAACCATCAATACCAAATGGAATTACCAAATAGGAAAGGAAAATGAGTCCAGCAGTTTAAACTATGTCAGTGGATATGTTTAGAGCCAGAAAGTCACATTTAATTGCGGTTTCATTAAGGTTACACATTAAAAATTAAACGTGATATTTAATATATTATCAACAAAATAATAAGTTAAGAAACCTTTTTGGCATAAAATGATTTCGCCAAAAAATTTTTAAAAACACGCTGCAGGTATAAATGGATGGGCTCTTGGTCTATCCTCATGCATAGTAACTTTTCATAAGCATTACTTGGCATCACAAGTGCAAACTAGAATGTACACATATAGTTCACGACAGTTAATCACCATGGATCATACTTATTGGATGCCATCAATCACACATTATTTATTATCCAGCCCGTAAGATACGTAAATTAGTGTGTACTTTTTATGTCTTATTATTTTTACATGGTCATATATGAACAAATAGCTCTGATGAAATTGATTTTCACGTGTTTAATTTAATGTAGTTATATACTGTATATATAAGTACATTTCTGCTAAAAGAGATTCAGTGTAGAGAGGTAATTTAAAATAAGGCAAGTTTTTCTATGCCTTCTAAATATTTCCTTGTTATCGATGCAAACCATTGATTAAGTTCCTCCTTTTGCAACAGTCCTTCACAATAGCAAAGAAAACATCGAAAAGTACAAGGTAGTAGTGTTTTTTCCAATTGCTTTTTGGGCTGGAGAGAATTCTCAAATGAACCGGATCGGCCCGTGTTAGTAGTTGAACCTTCAGCACTAGGGGTCCTGACTTTGAGGAATCCTGGATAGGGTTTGCGCGCCATTCCCGATACCCGATGTTCCGTGGTTTGATTTCTGGTCCAGAAATATCCCTTTCCTCCGGGAATGTCCAAAGCATTTTATACCGTTCACCGCGGCAGCCAAGGAAATCTTACACTTCCACATCTAGAGAGTAGTGCCCTTCGAGCCACTTCAGATGCGTGGGGCGACCGCCCGTTAGGGCATGGATATGAGTGAGGGAGAGAAATGAATAAATGGAATGGGCCGACGAAGAGGACCAAAGATAACGTAGTGTGTGTTGCAATGAAAAAATCATTCGGCGGGACAAGAATTTGAACAGAGATCCCCAGATTGGTTAAAGCACTCGGGCCGTGAAACTGGAGGTCCATATGAATGAAGAGATTTCGGATTTCACACCGTGTCAATTTCTCCATAACTTCCGAAGTTTTGACAAATCACTCGCCCATCGTCTTCCGGGATCCAAGAATCCAATGCCAATTTTCCCTCTTCTGCATTATATGCACTGCGTCCTGGTGCTCAGGTTGGTTCCGCGCTGTTTATCTTTGGTACCAACTTTTCCTGTCACGCCCTTCGGCTCTTTGTTTGGTGAAATAATTCCAGGTCTTGCTGAGCCTGTAGCCGGTGTCCCTCTTGAAATTATTGCTGTGAAGCTGAATCTGAGTAGCATCCTTTCCAATTCGATCCCAGTAGCCTTGGGATTTGCACAGGAGCGTAGTCTACTTTAAAGACATACCGAACGATAAAAACCAGAATCAAAGAACGCAACAGGTACCTTCGTTTAGGTCAACTGGACAAGTCGACAATAGCCGAGCATATTATCCTGGAAAACCATTCCATCCACTGGAAAGAGACTATACTCCTGTGCAAATCCCAAGGCTGTTTGTCTTTCACCAATTCCTCCAAAGGTGACAACAACCATTAAAATAAAATTTAAAGGCTTTAATTTACCAACGGAGTGCTATTATATTCGCTCTGTTTTTCCCGTCGTTATCAACGATTAATATTAAGAATACATGTTTGTGGCATTCAGTACTGGAGTGTATGAATCATTAATGTTTCCATTCTATTATATCTAAAGATATTGTGAGTTGTTACAATAATGTCCACCGCATTGCCAAAGAACTTGGGTGAACTGGTATTTTCAAGTACTTCATGATATTTTAGCGTGTTGCCTGCGAGTCTCCATCGTCTCCCAACCTAGTCCTTGCATCAACTGCCAAAACTCTCTGTTTGCTCGTCGCAGTTTTGAACAAACCGTGAGGCTTTCATTTGTATTTTGCAAGCTTCTCGAATGAAATCTCTCAGTGCAAGGTCCCAAATTCTTGCAACATATTTGAGGGCTAGAGCAAAATTGGCCAGAGCAAAAATGCATCTCCCTTTCACTTTTTAAAATGAGAATATTTCTACTATTCGCTTGATAAATCCAAGTATGTACTCAATGTTTTCAGGCTTAAATTTTTGAAATTTCATTATCACTAAAGTAAAAATACCAAATATATTCCAACAATATATATTTCTGTGTTACTTGCTTCAAAATGAATATAAAGTGGAAATATACGTAGGCGTTTTTACTTCAGTGAAATCTCAGTATCTTTCATGCGACACGGCAAAAGTTCCGTTTGTGCTTCCCCCACATAAGCTCTGAATTTATGGTGACTTATTGGTATTTTAAACTAACTTTATGCTAAAATTCTCTCATATAGAAGACATTAGTTGCTTGCATTTTATTCACACTCATAGTAGTAATTAATGGTGCTAGGAAGAGTGAATTTTTGCTACTACCAATTTGTCAGTGTATCTCTCTTATATGGTCACTTTGTGAACTCTGGAGATGTAGTGAGAGGTCAAATTAATACCCTCAGAGTCAACCTAAAACTTACGAGTGGTTTTTCTTCATACTTTGCTAATTTCCCGCTTTAAATCCCTCCATGACATCATCCGTGCACATCTCCTCCCCAGAAGGTAAAAAACTAAGAAAACTAAGAGTACTCGTAGCATTCCAGCGCGGAGGAGCGTATCTCGTGACGGTTCGAGAGGGCTTTAGCCATGGCATTCATTGGTTGTTCAATCCTAAGATTGGTTAAATGCCATCCTTCCCTATACCCCCTGGTAGTTATCTTTGTCTACCTTTTTGTTTATTTGACCCAGGTATTTATTTTTCGGCCTCCCTGTCTGGACTTTTCCCTTTGTTCTATATTTTTCCTTTCCTTGTTGGGAATTGAACTTGTTGCGAGAGCTAAAGAGGTCAAGGGAACGGGAAGTGATGGAGAGGGTATTGTAGAGGAAAGGTAGTCGGTAGAATAAGCATCATTGGGACATTGACAGACGGATTATAATGTTCCATTTGTTCTTTTCCTCATCTACTCTTTCTAACTTCTTCATTTCCTATTTAATCCATCCATTTCATCTTCAGCATTCTCCTCTAACGCCAAGTTTCAATTGCTACTATTTTTTTCTGCTACGATGGTTGTGATTTCAAAGGTGGAATTGTCTCTTCGAAGCAGCGCAAAGAGCTGAGAGAGAGAAACAGTCGGCTACAGCCTCCGGGCTCTCCCCAACCTCCCATTTATAGACGTATACATACATATATCCTGTATCCATTTCCTCCTCCTTCACTCTTAAAAGCGAATGTATTCAAGGGAAAGTTGATTTTTCCATTCCTTTTTTACTCCACGGGAGAGTGAGGGGGGACTTGAGGGAGTAGGGCAAGTGTAAAGTGTTGACGGGGTGATAAGGAGGTGGGAGAGGGGGGTTTGTGGGTGGTGGGTTGGAGGAAAGGGGCGGAAATGGGGTTTTCAAATTGATTTATCGAGTCTCTGGGAAAGGTCTCTCTCTCTCTCTCTCAGTGCGATACGGGGGAGGAGGGCGAAGGGTGTTGGGGGGAGGGAGGGTGGTGAAGTACATGGTTGCGTGAAGGGTAGGAGTAGCATAGCCTTCAGTGTAGTGGTGGCACTAAAAGAACAGAACAGTTTCATTGCAACTGTTTCTCAACCGAAACAGTTTCAAAACGAAACAGTTCCGTAAAACACACTATTGCGGACAACAGCTAGAGGCATAATAAACAACAGTCGATCAATCGGCGCTGTAAAAATATTGCTGTGAGCTCTGTATTCTATGTAATAAGAAATATTCCACTTAAATAAAGTAATAATTACATTTTGATTCATGAAAGATAGATTATTCACAGTTCTTATTCTATCTGCAACGATAGGTGGACATGTGTTGGCTGAATAAACCAGCAACCGCCTGCAATAGATTCAATTCCAACAAATTGTAGCTTATAAACCTCAACTCAGCCACATTTGTAGTGCTACTAGAACGGAATTGAAGACGATACAGTCAGCTTCAGGTATATGTTTCCGCTGCCCAGCACAGAGCGCAACAGCATGGCTTCTGCACAACCGCGGCACTAACCTGTTGTTTGCGAAAGTTATTTGAAACTGTAGTCTGGCGAAAACTGTTGCGGCTGCAGCCGTTTCGCTCCGATAGCACTTTATTCCCTTACTACTTCACTGAGGGAGTTTTTCTTATTCCTCTCAATAACTCCCCGCTCAGGCAGCATCTTTTGATCACACACAGACTTTTAGCACAACGACCAGGGCCGCCAACCGAGCTCATTTTGACGTGAAACGTCAAACAAGGCTGTGCGGACGATGAGCTGGTTCCAATGGCTGGTAGCTATGCAACAAAGTTGTAAAGGTACTCCAAAACCTTCTATGGAAATCGTAAAGTATGTAAAATATCCTAACTAACCATTCTTTATCTTAAATATTAAGATCAAAAAAGTAGAAAATACGAATATTTTGGAGTTTAATACGTCATCATATAAAAAAACATGGCCTTCAAGAAATATCTAAGGAACTGAAATTACGTTATGGCTATATCTAAGGAACTGAAATTCAATTCACGCTATAGATTTCCAAACCCTTTCAGACGGATTCAAACGAAATTTGGCACACGTTTTCATAAGGACGTGAAAGGATTAATAGGATATCTTAAAGAGTCCATAGAGCCCCTGGGACTCCTTTTTTAACGAAGATTTACTTCCATAAGATGAGCTTTGAATTCGGTATTTGAATTCTGATGCTTGGTTACATGTCTTGCAAATATAAAATAGGCTTTGAATTTGTAGCGTCGGATGACTGCCAGAACGAAATTTAAGCATTCTTTTTTTTACACACGCTTCATTATTTCCTTACATTTGAGTTTTTGTCTAAAAAAACCGTTCATGTTTGCCTTACTTCTAAAAGATAATTTTTTATTTACTTAGAAACTGCAGCATGCATCAAACCTTTCCTTTTTATGTTTATGTTTGCTACATTGTACATGCATCTTTAAAGGCACATTGGGAGGATTCATCTGTATTCTAATGCAAAAAATTATATTTTTATTCTTGCCGTTTAAATTCAACGGGCACTTTCGTCTTGCTGGGTTTAAAATGGCGTTTCACCACCAACCTTAAAATTAGTGTAACTAAATGTTATTTCATGCAAGGATCTTGCGAGTGGGTTTATTTCAAGGTGTTTGACTCATTCTACGTAATAAAACCACGAAACTAGCTAAATTCATAAATGGTGATGAAATGTCAGAGATATGCCATGACATATTTAAAAAATCCGCATTTTTGGGAAAATGTCAACATTTCTTCTAGATAATAGGGCCCACAGACAAAAGTTTCAGGATAAAATGGCAACGAATTCAGAAGACCAGAATGTCGTCATTGGAAGGTTTCAGAAAATATCGATATTACATCCCTGAATCATAAGTACTCGTTAGTGCACGAATATAGTCAAAAGTATTCGTATAACTGTCTCAGTTAAGCGTAATTTCAAATTCGAGCATTACTTACTACGAGGAAAAAATTTCGGAACTTTCCAATAATTTTACGTCGAAACGATGCCAATAAAGATTGTTGACTTCATTATTCAGTATATTCTCTAAATGTTTGTTTTCATTATCAACGAAGCTCACGGGATTAACGCGAACGGGGAAAAAAGACAATTGATTTTGCAAGACTTTTCGGGGGAATGGATTTATCAAAGTAAGCCGTTGTTGACTAATGTCCAATTCATATTATACTCCAGAATGAGATACATAATAACATTTACCAAATACGAGGAAACATTGATCGTAATCAAGATTGGAGTAGTGTAGGCAATTTCATAAGTAAAAATACTCAATTTTCTATGTTAAATCATGTATACAATGTGATGTAGATGTACAAAATATATATTTAACGAAAAAAGAACTGCTTTTTAAAGCAACTTGACGTTAAAATAAAAGAAAATGGCTGTGTGTCTCTCTCAGCCGAGAACGCAAAGTCATTTCAGCATTAGCGTTGTTATAGATAGTCTGACGCGATAGCTATCACCACCATTTGCAATTGTTTTTTGCCGAGCGTGGCACTCTATGGATTGGAAGCATGGGCCATGGGAAAAGCAGACCAGACAAGATTAGAAGCATTCGAAACCTGGTGTTAGAGGAGAATGCTGAGTATCAAATGGACGGATAAATTAAGAAATGAGGAAGTTTACAATAGAGTAGAAGAAGGAAAGAACATAATATATAAGAAAAGAACCAGATGGTTTGGGTACACCCTGAGGCGTAATGAGTTTCTGAAGAATAGAGAGAAGGCCGATATGAAAATATAGAGGGTAAAGTCCCGAGAGAAGGCCGAGAAATAAATACATGGACAAAATATAGAAAAAGGTAGACAAAGAGAACTACCTACCAGGGTCTAAGGGAAAATTATCTATCTACTACAACAATAATTAAAACTACGGAACGTGAGCTCTACGGCCTCTGAAAGTTACAAGGTATAAAATTCTCCAATGGCCGTAATAAATTGGCACCACTCGTCAAAAATACGCCACAATTGCTGTGTTTGTTTGCGGGAAAAAATAGGGGGAAAAATCCACGCCAGTGACCAACCACAACCTCTCGACCAGAAAAACCCCTGTGGTGGTTTACGGGAATGTTACTTCCTCGCCAGGGACAACCACAGACACACACAATCAACCCGAATAGGGATACTTCGCTGGGCTTATGAGACCCTGCTAAGGATGCCTGGGTTACACACACACACACACACACACACACACTCAACCCAAAGAGAGATTCTTTGCCGGGCTAATGAGACCCAACTAAGAATGCCTGGGTTATGAACACAAACACACTCACAAGCACTCAAGAACTCACTTACTCACACACTCAACGGGCCCAACTTCTGGGAGAATCTAGCTCAGCAGAGCGTTGTCAAGAAACGGCACAAAAACAAGAAAGAGACGAGGGTGTGCGTCGGATACGCGTATTACAACAATAATGATGAAGTATATTTACACTCTCGGCTGACAGAGGAACGCCGCCGTTTTCTTTTATTTTACCGTCAAATAGTTTTAATAAGCGGTCTTTTTTCCTTAAATATATATTGTACATCTACATAATATTGTTTACTTGATTAGACAAGGAACATTGACCGATTTTACTTATGAATTTCCCATCACTACTCCAATATTGACCACGATCAATCTTTCCCCGTATATAATAGATGTTTTAATGTGTCTTATTTTGAAGTGTTATTTAACTAGAATTAGACAGGGAAAAGTGGAGGGTTGCAGTAAACCAATCCTAGGGTTAAACGACGAATGAATGCTGAGGCTAAATCGTTCTTGAACCGCCTCGAGCTGCGCTCCTCCGTGCTGTAATGTTAGTTTCCTTTCGCCCTCTCGGAAGGAGATGGGCATGGATGAAGTAATGGAGGGATTTAAACCGGGGAATAAACATAGCACAAAGGAGAACTACACGTAAGTCTTAGGGTGAGTCTGAGGGTTTTATTTTGACCCCTCACTACATCTTTAGAGTTAACAGAAGCGACAAGATAAGAGAGATAAACTCCCAAATTGATAGTTATAATAATGCCCTCTTCCTAGCACCATTTGTGACTAAAAAGGGTGTAGATAAAATGCGAGCAGCTAATTCCTTCTATGTGAGAGCATTATAACATAAAATATGTTAGAAATACCAAGAAGTCACCATAAATTCATTGTCAACTGTCAATTCATGTGGAAGCCTACTGTGAGCTCTACTATAAAATTTGATATTTACTATGTTCATAGTGGATGTAATTCCATGAACATTAATAAAAAACATTATTATTATTTAGTTTAGACCTTGTGTGGGGGAATCACAAACGGAGCATTTGCCGTGTCGCATGAAAGAAACAGAGATTTCAATGAAGTAAAAACGTGATACATATTTCCACTTAATATTCATTTTGAAACAAGTAATACGGGAATACATATTGGTGGAAATATATTTGGTGTTTTTACTTCAGTGATAATGAAATTCCACAAATTTAAGCCTCACAAACGAAAAAATTGCTGAGCCACATAAAATACTAGGATATCACTGAATTCATTCCCAAATTGATAGTTACTAGAAAGACTGTCATCGACATTTTTTTACAGTTTCAACTTGCGATTGCATAAATTAGCTGAACTTCGCTCACAATACTATTGTCTTCATTTTGTTAGGGGGGAGAGAAAATATCCTAGAAGAGTTTTCGGCACGATCGGATGTCCCCGTCCGCCGTCTCTGCATGGAGGGGGGGAAAGGGGGGATTTCTCGAGGGTGCTCCCGGGATTGGTGGTGGGGGAGGGGCGGTGGGGGAAGGGAAGGGTGGGAAGAGGGGTGGGTGGGAAGTGGGGTGGAGTGGGAGAGTCCCATCATGCCCGGGGGCTGATCAAATTAAGGCGGATGAGGAGGAGGGGGTGTGAGGGAATATCTCGCTTGAGAAATTCCCTCTCCTTCATTCGCAGAGGAAAGAGAAGGGATGGTCTCGGAATGGGATTTCCTGGCGTGCCTCTTTTGCAACGGACACCCTCGGCGAGGAAGCGAGACGGCCACTCTACCTCCCTCCAACCATCCCCACCCCCCTTCCCACTTGCTCCCCTCTCTTATCCCCCAATCACAAGAGATCACGCACCATCGTATCCTACATCCCACGCTGTCCCCTTCGTGAAGCTCTCAGTCAAAAACAATTAACAGCAGTGTGTCTCTGCTTCTTAACAGCTACGTACTTTCCATTTTGTGCACGAAACATAAATGTGAAATCTGTACAGAGATTCCAGGGAGAAAATGCGCTAGAGGTATCAAAGTTCAATGATTAGGGTAAACCTTTGTATATGCATCATCAAAATACATATTTTCGTCGACGTTGACTGTTTTTTTCATGTTTTATGCTGTCAAGTGGAACATGAAAGTTTTTTACAACAGTGATATAATTTTGGGATGGATATTTTGTCACTTGATCGAGATAATACTGTTTCCTCGAAGTACTATTTTCATTAATAGGCATGAAATGTTGCATAAATTTCCTCTTGGGTAGATTTCACTAAATAGTTTTTGCTATAAAATCATGCAGTTAATATTGCTTTAAAATATGGCACGCTTAGGTATATTCATGTCACCCTTTTTCACCTTTTTACTAGTCCTTAAAAACTATATCGGCTAGAGCCTTATAGAGTTCAAAAGAGAGTTCACAAATTCCTACATTCGATAATCTCTCTCTGTCGTCTCAAAATGGCGCCATTATCTTGGGTTACTCAGGACTGGCCAAACAGCACAGCTAAACAATACAATATTTAGCCAGTTTGGAAATCATATGTATAAATAAAAGACGTTTTAATTAACAGTTCTGGAAAGCAACTGACAAAAAGAAAGTGAATATGAGCGAAAGTTGGTTAAAATGATAATATCCTCCAGGCTAAATTTCTTTACCGCTTCTTCTATACTCTTATCCTCCGAGGATTCATTATAATTTAAATCCACCAGAGCTTCCAAATCATACTCTTGTACATATATAATTCGTCCGGATCAAGAGGAATATTTTATTAATCGCTTTCATGAAAAAACAGTTGGTGCGAAGCTTCCGGAAAATGAGCAAATTTTGGGAGCAATATTGCGACGCACGAGGAGCGCTTTCACCTTGGCCGACCCCTACGGCAACAAATGAGCCGAAGGAACGGCAAAATATTGTCACGGCGGAGCTGACATCATGGAGGAAATTCAAGTGCAGCTCAGGAAAAATCTCGTGGAAGATTGGAAGCGGATGATTATGATGATGACTATGGCGATGGTATCTAAATATTACACTGAGAGCCACCACTAGGGCATGTGTCAGGGAGTTTTTGGAAACGAGCCATGCTAAAGAGAGCGAACAGGGTAATGGAATTGAATGAAGGACGAAAGTGAAGTGTGCGTCAGCATCTCGCTCTGTTTCATTTGTTTTTCTTGTTTTTCTGCGACGTGATGCCAGGTGAAAAGTTAATTTAATTTAAGATTTTGATATCTTTCACCGCATGGACTCTCTATGTCTCACTCGTCATGGAAGATAGCCTACATTCCCGAAAATGCTATCTACACTCACTCCGCTCCACTCAGCATTTCCTCCGTCCTTGTCAAAAATCCTTCCCTCTATGACGTAACCCTTTCTCTTCGTGACGTCACGCTCCACGTTGTATCAATGTCGTATAATTTTGCAATTCATGCTTATGGCAATGTGTGACTCTTTTCAAATTGAGAGCGTTGCACGCTTTAGGCATTCCGCGAACAAGGAGTAGATACCGCGATATTCGGGATAATTAGATGCAAAAACAAGGTGAGGTCACATGACGAATTTAATAATTGATAGCTCAGTATTTAATTTCCCTTACGTTATACAGGAAATTTACTGCGCCACCAGTAAATGTATGTGCTATTTTATTTTTAAACCAAGTCTAACAAAACCTTTAATATGCAGTGATCCTTAAGTTAGGGCCTCTCTCTCGCATGTTATTTGAGAATGGAAATTTCACTGATTTTTGTAGAAATAATAAACACGCCCGTTGTCTGTAGAGCATGCATATTAATTATGGAAGATACTGTTTTTGCCTGAGGCCATGAGGCACTAATTTTAATTAATTATATTCCATTTCCTTTGTTTGTAACCTTATCCTCGTTTCCAAATATCTGATTGTTTTTTGCATATATTTTGTTTGTTATATTTTCTACACACCTTCAAATAAATTAATAGAGAATTCTGTCCAGATAATTCATTATATTCAAGCTAGTAGAGATTAATGCTTGGACGAGTATCTACTAATATGATAGTGAAAAGTCACGTAATATTTCCTTTAATAATGTACGGTAATTATTTCCTCTCCAAAAAACATGCATCGTTGCTAGTAAATATTTAACTTTTATCTTATCAAGTGAATGGAAAAGTATCACATCTCCGTCTCTTCAATTTGGAGAAAATAAATATTTTAAAAATTAACTTAAAACGACAGTCTTTCTAATCATTGCGATTGCACAAATGATGTGGTACGCAGTCATGCGCACGGGAGCAAAGACGGTGAAATTCGCCGTGATAAAATCATTTTACTTGTCCTTGAACAGTGGAAATCATCAGCACCTGATGATGTCCATTGTTGGATGAAACCGGACGTTATTAAAATATTTTCTGACATTTTACAAAGTTTTTCTGTTATATTAAGGCTATGGGTTAAATTTGACGGTAAGGTTATTTCCTCTTTGAATTGCAAGAGATACAAGCTTCCTTTGATATTGGCGTGTTTCATCGCCTCTAGTTCCCTACAAATATAAAGTGAAAAGTTTAATTTTTGTATCCAATTTTCTTGGATACAAAATAAAAGAGTAAGAAATAATAAGGTAGAAAATGCAAAAAAAAATAGCAATTCCTTCTGGGATTTGCCTTTCTACTTGTCCCCAAGTGTCCCAGGCTGTATTTCTCAGTGACGTCGGCCCTCGAAATCCAATCTAAAGCGATTTACTCCGACTCGAGTTAAATTCCGAGGAGAGGAATTCTGCTTGGTGTTGAAAAAAGATTTGGAGCCTCTAAGCCAATTCCGATTAAATTCAATCACTTGGTTGTGATAAATATGAAAATTCTTGAAATTCTAAGCGTCTGTTTGGTTCGATTGATGGCCACTAATTGATTGGATTTAATGACATTATTACCATTTAAAAATTTATTTAATTGAATATATTTTTTCATATGCATATAAAAATATATTATAATGTGTATAAATATTGATCTGCTCATCTTTAACATAGGTACCTACGGTGTTACATATTATACGTAAAATAAATTTTAAAACAATATTTATAATTGTACCTTTGTAAACTTTGAATTGACACCTCCAGACAAGCCTCTGGCTTTAGGGGAAGCAGGAAATTTGTATAACTCATATTAAAATAGAAAAATGACTAATTAAAAAAGTCTATTTCAAGTCAGTTTCTACAAGAAAATTCTATATTTAATTTTTGGATGCATAAGGAGCCCATATAGCGATTGTGTTGGAAATTATAAGGTTCTAATGAAATACTTATGTTTCAAACGTCATATCATTGCCATTAATATGAAGTTTTTCACTAAAAAGAGGAGTATTAAATTTTATATTTAAATGCGATAAATAAACTCTCTGCGGAGGTACGGAGATCTGTGTAAACTTCAAAGTGAAAAATTCATAAACCTGGGTTGGAATGCAATGACAGATCTTCAGAGTCAAACGCATCCCCATGGACCTAGGTCCAAATCTCAGTCCAGGCGAATGATCTGCGGGGGATCTAAATTAGAATCCCAAAGGAATGATATTTTCCTCCCAAATGTCTCACGATCGTAATTATCTCCCCAGCGAGATATACCGCTATATTTAAAATACTTTGAACAAGATGTCGCTCTCCAAGTATTTTAAAATAAATTTGGAACATAATCTTTCATGGAAGTGCAGCCTAGAAAATAATATCCGTAGAGCAGAATATATTAGAATAGGGATGTTTTGTGATCGGAATATGATGAAGACCAATTGGATGGACAGTATCGCTGAGAAAAATTCCTAATAAAGTTGGAGAGAAAATATTTGTAACGCTGACACCGAGAAGAAGAACATATAAATTTATTGGACATATTTTGGATATCCATGGCATATTAAAAACAATAATAGGAGGAATAATGAATGAATTTGAAAGATAAAAAAGGGAGACTGAAGTACTTCAAAGTGATGAGGTGCTTAGGAATGAAGTGGTTAGCGGAGGGGAGGAAAAGTGGAGAGAAGAGCGCTGCAGCAAAGTCTGATGATGATGAGAATGAATTTCATTTGACGCTATGAATAAAGGTAGATTAATTTTGTACCGGTAATAATCCGTAGTCATAATGGATACCACAATCAAATTATATTTTTTTAACTTCAGGGTCTGTCATAATTATGGAGCAAATATTTTAATGATAATGGCACTAATATATAATTATAGTTATCAAACATTATCTTAAATAGAATAAATACATCCACATAAGTCTCTAACTTGACTTATTTTTTCACGCCATAGGGCGAACACGCCTTCACAACTGACGTCGTTTTTTTCTATTCTGTAGATATTACTGAGGTGAGTAATTGATAATTTTTTAAGAGCAGTTGAAAAAACGTACTAACTACTCACCGTTACTTTTTGACCATATCTAGACGTCATAAAATCGTAATTTGTTTCAATATTCTCCCTTTTGAGCGCACAGCCGTAATCTATGCCATGTAATACAACTCATCTTGTTAGGCAAGTGTTTCGAAAAGTAGTTCGGCAAGAGATATTATTGGAAATATTTTGATATTATTGGAAACCTGAGAGTTTTTTCTTTAAAATGAGTTCAAATTCATCAATTTATAGGTGAAGTGATATTTTGCTCTAACTATCATAACCCCATTGAAAAACGTAATCCGGTCTGTGCTGAAAACGTGGAGACTATCTCAAAGATTTCAATTTTCCCAACTTCCTGTGTGGTTAGAAACATTCCCTGAAAGGTTCAGCCCACCAGCTTGATTATAAATGCCCAGGAAATTGTATCAAAGAGATATGAAGGCATCTGTCGTTTTTTCGTTTTGTGTCGGGTATCGTTCATGAGTTGGTTTTACACATCATCAAGCGAATGCGTTAACTGTCGGTGCTATAGCCGGTGTAGAATTCATTACGGCAGTAAAGAAGTTTTACTTCAAAAAGAAATCGAAAAACAATGAGCGGGGATTCCAAACCGATGTCGGCAAAAAAATTAGGCATTATAAACCAATTTTTCGGAATAATGATGATCACATAAAAATGAGATTGGATACTTATGCATGGTGCATTAATGAATTTGACAGCGTTAAGCTCTGGAAACATGAGGGATTTACATTTCTCTTCCATTACGAATCCAATCACCGTCTTAACACCCGGCTTATTTTCATTTTCTGATTATCCTGTGGAGAATGGATTTTTGTCGACCCCTGCTCTTCAAGGATTACTGGGATTAGGTTGTTCAATGATGATCTGAATTTAATTCTGATATTAAGGGATAGAAAAGAGGGCACCTTAATGTAGTTTCCTAATTGTTCTTTGATAAACACTCGTGTCATCATTGAGGAGCAACAGTGAGGAAACGAAATCCAATTAGATTATTGGGTAACTGACATTCGAAATAAAAACGACATAATCGTGAAATAGTCCTGTTACGTTGATTGAGGAAATCATGCAGGTTCCCTCAGAGTTTTATATATAGGAATACAAGTTTGAGGTCATAAATTAGAAAATAGTTGGAAAAACATTAGGGAGAATCATCGCGTACTCATTGTAAATGGATGCATTGTCACTAAAATTAGCGAAAATTAGATCCAGCATTGTGTTCTTAAGTGCTTAGTACAGGCCTAGGAGGAAAGCTAAAATCATGTTTCCTTTCCCTCGGATATAATGGTAACACATGAAGAAAATGGAAACGTAGAAGAGCTTAAATTATGAAATTATACATATAAATCAATCTTGCTATTACTTTTCGGGATAGTCGCAGTAAAAGAGCTTAAATACTGGTGTTAGGTCTAAGAAACTGACTCACTTTCATTAATTTCCTTTATAAACTCTATCGCAGAATACTTCCATCGTTTCCTTCACATCCATGCATTGTTTCCTGGACGCTCATATTCCCTCATAGATAAAAAGGAACTATAAATAAGTTCAACCTTCTTTTCATCCTTAATAAATAAAATATTCCCGGAAACAATTGTTTCAGTTTTTTTCAATTTATTACTTTTGTAAGTAGCTGTGAAACACATGGCTAAAGCAATAAACCCCAGGAAGGAACACGTTGGGACATACGTGCAAATGCGCAAGGGAGAACGATAGTCGGTAACTAGTGCCAAAGTTCTCTACCAACTTTTGCAACTTACAGAAATTAGAGAAATTCACGTCCTTAATATATTTAATTTTATGCAAAACATCTAGAGTTGAGCCGCAAGGAATTAAACTCATTTGTCTGAAACGGAGAGAAAAAGGGTCCACGAATGAATATTCAGGGAATGGATACATATAATATATATGTATGTATATATCTCTCGGAATAATTTGAAAAGTGCCGCAAATGGGTCGGAAAAAAAATGTAATCAAGCAACATTTATGACGACGTTTCATTTTCACGTCCAAAATAGAAGCGTGCGCATAACTTTTCCTCGATGATTACCAGAAAGAGTGGAAAGTTTCATCTCTCCTCGATTAATTCATTGGATTTAAGGGAGGAATTATTCGCTTATTTCGAATTTTTTTATTTATATGAGTCCTCCTCCTCCTCCTATCCTATTTCACTCCGAAGGACAAGTCTCCGATGCATAAAAATGTCGCAATTAACCAGTCCCACTCGGATCCCCGCCCATCCGAAGGGTGTGGGAAGAGGACAAGGAGCAGGAGGTACTGGGTTTCGGTGGTGGCGTCCCAAGGGGTAGAGGCGGGGGAAGGGGTAGGGGAGGGGGAGTGGTACGGAGTTATAGTGGGAGTTGGGGAGGAGGGGTTAACGCATAAATATTATTACGAGAATAAAATGAAAAAAAAGGAAGAGGATGGGTAGGAATGAAAAGGGTGCTGCCGAGCCCGGCCACGACCACGACGCCACCATGGTCCCCAGCGGGCGGCCGTGGAATGAAACAGCAAAAGCATGATCCACGAGAGGCGATGCTCCCGGCTTGGAACGAGCGCATAGCGTCCTTCATCTCGCTCCACACCGTTCACTTGTCTGTTCCTTCCTTCCTCCCTCTCTCTCTCGTTCGCCCCCCCCCCACCCTTGGTCCCGTGTGGGATGGTCTGTTGGTTGGTTGACGGGGAGGTAGCGTTGGCGGGAAGGAGGCGTTCTAGTCCTCCTCTAATTTCGGCTTCGGTACTATTTACGGAAACGGGTTGGGGGGAGGGGGAGTTTTGTGGGTGGGTAGGGGTGAGAATAAAAATCCTTGAAGAGGCGGAAAATTAAGAAGAAGAGTTTTCCTCTCTCTTCTTCCCTTTTTTACGTTATTTTCCTCACACCCCTTTGGGGAGTTGGCGAGAGAGGGGTGTTTTGGGGTATGGGGGGTGGGATGGGACGGAGGTGGACTGGGGAAGGGAGGGAGAGGTGGAGGAGTGAAGTCTTTTGAGGAAGGAGGAGCGGGCTTAAGTTAGATTGGTCGCCAGCCAAGAGTGATATGGGGAAAAGGTGCGGCGAAACTAATCACCCAGCTCCCAAAAGACCGCTCCCTTCCCTCCCTCTCTCCTTCACACTCCTAAACTCGCAGAATGGACGTGGCGGGTGGCGAGCCGTGGCGTGGAGGGGGGGAGGCGTGTGGTATGTTGTGGAGCCCGCGGACGAATCCTCAAATGAAGAATTAGGCGATAGAGAAAGAGGGAGACGGAATGGCAGAGGAGGAACGTGATAACTGCGGGGTAAATAACGAAGGCAGGAAGGAGAATGGGTAGTGGGAGAGGTGGAACGCTTTGCCGAAGGGAATCTCAACACCATCATTTGGATCCCGACAGGCTTCTAAGGGAAGAAACGAGCAACATTTTCAGAGAGAGTCAGAGAGAATTGACGAGAATGTTTTCAGCGCCTCAGTGGGTAAAGTACCTACCCCTTTAGAAATGTGCTCCATCAGGTGAAATTTACTTATTTCCAATCATTTCGATTGCACAAACGATATGGTACGCAGTCACGCGCAATCTCAATGATTGGAAAATTGTCAATAGTTAGTCGTTCTAAAGCTACAATGCTGGGTTTATTCTCCGCGACTGTGGCATATCATGCACAACAACATCTACTGTGCTGCAATGTAGACTGGGGAAGATAACAACATTATTACTTATTACTTACATAATAAATACATATGTTTTGCAATTTTAGTTTAAACGCTTGGTTATAGCGTTTCTCCTCTATTTTCCAAGATCAAAGCGATACCAAAGTGCATTTTTTACCATAATGTATTATACCTAATTACTTTATTTATTAATGATTTACAATGTGCGATCATAAATTTTACCTCTTTTGCTTGCCAACTGCAAGCACCCATTTACTAATTACTTATATATAAAGCTACAAAACTGACTGACTCACTCATTGATACAAATTCCTGGGCATTTCTAATCGAGCTACAAGTCCGACATTTTCAGAGGAGGGTTGGAATTTGGTGTCGAGTCAGGAAAAAATCGAAAATTTTAACATTTTTCATTTATTTCGAGCTCAGTTGGATTTTGTTTTTTAACGGCATTGAATGGGAAAAACGAATAATTTCCATGTGGAGTATTTTCTTTCATTCATTAAAGTATGAAATAATTAAGATTTTCATTATTTGACTAAAATGAGGCCAAAACATTAAAGAATTCAATTGTTGCAACCGATTTTCTGTTTTTATCGATAAAGTGAATTATTTCAAGTTTAAACGCAAAATTAATGCAATTTTCGATCTTTTTCATTTTCGTTGCAATGCATTTTTTTCATTGTTTCCGAGGCTAGCAGTACCTTAAGGCGCGTCCGAATTCGCCGTAAGGATCCTTCCAAGTGCGCGTATACGTCCTTCCGCGGACGGCGGCCATCTTGAAGGATGTCCGAATCGGTTGAGCCTCCTCCCAAGGATCCGTGCGAGGGCGCTTCCATCGAGGATGCATTGGGTGCACACTTCCACCTGTCCTCGGGCCGCCATTTTGGAATGTTGAACCTTGGGAATCCGAGGAACGCATTCCTCATTAGAAAATATTATGACATTTTTAGGTATTTAACGGATTAATGTCCAAATTAATTTTAATAAATTATTTAATTGCCCTTTTACCAAGGTATACAATGTGTAATAACATTTAAGGCACCCTTTCTTCAAATATTTATTGAAATATAAAAATCTATTTCATTTAGCCGGACTGTTATTCATTCTTTATCGAACTATTTGTTCGTTATTATAATTTTCTATGCATACGCGTTAGAAATACTAGCTAAATGGCACATGGGTTGTAACAGAAATATATCGAACACAAATTTACAACAACCAATGCATTTATATCGATAATGGACCTATTCATTCACGGTTAGAATCTTTAAGTTATATTATTTGCTGATATTCATTTAAAATCGTCAAACTATTATATATTTTTACAGTTTTCATTCACAATCAATAACATACAATGTAGAATAGGGGTGGCCGTGGGCCTCCGCAGCCCGTGGGCTGTTTTGCTACCCACGAAATATTTTATCTTGCCTGTGAAAAATATGCATAGCTTACAGCTGCTAATCAATTGAATTTAAAGACTAAGTCATTCAAGGTTTGATGTCCTTCATCATTTTATGGGCTTGAATATTGCACGTAACATTTTGAGGTACTATGGGGTTCATAAGCATATTTCTCTCGCATTTCGTGATTTTCAGAGATATTTCTTATCTATAACTTGCTTGCAACCCGCTTGCAATTTTCAATTACAATTCCATTTTTATCTACAAGGGTGCACTCAATCAAGCTTAGGTTTCACCAATTTTCTTTGCTTGCTTATTACTCGCATCTTTAAAAATTTTCGTGGACTTTGTAATCACATATATTACGCTCTCATATTTTTCTCAATGCATTAATATACAAATAACCATGGGTATTGCCCCGAGTTCCAGATAAAAAAAGGATTTGGTTTTGAAGGCTACTAAATGAGTAAACTTGAAAGTTTCCATATAAAAGTCTATGTATATAAAACGTATACGTCTCGAATCTTTAAATGAAAAAAACACTACAACCATTAAACTTTAAATATACTGAACACAACACGAAAAAAAACAACCAAGAAACTCAATGAGAACAATATGCCAAACTGACCAAGGTTTTAGTTTCTTTCCACCGTTTGTTAAAGTATAGGTGTATATATTTGGCAATTTTAGTTTACTTTACTTTACCCCATTCAATACCCAGTCAATTTTACCATACCCCATCCGCTTGCAAACTGCAAGCGCCCATTTAATAGTCTCTATATATAAAATGGAACGTCCTGACTGACTCACTCACTCATCAACGCACACCCCATACTACTAGTGATATAAACGTGACATTTTGAAGATATATTTGTGCCGTGGAGAATAGGCGTACTAAGAAAGGATTTTTTAAATAAACAATTTTTGGTGTTGTTTTTACCCCATTATTTTGAACTTATACTCCCATAAAAAAGCATTGAATTGAGTGCAGGTGTTTCTTTGATTTCTTTTTTAAATTACTTGCACGCAGAATATTGGATGGAAATTTATATCATCGAACGCATAAAAGAATTTAGAATTTAATTATTTCATTCGATTATCTTATAAGCTTCGTTTTTGTCTCATTGTTGTGTTTTGTGCTCTAAATTCATCAATTTTTCTCCCTTTTCAACAATAGAAATTACCTTGGCAACCAGACGTGATTATCCATTTAATAGCGATTTCATGAATGGCCATTCATGCTTGCTGCATTTATAGGCCAGGTTCAGTGACTTAGTTGATAGTGTTTACCCCAACCTCACTATTTGCGTTTAATGGCTTTTACGTAGTATCAGCATTTAGCACGTCACATTGATTCTTATAGTCACATACGACGGCTTTGATGTTTTCTCCCTCGCACTGAATTTTAACCGGCACCCTCATATTGCCCTTAATTGCATTATGTATGGCCGCAGTATGTGATCACATTACCAGGTATTAAACTTGGTATTTTTCTGCTTCGGGAATTATTATAGAATATATATACCATCAAAAATATTCTGAGAATTTGAACTTTAAATCATGTTGCGTAGGAACATTTATTTTTCCGTAAAAAACAAACGAAAATGGATTGAACTGGAGATCATGAGTTACATGAAAAATAGTCAGTTATCTGTGCATAGAAGACATTTTATAGTCCTGAAAGTTTGAAAATTCTACTACATTTCGTTTTGAGTTTTACACGAGCATGCATACTTGGTACATTATTTGTAAGATTTTCATTACATATAAGGGAATTTCAATGAGAATTCACTCCGACGTTCCAAAATGCGGTTTATGGCTGAGAGATAGTGCCTGAATATAGCACACGTCATGCATTGATTCTTATTGATAAAGCAAAATGACATCTCCCAATAAAATTCAACGGGCATGATCATCTTGCCCTTATGAATATTATCTAGCACAATTTATGGACCAAGATTGGGTAATAATATTACCAAATATATGGTTTTTGTACTATTTGTTTTTCTCTTCTTCTAAAATATCTATAAAATATGCGATTTAAAATATTCTCTAAATTAAACCTCAAATTTCATGTCATGTATACATTTTTTTAGCCGAGAAAATGTAAAATTTTCAACATTAGCCCGGTTCTTTTATGCATTATCGGTGCAAGTACAGCTTCATTCACAGCTTCCCGTGCGAAGCTGGGTCCCGCTTCTAGTGTTCGCATAAACCCCCGCTGAAATTCGCTTTGAATTAAGACGGCTTGGTGTTGTAATTGGATAACACAGCTGACCGGAAATTGGAAGATCCGGGGTTGTATCCCGGTCAATTCAAATAACTTTTTCATGGCGAATTTCACCGTATTAGGTGTATAGAAATTTACTTGCTACACTTTGCATAGTTATTACTAAACATCTTTCTCGCTCACTCTGTGCAGGAATTATCAATAGGAAATACCATATTTGGTTTAAGACAACTTTAAAAAATGTAAAATATTATTCGTTTAGTCCATATTTTGGATACTTACAACCATCTGTTAACAGAATGTTGTTAGCACCAACTTGTTCAGTAACCCTAATAGAATATAACAATTAATAATGATAATATGAAAGATTTTGAGTACCGGTACACCTGCAAGTAATACGAGGTTGGAAAACATAATTTTTATAGGTATGCACTTAAATAGTGCTACTCTTCGATTGAAATGCCATTAACCTAATGATTCAAGACAAAATAAAATTCAATACGGAAGGGTGAAAAAGGTGATTCTGCCGGCTTTGATGACTAAAATTATTTCTAGGGGAATTTTCCAAGCACATGATTTGAATACTTTTTAAACTGTCCCCACACACGTTCACTCTTGAAAATTGTAATGATGTAATTTAGTCATATTATTTCATAGAACTAATTTTATGATAAAACATTAGTGGCGAAAGTCCTTTTTCAAGACTGCATCATGAAAATGTGAGGACTGAGATGGGGCTGAACTAATAAGTGAACCCCTGGGCTTGGTGCTTTTAAAGTTGTCATAAAAATATGAAAACATTGACATTCACGAGGTGATGAATGCGTCATCCAATCGTGGTTATGGCGACCAAGTTGAAGGCCTCACCCCGACACAGGTGATTTCAGCTTACTGGCCCACTGTTGGATCAGGCAAGTGTCAGCTGCGCGTACTTATAGTCCAGTCCTACATGCGTCGTATCGTCAAGTCAATGCAGCTACACTGACACGGGAGAGGCTCTTACATCCACAACAAACGGCATTGCTTGCTTTCACAAGACAAGGAGTAGTATCCGCATTTCTGACTCGTAGGGATTGTTGGCGTCGTTAGCGCGAATGTTTGGACGCGCCTCGGGCAAGTCCTTCGGCTAGCTCTGGAGGGTAAACAGTCCGCTGAGGGAAAACATGTCCAGAGAGGGGGAAATTGTGGCAAAAAAGGGGAAGAATGCATTAAAAATGCCACCTCCTCTTGCTCAGCTATACAATGAGATGACGTGCATCAGGGTGTTGATAGCCAGGAAATGGAACGAAAAATGGATAAAAGAAAGGAAAAGATGATATTTTTGATGCATCTTGACAAGTAAACTTATAAAAATCTTATAAAAACATTGGAAAGAAGTGAGAATCAATGAAAATTAGAATAAAAAAATACGATGAAAGTATCGTTTGACAAACGTCTTGTTGGATAGCTTTTCGGATGCATCTAGCCTCTGATACGTCTGTTGAAGATGAACATATAACTGATTAAAGCGAAAGTGAATGACTTCTTATAAATAGGCATTAACATATTCAGAAGGTAAAGTATGTATGTTTAATATGGAAATATGTTCAACCCCGAATAGTTCAGCCTAAAACATTATAATATTTTTAAGAAATGGACTTAAAATGGAAAGTAGTTACGGTGCATGAGCAACCTGAGTATCATTACACGCAGGGGAAATGAAACCGAGCGATGTCCCAACTGAAGGATAAAGTAAACCCAGTAATGATTTTTGGAACGAAAGACGGCGGAAACTGCAATATTTTCATATGAATATGTTTAAAAGTAGTCCTGAATGTGAAAATACAGAAGGGTAAACTTACTCTGTAGTAAAAACAAAAGAATTCTTATTGCTTCCCTGAATTAGTAACGGACGAAGTGATGATATTACAATAATACTCTAAACCTCTTCCCCGGTAAACTTAAATGGCCGTATTCATCGTACTTTTAAAAAATTATGACTACGGCCGCAAGACCCCAATAGTGCAGCAAGGAATTTCAAACGCAAGCGATTACCAAATCATTTCAGCTAAGTTTTAGCCATAATTTGACTCTAACATCAAATAATAAGCCATACATAAATTATGTATTGAATTTTCTAGTTGTTTTATTTTTATTAGCCGTTAAAACCATTAACTCTGCACAGTTAAACCAATCACAGGTTCACTGGTAATTTCAGCTAGCCTTGGGTAATATATCATACCTTTCTTTATTGCATGCCATGCATACATATATCATACTGACTCGTTTTATTTCTGCCACCCCGTACATAGAGTATTCTCCCTTTGTGTCATGCATGGTGTTGACAAGTGAGGAGCCTTTTATGAAATAATCCAGGTAAAGGAGTTTTTTGGAGACATCAGGATCGCGGTCATTGTTGAGCACTACTGGAGATGCAAATGCTGAGAATTGACTGATTTATATATATATTTCAATTTAAATGCATTCCACTTTAACTTTTCTTTTTTTATTAATTTATTCAAAACTACGTGAACATCCTGATTTTTAGCCATAACAGGCAAAATTAAACTTGGTAGATAATGAGATCATAGACTTGTTTAGAATAACACGTACCATATTCTTTTTTCATTAGAATTGGGGGCTCTTCCGAAATAATAATGAGAAAGTGACAGCATTCCAAACTTTCTTTGGGATGTTGGGTGATAAACTTGGAGTGAGGGACTAATGTGACAGCATATGCGTGTGTTCGCGTGCGTTCTACCCGCTGCCGCCGAAAGAAAACATGGTGTTGGTAATTACGTTTTCCGCAGCTAATGCCCGGTGTTATCGTGTCTGGATAACGTTAAACACAATATGACACAGCCTGTATGTTATTATGACGTTAACCGAGAGTTTGAGGGTATAGCATTAAATCAAGCTGCCGATTAGGCAACGAAAGTGTTGCATCTAAACCTACAAAATACCCCACCATCCACCTAAAGGGTGTGTGGTAGGGGATCAGTAGTCACCAACATGCATTACACTCTACCCTAACGTTTGAGTAACTACGACTATTGATGCATTAGCATAAATCGTTAATGCTTGTCACGAGGTGAAGCCTCACAAACATGCACCACACGATAGATATGCCACCATTGTTAGAGGGACTGTTAATATTTATGTATTTTGAAACTACAAAAATGGACAGAAATTCAATAGTTATGCCGAAAACATGCACAGCGTGCTGTAAGTACTAGGTAGCATAGGATAAGGAGGGATTGTTAGGATACAAGTATTACGGAGTACTATCTGGCTGCTGGCTCTGGAGGTATGGAACACATTCCAGGAAAAGGGGAGTCCGGAGGTCTCGTCCCGGGAAATCGTAACAAAGTATGTGTAAAATGAAAAAGAAACTCTTATTTAGCTGAAGACATATGCCTACCATCATACTTCACAGCATAAAATAATTTTGGCTTTTAGTTTTAGCTCTATGAAAAAAATAAATAAAATACGCTGGGTTTTGGGCGGCAATTACCTCTTGCAGCCGCCAATGCTAAGAGCTACACTACCTATCAATATACCTAATTAAAAGTCTCATTGGCAGTTGTTATAGTCTCTTATCGTTCGCGGGAAAAATGATATTTTATATCTGTCCGTTCTGCAGTTTAGTTCCCTGATTTTATTCTCATTATCTGATCCACCGCAGTACGTCGGAATTCGTAAAGTATTATTAACGTTAAGATACTGAGTAAATGCGTTATGTAAATATGTTATTGATGTCAGAAGGTATTATTTTCGGTTATCATGTGGAAAAAATATTTAACTATGGATTATGAAATCAAACCGAGTTCAGACTTTCCTGAGTCTTACAGCTGAATTTGTGTCGAAAAAGCTTCCTCCGTACGATTCGTCGATCGTGGCTTCGGGAGAAGTCAACGTTCCCGGTTGTGGCGCTGCTATCCTGCTCTTCTCTCCGGAGGGAGACAAACGAGAGGGAGGATGAAAGAAGGGAGGGGAGAGAGGTGGCTGGAGGAGAAGGGGGTGGAGTGGTAGCTCGCTAATGAGTGTCCGGCAACTGCCCCGTCCCCCAGCGGACTCGTCCCCACTGCGGCCTAGGCCGCGGAGCGCTAGGAGGGGATGTGGGCCCGGGAGCCAATGAGAGGGCCCAACCCCCGCCCTGCCCTCACTTCTTGGCGCGGTCACAGTCAACTCTAGACCCTGGAGGGGTTTCACACGAAACCCCTTGAACGACTCCTTCGGGCAACTCTCGAAAAAACGGCGCCTCTCAGAATGTCGAGCACCCACACCGCCTCCAGCAGGCGTCCCTTCTACGATCGTGTTTTTCACTTCGAAGTCCGGTCATCACGGAATGTTTTCAAATCTGCAGTGGTATAGGCGTTTTATTTTACGGCAACATGGTTAGAAAAAGTGTGTGGTGTACGTATTTCATTCGCATTTGGTCTACAATTACTATTTTTTTCTGCTACATATAACGTGAGAGAACTATTATTCCCTGTGAGGCACGGATTCTACCTCGGCCGATGATACGAATAACTTGCTCATATGTTTCATATACCTTTTTTTTATTCGATTTATGGAGTTAATGTAACTATGTTGAACCCAATGCAGAGGCATCCCTGCTGTTTTCCTCAGTTTTTGTAAAACAGAGATCGAGAAAAACGATAAGCCTTCAACTTGCACGGTGTACATTTATATATTAATTCGGTGATCTATAGCAGATTATGGCACGAATCTCTTACACTCTTATCATAATATAAACTTCACATCTATAAAGAATATCCATCAATTTATCGACATAACTGCAAACAATTAAGTTGTACCATTGCCAATCCTGCCAACCAACCCTGCTAATAAATTATTGCACTTCGTTGGAGGAATTCGTAGCATTTCCTTCATCACTGCATTCCTTTATTAGAACAGCATTGCATCTCAATATGAAAAATTACCTTGTTTGAACTCTTAATATATATTTTCCATCTCATACTCTTCCTTAAAACTTTTTTCAATCGTTTTAAAAGAATAAAAAGCCGCGCACTAAAAAGTCCTCCATATGTAACTACTGTAAACTGTATCGTTAACCTATATCCACCGGATTGAAGTCCCTATGCTGGGCCTTGCTGCCGCATTTAAATTTGTGGCATGAAAAAAATTGCACTCTTCCTTAAATACTCCCATGCCTTTTTGGTAAACAAAAATTATTTAGTTATTGAAGCATTTGAGAGCATAAGAGCCAAAGTAATACAAGTAACAACCATCGTCCAGTGTCACATGTATCACTTTACTCCGGTAAGAAATGACAAAAAGCAAAGTAGCTTAAGTTTTCGTCGGCTAGATCGGAGCACCATACCTTCGAAAACTTGTATGCGCTATCCTGTAGCTACCTGATAGTACCCGACGGTACTTACTTAGAACATATTAACTTATATTGTTTTTCTTGCGTATGTTACTTGTATTAATTTGACTCTCAGGCCGTCTTTTTAAAAAACAATGCTCTGATTGCCGTGAATTTTAAAAATTGAAAAAAAATGTCATAAACTCCAGAAAGATAGACAAGACCAGAAATGATTTTGTTTTTGCATTATTACATCATATAGGCAAATATATATCCTCCTCTGACAAACGCACGAGGCAACTTGAGCGTTCTCCTTTCACTGACCATTTCATGTTGTCTTTCGCTTTTAAACGTATCAGATGCGTTGCGCTATCGTTTGCTTTTTTTTGCATGGCCGATCGATTTGGAAAAGCAGATGAGTAATTTTCCACAAGGTTCCAATTGGGAGCAAGTTGGAATTGAGTACGTGCAAACCTTGTACCACAATAATATAGAAGTATCCCACTATTTATGATGCACTTGGAGGAAAAACAACATTTTGGTCCATCTCCAAGTTCGGCGGCTGAATAACTGTTGGCCGTTTTGTCACCTTTAACGACGAATCCTTTGTGGTGGCTATAAAGTTCTACAGTGCATGAACGTATAGCATTTTAGTGGTCAATAGAGAAGATTCCGTTCTTTGATGGATTATGACAATTATTGAGAAACTAAACATCATTTTTGTCTATTCACACCACTGTTTTCAAGTTACTCCGTGTCATTGGGGGTACGTTACCTCATTTCGATTTACGTGCGTTACTGTTGACATTTCTGGGAATTTTTCCCTGAGAATGCCTCCCTTTTTCAGCAGAAAGTGCTTTGTTTTCTATATCATCAAAAAAAATTGGGAAAAAGAAAACCTTGTCCTACAATTTATGAATTACCCCTTCAAATATCTTGGGAAATTGTCTTACCGTGGTACAAGTTGCTGTTATATATTGTGTCAAATTCTGTGCATCATTTCCTAGATATAAATTTGAGTAAGAAGAATATATAATCTACTGTGTAACTTTGAAACTATTTTTTGCCTAGACTTTTTTTGTGTGGACTTCTGCTTGAATATTACCCTTCCCATGAAAAGTACAATGACTTCATAAATTGAAAAGTGCTCACTTGGTTAAATACACTTGGATAAGTTATCAGAGAGCTTATAAGGTGGTGTTCTACTTTTCCATCATCGATTTTTATAGATTTTTGGGATAGTTTTTGTTTTTATACCGTTCCAATGAAAGATTTTGATGAATAGCATAGCTCTCTTGGAGTGAGTTCACCACTTATCTCAATTATTGGCTACAAATATTTTAAGAATAACCTTCAATGAGCTACAACTTAGTATTTGCTATTTAAGGAATTACATTCCGCGTTAATCAAAATCCGCTGCACATTATTTCATTTTGAATGTACAGCAGCCTAAGCTGCGCAAGAGATTTCCATTTTGCAATTGTGTTGATCTGGTGGTTTCTCAAGACCTTTCGGCGTTGTATATACTAAACTCTTCTGCTACTATTTGCCATTTGGTTACTCAGAGTTCTAATTTGGTGCTAAACTTTTAAACTTAGCTTAAGGGTCCTTTCTCAAGTTATTTATACGCTTAAACGAGAACACGCGAACTGCTTTCGGCAGCAACTTGCCACCCTTCCTTAGCATCCAGCCCTTTCAAGCTAATCTCCGGAGTTTTCCCGACTCTGCCACTTCAAAGGCAAACGAATGAAGCCTCCTTCAAAGGATGGACCAGGAAGGACGAACTGAGACGTGGGAGTCGAGAGAGGAAAAGGAACGCCACGGGAAAGCATTTCAAACCTCTCATCACTTACCCGCCTGTCAATTCTGCGGAGAAAAAACAAAGGGTCCAAAGACTACATGGCCAACGTATTCTCTTTTCCACCAGCTTACGTTTTTAAGAATTAATGCCGCCATGACAGAAACATTTCAAAGATCACCCAATCTCGCGTGGCGTGAACGAAACGATTTAATGCAAGGGGCCATCATCAGCAGACGCCAATCCAAAGATTGGTTTCCCTTAGCTCCCTACTCGGGTTTTTCCCATCCAATCATTTAATTCGTACCCAATGCATTGCTTTAAACTCCCTCATAATTTAACTAATGTCATTTATCCTTGGTCTTTCGTGTAAATCCTTTCCATTGGTTTTTCTTTTCAGTATATTTTTCCGAAAGCTGTCATTTCACTGAATGTAACGAATATATTTGATCCTTCCTGATGAAGTATTCATTTTAAATATCTAATCTCTCCCGCTCTTCGTGGCATTTCGTCATCGGTGGTTCTTTCCGTTTGATCTTCAGCATTCTCCGATAACAATTCATTTATAATTCCTCCAGTGATATTCGCTCTGCTGCTATAATCTTCCAAGGGAAACTCGTAAAATAAGCAAATCATAAAATATAATTAAAAATGAGTACTCGAGCACATGTGTTACATTTGTGCATTCAACTGTTCGGCCAACGATGCGAATAAATGTGACTAAGGGAATATTTTAGAGGAACTATTTGCATGAATTTCATGACCTACCATAAAATCTTCACTGCCGAGGATATACGGTGATCGGTGATTAGAATTAAATGGATGAAGAAAATCACCAAAGGGCTGAAGTAAAAATATCTCTTGTATGCAATAATAACCGGGTGGGAATCTCTAACTGATCGAAGGGAGAAATAGAGATTAAATATTTTGCGCAACTACGAAGAAGAAAATTTTTGCCTGACGTTGAACATATTTTGCTAGAGCTAACGTACAACGGTAGAAGCGATCACATGAATAAGATAAAGGAAATAGACTGCTGAATCGAAAGATTTAAAATGTAATTTTTCCTCGCACGACGCAGTTTGCGACGTGCTACGTCTTCCGATTCCCAATTTACATGCCTCCCGATCATTCCAGAGTTCTTCATATAATCCTCTTTCTTTCATTTCTTTCTTCTATCCCTTGTATCCAACTTTTCCTCGGTCTGCCTCTCCACCATCTTCCTTCCGGGTTCCACAGCAACAATTGTTTCGGGAGTCTTTCATTTCTCATTCGTTTCACGAGTCCATACCACCTCAACTGCTGCGTTATTATTTCATCTATTATCGCATCATTGACATTCATAATTTCTCTAATTCTTTCATTCCTTATTTTCTCTTTTTTTGATTTTCCGGCTGCTCTTCACCATTAGTCCATTTCAGTCGTCAATAACAGTTTTTATGATTTCTCCGTTAGTGGTCATACTTCACAACTGTAAGTTACTATGCTCTTTACTTTGGTATTATAAATTCTCTGTTTTCATTAGATATTGTATTGTCCCACAATAAGCTATTTAATAGTGTTATTGCCTTTTTGTCTTTATTGCATCTATCCCTAATGGCTGCCTCCATTTTTTTACTTCCTGCAATTTGCATCCCTAGATATCTATAATCTTTACAGTGTCCTTTTGTTTGCCATTTGTTGCTCACCTTCTAAAATAAGATTCTGTTGCATTCCTCCCATACACATATTTTTTTGTTTTGTAAATACTGATATCAAGACCCTATTTTGAATTTTGGTATTCTTCTATTTTTTCCGGACATATATTCTAAATATTCATAATCTTGTGATAGAATATCGTGGTCAACTGCATAGCTTAAGGTGTACATGGTACTTTCTTTCAAAGGTATTCCCATGGAGTTGCATTTCCTATTCCAACCCAATAGCACTTGATCTAAATATATTTTTAATAGTGTGGGGGAAATACAGCAGCCCTGTCTTATACCTTTATTTATTGTGAATCCCTGAGAGAAGTCGTTTCCCATTTTGATCTTGGCTGCACTATTTTCATATAAATTTTTTATGGCTATTATTAAGTATGAGCCTATGTTAGATCTTTCCAAAGCTTCCCACAGTTTCATTTTTGGGACCGTATCGTACGTTTTTTTTAAGAACAACATATAAGAGGTGAAGTTCCTTGTTGTATGCCCATATTTTCTCTATCAGTTGTGTTAAACAAAAAAGATGGTCTATAGTAGATCTTCCTTCTCTAAATCCCGCTTGTTCTTCGTATTCCTTGTCTGCATACTATTTTTCAATTCTATTTTTTACTATTTTGCCATATAATCTGCTAATTGTGCTAGTCACAGATATTCCGCGATAGTTATCTACGCACAGTATTTTAGATATAGCATGCGTGGAATATCTGTGATATGTGCGTGGATGGCCATCCACGCACAGATCATAGATATTTCACGTACAATAATGGACCATAATAGTTTCAATAGTTGAAATTAACCACCATTTGTCTCTTAAGCAGTGTACTGCATGTTTGAAAGTTGATTTACGTAGCATTCTCCCAGTTTCTGGTTTGAATGCGCAATGTTCTCCTGACTGCTTTTTGGTCTGCACCTAGCGGTCGGGGGAACGTGCGAGGTCCCGATTTGAACTGGGACAAGTGCTGTATGTCTGGTGTGAATTACCCCGTGCCACTTACCCTAGTGGTGACTTGCATGGTATTTTGTAGATATAGATGGCTGGGGGAAAGAGCAAAAATGAAAGAGACATGGTATAGCCCGACCATTTTGGTCGCTTTTTCGTCTCTCCAGCACTGGACTCTTTGGACGTGTCTCCAGATGAGAATGACCAAAGACCGAAGTTTTAAAGCTGAAAGCGGAGTATATTGTAGGCAACAATGACGTAGAGAATAATTTAACCCAGAGAGTAACGGAGTAAAGAGGGATGCAAAGTAAATCTCTAGCTTGGTGATTACCCGAAGGTGATGCAAATGGATGTAAAATACAAGAGGAGAAGGTCCAATTTGGAACTGATGACTTCTTTTTCTGCGTCACTTCTAACCTATTGTAAGGCATAGATTAATGCGAAACATTACAGACCATAGCGAACCATAAAACGATTCGGGAGGCCATTAAGAAGGAACTGGCTGCTGTAGCCACGTTCATTAATTTCACGTATCTCAGATAAAATCAGATTGCTAATAATTTCACTTTTCCTACTTTTAGACTTTCACGAAACATTGTAAATTTTACATTGAAACATCTTTTAATTGCGGCCTGAATTGAAATACATGTAACCACGTTTCATCTAAAGGGTTAAAGGAAAGATTGCAACTGTGAGCCTATTCCTGCTCTTGAGTGCTATTAAAGGAACACTCATTAATACTGCCTCTCATGAGGCTGAACACAGAATCATTCCAAGGAGCCTGTTTCCGTAATTGGGCACTTTGGCACCTTGATTCCACTTCCTTATACTCTCACCTTTCTCAACGCTGGCTCGCCTCTGCCACACGGCATCAGAAGCCCCGTACGTGCACTCGGTTGGATGTTATAGCAAAGCGCCGAGGCATGGATATTATGGCTCGTATACTCAATATGCATATACTCGGGATATTATAGCAAAGGGCAGAGTCGCATGCATGAACGGTGAGGTAAAACCGCCAGGGACAGTGGTGCCGTGATGGCTTCCAACACAGGGGACGGGGGAACGAAGTAATTTATGTGAGTGGCGCTTGGGAGAAGATAATGAAGACATTGACCAGGGGGACGTTCATGGGGTCACTACTCCGATTTCAGCGTGGATATTCAGTAATTCGAATGTAAATTGATTAAAAAATGATAGCTTTAACGAAAACTTCCCATTTTTGAATAAAACTGAGGATATCAGGCCTGACATCGTGGAAATGATGGATATCCATGTTAAGAAAAACCAACTTAGTAATTTCCACAAACTTTATTTTACTGGCACAACGCGCGTTTCACCACACTGTGGCATAGCAGTATGTTGAAACGCGCGTCGTACCATCAAAATAAATTTTGCGAAAATTACAAAGCTGGTTTTTCTCAACATGGATATCCACTTTTTATAATAATTTTTACTGTGTTGCATGATTAACCTTCGGACAATGCATCATAATAAAAACATTAACTCAACACTTTTTTCTGTACACGGCTTAGGTGAAAGCGAGACACCAACAACGCTAAGATTTATGATTCATATAAGGTAAAGTTCCCGAGTTCTGACTAGTGCCACCGTGCACAACAGGGTAATTGTCCAACTTCGATCAGAGTGGCTCGCCTTCAAGTCCAAAATTGACTAATAACGCGGGAAAGGAGAGGACTAGCAAAGGGTCGAGGACCTGGGAAAATACCATTACATCACAAGGGGACTGACTGGAAGAGGCAATTTCCCGAGAGAGGTTAATGACACCTAAAGTATTGTAACGAGAGGATTGAACTACCACACAAGCACCTAAATACCGTGACAAACCATTTACAAAACTTTTAAAACGGATTTTTACGAGTCTCTGCTGGGTTGGGTTGATAAAGGCACCAGACACCTGGGTAGGAGGGGGTGGGACAGGGGCCAGACATCGAGGGGGAGGGGGTGTTGACACTGAATACCTGCATTAGCTACCACATTAATGAAAAATAGAATTGCTCCGATCATCAGCAATAATATATTAACGTGTTACCGAAAGCTAGATTATTAAAAACTTCTCCTGCGACACCACCTACCTCCCTGACATTGATTTCTCAAAACGAACTATCAACAATCTATGCACTATTCTACCAGACATTCGCACTACTTAAATAATTATTCTTTAATGCCCCTTTCTCATATTTGAAAATTATTTTCAAGAAAACAGTATTTGTCTTGTCACGAGAATGAAATTCAGCATAACTTCCTTTGAAAATGACACTGTAATATCAACACAGTATTTGACAATGAATTACGGGGAGAAATTATTCTTAAAGGCCGATTTGACGCTCAATATCACGTGTAATGATATTTTCTAGATATTCATAATATGAATTTCATGGAAGCATGAAAAGTTACGAATGCTTGATTGTTCAAACAATTGTAAGTAAGCAAACATATTTACCGGCACTAAATCGCATTTTTAGCAAACTAAATGATCTCAGTCGAAAAAGACTTTAAACCCAAGGACGTATTCACTCACATATTAACTCAGGATTATGAAGGCTCAAATTTCGATATTTCGCCTTTTCAAAACGGATGTCACTTGGTTCCATAAGGAAACTCGGCTCCGGAGGGAACTCCGGAATGGAACGATGGACCGTGGAGAGGAGGCAAAAAAACAATGTAAAAGAGGGAACGGAAAAGGCGGACCACGGCCATTTGGCTCTTAACCTGCAAACAAGTCATCCTTCCTTCTCCCCTCCCTCCCAACCCCCCTCTCTCGACCGCCCTTCACTCCTTCCGTCCTTCCCTCTCCTCTCGCCCGTTATCGTGCTCGGCGGAATGGGGAGAGAGTGGAATATCAACGTCCATCCGTATGCCGCGTTTTTTTCGTCGCTTTTTTTCACTGAGGGTCGGGGGGGGGGGGGGGCTTGCGAGGAAAGAGGAGGGGGAAGTACAATTTGAAAAAAATCCGTCATCGCCATCATCATCCGGTTTCCGCAGAGATGACGGTGCAATATGCGAGGCGGGAAATGGCGATGGACGTATGCTCCAAGGATAAGGGGGCGGGGCGGGGGAGGCGGGGTTGCGATGGCGGGGGGTTTGGGCTGTTGGTGTGAGAAAGGGAATAAAGGGGTGGGTAGCAATATTTGGGGTAGGGGCCACTCAAAACGAACGTGATTGCAGGAAGGAATTGCCGCTGCGATGATGGCATCGGCTTATGAACACCAGGTCCGGTTAGTGCTGACAGGATTCATGAAATTGCCAGCGTGGTGTAATCCATTGATTGAAGAAATGATTCCCAATAATACAATGTTTCCTATATTCCTATGTTTATTGTTTAGTATAGTCACTATCAGGCCTTAAGAAAACGTTTGTTCTCCCGAGTTTCCTCAGTCCCTGATGGAAATATTCCTACAAGAATTCTCTAGAACATAGAGAAAAACAAGAAAAAAATTGAAAATTCTTTGCTAAGAAAATGCCCTAAAACTCTAGGAAAATTTTTCCTGAAACAGTTTTCCTCAGAAATGACAGACTACGGTCAGTATTTACCATTAAAAAAAATTCTACTTCAGGGAAAATTTTCGGGTATAGGAAGAATTACACCAGCATTTGCATAGAGTGTGCAGTGTGCAATGCATAGAGTGAATGACTGTGGAGGAAAAAATATATATTAATAAAAACAAAAAACTTATTCTGCATAGCTTCATTTATACTGCCAAAGAGTTTTATCACAATAAATTATAACGAGACTGACGGAATATTTCTCAATAAAAAAATGTGCAGATATTATAAAAAATCACCTCTCTCAGTCGAACTACATTTGGTGTATAATAAATATTTTCTAAGCCACTGAAACCCACTTTCAAAAGAACTTTCTATGGAAAATGCATTCTAGAGAAATTATTACTCAGAGATATATTTTCTTACGATAACGGGGGTTCAATTTTGTAGGGAATTTTCCGGGAAGATCATCGGGTGCTTTCAAGGTTCCTGTGACACCCACGACATCGATAGGCTTAGGCAACTATTTAGACAAAAACATTCAGAAGTATTCTTTATTCTCGATTCATTTAGTTGCATTATGAAAACGTATTACCTATAGTAGTTTACGGCCAAGAGCAGGTAACCTTAAATGAAGATTAATGGTTAATGGCTCGATCCAACTACGTTACAGCAAACCAAATGTGAGAGTGCCTCACTTTGGTACCATTAAAGATAATGGCGTACTTTATAGTTAATTTTGATTGAAAATTAATGGAATAAATCTTCACTCTAGATGAAAAATGAGTATTTTTACCTAGTAAGTCTCATAAACGTAAATAAATATTAGTTGAAAAACCATATTTGCTAATGCATCCGTAACCTGGATTAATATGCCTCGCATTGTTTGTCATCCGCATTCAACCACAGGCTTGATGTGTAAAGCAGATGATTTATCTTCATCAGACCCAAACTCCTTTGGGAGCATGTGCTCAAGGAATACGCCCGAACGGTAGCAAAACGTTGCCAAGGACATTGAAGTAGATCCTTTGCTTTCCTGGCATCTACTCTAAAATCAAAAACTGAAAAACAGTGGACCACTAGCATTACCGTGGGTTTACAATTCTTGAAAATAAAGTACTTTCCAGTGTCATATAATCATGTCAGGTCAGGAGGGAATGAAACACCGACTGCGTCCACAGCATCTCAAGGTGATATTATTCCTAACATAGATCTATACCCTATCTTAAAAAGGTTTCAGCCTTCCCACTAAGCTTAGAGTTTTTCAGCAATAAATTAGTATTGATATATCTAGTAAGGAAACATGGCGCAGAAAAGCTATATCGCCATTTAGAAACATTATTTCGAAAGTTCAGAAATGGAGCAGAGGTCCCAAAAACATGGAGAAATCCTTTTATGTCAGCAGTGCACAAAACTAGCAGAAAATAAAAATGTGAAAATTAAAGGGGAATATCAGTCACATATAAAACCAATTTTGAAAAAAAAATCAAAAGGGTCGTAGAACGTTTAAAAACCGAAGGAAAAAATATATATCAGGATACACCGAAACCGTGATCGAGACATACTTGTGAAGCTCTTGAGCAGTTCAAATATTCCGTATAACGGTCGCTTCATGCATTAATCTCCCCTCCTTGCTCATGTTTGAACTAAGCCGTTCAAGAAATGGCACACTTGGTGTTTTTTTGGATGACACGCGTCGGCAAACAGGCTAATGTCATCAGTAGAAACTATACCCTAAAATAACGACGGGGGTTTGCGCACTTGAGGGAAAGAAAATACTCTATTGAGCGTGAACTAGTTCGGTACACTCGCGAAATTCAATTCATTTTGAAACAACAATGTTTTGAGGTTGGAGCTGGTGTTAAGAATGGACCTCGTAATTCCATTCCACGGTCGACGGCGGCACAAGTGGCGGCCCCAACATTTTGGTTGAAAACATTCGTCACTGGGGGAGAAGGGGGTGAAGATGATAACGAATGCGACTAAAGGGGAGCTCTCGAGACGCTTAGCGATCAAACAATGCGTCGAGGCGAACGATAAAAACCGCCGAACGCACTCGACACCTCAAGCACGGGGAGCGCTGGAGGCGTGAGGTTGAGGGTGTCAGGCAGGCGAGAGTAGCGGGTTGCCTCGCGCGCCGGGTGGGAATCCCTTTTAGGGTGGTTAATTTGAACTTTGTTTGCCTGCCTCACAGATCATTCATCCAAATGTTAAGGGTATTGATGATTCGTACTTAAATTATGTCTACACTTTTGTTTTTGCACCAGTTTATTTTAATAACTCTATTCAACTGTGCATGGCTTTATTTTTCAACTGTATCATTCATTGTGTATTAGTCAGTAGACCTTTAACATGCATATAATCACTCATTCACATATATTTTACTTCTTTCACCTTCTTGTTGTACTCAGCTTCACCGACTCTCTCTCTCTTGCGAGCGCGCCTCCTGAAAAAATAAGAAGGCTATTTTTACTTGAGCTCATTCCTTATGTTGATCACAAAAAGGAAAAACAAATTCTTCGCATTGACGCAAAGAAATACTATATAAGTTCATATCATATACAGGACGGTTTTCTTTATGCAACTAGAATATGAATCAAATGTCATTTTAGGTCCTTTTATGGTGGAACCACCTTAGGCAGTTTGAGCAAAGTATCACTTCATCTAGAATGCTATACATTTGAGCTCATTTTAAATAAAAACTTTCATCTTTCCAATAATATCAAAATAATAATCTCTTGTCGAACTACTTTTCGAGAAATTTTCCAAAGAAATAAGCTATTAGCCATGGGATACATTTCAGTTGTGAGCTCCCACGGGAGAAATTTGAAAATATTAGAAATTTCTCACACTTAGATTTCGTCAAAAACTAACGGTGCGTGCTTTGTTTTCTCAACTATTTATCAATCACATACACAATCACATACACACCCAAGATGGTAACCAAAATTGGCAAACACATTTTTTGTTCTTAAAGGATTTAAGGAGGTTCCGCCGCGACTGTGTGAGTCAAAACAAATACTAAATTCCACTTTTTTATATTTTGTCAAAAAAAATCCTGCTTTCACTGATTCAATGCGTTACCTATAGAAACCCTAAAGTAAGGTACAAAATTTGCAGATTATTCCACGAATGTATTTTGAATGAGCACTTTTTTCCAGCCATAGGAGCCGACTACAGCGCCATTTCCTACGAATTACCGCATTTTGACTGCAATTACGGCATTAATTCTTCAATAACTAGAAAAATAAGGTGGTAAGATGCCTGTATTTTATTTTTATTCAATTTCTCTGGATTATTTCCTTCTTAGAGACAGTTTTCCACGAAAATAGTATTTGTATTTTATGGAAAAATACTATTTTCCCCGTGTTTCTCTCATTCCCCCATTGAACACCATGTAATTTCAAGTTCAATTATAGAATAAAATAGCGTCGAAAGGTATTATTTTGTTGTTCATATCAGATAAAGGACAACATTTTCTACAAGTAGACAGAATATGAATAAAATGACATATAAGTCAATTTACGGTGGAACCACCTTAATGTTTTCCCGGTGAATTATATCCGTGAAGGTTTCTCGGGTTCCACACCGGGTAAGATTATTTAAATGGATTAACGTTTCGATGATTGACTTAGCCATCGTCATCAGGATAATGAGTCGAGCGAGGATGCTGGCGGTTATATAGACAACGGCTTCAACTTAAGTAGGACTTTGCGCCCAGTAATTGACGAAATTCAAATAACTCCTAACGGCTTCCACAACAATGGGGCCATATATAACCACCAGCATCCTCGCTCGACTCATTATTCTGATGACAATGGCAGATTCAACCATCGAAACGTTGATCCATTTAAATAATCTTACCTGGTGTGAAACCAGAGAAACCTTACGCATTTTTTGTTCTTATTTTATCTCGTTCAGATTAGCAAAAACCTTTAATTTTAGCTAATTTAATTTTTTTTTCAATGCCTGGTAATATCATTTTAATTCTTTAACTTTTCGATGAGATTTGGCGTCTTCAGTAATACCGTTGCATGAGTTCATGGATTCGCAGCGCACTCCATCTCGCGTGAAACTGACATTTATTTTAGAAAAAAATAGTTTAACTCCCCGATTAAAGTGTAGGTATTTATTTTATCATGTATCAAAAGCTACAATAGAACCCTTACACCAGAATGGAAGCATTTTTGTAGGCTATAGAAGTTAAACATTCAAGTGGTTACACAGTACTTAAGGGGCGATAATCGCCGTGGATTGATTTTTGATCACATTTTTGAGATATTGTTTAAGAATCTGATTGAACTCACTTATACACGCAATTTCAATCAACCATTTGCATAAATTACTCTAAAGAAGTGGTTCAAAAACATTTTTGCATAATTCCGTTTGAGATGAGAATTTCATAGATAGTCCATGTTTGGGTAATAGGGGTATTTGAACCACCCAGGCTAAACTGGATCCACTGGTCAGCACAGGCGAGTTTGGGGAGTGAAAGACAACAAGTTGTCTTTCACTCCCCAAAACTCGCCTTATACATTTTTTTCTTTTTTTACCCTTTCGCTCCCGTATCTCCAGAGGCATTTACAGAGCACTAGTGATCTACAGCCAACGAGAGCGACTTGGCCCACGAAACGTCCCGAAGTAATGTTTTGTTTGTCTTTCCCTATAACATTCATGTGGCTGCGTCTTTAACTTTATTTCTAAATCTGCAAACTACCCAGCGAGTCACCACTGAGGCAAAAGAGTAGGTGTTAAGAGAGAAGATGAAAGAAAGAAGGAAATTGATGCAATGTGGCCATATAAGAAAGATGTGGTCTGTATAACGACGTGGGGCCAAGGAAGAGGCTTCTGATAAAAGAAAGGATTGTTAGAAAATCCGAGAAAGAGAGTGGCGTAGACAGGGCTAAAACGAATTCCCATGACATAGTCTCTGGTTTAAATATTGAAATTAACATCGAAGAAAAAAAGACGGTAAACCTGAAAATAGAAAGGCCTATGAGTATATCAGAGATGGAAATGGAGGAGACGGGCGTTGATTAAGGAAATGACGGAGGGCTGAAAGTCCTCTGGAGTAGGGATAAAGGGTTTATAAAGAAGTGACATCAATTGTGACTACTCTTATGTCACATTTGGGAGGAAGGAAAGTGGATTGGAGGCCATCATGTAAATGATGGGTATCTCAGAAGTGGGAGGGCAGAGAATGGACCAAGGGTTGAAGGTTGTAGTCTACAATAGCGAAGGTGCGGTCAGTGGGGGAACTGAATTAGGAGAGATTATTGGGCGGCCGTGGTCATTATGCTAATGAATTTTAGGTAAAATGTAGAACTGAGGGGTGAGGAGGTGGAAAATTTTTATTAATTCAATATACAGGTTAAGGTAGGTATAAATGGTAGTGATTTAAAACCCTTTAGATTTTTACATGTACGGGGCCCTATGTACCAAAAATTATTCTTTCTTCATCTCAGCATACGGCCTACCTTTCTTCCTCCAATCCATAAAGATTATTATCCTCTCCCCCTTTCCCTTTTATCCATCATCCTTGTCTTACCCCGCAACTTGTAACTAGTCAACCTGACCTTTCTACATAAGCCACCCTGACCTTTGCCCTCTGGGCAATATATAAGTTTCAGATGAGCATCCAATTTCACCAATCTATTTCTGTTTTCTCGAGTAACAGTATCAGTTAATTCCAATTCACTGTGTACAACGCCTATTTGAAACCCACAAACCATGCAAAAGCATGTTCATTGTACTCTATGTTTTTTTATAAGAGTTCTCATCACCACAATTGCATCCCGAGATGCCGAGGCGTTCTTGAACCCAAAATCGTCATCACCTAAGGAGTAAATTGCTCAGCTCTTCTGCCTTTTATTGATTTTTCAAAGCTAAACCTTTGTTACGTGCGAAATTAAACTAGTTGTTCCATTCTCTTCGCATTTTCATCCATACTTCGTTTTCGGGATAGGTCTAAAAATGTTTTTACAAAGTCTTAGTATCTGCAGGCCGAGGTTAACCTTATCTTCTCTTTTCCCTTTCTCAATGTATGCATAAGTTCCCAGGTCTGAAGTTGCTGTCATTTCACCCTTACACATATTCTCTCCACCTATACTGAATATTTTCCTTGTTCGATTAATACCTGACCAGTTTTGTACTTAAGCTTCAGTGTCGTTTGCTTGCATTCATCGTCTGATAACATTTTCACTTTCGTATACAGCGCACCCGCTTTCTACTACCCATTAGTTTTCCTTCGCCTGATTGGTTACTAGCGGGACTGAATTATTTGATTACTTGTGTTTATTCATCCCTATGTTGGTTTTGACGTATTTCTACGTTCTTCTCTCCTTCATATCCAAAATAATTTCTTCTATGACCCATTGCATCTTTGTCCTTTTTCATTTCAATGATGCTATTGTTTTCTCTGTTACTCTTATATATCCTATATTTATACTCTCCACGTTTCCTTCCCAATTGCTTCGCTTCATCTATGTTTCTTTCCACTTACTTCTAGTATTTCTTCCTTTCCCTCAAATTCAAAGATTTTTTGTTCCAACTCTTAATCCTATTGTTTTTACCAACCCTTTTGAATGTAAAACCACTTCTTATGGTTACTAATATATGATCTGAATTCGTTTCCACCCTTGGAGAGCTGCGCAAATGTTTTCCACAGATCATAAATCTCTGACTAACCATTACGTAATTAATTCAATGTATCCCTGTATCCCCCGGAATTGTGTATTCGTATCTGTGCCTGAGGAGATGTTTCATTTAGGTTTTTATAATTACTTGTCATATCTCCTATAAAGTTCAATTGCCTTCTCACCAAATTCATTATTCTCCCTATGCACTTCCTTCTTCTCCCTCTCACTTTAAATACATCTCTTTATTCCCCTAATACTGACTTACGGTCACACATCACTGTCAGCTTTTTCTTGGCCAGGATTTCTCTCTTCTAGCTACACGTATACCTTATCCTCGTTTTCCTCTCATTTGTCTCTTTTAGACAAGTACATCAGGACTACTATGACAGTCTTTGGGTATGACTTTATTTTAATTACCAGTATCCTGTTGCTCACTTGTGCAATAATTACTACTATCAAAACTAACATAGCGCCAAAGCATCTATTTACTCTTTCTCCATTTTCTGTTTAATAAATTTTTAATTTTCCAGCTCTCATTAATGCCCTAACATTCCAGTCCTTTTTCTTTTTATTCTCTCTCATGGTCCTCGTATCCTTTGGTGACTTAGTCGTAGACATAGATGACGACCTCGGCTGCTGGGAACGACACCCGCCCTTGTGGGCGGCGTTCCGTACTTGCTTTAATACAATTCTCTGTGATAGACTTCTACGTTCTGGGAAATGATAGTAGTGGGGGCTTATTCCCATTGCCCTACCTAGTAATCTAGCGGACCCGGCTGGACGACGGGTTGCCACTATGATGTTTTCTCTTTCATAGAATTCATCTTAGCCAACGCTAGAGATCAAAAGTTGTTTCGCGTTCCGTTTTCCCCTTAGCCTATTTATGATTCTGGAGCCGGAAGTTTCCCTTTACCATACCCTTCCAACCTATCCTTTTATTCCTTCCAACATTCCCGCACCCTTCTTCGGATCGGGGTATAGGCCGGAGCCTGCAGACCCGTGAAGGAGGTGGTCCCTGCGCGGAAAACCCGCTTACCAGGTGCCCTCCCCATTAGTATTTTTGACGTTACACCATTACGTGAACTACCTCTGTCTGCGACTGCGTGTGTCTCCTACCCTTCTCCTCGCGAGAAATTCTACAGTCAATAGAAAGCTGCTACACATTGTAAACTTGCGTTTATATACTTGGACGATTATACATTTGAAGACGCGGCTTTAAAGCAATTCGTTAACGAATACTTCTCAATGGCTGTTTAAAAGAACCCGTGACGTATACATTGTATACGTCACGGTATACTATACAATCTAATAAGTAATGACTCACTAATGTCATGGTAAACAAAGAATGACTATGGAACTTGTGGGATTTCCTTTTGTAAAGTAATGGTCGCTGAAATAGCTTTGTGAAGTTTATCAGTTTATGGTGATTATAAACGCTTTGTACTTTTCCTTACTTATAACTACGTTCCACAAAAACCGTTTTCGACGTTCTATGTCCTGAAGTGTAATATTTCTTGAAGTGTGCCTACGTCTTGAAGTTTCTCATATACCTACTATTTGAAAATGACGTAGAACATTGAAAGAAGTTGTAGTGGAACTCAATAAAAGTGTGGAAATGTACAAAGAGTTTTTAGTCACCATGTAACTTACGATGTGCATCAGGAATAGCACTACCCATTATTCGACAACGATCGATCAGAATTGGTATTTTCTATTCCAATTCTCCGAAAACGGAAATGCGAAATATACAGAATAAGGCCCCTAATGCGGATAAGGCTGGCCCTCCGATCCTCCCCGGGTCTTGTGACAACTGCCCCCTGCAAGTAGCTGACAATTGCGTGGGTAATGCCCTCAGTCGTCGAAGCAAGTTAAGCTAGTGAAGTACTGCTAAAACTGTTTATAGTTGAGAGGAAATGGTAAAATAAAGTCTAAGATATAATATTTATTGAAAATACTTTCCTATCTGGAATTCAAATCAAATAATATTTTTGAAAAGTAAAAGCTCCTCGCCGGATTTTCTGAGTACAAAAATCGAAATTGATTTGACAGAAGGATTTTGAGATCCTTATTTTAGCTTAACTGGGTAAAAACTATCACGAAAGGTGTAAGCAGATTTAAAATGATAGTGTAGTCAAGGACTAATATTCTTTCATTCCTACTGCTATACTGTAACATCTAAATTTCTACCAAAAGAACAGCTGAATTAAGAAAAAAGATTAAGTGCATGCAGCCTCTTATAGCCAGCAAATATCGCTGCGAGAGGGATTCTGACATTACAGAAATTGAAAGGAAAGTTAGCCTGGGGGCCACACTGTCCCGAATACAAAGAGACAGCCATTGCACGGCGTAGAGGGACAAAGAGAGAGCTGGAAGTAGCAATCAGCCGGGTTCTGAGGCCAGAGGTCAGGCAAGACCGTTGAGACAAGTCGGTGTTGAGGTGAATGAAAGAGGGAGACGAGAAGAGAAGGAACGAGGAGACAGAAGGAACAAAGAGAGAGTGGGCGGGACATTGGCAGCGTAGCAGTTAGCCAACGGTGAGGGTTCGTGAGCCGTGAGACAGCCAATAGGAGCGGCGAAAGATGGCGACTTCTGTGTTGCGAGGGGCTGGTGGGAGTGCCGGGCAAAAAGGTACAAAATTGCCGATAAGGAAATTTGCCTTAGGGTCGTTTGTGAGCTCCGAAAGACATTTCATTCTCCGGACAGTGCGTTTTGAAATGACAGTCCACATCCAAAACAAATTCCTCCAGTCGTCCTCCCAAGGAGAGAGAAGCAAGGGGAAGTGGAAAATGGAGGGACGGCGGTCGTTGGACATCCGCAGATGACGCTTTGAACGGGAGGGTTGAGGATGGAAAGGAATGGGATTACCCTGGAGAAGGGATCGGTTTTCAAAGATTTTACAGAACGTGACAAATTCTGGGGTCGTCATTTTGGAATTTTATGTTTCTCTGTAATATTAAATACTAAATAAGCGTTGATTTTACGTATTTTTTGGTAGAAAATATCGTCATGAATTTTACTATGTTAATTTTGTTTCTAAGTATACTCTGAGGTGGGCAATTTTGCATCATACTTCTAATGCTTTAGATGCTTGGTAGAGAAAATTTTATGGCGCAATGAAAGTGTAATACACCTCCAGAATCAGCCAGATGACGGTGCAATTATTAGAGCATATACTCTTTGGCACCGTCTCCTGAGGCATAGTAAAATATTAGTCATGCAGCTCCATGCTTAGGATGGCAAAAGAAAACGATTTTGTGCTTGGAGTTCAATGCAATGGGTCCCCGAAACATTCCCAGTTCCCTCATCTTACATTTCTTTTATTATTAGTCCACACATTGCAGAGTTCGGTATTAGATTTCGTACTCCTACGAATACGAATGTTACCTTTTTAATGTTGTTTTGTTACATTTTTAAATTTGCTATCATGCATATGATTATCATAGTATAAAAAAAATTTGTCTTGAATTGACTTGAAACTACTAAGAGTGGACTGTAAGTTTTTGAGGACGTCCAAGATTTGAAGAGGTTGAGTTGGTTGAATTTTATCCGTGATGATTATCCTTCGTTTTGCTTTTGAATTAAAACGTGGAGCTTCACGTACATTTTCATTCAACGCATGGCACCTTAATACTACTGACAGTCATTTCGTCAGAAAAAAAATTGTGCATCTGCAGTTCTTGTGCAGGAGCGCAAGGTCTAAACTTCCAGTCCCCTTGTATCCTCCTAAAATTGCCACGGGAACTAGAAACCCTGGATAGCATAGTGGTCTGCGTATTGGATCAGTCAGCTTAAGGTTCTTGGTTCGATTTTTAGTTAAGGATGATTTTTTGTGCAGTTTTTACGTACTTCATCGTATTTGTGGCAGGCATGCATATATTTATACGTACTCTTAGTGTTTATGTTGTAGCTGTCTTGTCAAAAATTCTAATAATAATCCAAGCTCAGACGACAACAAGGTAACCTATACAAAACCACGAGAGATTGCCTTAGTTTTTATCATCCAAGTGTCTTTGTATTCCTTTTTTGCACCTTATTACTAACCTGCCTTCCTCAATTCATGTGCCCTATTATAGTTACGGCCTTTGGGATTCGTCTTTTCGAATAAAAATATTATCTAAGCTTCTCTTATCTCGTTACGGGTTTTAGCGATGATGTAGTGCTTCACCACATTAGTCATCCCATTTCCCCACGAACTAGTTCCTCATCACCCACAGAGGAGACTGTTTTCTAATTAAAGGAGAGTGGTAAAACCAAAAAGAATTTCTTTTGATTGATCAATCGAAAATAATTAAATCATGAATTTCGAGAAGGGCTCATCTCGGAAATTTTTGAAAATTAACTTTTTTTCTCTATTTCATTAACACGTATAGACCGATGTTTTATGAGCAAAAAGGGCTCATATCTACTTTTCAAAAAGTTTCGGGGAATAAACTGCGCTCTTACTTAAATTGGTTTGACAGAATTTCAGCTGGTTATGTCTCCTGAAATTTTCCAAAAATCGGAGATGAGCTCTTTTCGAAATTTGAGATTCAATTATTAGCTGTCGTCTAATTTTCACAAGATTTGTTGAAAGTAATTGTCTCTCTTTTTATATCCTATCTAATAATATGGGCGGGTATTTTATAAAATATGCGTTTAAACAAGGAAAGTGGAGACTTTTCGGAAATGCATATGAATTTCCGCCAAAATGCATTTGAGAATCTCCCGAAGGAGCCCTGGAGGTGACTGAGAGGAGGCAACTCGGGCATTCTGCGGGACATTTTCCAACAAAGGAAAACGATGCTGCAATAAATGCCGAGGCAAGTGTGCGACATCCTCCACAGTTGTCACAATTACAAACCTACATTTCGGGATCTCTCGGGAAAGGACTGAATTCAAATTTGAAAGATCATTCATTGTATGGCAAATAAGTCATCTGGTTTTTTAAAGCACTCGCCATTACCGAGCACTGATCAGTTTAAAAGGCTCTATTGTTGTGACGCTTGCAATTTTCTGTTCCCTTTACGATGAGAATGAACTTAACTTAATTATCTGTATATCTAATGGAGACACAGTTGTTTAATATGTCTTAATTTCGGTAGAAAATTTAGTTGAAGTGGACGCTATATATTTTAAATACATTAAAAAGTTTTAATCCAAGTTTTTGATGACAAGATACTTGAAACGTATCCAATTTGCAGTAATCTCTCGTGTCCATCCTAATAAACCTTCACCTACTCCTAACTACTAGAAATAATACCGTATATAAATTTGGGGAATTTCTTATGTCTCTTTCTGATGTTGGAAGGAGGGATTTCTTATGTGCATTAAATATGGCAAGGGAAGCATATGTAGATGAGAGGTATCGTACCTTTTCATTCGTTTCAGGCTTTGAATATAATAACTGTGAACGATTTTGTTTTCCGATACGGCTTGTGGTGGTGAGCAGTTTCAGGAAAGCCTAAGTTCTGTGTTTCTTCTGTGTTCACGTGCATTGAGGTTAATTATATTTAACTAATCGTGTTTTTTCCATTACTATGGTGCCTACAGTTTCTTAAGAAGGGGTTTTTGTGTGTGTAATAGTCTTGAGAAACAATTTTCAATTAGCAGGCCAATTTTGGTATTATCGTAAGTAAAATTTGTTCAATTTAAAGATCGGAGGGTGAAATATTTTGTTGAATTAGACACTTTTCAAAACAGAATCTTTAAATATATATGCTACATGTATTTTCATCAGCTTACGGAGGTATAAAGTACAATTGAAAATGATTGATATAATTAAATGATAAATTACCATTTACGTTTCTCTTAATCTGTTATTGGTTAGTCTTCCTATTCTTGACTTTCCTGCCGAACGTCTCCAGAAATCCATTTCTGTAGCACTCGTTATTGTTTTAAGTTCAATTTTTTATCGGTATCACTACATAACTTCAGGTTTTAATGATTTTCACAATGGTGTTATAAATATGTTTTTTTATTTTATTTCGTGATATTCCAATCAAAAATAGAACTGTTTAGTAAGGATATTACTTTCCTTTCTGTCTGTAATCGATGCATCGATTACTCCTCGTGAAACTTTCATCCCCAAATAATTTTATTCATCACATCGTTATTTGTAACCCCCGTTGTCAAGGACGCGATTTTTTGTTGGCCTACGATACACATATATTCTATCTTGTCTATATTTACCTCTAGATCCCGTATTCCACATTCCTTAATATGCTTCCGCGTCATTTTATTTAAGCCTGCGTATTCCTGGGTGATAACTACGTGATCGTCAGCAAAGCATAAGGTATATACAGTGATATCCATGTGGAGGCTTCCGTGGCTTAATATATATGAATATGTACGTCTTCCGGGTTTCTTTCCGCGTAAGTCCATTGTGCTGGGACTGTCCCAAAAAACAAATTTGGGCGGAAATAAACCCGGAAGATTTACATATTCAAATATATACAGTGGTGTTGTTAATGGTATTCCCATTGACCTGCATTTGCTTTTCCATTTTTATAAAGTTGCTTCTAGGTGGATTTTAAATTTTTTTTTTTTGCTCCCCGACGAAATAGGGTTGGTATAAATAATAATAATAATGCGAAATAAATAAACGCCTGTTCTAGTCCTAGGGCCGAAATTATAGTCGTTACCCAGCAGTCCCACAGCCCCTAGTAGGCCCCTTCATCAAAAACGGTATTTATAGTCAAATTTCCACTCCCAGCAGCCCCCTTAGCCTCTCCTAATTTTGGCAGGAGATGCATGCTCCACCAGCGACCCCCTTATCGAAAAAATAACACAACAGATATAACTAAACTGACTCTAATGAACGTGCATAGCCTTACATTAATAATTTCGAAGATTTGGTGTTAATAAAACAACGGTAAGATTTGCTCTTAATCGATAAATATCTGATATGACGCCAGACTCATTCCAAGGATGTTCATATCCACTCGCAGCATATTTTTTCCCACAATTTCTTTTTTTTGTGGCAGGAAACTGCGTCCGTTTTCTTACTTTCCACTTTATCTTTATGTTTCTACAACAGGTCACGCAAAATCTTCTTCTCCACACCGTTGAAGCTATTTACACGTCGAGCGGCCATCATAACAGTTTTCATGCTGCGTCTGGCTCTTTATTTATCCGTATCCATGTTGATCTCGAGCGTCACCACTGAAACATTTGAGCTGCGAATTCCATTTCCCGCCGTTTGTAGTCCATATTTACCAGATCTAACCCCCAACCATCCCCTACCTAGCAGCTCCCTTAATTTTGACTATAGGACGCACAAATCAAGGGGCCTGCTGGGTAGAGGATGGATAAGTAGACTGCTAGGTAACGACTATAAATACGGCCCCTATTGTTGCTGTAAATCCCGGTGCTTGCTGTTTTCCAGCTTTAATTTTCGTGACTGACTCGTTAAAAACGGCTTTAACGGCTTTAATGACGTCAATGTTGATGTTCATATTTTCTAATGCTTGCCAAAGTTTCACTCGAGGAACGCTGTCGTATGCTGATAAATACTTATGTCACTTCCGCTCCGATTGTTTAAAGGTTACATATCGAAATCTTCGTTATAACCAAGGTGAATGTTTGAAGCGTCCTTAACGTGTAACTTTCTACCGTTAAATTTTCCAATTGTTTCTGTCCAATTTAAAAAAAATCTTATCATTCGACAACTGAAGCTATTCGAAAAGTTTTATCATTATATACCTCTCGATTTGCACCATGCAAAATTGGTCTCTTCCAGACTTTCTTGTATGTTAATGAAACTTTGGCATGCTGCGAAAAGCATTAAAGCACACTTTATGACTTAGAAATGTTTACCTAAGAAATGCTTGTGCAAAAAGGAGAAGATATAGGTTAAGTAAAGAATTCGTCTTAAGAGAAATATAAATAAATTCTCCAGCAATGGGCACATAGGAACGGAGCGAGCTATGTTGACTTGACCATACCGAGAGTAAATATGTGAGCCAATTAGTGAAACAAATCAAAAATGTAGGAGTGAATGGTGTTATGAATAAAGAGAAGTGGATGCGGTGGAAAAGACTGAAGAGAAAGAATATTACGAAATTTCAGTCCAGTCCGGGGGATAAGTCAACCTTTAGCACTGCTCCGGGCGCGAGCCCTCTACAGCCGTTGGTTAAGTCAAAATTTAACGTTTATAGTAAAGGGGGAGAGTTATGTTGGGAGAATAGGAAGAGGAGGTGGTACTAGAATGGTAAATGAGTGGATTTTAAGTACCAGGTGATAATTTGTGTAAATGTGTTGCAGACAGCATTATCACAGAAACACTGTAAATTTCTGAGAGAGAAGCGCCCCCAAGCTTTCGATGCCAAAGCGGAATCGGAAATCTCGATTCCGCTTAATCGAAAGGGGTAAGAAAAATAATACAGAATTCGGCTCCAGGCGTCCTATTTTATGGTTAATTTCACACGCGTAAATATTATATTCAAATTTAAACTTAGTATATTTGGTCACCTGCATAAGTATTGCCACAGTTCGGCTACGGAATCACTTCGAGCCACGAATATTTTGCATTGGCTAGCCGGTTGAATCGGGAAACATTTCTTTCTCTCATAAACTATACTAGCTCTCCGCCTCCTCTTAGCGCGATGCAGCGGGAATGCAGTTCGCTCGAGTGACTAGACAGACGCGGCTTGTACTAGGTATTTCCGAGGAGCGGATGGCTCGCGCTCTGCGATGAGGATATGTTTATTCGGTTGGCCTACAGAGTCGGCGCGGGCGTAGTCGGATTACTAAATGGGGACAGTCCTCCCTCAGATGTAATTCAATTCTTGCGCATTTTGCGTGTTGTGAGGCGAATCCGAATTCGTCCCGCTCGGCTCAGGAGGCTCGCTCGGCCGTGGACCACATCCTCTCATCATTCGGTGGCGTGCTTCCTCATCAGGTGAGAGGTGGTCGCCTGCCGATATAACCTACCCGTCTTCCATTCCACATCCTTCCTTCCTCATCCCGATATCCAATCGCGCGGATTTCTCCATCAATTCCCGGCGACGCAATTTACTTCGACTTTTGACCGCTACCTTGTGAACCAGGCATAGGCAACCCGCTTCCAACGCGCCAGATCATGAATATAACACAAGGTTCCATTAATATATGCATAAAAATAAAATGTTTCTATGTATTTAATAACAAATAAGTATTATATTAAAATATTAACACAATTGATTTTCATACTCCTATTTGTCGTCACTAGCCCTCACACCAGACAGCATTATCATAGAAACACTTCGTATATGTCCACAACATGTTTATTTAACCGACCTAGATTTCAGAAAAACATTGCCATTTTCAAGTGTCATTATCATTATATTTTAATATAATACTTATATTTTATTAAATGCATAGAAAAATTTTATTTTTATGCATATATTAATGGAACCTTGTGTTATATTCATGATCTGGCGCGTTGGAAGCGGGTTGCCTATGCCTGGTTCACAAGGTAGCGGTCAAAAGTCGAAGTAAATTGCGTCGCCGGGAATCGATGGGGAAATCCGGGCGATTGGATATCGGGATGAGGAAGGAAGGATGTGGAATGGAGGGCGGGTAGGTTATATCGGCAGGTGACCACCTCTCACCTGAAGAGGAAGCGCGCCACCGAATGATGAGAGGATGTGGTCCACGGCCGAGCGAGCCTCCTGAGCCGAGCGGGACGAATTCGGACTCGCCTCTCAATACGCAAAATGCGCAAGAATTGAATTACATCTGAGGGAGGACTGTCCCCATGCAGTAATCCGACTACGCCCGCGCCGACTCTGTAGGCCCAACGAATAAACATATCCTCATCGCCGAGCGCGAGCCATCCGCTACTCGCAAATGCTAAGTACAAGCCGCGTCTGTCTAGTCACTTGAGAGAAATGCATTCCTGCTTCATCGCGCTAAGAGATGGCGGAGAGTTAATATGGTTTATAAGAGAAAGAAATGTTTCCCGAATCAACCGGCTAGCCAATGCAAAATATTCGTGGCTCGAAGCGAATCCGCAGCAGAACTGTGGCAATACTTATGAAGGTGACCCAATATACTAAGTTTAAATTTAAATAAAATATTTACGCGTGTGAAATTAGCCATTAAATAGGACGCTTGGAGCAGAATTCTGTATTATTTTTCTAACCGCTTTCAATAAAGTGGAATCGAGATTTACGATTCCACTTTGGCATCGGCATCGAAAGCTTGGGGGCGCTATTCTCTCAGCCCATTGAAAAGAAGTCTATCGAGTTCCATAAGCATTCCTTGTTAAAGTAAACATGCCTCTCAATCCACGTAATTACAGCAATAAATGAGTTTTAGGCGAGTTCCAAATACTGTGAACTCATTTAAAAACGAAATTATGAGAAATAGCTTTACATCCACTCACCCTTAATCGGTGTATTAATTATGTTGCGGATGCCGTTTGCCAACAACGACGTGGACGGATTCAACGAAACGTTAGAGGAAGCCATTAGTTTGGTAATGAAGGAGTCAATGACGCATTCTTAGAAATTATTGCTTATGAAATATGCGAAATTAGCGTTCTTAAAAAGACTGTTTGACCTTTAAGGGGCGAAATAGCAATACACGGCGCTGCACGAGGCTTGCAGCTCGTTCCTGCCATTCAATTGATACTCGTCACATCGCGAGAATGCACAATAAATGATAAGTATTAAAAAATATAGCATAAGTAATTATCATTCTTTTTATACTTACCAGCCTAAAGTGAAAGAGGTATTAGAAATGCTAATTGAATGGAAGAAAAGAATGCTATTAGAAAGTCGGTAGGTTTAGAGTATATGTTAATATTTGATACTTCACAGACGAGGTGAACGGACATTTCCGATTTCGGTGGAACAGCATTTTCAATTTTGAGAGGATATTTGGTGTCGGGAACTTGTCCGTCGAAGTTGGGAAGCAGAACGTTAAGAATCGGATAGTGCCTTCAGAATCGCAAATTTAAGGACCTTTTTGAAGATGTGAGGTTTTATCGATTTTCAACTGCCGATTCCTATTTTTTACGGCTTACAGAACACCACCCCTGGGTAGATTAGTAGGTTAAAATACCCGGTGCAAATGTGTAGATATAGGTTCGAATCTCATTAATGGAATTCAGTGGATCCTTTAACCTTAGTCCTTACGGGTAGAAACTTCTCTTAATCCGTATGACGTGGTGCCTGGGTTCTCGTGACATACGTTTAAATGTAAATATTTTTGTCCACACTTATAAATGTAAATTAATTCACAGTATTGCATGCATAAAATGTTCTATTTGTACTGATAGTTTTCAATTTATTGTTTAGTTTTAATATTGCACAACATTTTTATGGCAAATACTCTGGCATTTCAATTTTTAAGACATCTGTTGTAAAATATACGTCATCATTACACCTAAAAATATAATTCAAGATAATATTTAAAAACAAACAAGAAAAGCTTGCTGTGTGCAAAAGACCAATTTGTGATGATCACTTGCAGAAAATATAAAAGTGAAATTCATGTGCAAAGTTGGTTGGAAATAAATGTTTATTGCAGAGATATCAAGTTTTAAAACTACCAACCTTATTCTTATGTAAAAAATTAAAATTTTGTTGATACAGTTTTCAAAATAGATACAATATCGAAGCGTTATCAAACATTAAAGCCATAGTGGTACCCGTGTACTTCTTCATTAGGATTCAGTATAAAAACTTTATTTCTTCAATTTCTCAATGATTACCGTTAGAACTAATACGTTGCCTTTGATAATTACCTTAGTTCAATCAATATTTAGATTCGAGAACATTCTGACCAAATACGGAAAGCGGAATATAAAATAAAATCAAGAAAAAACGAAAATGGAACCCGGTTACCACGTCGTATGCACAAGGGTTAAACGGTACAATGCTGAGGGTGTCTATCATCTATTAAAACCTTATATGGCAGTATTATAGCGCTGGAGTTGCACGATTAACTGCACTTTGTAAATTATGGACTCCCACGAAGCTATGAGCTGTACCTATTGATTTAACTGAACTTTCATTTAAATGAAATAATTCTTTCTGCAGCCAAACGATGTTTTCGGTTGAGTTTAAGGGAATGTTTTTATGTCTTTATGTAAACGGTTTACTGAATGTAAATAATCCTTTTAAAATATCTTAGAATTAAAGGAACAAAGAACCTTTGACTCGTAAAAATGTCTCTTTACACAAGTCATTTTTTTGTTTTTCTTCCCTTTTGAAAAAAAACCTCAATCATTTAGTTTTTATTTTTCATGTGAATACTACTCAGTAATTAGCAGCTTCTTACTTTAGTCTATCAAGTTATGTTTATCACTATTGAGCAGCCCGTAAAAATCCTTCGTCGGATGGCTCAATTTGCTTATGGCTAGCTTTTTTCCATCCTGGAAATTTATTTGACATGCTGAGCCAGCGGAGGAAGCCCGTGGATTAAGAATCGTTTGGGCTCACAGTTCCTAGAAAATTTACGCACGAGCCAAGAAGGAAATTGTTCCGCCTCAACTGTTTCCTTTTGTCCCCCGAGTCCCAGTCATTCATTCTCTCATCCCCTTGCCCCCGAACGCAGGAGTCTCACTCGTCCCCTGCCCTCGGAGTGGTCCGACCAAGCGACCGCTAATCCCCTTTGACCTCTCCACCCTCCCGGCTGACTCACGCTTGGACGAACATGTCCGTCGCAGAGCGCATTCAAACGCGAGACTCCTTCCTTCGGGGAAATAATTGAACTTCTGGCCCATGGTTCGTTGCCACGTGCCCAGTTGTTTCGAAAAGACGGCGACCGCATTTAAGGTGTTTTGCCTTCGCGATTAGGTTTTTAAGTCCAATGAAATGAGAATAACCTCACTATTAACGGCGAATTGTTCATACTTCTACATGGTTTTTAATGAATACTTTTTTCAGCCCTAGTAGCAAGTAGTGCCAATTCTGATGAACTATTGCGTATTTCTTCTAACTACCGCCATTTATTTTTGCTAGTTACTGGAAACAGTAATAAGAGTTGCCATTATGCTAATACATATCTTTAAAAGGGATGGAAATATTTCCGCTTACGTAAGTTCTTTTCTTGAAATTTTCATTCATGTGAATAATCCCTGTTCCCTTTGCTTAGCCTACTCCTGCTATTTAACCATTGTAACTTCAAGTCTAATTTGCGAAAAGAAAGGTAAGGTGGGAATTTGTTGCCGAAGTCCGCAAGGGGACACGATTTTCTACAGGTGTCCTAGTTTTTCTCAGTTCAGTGTACGGTGGAAGCTGCTTACAGAGGCATGAGTGGTGCGATCGAAGTCAAGCCTTATTGAGAAGGATGTAAATTGTCCTCAGGATGTGTCACCCTATCAAAGGGTTTCCCCTATTCTCGGTACCGAAGCCAAGTGCGGGAGAAATAGAGGGTACCAGCGTGTAGAAAGTCGTTCGGAAACACAAACGATTTATATATTCGATTTTTTCAGGCTTAACTATGTGATAATCAATTATTACTGAATTAAAAAACACAATTTACATTTCCATCGATAGGTATCAAGGTTTTTTTCGGCACATTGACATCATCATCAGATTCCTTAGTTCGCATAATTATTGTAGTTTGACAAAATCGTGCGGCCAGCGTGTTAAACGTTTAGGGATAATGCCGCGAAACGAATGGAGTACAGAAATGTTAAGAAAATTGAACGATTAAATTTTGATATGTTAAAAATTTGTTCTTGAATGGGAAATTTTTAAAATATCGTTGTAGTTAGAAATATCGTCAAGTTAAGAATGAAAGGGGACAATGCTGTCATCCGCAGACGGTACCAGAAAATTCCGAAAGTTACGGATACTCAAAGCGCTGGCCGCGTCAGCTCCAGACTGCTTTAAGTGTGCAAGCCAACACTGAGTCAATGATGAGGAGGCCAAGTCCGTTTCGTGGGCGAGACCGTTGAGGTAGATGGAGGGGGCATGACGTCACTAAGCTGAAGCCTGCCGATCGAAATATCCGCCATGATGGTTCCCCCCTGTTCTTTCTTGACTTGCCACTGAATTGCACGGAAGTGTGGACGCATTGGTGAAAATTACGCTGAAATATCTGCCTTCTACTAGAAAGTTAAGGTAAGTCTTGAATAATATTATAGTTGTTTTGAACTGTTCCGCCGAGCATCTTTGGAGATTTTTCGATCCGCCTCTCTTCGCAAAAATGCGTGGTTTTTAGAGACCCAGTGAAATGAATTACTTGGTTAGTCATAATAATCGTTCTCAATTATTTAATCCTTGGAGATCACTATTTCTTGTGTGAGGAAAGAGCGTACTCTCCTATTAATCTCTGGGTATGTTAGTGAGTGCTGTACAAATTTCTTAATGAAATTGCGTGCGACTCGGATGATGTCACCCTATATATTGTGGAAATATTTGGAGATTGTATTTTTAAGAAGGGAATACTTACTAACTTCAAAAGATTTACTGCTGAAAAACGTCGTAAATTTGCAAAATTAGAGCGTCAGTCCGTAAGTGCTTCCGTAAATCGGGGAACACAACGCCACGCCCACGTTACAATTTCTAGCACCCCCTCCATCTACCTCAATGGGTGAGACCGTATGCGTCGTAAGCCTAGCTCATTACTGATTTCACCACTCGCTGCAATAGTGTAGTTTTTCAAGCGTCCCGTAGCAACTGATTGCATGAGCTTCTTGTGATTCCCCGATCTCTGCCGGGATATTTCAGGCTAAATTTAAGTGTATATATAGCTAATTCTGGTGCAATATTAGATATCAACTACTCTAATGTCAAATTACAATATTTCACTAATTTTTTGAAAAATAAAACCACAATGTGAGGACAAGTTTGACCCCAATATCATGTGTCAAGACTCATCCTCCCCGTTTATCCCACGAATTACTTAATGATCGTTTCCTGTTATTCCCTAAATTATTTTATTACTCCGAAGGGATACTATGTACTCCACTTGCTGCCCTTGCTTGTCTTTCCTAATTAAAGTCTGAGAATCTCCGGTGAGAGGCTATCCTTCTGTATTGTTATCTCATTCTCTAAATATGGGTTCATAAGTTTATCACCGTTGCCATATTGCTCTTCTACGTATTCCCTCTAACTATCCCGAATTTTGATTCCTAGGCACAAGTAATGGCAGCTGACGGTGGCGTCTTACTTTATCTGTTTCATCTAATGTGCATCACCTAATAACAAGAAGGCGTTGCACGAAAATTAAACTTACGATAGCATTGCGGAAACTAGATACATGTTCTTTTTCTTCTGAAGCTCTTTCTCATGATCGGCTGATGTGCGTTCTCATGTCTGTCCGGCGCCCGCGTGTGGCAAAGTTCAGAGGGATATGTGGAGTGCGGTTTTCTCGTTCGACTTCCCCCTCGCCCCTGCCCATTATTTCCTCCCGGGCCTAAAGGGGGAGTGGTGTGAGGGTGGGAGGGAAGGGTTGGAGTGGATGAGGCTTTCGAGGTCCCTGGGATCGAGTGAGTGCCCTTGGCGGTGTGACCTCCGTGCATAATGGCACGTGAACGCCAAATTGGATGAGGAGGGGTGCTCGGTTGCCATGGAGATCTGGGGGTGGACCATTTAGGCCTGTCCAGTCCCTGAATGCTTGCACAAAAGCTTTCCCATAAAAGGATTATTCGTTTTAGACATCGACCCAAGTGTCCTCGTTTGATATATGTTAACTTGATGCGCTTATTTTCGTGAAATATGTTTGGCAAGCGTATGGCGTACACTAGATAGCGCATTTGAGTAACCCGATGGAAAACAAGAGTAAAGTTTATATCTCATGACATAAACTGCATTTTAAAAGAAACACTTCGTAAAAATTTCCCCACCAATTCTCATTCTACCGACCTAGGTTTCGGCAAACATTGCCATTATCAAGGCCTTGCCTTAATAAACATTGGTGTGGGCATTTTTACAAAGTGTTTCTGTTATAATGCAGTCTGTGCCACATTTCCACAAACTTTCGCCGGATACTTTACAATCTGTTCTTGGCATAAGTTACAAAGCCGCTACGAATGACTGCAAATAAGACTTGATATTTTTCATTAGCTATAATGTATAACTGCGACAACCATTACATTCAGCTTCCTTTACGGATAAAGGCTGACGAAATTTGTTGAAGAGAGAGAGAGAGAGAGAGACTTATGATTTCATATAAAAATAATAGTGTGATGATAATATTGGAGATAGTTGGAAAACAGCAAGCAATTATTCATGAGGAGGAATATATTTGGCCTCGTTTCGAACATTTTTCTTGGAATAAATTTTGGATGTATTCGTCTGATTGCCAATCAGAGCGTGTTTGGGTATGAGGTTTGTAGATATGTACAGCTTATTTATCTGAGGGATCGGATAAGTTCAACAGCATTTATGTCTTTCTATGAGACACTCGAAGGATGCTCTGTGGGGAGAATGTGCGTTTTTTCGGGTTAGCTTTCACGCTTAAGTATGCTTGATGACTTACCTGCTTACCATAGGTAAAATTTCTCTCGCTTACCTGTTATTCGTCGTTATGAAACTTGCACAATTAAACGCTCGGTCTTTTTATGACGATCTATTCACGGTCATCATTTTGCAGTAACATTTTATAGGTCTAGTTAATACTTTCCTCTACGTGACCGTGTCTAAATTTGATGTCCCGCGTTCAAACTTTTTTACAAAAAAATTGGCCGAATGAGTTTCATCAGTATAGTACGACAATTAAAGTTTGAGAAAATTTAATTTGATTTCTTGTCATCTGATTTCAGGTAAAATTCTGGAAATGAAATTGCATTTTCTTCATATTTATTGAGTCACACTATACTAAAACCCCCATTTGCAAGTTTATGTCAATAATTTTGAATGTCGATCATCGTATTTAACAGAGAAATGTGCTCTTAGTGCTTAAGCTAATACTATTCAGAACTACGTTAATTCAATTCATACCGGGGAACAAATAACAAATTGCTTGAGTATCATGAATAAATTAGATGCTTTGCAATGCAAAGACTAATCCTAACCTAATTGCCTACCATTATCAAACGCTTCAGTAACTATTCGCTGTTTGCCTGTTTATCGACTTATTTCGGGGACATATGATCTTTATGCTGCTGTTCTGAGCGATTTTGGCCTCTAATTGTTCTAGCCTTTTCGCTGCTTTTTCCTTCCTATAAGACTTTTGGTAGAAAGCCATTATTTTGGCAGCAGCGTAGACCGCGCAATTGACCGTCCAGAAGTCCAGCCAGGATTTCGTCGATAAGCCAACTCGACCGGATCAGGTGGTTATCCCACCGAGAGATCTTGTGGTGGATATTTCTCTACCTAGTTATTTCTTCATCATAATTTAGTGTACTCATTAACCTTGATCTGAGTTCAGAGCTGCGGGACCAATTTTCTCCCTGATTGGTGGAGATACAGTTTGGTGTTGCCCTCACATCAGCCGGTGGAGAGGCTGCTAGGACACGCGGTGGCATATTCCACTGAACTTGCGGTTGGTGGTGATTTTCCTTTTTTCGAAGGTAGATGGCATAATCGCAAAGATTCTGCTGTGATAAATGGTCTGCTGCGTTCTGGATGCATCTCACGCTAAAAAGGGTGCATCCTTGCCATATATTCCCTGCGGTAAGACTCACTGGCAGTATAACATGCGATGAGTTCACTGCTTAGGGCTTCCGTTCACTGCATATGTGCTCCCTTCTCAGGTGGAACTTCACTGCCACACCCTAATTCATGAGGGCCCCCATCCGAGGGGTGGATTTTCTGGTTTTCTTCATTGGAACCAGCTTAACTGCTTGCGGGGTGGTTAACCCCACACGCAGACGTCCACCATTATCCAGAAAAAGCCGTTACCAGGGACGCCGTGTGCAGGCTGGCTGTCCGGCTTTCGTACCTGTCTTGTATAATATTACTGTAATGAGCAACTTATGCAAGACATACGACAATGTAAATTAAAAGACAAATTTGTGAATATTTAGCACTGTTGCGTATATTCAGCGTGCTCTTAACAAATCCCTGTAGTGGAGGAGACTTTTCTGTGAAATCGCGTCACTAATTGGGTGTCACGTGGAATTCACTTTAAGTGCAGTACTCCGTCCGTCGGATGGAACGTCAACCGTGGTCCCCTAGGTACATTTCGTTAAAGGCAGGCTAATGCCAACGTCCGGATTCACTCCACCCTTCCTCCATTCTCCAAATACCCTGCCTTCACCCAACTATACATCTGTCTTTAGCGGCATAATTGGCTCAGTCGCCGATCGCTTCATCCAAATAACCTACCAACCAACGTCATCAAAGGTAAATAAATGGTTTGGGTGAGAGGCTAAGTAAGAGGATATCGTGATTGTGGGTTTTTCGTGAGTGAAGAGATCTTAGCATTAGCAGGTAACAGTTAGTGGGTTAGTGGGCAATCAGGGTGGCTGTGTTGTCCTTTGCGGAGCGTGTTTCGTAAAATTCCCGACTTTCTCGAAGCCGTGTCACCCATTTAGCCACATACGTAGATATAGTTCTGATATACACTGATCATTACAAGGTACATTAAAAGGAAGACCTTTTCCAAGAAATACATCATTTTCTGGGCTTTGCTCGGTTAATCTCATCAAAATCTTCCGTTTGGTGCCAAAAGAAAAGCACGCTAACACGTCAAAGTGGCGAGTTGCACGGAACGGAATTTTTGCTCTAACGGAAAATGGGTGAAAAATATCATATATTAAACATGATTAATCCAGATGATAGCAGCAAAATTTTTAAAAAGTTGTTACAAAAAACTTAGCAGGTTTACCGAATTGCTGAAGGAACTTGGTTGTGAATCTCTTACTGATCGAAGTAAGAAATGTAGGTAAATTCTTCTGAGCTAGTTTGAAGCGAACAATTCTTTGTCAGACTTTCAGCATATTTTGCTATAGCCAATGTATAACGGTAGAAATTATGACAGGAATAAGATTTGTAAAGGAAATAGGCTTCAGAACTGATAGATTTAATATGTCATTTTTTCCGTGTCATCCGAGATCATATTTGTTGCGTTCGATCAATCATATGAAACTCCCACCCGCACTAGTTAGAGTAGACTGTTCACTTGTGTTTAATAAAATAGCATCATTACTAACACTTCACCACGCTTGAAATGTCTGGTATTGATTTGTTTTCTGCATGCAGTAGTATCTCGTAGCATTCATAAATTAATAGTATTAGTAATATTAACCACTAATTTGTATTTTTACCAGTGTACTGCATGTTCATTTACGTAGCACTGTCCCAGTTTCTGGTTTGTCTGCGCACTATTCTCCTGGTTGATTTTTGGTCTGCCCCTAGAGGCTGGGGGAACATGCGCGGTCCCGATTTGAACTGGGACGACTGCTGCATGCCTGGTGTGGTATCACCCAGTGCCACACACCCTAGTGGTGGCTTGCACGGTAATTTGTAGATGTAGATGTAAAAAATCACTCCTCCCAGGGTCCTCTCACCCTTTAAGGAAGGGAAATCTTCCATCGCCCGTAAATATCAACAGCTTCCGTTGTCGGATAGCAGTCCCTCTATCCGTTCAGGCCACACTCCAGCCATCTTGTCCCGTGGTTCCTCCGCTCGTCCGTCGGTAATAGCAGATGGACAATGGCCAGAGAGGTAATTGCGTTGTCACCGGCGTCCGCAGGCGGTGACCGCAAGAGAACCGGAGAATGAATCTCCCTCTAATTGGGGCACCGGTCGCCCGTGGAACTCATTTATACCCACGGGGAGAGGCGAGCCGTCCGGCTGCGAGAAATTCATCCCCCAAGCGATAGATGGTTCTTCTCCCAGTTCTCCTTTCTCGTAGTCGCCCCTACCCGTTCTCTCCTCGCAAACTACAACGTCCCCACTCCTATCGTACGGGAAATTCATCTTTTACCCTGGGGCAAGGGTTTATTTGAAGAGCCCGGCACGGAAAATTGGATTAACAACTACACCCTAACATGGTCATTTAAAACACCTAAAGGGGAAAACAGCACGGAAAGGAGGAAGTGAAGGTAAGTAAGGTTTATTACGAAACAAAGCAGGTATTTGTGCTCATCAATGTGTATTACCACGCAGCATCGATTATTCTATGTAACATATACTGATGCTACCATGGGTAATAAAAAACTTTGATAATACGGCAGGCATACGGTAAAATATGAATTGTGACAATAATGATGTTTCCACGCACATCTTTTTGCGATTTCGAGAGGATAAACTTATACTGTCTAATCACTTTTTAGATGAAAATCGAACCCATTGTTGGATTTCTGGCACCTGCTGAACCGTCCTTGTGGAGCCAAAACATAAGTATTCATCCCTCGGATGATACGGAACATCGGTAAAGGCCGTTTCACACGATACTTGATACAGCACAAGTTCGAGGATACTCACTAGAATAATAGCTTCCAGTATCGTGTGATATAGAACCAGCATTCTGGCTAGCCAGTATAATCGCTATCATACTGACTGAGCTACTTGATTTCATAATTGATGCGGTACTAGTTTGCTGCTAGCTCCCAGTAGGACCTAGTAGCCGTCGATCAATCACGTTTGCTTTTACTGTCGCAGTGTGACCTTCATTTTTATTAATCAGCGCCTCACTTATTAGCAGATGTAACGCACTCTTTGGTGGTGAAGTTAATGTTCTGTGAATGTTTCGACAATCCCTGCTACTACTGCAGTAGCCGAAAGTCTCCTTCTTTCGTGTAAATTTTCCATTTTCTTTAAAAAGCTAGCAACAGTGGATGACAGTACCGCTTCATCGCAAGCACAAGTTCAATGATCGTGTGAAACCTTCTGTCACGGTTTATATCATACTGGGTTCTGTCCTCAATATCAAGTACCAGCTTGCATACAAGATCTGTGCTGGATCAACCATCGTGTAAAACGGGCTTAAATCTGGACTCGGATAATTGAGACAGGCGTACCTCACTGACAGCGAATCGATTTTCTCTTTATTCGATCATACTGATTGAGTAGGCAAGTTTGCAAGTGAGTGCAGGGCGTGGGTAATTACTAAATGTACTAAGTTGTGGGTAAATACTAAAATGTACAGAGAAAATTAAGGATAAATATAAATTCATATTAAGCGGCTGACCAACAATGTAAGGCCCTTGCAATGAATGTGGTACTTGTTCAGTGGTACTAGTGGGACAGATTTCCTTTTGTAATTATTTATTTCCTATTAACCAATGTACTAACCTTTTCACCAATTTCTTTACTATACATAAAAATCACTGATGAATCCCAAAACGCCAATTTATTTTCTTTAGTATGATAAGATAGATTAATAAATAAATGAATGAACATATAAATAAATAGAAAATATGACTCCTTCTCTCTGAAACACATCAATAGAGTACTCAGTGTTTAAATCACGCTGAACAAATTGCAATTATTACCCTTAAAATACCAAAATATAGCCATATTTTTAATTAGAATTGTCCTTTTTGAACGGTATGACTCGCATGTACACATTACATTTCTGCATCTGCTGTTACAGATGGCTTGTCCTCGTGATCTCCTCCAGATCATCCGTAACTATTTTTTCTAGGCTGACTGAACTTTCTCTCTACACTATTGCCTCCCCTTTCACTCAGTATGTCACAGTGTAGTATAAACTTCCAGTCTAGTTGCAGAGAAAGAGTCTCTTATGACTGTCCCGTTCTATGTGAAGAGAGAGAGAGAGAGAGAGTGTGACGCCACGAAGCCTCTCCAATTGCCTCCTTCCTCATCGTATTTGTTGTCCTACCACGTAAAAAACAACTTTATGCAAATATCTGGCTCGTCGAGTTGCCAGCCGCTATTGTTATCAATACATCGTCCTGGCTTTCTTGGCTTATTATGCACTCTCGTTGGTTGGCAATAATTACCACGCCAAAGCAATCTGGTTTCCCTCTCCTCCTGTCAAGTGCACATGCACTAAAGAAATAGGCAATATGGCGTTGAATTGTTATGTTATAGTGATTTGGATTGCTTTGGATTTTGTAATCAAATACGCAAAACAAGATTACTTGTGCAATCCATGCCACGCAGCTTAATGCGAGAGATAATGTGATGTTAGCTTTTTGGTGGCCATATAACACGAAGTGATGAGATAGCTAAGACGAGAAGATAGCTCACCACACGTTTACGGGGAATAGAGAAAGCGGCGTTCAGATAGTTACGCAACTCGCAATAAGTAAATCATGAAATGTTTTGCCAGATACAGTGTCACAAATTTTGTGACGCATTCCAAAGGATCGTGAATAAAGTATGCTCTTATCTTCACTAAGAATGACTCCCGAATTTTCACTCTGTAATTCAGCAACCACCCGTAACTGTACGCATGCTTACATATATGATTAATACGCAAATAATCAATCAATATCAACAAAAGCCTACCAAAATATTATGAAATTACACTACCTACGTTGCACCTCCAGGAATTTTCCATCATACCTTTGACCTTCCTCTTTTGGAGCACAAATGGCAAAACCATCATACACTCTGCATTTATTTCCTTAAAAATCTACCATTTACTCTATTAATTGCAGTGAAATTGGCTTTAGTATGTGTTACCGTGTCACAATGAAATACAAACTCCTAATTTCCACACCAGTTACCTTAAAAGAGATCAATCAAAGTTTCACGAAATGGCAATCCTTTTCAAAGTTAACTGAAAATCCTTGATAATGGCAGATATAAGTGGATATCTTGGACCGATAGAATAAATCGGTGTGAAAAGTAATAATTTATTTCCTCAATATTCATTCAACACTTATGCATGAGTATTTGGAGTCACAGCTCACATTAAGATTCCCACGGAGTTTTATTTATTTCCGCGTGATACTACGGTTAGTACTAAAATGTTGGAAGACAAATATTTCAATAATCGCTAACTTTTACACTTCGTTTAGCCAAGATACTTCATGGCGAGTGGTATTTTCATTTACAATTCTAAGAAGCAACCCCGTCGCATACATGTCCTGACAATCGGCAGGTCATTAGTGAGGGTGGTTCAACAATTGCTGTGGACGAGAAAAATGGACACAATGGGTGGTTCATGCTGTTCCACGCTCACCGCTTAATAAAAGTATCTGAAGGGATGAGGATCCGTTGTCTCCAGCCGAAGCCTATTAGGGAGAGTTTCAACTGAGGTAAAACTCCCCAGAGGACGCCACGTATTTCTCGCAAGTCAAAATAGCATTTTCTCTTAGGTAAGCCCTTAATATTTATATCTCAGATAGGACTCCACAAATAATAGTTTAGTGTGAGGCTATTTACTCATTAAAGTTTTAATTGCGAGATAAAATAAATGACCATAAAAAATGAATGAAATATAGCTCGCCTATGCAAATGTTCAGTAAATATATTATCCCTTGTCCTATTGGTTAACACTTTCTTAAAAACCGCGCCTTTGAATCAAGTAAATTCGAGTGAAAGATGTGAAAGATTAGGAACTCCTGAATGGATAATCGGGTTGGCAAGTGATATAAATAGTTCTGGTTTCCCAAAATTAGTATTCAAGTTCAAATTCCATCTGTGGTACATAATTATCAGTGGAACCTCAAACCTGCTTGTGTTTCATGTGGATAGCACATCCAGAGCAGCACTCAGCTCGTTGGATATGACTATAAACCACTTGGACCACCTACGGCGCCTCTCGTCTCCTAGATACGGGTGGTTGATGCCCAAGCAACGATTATCTTCTACTCCTCCCTTCCTATCTTCACTAAATAGTCATTACTTACCAACCATCCCGCATTCTTCAAGGGTTCAAATGACCTCATTTCTAGGTCACCTCCCCAAATAACCAACCAATGAACATCGGCATTGGCAATGATTGGAACGGTGAATAACGTACAAAATTCTCCTCTGTAAACCCTTGAATAAGACCTTAAGCACGACCTTGGTTTTGCTGAGAAACGGAAGCAAATCAGAGAAGGCTAGAAGCCCTGGAACTGTGGTTTGATCGAATAATAAGTATGAAGACCAAATGAATCGGGATAATCGCCAATGAAGAAGGTGCTCTAAGGGTTGAAGAGAAAAGAACTTAAATGGAAAATCAGCAAAGTAGGAAGAAACTTAAAGAACATATGAGAGACAGCTGCCAAAACAGAAAAGTATTGGAGGAAGATGTCAATGAGGAGAATCATAGAGGAAAACGAAGGATATTATGCATTGTGCAAAATGTCCGGGTTGTTAAAATGAATAACTATTAGGGAAAAAAATTAATATCAAAGGTGATAATAGAGTAAAGAGCACCAGAAAATCAATTTATTGATTGACAACAGCTGATGATGTTGAAGATTGGAGCATCAGGAGTATAAAATAGTATTCTGCGCCGTAATCCTGCTTGGTAAAATAAGTGAAATTTTGTTGGAGTAATTTCACTGCCACAACATGCTATCTGAAGACAGCATTGGCTTGCTGGAAGCACATATCCACCAGCTGGGAAGTCCCGCTGCAAAACTGGGCGAGGAATTGTTTCATATATTGCTAAATCTACGTGTACTTACCTCTTAAAAGTTGTGAACAGTCAAAAATAACAAGTTAAGCTTAGATTCCGCTGAGATACACCACGGTTCGCAACCAAGCGTAGATATGTATGTGCACATGTGGATACCTTTTCACAGACCAAATTCAGTCCCAGATGAGAAAATGTATTGTACATATGATCTCTTTTACTAATAGTTTTTTATTACGGGTCACATTCTTCACTATCTCTTTTTTTTATTTCGCGAACTTTTATTCCCCGGGGATGTTGGGTTCACCCTCGCCGTATTCCACGCCGTGGGCTGCATGCCCTCTTGATTTAATGTCCCGCCCATCCCCACTCCCAATGGCCCCTTTTGGCAGGGGAGTCTTGTCTTGCAGAGAAAAGGAGACCACTAGGGTCTCTCGCACCATGGGTAAAAGGGGAGGGTCCCTCTCTGGTCTGAGACCCCGAGCGTGTCTCCCTCTGTTTGGGAAAGATTTCCCATCATTTTCTTTCCTTTCCTTCCCTAGACGATAGGGCGGAGGGAGTCTCAGATTTGTTAAATGCATTTGGGTCACGCAGTGTGAATGGTGCCAGCGGTAATGTAGACGTCGAAAAGACTTGGATTATATATTATCTTTATAAATCATTTTGAAGAAAAGGTTGTCCTTTGATGTTCCTAAAATGTTTACAAGAGTGAAAATATAACCAGGTAGCTCATCGTTTCATGAATATTCTCTGCGAGATGTATCTGACTGGACATGGAAAATACCTAACAGTTAAATTTAGCTAATAACTAAACAAGCATGTTTCAACACGCAGTTTTCCTCTGAACGTGAGCCTAGAGCTTGAAACACTGAAAGACCAAAAATAAAAATTTTTATAGTCAGTATTATAGGAGTAATTCCTTGATTAATTTTACATTCGTTCTAAACTGAGATATGCACAAAAATATTGCTACAACACATTTGTTACTATCTCGTTATTTATGAAATATATACCTGTGTAAAATGATGATAATAGATAAAACTCCAATAAATGATAAAACTTTGAAAGAGTGGCATAGATTATCGCACAATAATTTTAAATCATCTTTAATTTTCGTAGACTTGTATACACTTTTTTCCAGTTTTTCTCAAATATCGAAACCACTACTTTACATTAAAAAGTTGGATTATACTTAAATTTATTTAATTTAATTTTTAGTTCCTAGTGTTATCATACGTACTCCTACACTTTCCCAAAATATAAGAAACGTTTTCGCGCGTAATTTAGTGGAAGTCTTTCAAAATAGGAAAGTTAGGAGAATTTTCTACACAGCTTTTTCCACTTGTAGTTTTGTTTTTCTCGACCATGGTTTCGTTACAGAGTAATATCTCTAGAGATAACCCCTGAAGGAGTTACTTTGTAAGGAAACCATGACCGTGAAAAATAAAACTACATTTGGAAAATGCTATGTTGAAAATTCATCTAATTTTCCCGGAATGATATGGACCTGGAATCATCATCACTAACGCTAACCACCAACACCTACGCAACAAATAAAGCTACTCTACTTCAGAACCAATTGAATGTATGTGTCTCCCAACAAAACACTGACGGCTAATATTCATTAAACATGTATGTATTTGTTACTCTCTTAACTAATATTATTTTTTAATATGATAGCAACATGAGTTGTAAGGAAGGTTGATGTTACCGCATTATATTAATCCATTTAGGTGGAAGTAAATTTATTCGTGAATTAATAGAGGCAAAAGATATGGTAAGTAATTAATGAAGACAGAGTCCAATTAGGAGAAATTCAATTCCCTACTATTATAAAGAACGAAGAGACAATGTATAAAAGTCATGCATCAGATAAACAAGATATTATCCCCAGGAATAGAGGTACACTTACTATGTCAGTGGAAGGATTGACTAATCAAATCAATTGCGGGCATTATTCCGGGCGAATGGTAGGTTTGTGGACAGCTCTCACAGTTTCTTTCATGGTCTTCATATCAACTGTCTCTCTAAAAGTGGTCCAAAATCTCCATCCTCTCCCCTTTTCTTCCCCATTTGCCCAACAATCTCCCATCAACCACTACCCTCTACCCAACATGCCCTGAACTCTATACGCGTCTTCCAGCCTTCATTTATCCCTATTTCAAACCTCCGCCACCAACTTCCGTTCCTCTCCCTCTATATTCAGCCCTTCCTCCTTCGTCTTACTCTTCACACAACTTTCCGTCTTCATTTTTCTCCAAACCCACATGTCAAATTTCTCCAGTCTACTCACATCATCTTTCCGCACGAAATAGTTTCCGTGCCATACAGCACAACCCTCCATATTACTGCTTTCACCAAACTTATCTTTACGTTTCTCTGTTAAGAAATTTGGAAGACAATATCACTTTACATAAAAGTGGATGAACTTAACCTCGTTGTGCATAAAATATCTCATATTTTCAATGCTAATAAAATATCAGCCACTTACCATCACATCTTATGAGATATTTTGAAAAAATGCCTCCCGTTTTCCATGGGAAATGATACTGGTATGCACGAACTCATGTAAAATAGGGAAATGTTTTGCGCGTAGATCTTGACAGAAATTTGTACGTGTGTAGTTGTATGCTTTCTCAACTATTTTTAAAAATAGAAATGAATAACTCGCCACTGTAATACCGACAGTTTTGCATAAAAATCTTCGGTTGAGAAAGCGTTAGTGTATTCAATTTTAGAATAAAATGCGAATATGGTCTAATAGGAAAAAACGTTAGTTAGAATGGTGAAAATGGGAATTATGACTCACTTAGTCTGTCTTAGTCTGAGTCTCTTATTACCGATGATGGCGGTATGACTGTCGAAACGTCCTTATATTTTTGTGAGTGACCTTCAATTTTCTTCCGTGTTCCTGTGTTTATCAAACTACCCTTATATTTGTGTGATTATATTCGCCGAGTGCGTATTCTCAGAAGATAGTATTTTCATATGTATGCAGGGGTGGCGTTGCCAGGGCGGGCCCGCCCGGGCTCCGGGGCCCAAGAGGGCCCCGGCCCCGGACATGCGGGACAAGATGTGGGTGAGGAAGGCAAAGAGAAAGAAGAGTGCATATTAAGGGGTTCCGGGAGGGTGGGGAGTATGACTGGTTGGCTGGCTAAGTCGAAAGGGGCGGAATAAGTGTCCCATTCGAACCCGCAGCCGTCAAGACGGCCGCAGTAAGGGATCACGGAATGGAGGGTGGAGGTTAGGAAAGGGTGGAGGGTGGCGCGGGGGGGGGGGGACAAAGAACCCCGGTGGGACAGAGTCGGTGATAAAGTGAGGGACATGTTCTTTGGCCGTAGGAATGGATTTACGGGAGGAGAGGCACTGAATAAAAGCAGGAGGCGGAACGGGAGGGCTTTCAGGAGTCTTTGGGAAGAGGGTGGTGCTATCTTGGGGGTAAGAGGGGGGGCATAAGGGAGGAAGAAAGAAAGATTTGGTAGTCGCGTACGAAAGAACGGTCGGCTATGCTGCGGGTGGCCTTGGGGACGACGGAAGGGGAATATTATCGTTCCCGGCGATTGGTCCAGGAGCGTCTGGTACGTGAGGGTGGCAGCGTAGTGTGGGGGGCTGAAGGGTGCGCCATCGCTCGTAGGGAGGGGGACAATAAATGGTAAGGGATTGAGGTTTGAGGTGCGGGAGTCGTCAGCAGATAGCGCCACCGAAAAAAATACTGCTAGTGGAGGAAAGGCTCGTGAGGAAGGGGGTGGGTTTGATTCGGTGGGGGTTGGGGTAGGGGGGGATAGGTTGTCGTGCTCGTGGGTTTCCTGGGTGTGCTCTTGCAAGGGACGTGGTGGGATGAGGGGGGAGAAGTAAGGTGGGGTGGAAAGGGGAAGCTTCCTGGACGGGAGGAATGGCTGGCCAATTACCAACGGCCGAGGCTTGAAGAATCGCCCGTTTTGTTCCCGTAATTAAGGGCGATGAATTGCCATTCGCGAGTAGCAAGTGACCATCGCGATCAAGGGGATTTTCAGAGAGACAAGGGGTTTGTCGGAAGAAGTCTTCCTTCCCGACTTCACCCCTCTGCTCTGGCATTGTATCCACTTCTTACTGCACCAAGCATCAAAATGAGGGACGAGGATGTGTGCAACGCCGAACGTTGACCGAAACGTGGCGCTCCGGGTCAGGGGGGTCATTCTGTAATTCGTCGGTTCCGTACCGATCCGTTCCGTACCGATCGGTTGCGCTTCCTAATCCACCGACGGGTTGGGATTCCGTACCGACTAGGTTTCCCGCACCGACAAAGCCTCTTTCAGCGATTCTGTATGCAAGTCGGTGCCATTCCAGTCGGTTGGGTAACTCCTCCCACTCAATGTCCCCCCCTCCCAATTTTTCCGAGTGTTTCCGAAGCTGAGGGTCACTTGCTGTATTCCCACCAATGGAAGACTATAGAAGAAACAAATGACTGTAGGAAGCCACCTAGTGCTCTCGGGGTTGACAACAACAACAGAAATCAACGATGTCGAAGGGAGAATGATGGTATACTAAGTTATGTGAATTTTGAGCTTTACAATGTGTATTTGATAATTAAAATAGGTGCTTTATATTTAAAGCACATATTTAGTCCGTGAGAATATGAAGCACTAATAAAAGATGCTGAGTGCTACGAGATTAAATGAAGTGTGCGGAGTGAGAATGTATCAGTTGTGATTGTTTGATTCCAGCAATAACCTTCAAATTTTTAATTTTACCTGTATATTGATTGGTTATATGTATTAACTCGTGTGATTGAGATCCGACATTTAACAGCGTTTTGCATTTAGAATTTCTAGTTGCAGAAAAGGCCTGCGTCTACCTATATAGTATTTAATCTTCGAAAGATTGCTAGAATTGTTCGTTGGAATAAATTGGACAGTGGCGTGATCTGGAAAATAGAATATCCGTGTATGTATTTTATATTTTAGGTATGGTATTGAAATATTATTGTTGGTATATTATTCTATATTCGTGGTTTTAGGACAGTGAAATTACTGCGCGCTCGTGTCATGAAACATGTTTTATATAATTTCGTGGAGCAAAGTTGAATGTAAAATGAATTTAATGAGTGACAAATAAATACATATGGTGAAAGAAGTTTAAGTTGAGTGGAGAAATAAGTAAATTTGCTATTTGCACTCTTGGTTATTGTACGTGTACCTACTTGCAAGTAGTGTTGTCCAACACATTGTTTCGGCATTATTTGATGATTAATCCGAATTTTATTAGGATAGAGTGATGATTGACAGTTCAATGCAAAAGATTCTTAAAATATACCTCCTCAACTACGAAAATAGAGGCCGGAAGCAAACAAGCATCAGTATAAATACGTACTTTCGTTACCCTGGCCCAAAATCGGGGACTAACAAAACGCTATCAAAATACGATACAAATGTGCGAAATCACCTATTTTCTGAAATCAGAAGCTACTTTCGTATGTAATCAAGTTAAGTGACTGTATACGCGATATTTGATTATAATTGAAAACTTTCAATGGGAATCATCCATTTAAGAATAGCTAAACCGCAATGATAGGAATTCACCACCAAAAAATTTTTGGCAATTGTTATGAAAAATATTCCGGTGACAGTATGCTGAATAGCCTAAATATGGTGAAATTTACGTACAATTGTTAGTGCCAAATAGTAAAATATTTTTAACAACCTAGACAATGCAATGAATTACTATGGAATTCTAGTTGTGTATAAGTTTCTCTTATAGATCATCATCTTTATGTCCTTAACTTCATCGACGTTTGCATTAGCTCTCTAAAGAACAAATTTCGTCGCTATTACAATCATGAATATATGTATACTCATTATTACAAGTATCAAATTATCACATTCAGGCTAAAAATTCTCATTTATTATCCATTTGCTTCGGTGTTTCTCAAGCAAACCGACTGATTCTCAGCCGCACCGACAGCTTTTGGGTGTCGGTGCGATCCACCGACTGGAGCTCGCCAGGGCACCGATCGGGTGCGTACAGAATCGCACGGCTGCTCTCTCTTCGTCGGTGTGACGTCCCACCCGACGAAAAGCCTACCGTACCGATCGGTTTGGAGTTACAGAAAGACCCCCCAGAGCGGACGGAGGCGAGTACTACCGAACGGGAACAGTTAGAAAAGACGAGAGGATCGATACCATCGCAGTATTCATCTACATCTACAAAATACCCTGCAAGCCACCTCATGGGCGTGTTGCAGGGGGTGAGTAGTCACCAACATGAATTAAACTATACTCTATTAAAGGTTAGTGTCCATGGCAATTAAACACAATAGTAACTTTCACACTTTAATATCACAAATACAGATCAACCCAGGTTTCAACGCACAGTGCAATTACCATGATAATGGCACTGTGTGCCGTAACCTGGGTTGGTTTGTATTTGTGACATTAAAGTGTGGAAGTTACTATTGTGTTTTTATCGCCATGGATGTAACATTCTTCCAAAAAATTAATCCTGATTCCATATTACGCGTAAATGTTAGTGTAACTACGACTATTGATACAGTGGAATGAATCGCTAATGCTTGTCAAGAGGCGAAGCCTCACAAGCTTGCACTAGTCTGTAGGTATGCTACCAATGTTAGAAGGACGGTTAGTATTTTGCAATTATATTAATCGTCGGAGATACAAGAGCTTCACTGAATGTATGCACGGCGTGCTGTGAAGACTAAGTAGCGGAAAAGCATTCAAGTATTAGGGAATAAATCAACTAACTAGCTACACTACCTATTAAAAAATCCTAGTAAAAATTCTCATTGGCAGCTGTTATTGTCTTTTATCTTTCGTGGGAAAAATGCCATTTTATATCTGACCTTTCTGCAGTCTAGTTCCCTAATTTCATTTTCATGACCTACTGTAACGTAGTATGTTGTATTTTATAAAATATTATTTAATTCGTCAAAAAATAAATCGTTTTGGAAATTACATAATATATTTAGTCCTCATTTTAATAGATTGTCTGAAAGCGATTGCCATCGTAGCTGCTGCAAAAGGTCAGTAACACTAACGAGATTAGGTATCATAACGGCCTTTAACGTATCTTGCCGATCTTCTTTGCAAGCATTCTAACATGATTTTCAAACTTACCTCATAAGGCTCCCAAATACTGGCAGCGTATTCTCTAGACTGCGGGCGGTGGAAAGACAATAAATCGGTTTGGAGCTTGAATAGTAGATTTAGTCTAAATTTTAATCAACGGTCTGAAAGCGATTCCTATTTCAGTTGCTGCTGGAGGTCAACATTCAAGTGGCGCCAGAGCATAACCAATTGATATGCTGTTGATTTTGGGGGGCGATTTACAACTCTGAGGTCTTTTTCGACGTGACGGATGGGTTGAATGATGGCTGATAAGGGAAGGCCAAGCCGAAGAATCGAGGATGGAAAGAGAGAAACCCCAAATCGGACCGAGTCTAATCATGGCCGAAGGCGCTCTACTGGACCCAGAGTTTAACATCCCACCCGACAGACAGAGTATTGCGCTCTAAACTCCACGCTCCACAAAGCATCAATCGGAACAGGGATTCCTTTGCAATGTCTGTGCCGATGCTAGTATTTAAACTGCGGCCTTCTGAATGGGAAGCCAGTTTTTTAGCCATTATGATCCTCTAATATGAATGCAGGCGATGAGTGTAAAAGAGATCCAATCATTTCATATCATAAAATGTAATATCTAAGAGTCCGTCGAATAGGTACTTGCTAAAAGACAATCTGTTTGCTCTCCCACCTGCTACGATATTTCACTTCACTATGATTATTTCACATACTGCATGGAGCATCTTACATCACTTTGCAGTATTCTGCGTCAGGGACTAAGAGATCTTTAAGGGAAATTTAACGCCAAAAATATGACTTTTCTTGATTTCCACATTCTTTAACATAAAAAACAGTGCGTCTACAGTATGGGTCTGTAAACATATCATAACGAGGGCCACAATGGGTACGTGAACGCTTTTCAGTGGGCCGTAGTAAAAAAATAATAGGCAACTCAAGATATGAGTTTTATCGATATCAGAAACTTTTATTAACTAACTAGCAGACCTGCTGCCTGCTTTGCAGTCAGTCTGTCTGGTGTGCTCTTGAGGTGAACGTGGTGTTTTTCCTTTTTTTTGCACAACATAAGTGAAAGCAGTGGGAATTGTGACTAAATGAGTGTATATGGTTCCCAAAAATGAAAAAAAAAATACATTGAGAATAGTTTTTTAAACATAAGTAAACATTTTGGAGTAAAAAAGTCATAATATAAATTTTTATGTGCAATGCTCACGTGATCAACAAACAGAGTCCAGAGATGAATTGGATTATCAGATTAATATCTGATAATCCAATTCATCTCTGCGAAGCAACCATTATACGGCGCATTTCCGCATAGTTCTTCTGCGGGCCGGATAAATCATCATGCGGGCCAGATGTGGCTCGCAAGCCGTACTTAGAAGGGCCCTGGTCTACACCATCAAAGGATGACTAGGCGACCGAGGATAGGTTAGAGACGAGCTAAGGACTTGCGGAAGGCCAAGCAAAGGTGAGGGAATCGCAAGACTTGTCGCCGCAGGGAAAGAGGATTGTTGGGCGAGAGAGATGAGGGGTCACCTGGAAATGGGAGGTGATGAGAGAGGGTGAGGTGAGGTCACGCAGCCGTGGGATGCATAATTGGTAATTAACGATGTACGCGGAGGCGGAAGGGGAGGTGGGAAGGTATATGAGACGGGTGAGGAGGTGGTGCACAAAAGTGAAATAATTATACTTGTTATTTAATTAAATATTCCAGTAGTTAAAATTGTTGATATATATTGTGTTTTGTATACAACAGTATGCATTATGTATATTCTTAGAATATTTCTATAAAAGAGAAGTTAATGTAAAACTGGCACTAAAACTGTTATTCACGTATGTATACACCTTACTTTGCTTGTGATACGAATAATTTAAATATCAAATATGCACTTTTATCAAATATTTTTGGCAATTTTCAAAACGTCGATTTAAATTTTTTCTTGCAAGTTCTTTCATTTATGGCTAAACAATGAATTTCTATTATCACAATTATAAAACGCAACATATTTTAATTAATTTTCGACTTGGGGCTGGCAATTTTAATTTCTCATAACGTTAGACTTCAGATCTGTTCTCAGCAACCTTAGAAGCAGGTGTACACCGGATTTCAAAGTAATTGGACAAGATATTCGTATTATTACCGCCTTTTAGGGATCCTGTCCCAATGTGTGGTGCGGCGCTCTTTTGCGTAGGGACTATCATCTGCATCTGCGACTTAAACTGCGAGCATCCTCAGGGGCAAGTGGCATGGGATTGTTAGCCATGGGCCACCAGCCGTGAAAAGGGTAGGGAACAGGGAGGAAGGGTCGGATGAGGGAACGGACGAATATTGGCCGTTATACACGATGCTAAGGTCAGCACTGAATTGAGTACTGAAATCAGTTCTGAAAACTAAGAGAAAAATTTGGGACTCGAATTTGATAACTCGGAGCCTGTGTTTACACGATACCTACTGATTTTAGTACGCAGTGGCGTTGTGAGGGCATTCTCTGAACAACGCAATGCAAATAAACTATGCCATATTGTTTTGGCATATTTAAACGAAATGGTGAAATCGCGGAATAATTGTATAGTTTTCAAAAATTTGTAACAATTCCTCGGGATATTATTTTGGCCTTTTTATTTTGGTAGATTCCAGCGCTGCCACCGGTATTCTCTCGCAACAATCGACTCACCCGCTTGCCAGTGATTGGTCGTTGGATTCAAGAATCGGATGAATAATAGATATCACACTCATTTCTCTTTTAATTATTGATAATCGAATTTGATTCCTTAATTGGATGCGATCATACCCTTTACACGGTACTGTTTTAAGAATGCTGAGTTTAGTTCAATTTTCAGAACTGAAATAGGCGTCGTGTAAAACGGCCTTAAGTGAATTGTACTATCACGGATTGTCTTAGCATCTCACTCTGCGTTCGCTGTTGCCATTATAGGTGCGTGGGATGGACTTATGGAACCTATTGTATCCTCAGTGTAGCGCAATTATTTTTATCAGTTCTGGAGTTCAGAGATAGGTAAAAATAAAAATGTTACCCCTCTTCCCTACATTCCTATTATTCCCGGATTACAGCCCTATTTTGTGAGAATAATTTGCAACTGAGTAAGGGGAGTTCGTTTCATTCTTAGGAATTGAAAGAGGGAGAAGACCAAAGTGAACTCTATGGAAACAGAAAATCTTACAATTAGTGCCGGTTTTATAATGTCTGGTAAATGTCAATCTGCACGATGACGTAGCATTCACGTTAACATATTTCTAATCAAGAGTTTGGGATTTACCTAGTACATAAGTCTGACTGTCGGTTAGTTGACGAAATGTTATCGACGAGTATGTGTTGGTAAGTGATTGCATTAGCGAGAAAATATTTTACTATTGTGAATAAAACTTGGCCGTAGTGTCGCGGTCCAATTTTGTTGTAGCCACCAAAGATTCGTGGATATCAGATTTTTTTGTTTTAACTTCGGCATTCTGTTTCTTCTTTCTCGTCACTTCGCTAACCCTTGAGATGTAATGAGGGGTCAAAATAATATTTCATTATTACCCCAAAAACTAGCGTGATTTGAATGTTAAAAATAATCTAAGCCTAACGTGTAGCCTCTGAGTCTCTACTGGCTTCTAATCTAGTTCTAGTATTTCATGTGTTACATTCTCAGCTCGCTAGTAACATTTTTCAATGAAGTGTGGGCCTTTCCTATGAAGTTGGTTTGTTTAGTGAATTTAATTTTTCTGAGTAGGTTTCAAAATGCATGTGGTACAGGAACTAGAGATGCGGTTAAAATTGAGTGAAGTAATATTAATAAATTACGGTAATATGTAATTTTTCTCTTTTTCTTATAAACCTGCTACTCATTTGAAAAATTCTAGTCCCCATAAAGAAGTGTCCCAAATGTCAAAAATGTGGTTTTCCAACGTTAGTTCTGAAGTAATATTGGTAATCAAATACATTTGATTTCATTTCTGATGAATTTATTTTTACTAGTTTTACTTCATATATTTAGATGGATCTGGTGCGACTTCCTTCGTATGAAAAGTACCGCAAGGTATGAATTATAAATATGCTCAAGCTCATACTTCTTAAATCACGAGTGAAATCACCAAGAATTTAATAAAATACAATATTACAGAAAATTAAGCCAAATTCCAAATTCGTGTGTGAAACAAAATAAGAAACTAATTAATCCAGCGAATTATGCTATAACTACGAATAATACACCAAACCTTTCGTATTGAGGGAAGGAATGAATAAGTTAAAAGATGAAACTCTCTTTATCCATTAGAAATTTATAACTCTCATAACGAATCAGTGGAAAACGCAATGAATGTTTTAGTAGTATGTATGTTACTCGCAAGGATTTGAAGACTTCGTGGGAAAAAAAGCTTATGGTGCGTTCACTTTGCGATTATATGACGGAAGAAGACGATTTTCAGAACTTGAACGAGCAGAGAGAAAACAGTGAATATTTTAAGAGGCTCCTGCTCACCAAAAATAGAAAGCAATGACAGAAAAATGCTCCCTCTTTCGGGAAAAACTTTACTTTGGGTTATAAAAATCGGTGAGGGTTACGTCAAGCCCCAGGGTCTCTTGGGACGGAATTCATCACCGGGAGATCGAACTCTTGAAGAAGTTCTCTCGGCATCGAATAGGAGGTCGAAGTTCCAAGAAGTCAAAGAAATCAAGAATAAAAAAAATGCGGGATGTATGCGATCACTATTCCTCTTCATGATGAGAAAAAAGCTTTAAATCGCATGAAAACATTAGATGGTGATTAGTACTAGAAGCATGTAGATGAACGAACATTACAATAATTTTACCACAGCTGAATCCCAAAAATCAGAGGGATGACTTTCCAAACCCATTCCGTAACCAACTCTGAATTGAAATGCAAGGCACTTCTGCATGAGTGCAGCTTCATTGAGTACCTAATAGTGCATTAAGAAACAGCAATTTATTGGAAATGAAATAAAAAGAATGCACGGAGTGACGTAGCGTTATCGCAAAACTAGTTGAAATGGATATTTAAAATATTTCGCAAGCCACCTTAAACTCATCCTTGACAGTTCAGAGCCAAATTTGAAATGCAAAATTTTGGGAAAAAAAGGTCTCACTGAACGTCATTGACGCGTGTGTAGACGGTTTGAGTTACGTATATTCCCAAATCTGGTGCCCACTTTGGATCTTCCTGGAATTCTCCTTGCATCTGGGGAACATGAGCCGCTTGTATCTCAGACGTGATACACTGGCGGCATGATAAGTGGTCCTCCATATAAATGCGAACCTTTTTCATTCTTGGACCTAGCATACCATCCCAATTTGAATTTTTGTAGATGCAGAACATAAATTGTATTCTTTAAACTGTTTTAAAATCTCCTCTTTGCGCCAAATTCCTTTTTCGTGAGACAGAAATTCTCAGGAGAAAGGTATTTTTTTCATTGCCACGAAAAATGTACTGTTTAGCGTGCATGTCAACTGTATTTACGACTCTGCGAAATATCCTTCAACTGATTGAGCTTTGCGTATTATTAGTGTCCATAAACAACGAGAAATTCAAAATGAAGGTATGTGTTTCTGGACTCTATGCTGCTGAGCAGGCATTGAACTACAAAAAAATTGCCAATATTATTTCATCCTAGAAATGTTTGTTTACAATGAATTTGTTCAGTATAAGCATAAAACCTTGCCAATTTCAGTAATGGTCATGACATGTTATTTAATGTGAAAACGGCATCTTTTTTCATTACAATTGAGATATTCTTTACGAAGTTAACCAGCATTCACGTAAGTTGAAATAAATCAGACAAAAGAGTTATCGGTATCCATTATTACCGGAATATTTAAGTAATAAGCTAGAACCATACATAAAGTCAACAATGATTTTCAAGGGCAGATCCAAACAAAGATAAAACTAAGCATTTCCCTCTCAGTGATCTATGTGGAGCCTTGCGGCGATTACAGCTGATAAGAAATTAATCGCTCGATGAAATATTCCATTCAATTATAACTGCTCGTTCTACCACTAATTGAAGCATGAGGTAGAATCCGCCAACCTTGGAGGTGAAGGTAAGAAGAAGCGAGACGTTTCGTTTTCGTTTCTTCATCGAAGATAAACTCAGAGCGAATCCTCCTCTAGAAGCACAAACGGGAAATCGGGACTCCTCCGTGTGGCGTACAGTGGGATATTCAGATAAGTTCACTTTCAAAATCAAAGAACTTTTGATAAAATGGTGATATTGAGATGAATCTTTCCCCATTTAAAGCTTAAACTGTAAGGTGCACGAAAAACATACACATACATTCTTAATTCTCCATAGGAGCTTGAAAAAAGTTTGCAAATCAACTTTTTATCGAATACGGAGAAAAACTGCTCTCAAATAAAAATACTTTTTAAATAACGTGAATGAGTGTTTGAGTCTAATCACTAATGTTATTCTCATTGTTGGTGCAAAAAATTAAAAGTTTATTTATTTTCACCAATTTTATTTTTACAAATTGATTTATTTGTGTAAAATGGCATGTGGAACATATTAGATATCAGGACTGTATTTTGAACAAAAAAAAAGAAATAAGGGTATTTAATAGTTTTTCACGTCCAATCTGTAGTTCAGCCGTAAACTCAGCGTGAAAATAGAGTGTAGCGAGGTGAATTGTAACGTAAGGTTATCCTTCCAGCATGCGCGCCTTGTTTTTTGCTACCCATCTGCTTATAAATTATATCATTCAAAATTAATTTTCTCGTATAACTATTACGAATTTCTACGTATTTTTCCAACAATCCTCGGAGTTCAATTCACCTTAATATTTCTGTTTTATCAATAGTTCTTAGATTTTGAAAGCGAACTTACCTGAATATCCTACTGTGCGCCGCGGCAGTAGGTGCCACTGCATTTGACACAAAAAATGAGAGCAGATGTGGAAGATAAGCGAAAGGCGTAGGAACAGTTTCCCGCCCAATGGTGTATTTTCCTAGCTTCACCATTTAGCATTCCCGCCGCCAATCGAGGCGATGAGTGAAAATCCGAATGGGGTGAAGGGATTGGGTGACGGAGGCAAGTGGAGAGGGGGGTTGAGGAGAGGGGGGAGTAGTTCGGAGGTGGACAGTTACCCCACCCGCACCCACCCTCCATCTCACTATCAGTCCAGCCCTCTATCCCCTCTCACCCTCACTCACGAAGGTAGAATCACCCGAGGTGTTCTCAATAGTTTAAATCACTCGACGCTCGCAATAATTAGATGCACTGTCGAGCGACCATCTCCTTTTAAGCCCTTTAAGCCTTCGGCGTGAAGATAATTCTGCGGCATAAACACTGCGGCCGATTATGTATGTACTTTGCATAACCGATTGGGGAACTAGATTGTGGAACGGATGAATTTTAAAATTAATTTTTCCCGCAAACGATAAGAAACCATAACAGCTGCCAATGACACTTTTAACTAGGTTTTTCAATAGGTAGTGTAGCTAGTTAGAATATTTACTCCTAGTAATTCTATGATAATCTGCTACCTAGTACTAACAGCACGTCGTGCATGCTTTCAGTATAATTCTTGTACCTCCGTCCATTTATGCAGTTGGAAAATACTAACGGTCCTTATAACATTGGTAGCATACAGCTCTTGCGAAAGCTTATGGCGTTCGGATGCGCGGCGTTTGTGTTGTCCGCGTCATACAAATTCCATTTTTTTAAATGAACTCATGTATGGCTCAAATGTCATGTCTTTGTTTTCCCCTACGTCACTTTTCCCTACCTCTTCCACCAAAATTTACCCCTCCACGACGTCTTTTTCTACACATCCGAACGCCATAAGCTTTCGCGAGAGCTGTACCTATAGTGTTTTGCGTGCTTGTGAGGCTTCGCCTCCTGACAAGCATTAGTGATTTATGATAATGCATCAATTATCGTAGTTACACTTACTTTAATAGAGTAAAGTGTAATTCATGTTGGTGACTACTCACTGCCACACATCTTAGAGGTGGCTTGCAGGGTATCTTGTTGATGTCAATTTATAATTCCACTTTCAGACACACCGGTCTTACTGACATTAGCCGGAATTAAACTAAAGGGCTGGGAGCATTAAGCAACACACTACATATGCTAAAAATAATTCTCTTTCTTATATTTGGTGCTCAAACAGTTGTTCCCATTCTATAAAATTCAAATTAAGTTTTAAATTTAATTTAATATTTGGAACCGGTATACATAAATATTCATATGTATACGTAAGGTTTTAAAATGAAATGCAAATTATTTTGGTATCCACTGTAGTTCTGGTATCGTAATATAAGAGATATCGATAATGAGGACGCAAGCAAGCCATCGTCCCCCACCCCATGACGACAAAACGATCCCTCCCACCCTCTTCTCCACCACTCCTCCACCACTCCAAAAATCTCTCTCCCCGCTCTCGCAGCGAGCCTCCGCGTGCCATTCAGATGATTTTTCTCCAGGATACGCGAACACACGATAAGGGTTCGTGCAAAGACGGCTGAGGGGACGGGAGTTCAAGAAGTGGAGGCATGGAAATATTTCAGAGGTTGACTCTTGAGGAAGGAGTCGAGCAATGAGCAGCGTCGTGGGAGAATCTGCTTCGTTCCCTCCCACAACGAATCCCTTTCGTCTGAATCTCAGAATGAATCACTACGTGGCGAGGCACATACGCTCCACAACCTCTGAGGCCTCTTCAAGTCCTGCCGCACGTTATACACATGCCTATCACTGTGGCACCATCGACTTGAATGAAGTAACGAGAATAAAACCTCGTCTTCATTCCCCAAATGAAAGTTCTTGGGAATGTGTGTTGGTTCACCCTATAAAGTTCACTCCGTTAAATTTTTTTTATAAATCGCTCCGATAAAAACAATTATTTAAAGATACAGCGGAAAATTTAGTGAGAAGTTAATCGCATAAGCAAAAGGCTAGACTTGGTATGGCTGCAGAAACCTACTGTCTCCAGAAAAGATATGTCCATGTTGCCTTATAATTTCCTTTATACTCCTTTAAATATATGCCTTATATATTTTTTTTTCATTTAAATTCTATTTGAATCTCTGTGTTTATAACATATATAAATACGTATATATACAGAAACATTTATTTTTTAATTATTTTTTTGGAATATATTAAAGAATAGGGAAGTGTTTTATTTCAAAAACAATTATTTGCCCTCGGAGATTCTGATTCTGACCCTTTAACGAATAAGTGAATGCCCTACTTGGCCCACTCACTGATAAGTTTTGCCCATTCCTAATGAATTATCTTCTTTTTTTAATAAACTGATATATTTTAACCGTCATCACCTACATGAGATATTTTTGAGTGACTTTGTTGAAGTTAAACCTCCAGTTAGACGAAAGGAGGGGATAACGTATACCCTGCACTCCACCTCAAGGATGTTTGGCAGGGGATATCACCAACATGTACTGCAATGTACCCAAATAAAGATAATGAAGCTACCACTATTAGAGCATTGGGAAAAACATGTAAATGCTGGTCAGTTGGTGACATTGCACCAACATGAACTGCACTATAGGCATACCAGCAATGCTTCCTTACACTATCAGTCCATTCCAGTAATTCAATTGTTCTTCATAATCTTCATTTTACAACTTGTCTCATCAGGTATTTCTGATTTATCTTCCCCTTCATGAATATATTTGAGTTATCATTCCACTACCAGCATCGCACACTGATATTCTCTTCTTTTTATTTTAAATTTTCCAATTTTAAGGCATTCCCAGTATCAGTGATCTGCCTTTTATTTCTGCTGCACGATTTCCATTGCCATCTACGAGTCTTTCCAAATAATTAGAGCATTAAAATAGTTTTTTATTATATTTCTCTCCACAGCCATCTTGGCTTTCTTGATAGCGCTGACATGTTTATCTAAAAAACTTAAGTCTTTTTCTTCTTTCACTGCATTTTTTATCATGGACCGGAATAATTTTCTATTGATTGTACCACCAAGGCAGTAGCCCTTTTGACACAATTCAATCCATATCCAAATACGTACTTTAGTGACATTATTCTTTTACAAAATATCTTTTTCAACTTTCCGATAAGCAACATGTCTACAGAACTCCTCTCGTAGCAAACATCATCCCGGTCGTTTCCTTCTCCCAATACTTATTAAACATCAACACTCAGCTGTTGAGTTCATTAATTTATTTATTGATTCCTGTGAGACCCTCATTTTCCCTATAGTCCCTCTCACTTCCTTCCCTTCATTAACTATGTAATATTGCTTAAATTACCCGATTCATTCTATGTTTCAAACTAATAATTGATTCCGTGTGAAGTCCCTATATTCTTTCTGCTCTCATCGTATTCCTTCGTTTTTCAAGTTTCAAATTCCAATTTACTAGAGCATTTCCGTCTTAAAGTGGTTATGTTATTACAGAGGAGTATATAAAGCATAGGCTGGACGTTGTATGATTTCATATGCTGTTTTAAATTTTAATATCGGTGGGCAAAATTTATTTTCAAATAAATTATTTTACTATTTTAGCCAAAACTAAATTTAGTCATTCGAGTAACTATTCTTCCGATGAAAGTTCAAAAATAAACAATTGTGTGTTTAAGTTTTCCGAATGGTCGTTGTTTTCTTTAAAAAGTTCTTTTTTAAGAAAACTACTTAAAATAACTAATTCTTCCAAAATTAATTTTAATTATAACTCTCTGTAATAATTCAGATTTTAACTGTTACTAAGTTTGTACAAGTGTTGTATAATTCATCAATAAGTCTAACGCGGGATAAAAATTATCCCATAGCTTTCTGAAGAGACATATTCAGCCGAGTCTTTGAAGTACTCAAACTGAAGCGAAAAGCCATTGTCGGGCTAACAGTCGTAATGGCCGCACGGGAAATGTATATACTATATGAAATTAGTATGAAGAGCCGGAATGCTAAAAGTTCAGTTCGAGTCCAAACGCTTGGCGGCGCAAAGGTCAATATTTTTTCTCCATGTTGGCCCCGTATGTCAACACGTTAGTTTCCTATCTTTTATGTAATTTATCTATGGAACTAACGTTGGGGTAACAAGGAGCATAGGGAGGTTGTAGGAGACACATTCTGAGGGCATTATACAAGCACCGTAGAAAGTAATGACATCGGATGCTGCAGAGGATCATAAAATTTCCGATCAGTGATTAATCCTTAGCTTCGTGATAGCCGGCATAATGGAAGGCTCAGAGAGAAATTCGATTCATCCTCAGTCAGTCATATTAATCCGACGATTGGTGGTTGCTTCAGATAGCATCACTGCACTCTCTTTTCATCTAAAATCGTTCGATTCCAACAATATTTTAGAAGTTTGATCTCTTTTGTAATTTTTCGTGTAAACACCATACTTGGTCCTCCTCGGTAATTCATCGCAATAATTTCTCGTATCATAATCGTTTTTATGAGTCGCTTGTTCCGCAGAATGAGAATTTAACATTTTTTGCTTTTTCCTCACAGTTTTCAGTGTGTATTTTTCCCTCCCACTCTACGTAGGTCTTATTCACTTGTGATTCTCTCTTATTCATTTGATCTTCTTCATTCTCCGATAAAGCCTAATATCAATTACTAAGAAATAACTTTGGAAACAAAGATCGATGTGTTATTTAAAGATTATAGACGCAAGCATTTACTACAAACATGTATTCAAAGAAAATGTTTTCAAAAAAATCCAAAAAGAAGGGAAGTTCCTACACATAAACCTTATTTTCTCGAAGTTTACTTTTCGTAATTGGCCCAAAAATGGGCATTTATATATGTGCATATCAATACAGTGCATTATCACTGTTCTAAGTCTACAAAAGCCTCATAAATTCTTGTTACTATGAAAACTTGAGCCTTGGATGAATAGCAGAGAGCAGATAATTAGATGATTATGACACCGTGGAAATCGAAGTGATAACTCAAGATGGAAGTACGTAACTCAAGAACTCCTTTTCACTTTGTGGCACTAGGGAAACTGAAAAGGAAAATATATCCTGCTAAAAATATTCTCCAGCACACCCTAACTGTAATTGTAGGAGATCTAGAGTTTACTCTAAAGATTCATCTCTATATTGCTATTTCCAGAAGTTACCAAACGTAGCAAAACTAAATGTCAACGTGATTGTCAAATCAAATGTAATAAAACAATTGAAGTTAACACCAAATTGGGTCAAATAGAGAGGTTTCCCCGTTTGTTGTGCTACATTAAGCAAACTAATATCAGGCAAGCGAGTTAGTATTCAATTACCTCGAAATTAGTGATTTTTGGAGCCCGATTAAATCTTCCGAAATGATATTTCCTCGATAGAATCGCGTGTACGTGAAAAAAGTAGTGTATTTTTACGAATCGGTAAGGCACATTATATTGTCGGCATAAGAAGGCCCTTAATGCTTTCCCGAAAGATGTTTACATTTTCGGATTGTTATGAGAGGTGTATAGGTACTGTACACGTAGTAAGGGCTCTGTAAATGTCATGATTGTCCTAAAAAAATTATATTCCTTCCGACATCTGTTTTGCAGTAAAAAAAAACACCAAGAGAAAAATTTCCGGTACACCCTTTGGGAACCCTTATTTTCGGGTAATTGTGCCTTTACTTAAGCTTCGTCAAAGTGAAAAAAAATGAAATCTCATCAGGGAATAAATGTTATCCACCCAACATTAAGCGCAAATTTCATTTCGTCGGGAGCCGCCGTAAATCTAGAGTGGTGTCCTAAACGTGGGAGAGCGGGCATTGTCAAAAGGGTGGACCCCGCGCTAGCAGGTGTTCCCGTGCCACGTCGTCTCCCAAAGGGCAGCACAGGCAAGGGAAGGAATCTCGTCGAGAGGAGGAGTGTAATTCGGGAGAATTCGCGGAGGCGGCTCGATACCCTGAAATTACTCCTCCCCCCCCTCCCCCTACTCTCCTCCCACCCCCCTTCCTATTACCCTCCCCTTTCCACTCTCACTCCCTCCCGCACCCAAAATAGAACATGGACACACACACACAGTCACACTCTCAAAGACACGTACATATGTAACGCATATACCTCCACTCCCGGGTCCTCTCAGCCGATAATTTCATTCCCACTTCTTTATCGCCTTTTCGCTCCGAGATTCTCCCATTTTTTTCGCAATTCTGTCCGAAGCAGGTTCTGCCTCCTCCCTCCCCTTCCCCGCCCCTTACCCGTCAACCCCTCATTTCCCATTGCCTGCTTCCGTCCCTTCTTCCCCCAATACATATATACACCACACCCCCATCGCGCTGAGTGTAGGGAGAAGAGCCTGCTGCGCTCAAATCTCGCCCATTCGTAAAATAGGAAGGGGGAGGAATTTTATTATTCCGTTTTATTTCTCCCTTCCCTCTCCCATTCTTTCTTTTGCTTCACCTTATACCCCCACTCATTCTTCGCCTCTTCAACTTCAGGGGAAGCCTGAGCGAAGTTACAAAACGCATAGGTGGGCGAAAATATTATAATGTATCATTTCCCATTGCCAACCCAACCAAACATGTTTGAGTTTAGCCTTGACATAACTTAGAATGGTTTTATACCGAAGTTGGGAATGACTTCATGAACTCAAGAGTGTGCGTGGCATATTTACGGAAATGTTTAAGGAATTTGGAAGTATCAGTAAGACGGAAAAAATAAAGTTGAGACAAGCCCCGTGTTGATTCCATAACTGGAAAATTTCATGTTTCATCAAGTGAATGTTTTGACCGGCATTCAGAACTCAAATGACTGGCCGTGTACTCACAAAATTAATGGACAGTGGTAAACTATTTGAACTTTATGGGAGAATATATTACAACAGTGAATTGAAATAATTTGATAATTAATATATTTCCGAGTTTCTCTTGCTAAGCTGCAAATTATGCATATTGCTATCCTCTTTAACTTAGGTGAATCTGCTTCTAAGATAAAAGAATAACGCAGTATGCATTTTTCTTATCGATGAGAATTTAAGTGGAGCAGTAACGATAAGGAAAACAGTGGAAGTCCGCAAAAAAACTACATTTAAGTTTTTATTGAATCCGCGAATTATTATTTGGTATTATAATATTTAATGCGTCAATTACTTTTCATAATTTATTTATCCTGTAAATGTCATGTACATACTAGATAATTCCAGAAAAAAACGAACCTTCTGAAACAAAATTGCTACAATTGATGCGCCAAAATTGCAAGTCTTCTCAACTCGTCAAGTAAGAGGTGATGACTGTAAAAACGGTATAAAAATCTAACTACCGCGGGAAACTAAGCGTTCTCGTGAATCAGAGCAGCAATTTAACCCAGTTGAAGAAATCAATGTCTTGGAAAATCAAAAACAATTACACCTTGCACAGGACATGAGGTACCGAGTGCTTATATATTACTCTTCAGAATTTATGAACCCTTAGAAAAAAACGAACTAATCTACCATTTGTGTTACAAATGTAGGTACTCATTAAAAAATTAATTTTCCTTTCCCTTCAATTATTGCATTTCATTTGTCTACCTCCAAATGTCAAACTTCAAATTATAGGTCAGTGTTAAATGATCCACGATATGCATATAGGTAAAAGCATTAACACTGGACAGGTCCAGACAGGTAAATTTCGAGCCTGGAACTTGAGAGTCATTGTATCTATTTTCCCACAACAACACTTCGAGCAGTAAATAAAAAATACTAAGCAAGACGAGTTCTCATTTAAATTCCAAGTAATAAAAACGCAGGTGAATTTGTATTTATTTTGTATTAAAACTCAGAAACTGTATTGTAACTGTATAAATTTAAAGCTAGAAATAAAAACAGCCACACATTTAAATACTTTATTTCTTAATGCATGCATCAATTGAAAAGATGTATAATAAGTTGCTGAATATCATTTTATTAGCATAGATACATTCTATTTACTGTTGACATACATATCTATTTATTACATAAATAAAGATAATGAATAGCTGAAGAGGCTTAAGGAATTTGAGAGAACAGTTAGAGATCTGAAGAATGGAAAGGCGCCCGGAGAAGATAAAATCAGCGGAGAAGTAATCAAAGCACTTGGTGAAAAAGCACGAGACACACTATATGAAATAATCGAAGATTGCTACGAATCCGGAAAGCTGCCAGAAGACTTCAAGAGGAGCTCAATGGTGACCATACCGAAGAGAGCAAGGGCTGAGAAATGCGAGGAGCACCGAACCTTGAGTCTAGTGTCATATGCCTCCAAAATCCTCACCCGGTTAGTAGGCAGAAGAATTGAAGGGAAAATTGAAGAAAACCTGTCAGAAAACCAATTTGGATTTACGATGGATAGGGGGACAAGGTAGGCAATACTATGCCTGAGACTACTGGTAGAGAAAATGATCCACGTGATCAAACCATTGTATATAGCCTTCGTGGACTTGGAGATGGCATTTGATAATGTCGAATGGAATATGATGTTCAATACTATGGAAAAACTTGGCTTGGACTACAATGACAGAAGAATCATCTCCCAGCTCTAAAAGGACCAGGTGGCCACAATACACACGCAAGATGGAATAAATATGGAGGCAAAAATTAATAAAGGGGTCTGACAAAGATGTAACCTGTCACCAGCACTCTTCAATATGCACATGGAGGAAGCCATGAAAGAAATAGAAAAACAAGGAATCAAAGGAATCAAAGTGAATGGAGAAGGAATGAACATCTCTGAACTGCTACGCTTCGTTGATGATATCGCGATCGTAGTAAAAAACGAGGAAGACCTACAGAATTCACTGAACACAATTGAAAAAGTGTTCCAGGAATACAACATGAAAGACAATAAGAAGAAACCCAAGATACTTGTGTGCGGAAGAGAGAAAGTAGTGGCCGACGTCCACCTCAAAGGAGAAAGATTGGAGCAAGTGAAATCATTCACCTTCCTCGGGAGCACCATTACCTGGGATGGAAGAAGCACGACAGACATCAAGCGTCGAATAGCCCAAGCTAAGACGGCATTCATGGCCAAAAGGCCGCTACTCTGCTCGAAGAGCATAAGACTGAAGACAAGGAAACTGTACGTGAAAACATTCGTGTGGGCAGTGGCACTCTACGGATCAGAAGCATGGACCATTGGAAAAACTGACCAGAAAAGAATAGAAGCCATCGAGACATGGTGCTGGAGGAGGATGCTAAAGATCAAATGGACGGATAGGGTGAGAAACGAGGAGGTATACAGAAGGAATTGGAGAAGAAAGGACACTGTGGAGCACCATACGCCGATGATGAAGACGGTGGGTTGGCCATGTTATGAGACACAACGATTACATAAGAAGCATAATGGAGGGAAAAATTGAAGGGAAAGTCCCCAGAGACAAGTACTTGGGGCAAGTAAAGAGGGATACGGGGGAGAAGAACCATAGGGAAGTGAAGGAACTGGCATGGGATAGGGCAAAATGGAGGGCTGCAGTATACCAATCCTAGGATTGTAATACTATGATGACTAGCCAAGAGAGCAATAGGGACCGGGGCTGCAAGGCAAGGGTTTGGAGCTTTAGGGACCGTGGGCGGGGTCGGGGGGCCCGAGTCCTCCCCTTTCAGCGACACGTCTTCACTGTCACTGTTTCGAATAAATGCCATCACGACACGCTTTTATGCGATCCTGATGCTGCAAGCAAGTGGGCGATATATCGGCCTTTCTATCGTTTTATGTAATCCCGGAATTAGGCTGCTGCATTTTTACCGCAGTGAATCAGCTTATTAGTTCATAGCAGAAGCATTTAAGCCAAATATAATTTTCACGTGTCGCTGGCTGACGAAAGTCATTCGATAACAAATGCTCTGTGAATAATCAGTTCAATGCTTGAGACGTCACAATTCTGGAATTATTTTACAGACATATTCAGAGGTAATATAACAACTATTTTTTTAGAGCAGGAAACCCTGTAACTTGATATTTCGTTGTGTGTCATTCTTATAGTTAAAAAAAATACTTCGTGCCCATGTGTTAGCTTAACACATTTAATTTACGCAAGTACGCATTTATATCAAGAGATGGCCAAGGAACATCCCAAAGGTAAGAAATTTAACGTTTATTTCTTCCTAATTCTTACGTTAACAATCATCAACCTTCAACACTCTATATCAAGGAAGTTAGTTGAATGATAATTTCCACTTTTACCACCGTGAAAGGCTACCGCACATATGAGGCAGTTTTTTTCGAAACTCAACTTAAAAATTAAATACTACATCAATAATATCTTATTTACCAAGCATTTACAGCGTAGATTGAATAGACTGAGAAAAATTTTAAATGAAATTTCGCCAGAAGGATTTTGAATTCCTCCGAGAAATGAAAATGTTCGCTGATTGGTTGACGTGACTGTTACGTCTCGGCTCCGGTGCGTGAATGGGCAGAGTGGCTCGCCTTACGTCCTACTTCTCTTCATTCCTTGTGCTTAGAGCCTATTCTCTCTTTTTCTTCCCACTGAATTCAATTGTAGCCCTATAACGAAAAATGTGTAGGTCCTTTGGAATTGCCGCAGGAAAAAATGGGCCTGCAACGGGAAACGAACCACGAATCTTTGGCTTGCCGGACCAATGCGCAGATCACAATGCTATCCATGCTTCCTAATTTTCGTGGCAATTTCCTGGTCCAAGCCAATATTCTCCATTAGCAATTTCTACATAATTTCATCGGCGTATATGCGGCCGGCTTGAATATTTTCATTCGTGGCCTAGTGCGGCATAAGTGCTGGTGTAGAATGTAACCGAATGGATTGTGGGTTTTTTAAAGTCCTTTTCTCCCTAGCGTTGCCATATTTGATGGACCGCAATGGCTTAAAATCCAGTTCCATTGTATCCTCCTAAATTGCCACGCGAATAAGGAAGGCTGTGCAGCGTACTGGTTGGCGCATTTGCCCAGAAAAAGTCCGTCTCGGTCCAGGCCGATATTTTCCTTTGGAAAATTCAAACGTTATTTCATCGCCGTATATGCGGCATCTTCATAGGAGTAGGTTCATTCCTAGGAAGTCGAGAAAATGACGAATCCTGCTCAACGAGTCCATAACTAAGCAGTAACACCTCCCTCGCGCCACTCAAGAGAACACTCCCGTCTCTCTTGCGGGAGTGAATTCGTCACCGCAAAATTAATCACGGGAGCCCTGAAGGGTGCAGATAGCCAGAATAGTAATTATTTATTGTGATAATAATCCCGCAGCGGACGACGCGAGGGATGAGCCAAGATCGCTGTCCGTGGGGAGTGATCGCCCCTTGGAATGGTGCCTGTTTATTCATCACGACGCCAGTGGGAGGGAGTGCACGGAGGAGAAGGGAGGTCGACCCCTTTGGCTTCCTCCAAGAGCGAGGAAAGAGGGGGTCAGCTCCCTAATAGTTCCTCCAGATTGCTTCCAGGGTCCTATCATCGCCCTCTCCAGCGAGACCCTTCAACGGCAAGTGCACCCTTCCCCCCGCCCGGCCCTCGAGGGGGGCCAAGGCCACACACCAACCACCCCTTTCGCCCCACCCGATCCATCCACTCCGCCACACTTGAGCTAAGCACCACCGCGCCCATTCCAGGAACTCCAATAACGCCGCCACGCCGTGCCCTTAAAGGAACATCCTTCATCCTTAATAGTCGCTCCGTTGCCATAGCCACCTCCAACCACTCCCGCAGGGAGTCGCACCTCCCCCATTCCCCTCTCTCCTCACCTCCCCCCACCGGGGCCATATGACAGCTCACCCCCTTCATCTGGCACCTCCACCACAGCTTTACCCGGTAACAACACCACCACCGCACCCCGTACCCGCACCTCAAATTTATTCCACACTACAAACAGCCACTTGCAGAAAAAGCAACGCCTTGCTCTTCGCGCTAGAGAGGATTCGTCGCAGTCAAGCACAGCGGAATAATTCAATTCTAGTCCAACTGCCAGTCATTCACTTCTTCCCAATGAAGATATTGTTTCCTCCCTTTTAGGATGTAGTGCCTCCTTTTTTGGATCAGGAAGAAGTAAAATCTTTTGAAGGATATCAAATGCAAGAATTTGCAATAAGGCGAGAAAGTATGTTTCTTTTGTGAGATACGTTTTAATGGGCAATGCGTCTTGGAAACCCTATTCATACGTCAATGGAATCAGTTATTGCCGTAAGAATCTCACGAGTAAGATTTTGTATTTTGTTCTGTGATTGTAAAGCTGTAATTAGAGAGGTTACTATATTACTGTTTGACAACACAAGAGTAATTATTGATATAGCAATTTCCATGAACCGGAGATTAGATTGAAATAATTCAAAAAATAAAGTGAATATAAGTCCTCAGCAGGCAGTTAAATGATAGGAATGGCTTATCAAAAGTAGAAATCGTCCCAATTATTATAGGTATTAGCCAATAGGTCTGCCGAAAAAACCACTGAAAATAAATCACTTCAACTGCAAAATTGATATTTGAGAAAAATGTAGAGGGCCAATATGTTAGCAAAGAAAATGTTGTTTGACTCTTTTTGCTCTTTTTACTTCCGATCCCTAACAGGGAGAAAATTAGGAATGCAAGAAGTAAAAATAATAATACTGGACGGTGGAGGTAAAAGGGAGCGGAGGTATGAGGTGGTTCCCTCCCCTCCCGCCCCTCCACCAGTCTTCGCCCTACCTCCCCTCCCCCGCTATCTCGGCACAAACCTCTAGCAATCTCTCGCAGCCTCCGCGAATGAGTGCCTCTCTTAACTCCTCCCCCCCAAGACCAACTTTGTGACCGCCCGCCTCTCCCCCCGTTCCTCTCCACCCACCTCCGAGCACCTTCCTTCCACAGAGTTTGGTGCACAAAGGGTGCGTGTCAGTGTCTTCCTCCTCTGCAACATCCAGGCGGGAACCTCCCAGGGTTGCGAAGTCATGGAAAGGATAACTGCAGGAGCTGTCCGATCCGAGAAAAGGATATTCACGGTGATTTCGGGTATTTGACATAAACAAAATATTTCTAACAACTACGTGATTTATTTATTTCACATAATTCAACATCACAAAATTGTAAAGGTTAAATATTATAATATGTATTGTAGACAACAATGAAAATTGACATACACGTGCATAAAAGTTAACCTGCCACATGTGTCTACCATGAATACTATATTATTGGCATATAGATTTTCCAATATTGTTTGATTGCAGATGTGTGATTGGAAGAACTGTCTAGTCACTGTTAATGAAAATTTACCCTACTTTTTGATTTGTTTGTGTTACTAAAAGCTTATAACTTTACATGAAGGCAAACATAATTTCATTCTGGAATGGTTGCATGGTGGAAGCATAGCGAACTATATTGCAAGAAAATAAAAAAAAATATTTAATTTAATCGTACCTAAATACTGCTTTCTGAGGTGTGCAGCTGGGAGTGCTTGGAATACCAACCATGGAAATAGAAGAGAAAAGGGAAATAGAAAATATAGCAGTCGGGGAAAGAAATGGTTTGAACGTTTTATGGGTGTCTTTTTTATTTAACTCTGTTTTAGTTACAGACACAAAAGGTGCGTGTCAAAGAAGAAACATCTGTAATTATCAGTTTGACGGCGAGCTCCCATATTTTTTTGTTTCTATGAGCAAAGGTTATGTGCGGGGTTGTTCGGTATCAAAACAGTATCCTTCACTGAAACTTATAAACCCAACTGCATTGCTGGTAAACGTTTCAGCTTCCCGAAACCTTATTGGTATTGGTGACTCAGAGGTTAACCAATACTACTAAATTAATAGCATTATTAGCCCAAAAAAGTATGAAATAACCATCACGTGTTCTGTTATATTTGTAACAGTCAACAGAAAAGCAAAAGTCATAAATTAAAGCTACCAATAAAAGTGGACAAAATACTTTAATTTAAAATAAAATACCAGTAACATGGCGAGAACTTAACCTCGCCACCGCAAGCGTGGTAAAGTCCTCGCCTGCTTATCCGAGGGTCGAGGGTTCGAGTCCCACCTGGGTCGGTTTTTCGCATGCCCAGGACATGGCTGTTTCCGTCAGGTTCTGGTGGTTTGACTCCTGAGAAACCTGAAGACGAGCCAATGGCCTATCGGAATCGAGGAGGCATACGGGCTATCAGATAAAATCTATCTCCTAATCCGGGAGTCTCCGTAAACTCCGGGTGAGATGAAACACCCCCCTTTTAAACAAATGCGCATGCAAACTGGAAGCAGAGAAAGCCGCTATCAGCGATGCGCTCTCAAACTGCGGCAACGGTTCAATCTCTCCACCCACTCCTCCCCCGCCCCCCTCTCCGTCTCTAGGGAGACTCGTTGTCACGTCGTCACTGAATCACCGTCGCGACGGAGGCGCAGAGTGACGACACCGCCATCTCGTGAGACAAGCGTCGCGATCGACGTGAGCGACGCCCCAAACTGATTGCGGGAGGAAGTGTGCGCCGTTAACTTAACACCCCTCCATTGGCGTCTGAAGAAAGAGGGAATCGTTGGGAGTTTCAGATGTTTCATTAAGTCGTACTTGAAAATTTTTATCTGAAGGGCAAGATCGGCAAGATACGTTAAAGGCCGTTACAAAAATCTCGTTAGTTTTACTGGCCTTTCGCAGCAACTGGGACGGGAATTGCTTTCAGATTTCGATTAACATTTCGATTACATCTATTATATAAATTCCAAGCAGATTTATTCTCTGACGACGTTAATAATATTTTACGAAATACAATATACTACGGTACATCTATATCTACAAAAGACCCTACAGGTCACCTCAAGGGTGTGTGGCAGGAGTTGAGTAGTCACAACATGCAATACACTGTACCCTAAATTTAGTGTAACTACAACAAATTACGATACATTAGCATAAATCACAAATGTTTGTCAGAATCAGATCATGAGAATAAAATTAGGGAACAAGACTGCAGAACAGACAGATTTCAAATGTAATTTTTCCCGCGAACGATAACAGACCATAGCAGCTGCTAATTAGACTTTAAACTAGGTTTGTTGATAAGTAGTGTAGGTAGTAGTAGTACACCCTAATACTTGTATCTTAATTGCAACTTAGTACTTACAGCACGCTGTGCTAGTTTTCTGAATCACTCTTGAATCTCTGTCCATTTATGCAGTTGCAAAATGCATAAATACTTACGGTTCCTCTAACATTGTCAAACTATCTATAGTCTAATGCATGCTTGTGAGGCTTTGCCTCCCGGCAAGAATTAACGATTTATGCTAATGCATCAATCGTCATAGTTACACGAAATTTAAGGTAGAGTGTAATGCATGCTGATGACTACTCACCCCCTCCCACACACCAATGAGGTACCTTGCATGGTATTTTGTAGTCGTAGGTGTAGAAGGGACACAAGACTATAAAGTGGTCCACGTCTCTTAAATATTAGGAAACGGAAACAAGTATTTCTCAGGCAATTAACGGCCGATATTAATACTGTCACTTTCGTGCGATTATTGGATCTTAAATAGATGAACTCGTGATTTTCATTGATTTAACTTTTTCTTATTGTTAGTATCTGCAATGAGGTACACTGATTAATAAGGTAGTCCCAATCACGGCATATCTATAACGTGTGTGTTAATATAAATGTCGAAGATGTAGTATATTACACCGCAACATCAGAACTATTGTGGGCGTTCTATTCATAGAGTTCTAGTGTTTGGCTACTCACCATTGACTTTGAGGTTATAATCTCTCTCAAAAGCACCTTCATCTATCAAAAAAAATTAACCTTCTTGATAATCTCGGCTTATGAAAGAAAGTTCACGAAGACTTGGGTAACACTAAACAGACAATGAGCAATATCTTTCTTTAAGCGAAACTAATCCAACTTCATGGGAGTTCCATCGTTGAATTGACACTCTGACCCTTCAAATTTTGCAAATACCTCCAATAAATAGACATTTTCATATTGCTAATCAGCATTTTTCTTGCACATTAACCCACGGAAACGAGTTAACTTGACCTGCACTACCAAACTTACCTTTGCCTAAATTGCCCAAAATATGGGCATTAGTCACATACATGCTCAGCAATCAAGAATAAATTATCAATGTACCTTATTAAATTTTATTCTGCTGCATTATTTACATTGGTACATGGCACTACAGATGGGCCAAAAATACCAGTATTTGGTACCTCCAGGTAATATTTTTTTCTATTTCAGCACTACAGAGTACTATTACAAATCGGCACTACCGGAGGTACCCGTACTCGGGGGTTATTTTGTAATCTCACTTTGTGAGAATACGTCATAAAATGTCGAAAGTTACGTAATTTTTCGTAGTTCAACTCCGCCACCCAGGCGGCGTGACGATCTTCGGCTCTCAATTGGTGAACTGTCGGTCTATTTATTTGATTCATCCGCTCTTTCGACTTTGGATCCGTATCTTTCGACTCTTGATCCGTTTCATTTGCCTCCACATTTCATTAGTTCCATCTCACCTGTCGTTAGGAACGTGAAATGGAGGTACCATCGGACCTTCGCTGATCGTGAGCCGATCATTAAGTGAGCAAAACGGGTCTCTCGCCTTCCCGCAAGGAGTCATTAAAAAGGTGAGATTACAGAATAACCCCCCCAGCAGAGGTCAGACCTTGAACGGTGTGTTTCGCATTTTCTGCTCGTTTTCCGCTTGCCTAGCTGTGCCACTTGCACGCAAACCGTAAAGCGTGGGCTACGCTCTTTATCATCTAGTAAGTGCCGTGAGGTTTACCCCACCCATTGTTTCCATAACCGAAGAGGAAGACAAATCAATTGGTGAGCTTCAGGGATTGCCTGGACTTGCGGCACTTGCCTTACCTCGGCCCGATCAGGACATGGCGATGAAACACCAATCAAAACCGTAGCGTGTCTCAGTGACAGTTCCCGTGGTGTGCTACAGGAGCTGCTCAATGCTGTCCAAGGTGTCAGGCGGTGCCATATGCTGCCATGAGGAGAAATTTGTAATTCGTAAATCTATCTCAGCCTGGTAAGTTCGGTGGTTATTCCAAATCTCATAGTTCTAAATTCTTTGCAAACCACAATAGGGGGTTATCATTCGAACGCTTTTTCAATATTACCGATGAAATACAATTTAAAACGGTTTAAATTTATATTTACGGAATTTCTTCTAAACATTAAGGCCTAATAACCAAATAACTAATAGTAGAAAGTTGCATTTTTTTCTGTTTTACGCCATAACGCCCTCTGACGTCATTTCATCCTTCGATCAAAGGCCCGTGGTTTGATTTAAACTGAAGATCGATATTTTTTCTGAATCTTAATACTATTGTATTTCCGGCAGAAGTGGACATCTTTACAAATGCCTTTTTAAGGAATCTCATAGACTGGATCGGGAAGAGGGAAGAAGCGAAGAATAAAATGACGTCTCGGCGTTATGGGAAGGTTGCTAATTTATTCAACTTTAGATTCTTATAATCACTGGCTATTTTTGGAATTTTTAACCGATGATTTGTAAATGACCATTTGTCGTGGCCCCCGGAACGATAAAAGTTAAAAGCAAAAATCGTGATACACCCCCATTAAAGTGCCTCTCAGTCCCTTGACCAGCGAAAATATACGTCTTCAGAAGAACCTCAGTGAAATGAAATAGCGCCTGAATCAAGTGGAACAGGATCGGCTGCGCAACACAATAGAGATTCCTGACATACCAGTTTTTAATGAGGAGAATGTTGAATATCTCGTGTGAAAAGATGGCATTGGCCTTAGGATCAAGGTTGACCCTTATGGCATTGACTTCTCCTTTCGCATGAGACCGGCTCGCTCGCTCGATTCCTCTAAGTTCCCGAAACTGACTTAAACAATAGTTCGCTTTGTCAGGTCTGGTACCGCTTCTGCATTAATTCAATCCAAGCAAAATAACCCCCACTTAACATTTGGAGACATAAACGTCGCCGCTGGCCCAAACCACCTCAGTTTGCATATCTGTGAATCGTCGTCCCCATTAAATATGCCGCTGCTAAGAATTGAAAAATGGAAGGGATATTAAATATCTGTGGGTGTGAAATGGCCGATTGTTTGTCCGAGTTTAAGATGGTGGTGAGCGGATCATAATCGTTGAGGAAGAAGACCTCAGTAAACTACATTAGCATCCGACCCCCCTCTCCCGTTACTTTCAAAAGTTAAAGCCAGTGGAAGCGAAGTAACTGTCTGCCTTGTCAATTATAAGTCCCTAATGTAACATATTGATAAGTTCTGGAACCATTTTTCATGTAGCCAAGCAGATATCTTTTGTTTGACCGAAACGTTATTGAAAACAAGTATTCCAGATGTAGTAGTGAAACTTGAAAACTATCACCTCATCAATCACGACAGAATTGGGAAAGATGGTGACGAAGTCTTCGTTCATCATCGCTTACACTCAACAGTCCTGGCAATTTCGCCTCGGATCTACGATACCCTCCTGCAATTATTGGTTATTGAAATAACAGGAGAAACCTGTCGAAGTGAATTTATTCATAGTTTATCGACCACCCAAAGTGGGGCATTTATCAGAGATTGAAAATGTTTACTTCAAGTTCAGTCCCACTTTTAAAATATCTTCATTGCTGGAGAATTTAATGTTGATTTGTGTCGTGATGGTTAACTCAGTATATTTTTGAGAAACTCTATACCTTGTAATAACTTGTACCTGTTTATATTGAACGTGCGTCATCATACGCTTCATTACCTTTGTATAGTTGTCTCCCAAGAAAAAGTCTCATCCTGCCTTCAGTCATCTGTTCCTTTTTTCTTGGCCCATGACAAAATCAACTTACAAACTCAATGTAGCCATTTCTCGGCCACCTGCTATTGTCAATAGAAAAGCTAGGCACCTTGACGTTGAAAGTTTTCAGGGCATGAGATTGATTTGGAAAAGCTGTTTACTTCTCCTAATGTCGACAATAAATTGCATTTTTTCAATTGTAATTTCATAAATTGTCTTTACTGCCTTCCTCCTAAAATTACCCTAACATGTAAATGGCCTTTTGATTAGTGGATAACGCAGAAAATTGAACATAAAATTAAAGAAAGAGACAGACCTTGATCTTCCTTTATTAAGACGCAAAGTTCAACAGACCTCGAAATATTTTTAAAACAGCGAAATTTAGTCAAGAGCCTGGTCACGAAGTCCAAGAGAAGGTACTATATGGCAACATTTTCACATTTTCCAAATGTAAATAAGTATGGAGAGAACTGTGAAGCCTTGGACTCGTCAGACATACATATAAAATTCCAGTTTTTCTTTGAATGAACTGAATGAATACTTCTTATCGAGTGGTTTTCCCTCTTCCGGCAATACCGATGAAAATATTTTGAACATTTCATCCGTGGGAGCCGTTGTTCCGTTTGATGATAAAAGTTTCTACTTTAATTATTTAACACCATAAGTCTTGCAGAAAGCCCTCTTTTATTTTAAGTCTAATTCAGTTGGTGCAGACGTTATTTTGGTAAAATTTCTAAGAGCATCATCATCAGCAGTACTTCCTCCTCAACATCTTTAGCTCTTCCTTAATTACAGACGTATTTCCGTCCTTTTGGAAGTCCTCTCTAATTCAGCCCATTAAAAAAGTTAAAATCCCACTTTACCGGAAGAATATAGTCCCATTTCCACACTTTCCGCTGCTTTTAAAGGCTTAAAGAAAATTATTTACCACTGATTTTTTAATATCTTAATGTAAACAAAATATTTGCATCATTTCAGTCTGGTTTTCATCGACATTTTTCAAAGCAGTCAGCTCACATTAAAGTCACTGGTGACGTAAGGAGAGCCATTGACAGAAAAATATTCACCGTCTTGGTTCTGTTTGATTTTAACAAAGCTATTGACAGCGGAAAAATGCATTATTGCTACAAAAATGAAAAACATAAATTTTTCATGTTCCTCCTAAAACTGGTTCCTTTCTTACTTACATGGGTGACGTTATTCATTAAAAGATTCTAATGGAAACCTGTCTCAATGAGCCCCTATTTTCTGCGGTGTGCCACAAGGGTCGGTACTTTGACCACTATTGTTTTCAATTTATGTGCGCAATTTTCCAAACGGTATCATAAATTATAAGTACATAAGTATAAGCTTCTGGAAACAATCAAAAAGGTGAATAATGACGTCTCTGCCATTAGTTTGTGGACCCAAGATAATTATTTCATCTTCAATTGTGAACAAAATCAATGCTTATTGGCATTTTTAGGGTCATTGATAAATTAACCGCGTAATTTTGCCTTTGATTAATATGCAAAATACCAGTGTTCCCTACTCCAAGAGTGTCCAAAATATAGGCGCTGGCTTAGAAAATAATTTGTCATGGAAAGATCATATGACATAAGTGTAGGTTATTAGGTGAACACGATTCTACCTCCGCTGTAAATACATTAAAATCTACTGCCTTTTCCTTTGATTAAACAGCTGACCTTCTAGGTTTTTCCTCAATTTGATTACTGCAACCTGGTTATTCATGATTTAACGGATGCACTCAATATAAATCTCAGACGTCTCTTAAACTCTTTTGTAAGATAATTCTTCGGCCTGCGGAGGGTGGATCTTATTTTTCCTTATCTTGAAAAGCTCTCTTGGTTTGATGTAAAAAAGAAGAAAATTCATTATGGCCAGTTTTATATATACCCTGTTTAAGCATAGGTACTAATACACCCCATTTTTTCATTTTATTTTATTTTTCTGGAGTAAAATTCCAAAATGATTTGACCAGGACCTTTATGCCCCCAATTTCGTTCCATTACATATAAAAAGTCCTTTAAAATTTAATGGATCACATATCTGGAACAGCCTGCCTAAAAATCGGAAAGACTCTTCGCTTCTAGTCAGGAGGACGTTTTCCAGTCTTCTAATAGATAAATCCATATTTCTGTAATGGTGTGCCCAACAAAATTTTAAGCAATGAAAATTACTTAACAATAAATGATAATTAAAAACAATTAGTTATGATCTTTGAGTGAATAAATACTGTACTGGTAGCCACTTGCACCATCTTACGGAATAACCGGCCTAAAAAGGCCAAATTTAAGCTAATTTGTTAACATTTTATAAAATCAAGTAGTAAAACATACCGGTATACCGATACTTTTTTCGTCGTTGCTACCGGTCCGGTACAAGTATAGCTTTAAAATACTCGTCGGTTAAATTCTGGTACTTATTCACTAAGTGCCCATGCCTACATGGCACGACTTACACGGATATATAGTAAGTTGGCTGTAGTCACTCGATAGAAAGCAGTCACACGGCGTTGCATTATAATGTTTCACAATTCAAATGAAAAGGGAAATTACATGGAAATAGGTTAGTATAGGGCAGGGTAAGTATTCGGTAATCATCACTCATAGTGCCAAACTGTAGTCAGGATGTACAAGAGTAAAATTTTCCATGAAATATGGATTCTTTACAGATTATCTAAGAATATTTCTGTGTATATAATGGGGAAAATAAAAAAGGAACGGCCGGAATAAACAATCCCTCATGCAGAGGAATATGAAATTCAACAAAGTCACGTTTCGACGTGAACAGGAGTGAATCATTATTTCCCACTAAGATCAACCTGCCGATCAGTATTAAGGGTAGCAAGCTGAAGCTCATTTAATATTATTTAAATCCCACTCAAGCGATGTGGCCAATCCAGTCAATTAAATATTCTTTGCTATTTCTGTCCGCAGGTTAACTGATTCTCTGATGAAAACAGATGATAAATAAAGGCATATGTCCATCGATATTAGTCACTTGCTTCGTCCCTCTCGTTATTCCTTTGCGTTGACATCATTCACGAGAAATGGTTGGTGTTAAACAAAAGAATAGCGGCATTTCATCGCGACGTTTCTTGACACTTGAGTATCTTGTGAAATACCATGCATATTAAATAACTTTGTTAAAACTAATTGAATAGGATTACTGCACCACCTAACGCGTTATATAACTGCTCTCAATTGTGAAGCATGTCACATTAAGTGTCTATGGAACATCAAAATGTTTTACACCATCGCATTTTTTGTTATATGCAAGTTAGCACTTGAAATGGCACAAGCTAACATGTTCAATAGTCATTTCAGGCCTAAGGCATGGTAGGGAACCTTTGGGCCTAAAGCCAGATTTCATTTCATCATTTTGTAAGAATTTGCGGCTAATCTTGTTTGAATTATATTGGAATTTAGAATATTTTTAGCTCAACCATTTTTGACTGGTTCTCCAAGATTCGAATAAAATAATAACTCCTCTTCTCGAATCTCTGAATCATAAGATAAAACAGGGAATTTCCTCCCCACCCTTCCTTCCTTCCTTCTTTCACATTTACGGCATGTATTCGTTTGTTTTCCATTCATTTTTCGGAGCGCGCCGCTCCCGCATGTTCCCGACGGAGGAAGCGGCTCTCTCGATGGCCCGCAGTCACGAAGGGTCCGCGGTCAAGGCAACCTCGGATCGTGTGCCTTTTCGTGCGGTTTCCATGTCTTGACGGCTCACTTGGCCGTGGGAACGTTCTCCTCGATCCACGCCAAAAGCGCCCACGCCAAAACATTTCAGCCGTCCAAACCGAACCGAAATGAGGGAAGAGTTAATTCGTATGTTATTTTCGAACCCTTTTCTTACGGCCAAAGACATGACCAGACGGATTTGAATGCCGGGAAACTAAGGTCCCACTGTGAAGAAAAAGACAAACCGAATGAACAAACAGTCCAAGATAAGGGCTCGAAGTGATTATTTCTTTGCTTCCTTTAGATTCTGGAATGAATAATTAGCCGGCGCGAACCTCCGGCACGTTACAATAAGTAAATCTCCTGTATTGCGTGAGGGAAGGATATTCAAACTACGGAGCTTCACCAGGTTTTGAATACTGTGGCAGAATCAATACATTTTGAACCTTAGTTTGACAGGTTCAACGGATTTTAACATGAACATAAATGGACAACTAACATACCTGGGTGGTTGCAAGAACTCTATGTAAGAAATGATGGAGTGAAACATTTGGCGGATCGTATGAAGAAATAATTGATATTTTTGCACAAGAGCCTAATTTTTGCCAAGCAAAGTAACACGCTGGCACTCCACTCTCCAAGTGGAGCCAGTCACTTTCCAAGGCTTGAAAATACGAAAGGAATCAGTTGGTTGCATTGTATAATAAAATGATACCTGAGGAGCCCAAGCGGCAGAATAAGGTCACCATTCAACCTCAATTAATGCGTATGTTTTTAAAAATTGTTAAATACCCAACCACTCGATGAACAAACAGCATAACATTCATTATTTAATTGACGTATGTAGTTTAAATAAAGCAATATAATCAATATTTGCACCGATAACTTTTTATTAAAAATAGCCAATGAAATTGCGAACTATTTTGTTACTCTAAAATAATAGCACATTGAATTTGAAAAGTTGAGTCTTAATTAGTTGATACATTGATTATTAATGGAAAAACTATGCCTTGAGCTACAATTTCTTCTGTTATTGATATCAAATTATTAATAATTGAGATTTAAAAAAATAGAAATAAAAATATTTATAGGCTAGACATGGTAGTGGAGCTATGGAAACACAAATATTTTGTCAGAAGTATTCTGCAGTTTCCATGAAAACGCCGAAAATGAATGACTTTTAGTGATGGAGGGGATTTTAAACTTGATGGGGTATTTTTTATACTACAATTATGAAGGCAATTTATATCTTATTTTCAACTTGGCACTCAATTATTATTAGAAATTTCATCCTTCAAAAACAAATAATAATGCGATAGCATTTTTATTTACGGAAATACAATAATATTTGTCCATAGCACACTTTTTTGAATTTATTTCTCTATTCATTGGCGTAAAAAAAAAGATGTATCTTTGTTTTTACTGATGATATGGAACCTTATGTGAGGTCATTACCACAATGAACCATATGTCCTTGGGGAATATATTCAATTTTCTCTAATTACAAGGCGGTTAGTGACACTAATTATAACTTATCCTTAGGGGAATATAACAGGATAATATGAAGCCAAGGTCTTCGTCAAGTTTATGAAATTACCAAGCTTAGCAGTCACAACGGCAGCAAAGGCTTTGAGCGAAGATTAACAATATGAATCAAAACATTCACCCAACTCTAGATTCATTGTTAAACACGCAGATAATAGCAAACCTTTCCGTCCAACTCGAATGAATTTATTTCATCAACAACTCACGTGCGACTAACAATTTAAATTCCTCTGAAGAAATAATTTTAGATTAAATAGAGCTGAGAATTTACGCATAAGTCACTGGGTGCTAAGCTGTAGATTTTCGTAAAATGCGTGCACAATCACAAAGCATGCGTACACACGGACGTCAAATCTCGATTTCAGCAACGCAGTTCATATACTATATATATTACTCTGTGTTTTACTTTCCATATGTATACAAATTGAAAAATGCTATCTATGTTAACAATATAGAATATGCGGACATGCATTTAATTTATGAGTATTGCAATGGAAATTGTTGATATGCTTTCCATGGGTATCAACGACGATTTCTGAGCCATAGAGTTCCTAGTAGGAAAGCGTTTACCATTACCCATAGGCAACTTTGAGAAACAGGTTCATACACCAGGAAATCAGAACGTCAGCAGAATATTCATGAAGATGTTGTTTTTGCAATTAAACGTAGCCCTGCAGCGAGCACGAGGAGTTTATCTGCGAATTGTTCTCCTTATGCTGTCTCAAAATCCCGCACGTAAGGAAATGGAGGACGCTTCACTCCGAAGGTTTCTGTCCATACCACTCTCAACCTGTGCAACATGTTCAAGAACGTAGTTATATTTCAAGATTAAATTTTTGCCAATGGTTCATCATCAGCAATCAACCTTTTGCGCGAATTCTGTTCACAGATGAATTCACATTTAAGAGAGATTGTATGAATAATTCCCGTAATCAGCACTACTGATCCGAGCTTAATCCCCATAAAACTGCCGAAACGAAATTCGAACATTGGTTTTCATTGAAAATTTGGAGTAGAATTCTTGACAACCGGCTAATTGGACCCTGTGTACTCAACGGTCATCTCATGGGGAGAACTGACTTGCAGTACCTTAGAGATCATTCAATGCTCCTCTTAAACGACATTCCATTAGCAGTGCGAGCCCAAATTTATCATCAGCACGACGTAGCTCCAGCGCATTTTAATCACTCAGTGACAGATCATTTGATCCATAAATGTTGCAACCGTTGTACTGGCTGTAGAGGCCCTCATTCGTGGTCTATTCGATCTCAAGATTCAAACCCACTAGATTATATTCTTGGAGACCTCATTAAGAGACTAGTGTACACACGTAAGTTCGACTATGTGGATGAGCTTTTGGAAAGAATAATCGCTGCTGCGGAACTAACACGTAATGACCAGCACATGTGCAGAATACAACGGATTTTCTGCTGAGACGTGTTTAAAATTGAGATTTTTACTCACATAATCATTTTATTAATAATATATTTTTTTCATTTAATTATTAATCCAATTTTTCCTAAAGAGAACTTTAATGCTCTCAAATCTTAACTTGAAGTCACCTCTACTATATCTTTCACTGCTACTGCACTGCTTCACTGCTTCACAATCACTGCACAACAATAATATCTTTCCGAGCTAAAATAACTATTTCGCAAATAGAAACATTGTGTTCTTCTCTCCAATGTTTCCAAATATGACTTTAAAATGTCTCAAAAAAAGACCGTAATTGTGAAATGGTGAAAATTTTCAATGCGGAAATAACACAATGTTTTAACCAGGTATATTAGTTTTGTTAATGAATAATTTCAGTTCATTTAGTCCAGGGTTTTTGCGTGATTGAGTGAAAGACATAGGTACACACATAACTCACCAAAAGTTTATACATTAGTATGATAGATTATAGATGGACAGAATGTTAAACGCTACTAGGCGCGCGGCTTCACTGTGACCACCATGGTTAATAAATTGTAGGTAAAATTGAGATTTTTTATTACTTTGAAAAATTTTATAATTTGTTGTGAGTGATTTTCAAGTCTCTTGAAGGTACTCAAGATATTTTTAAAAATGTTCATACAGCTAGAAATCTAGAAGCAATGAGAAATGCACGAGGGTCGAACAAACCCCTAACCACGCGCCTTTTAGTGAGACGGATATTTCCTGCTATTTGCAAAGCAGAGCGATCGAGAAATAAATATTTGGGACTTAGCGAGGAATATTTTAAGATGGTTTGAGCGAAAAATAACTTCACCCATAATTTGATGAATTTGACCTCATTTTAAAGAAAAATCTATCATCTTTCCAATGATATCAAAATAATAACCCTTTGCCGAACTACTTTTCGAGCAATTTGGCAGAAATTACAATCTGTTTTACATGGGATAGATTACAACCTTGCGCTCCTGAGGGAGAATTTTGAAAAAAATATGAATTTATAACGACAATTTTCTGTCAAAAAAATAACGGTGTAGTTAATATATTTTCTCAACTATTTATAAAATTTAATCTGTTACTCATTGCAGTAATTATTACAGAATCACAAAAACACCTGCCGTTTTGAAGGCTTTTAGCCATACGGCGTGAAAAAATGAGTAATATTAGACTTATGTACATATGCATATTTTTTATAATAATAACTTTATTTTACAAATAGCTTACATGTCCTATTTTCCATTTGGATGTGTTACAAAAATTATTAAAACTTTCACAGTTACAAGTATACTTTCATTTTTCTGGTCATTATGAATGATTTTATCCAGTATGCTCCTGCTAAGCTGATGCTTAAAAGCAGGTTCCAAGTTTACAATGTTGTGGTGCAATAACAAAGAAAATTATTATATATATAAAAAAGAAAAAAAAGTTGGAGAAGAAAAAAAAATAATAGTGCAGTTGAGGTCCTGCTAAGTCAAAGCGGCTTTTCAGCAGGTGCCTTTAGTTAAAAAATATTTTTTTTGCTGTGTAGAATTTTGGACAATTAAGAGCTTAAACATATTAGCCAATATTTAATTACTGAGAATAATGGCATACATAACAATATTTCCGCATTAATAATTATTACAACATTTATTTCACACTTATTACAGGCGCTGAAATTAAAAAAATAAAAATCAAATATGGTCTCTATTATGACTGGGAAAATATCTCGCCCAAAGGTCGTCAAAGAGCTTGTGCCGTCATCTACGGTGGTGCGAGCCAGGCCGGCTTCCCCGCATCCCAGAAGCCGTTCCCCATCCGTCCGTCCCGCCGCCGCCGCGGACTGCTGCATTCTGATCGATAGCTAATTACACGACCTCTCCGATGAGATGAGTTCTCTTGCATTGCTTGGGCCGGCATTTGAAATGTCATCGGTGTTTTCATGACTAATATTTATGTGCCACCATCCAATATCGTGAAAAGTCTGTAATTGGCTCAACAAGACGGTTATAAAAGAGAGATCTCGTATGAAACCAAAATCAGGTAGCACGTCCAAGTCGCGAGATTCAATGCGCGAAAATGTTCTCCGTCGAGTTCCGGCCAACAGCCACCGTCGTCTACCACCCGCGTCTCGCGTATGCGAGGAGCCAACTCGGGATCATGCACGCATTGTGTTTAGTGCTGGAATTAAGTGTTATCTGAGAGAAACGGCTGCATCCGCAATTGTTTCGGTCAGACAACTGTTTCAAACAACAGGTTAGTTTCGTGATAGTTCCGCAGCTGCGCTGTTGCGCTCTGTGCTGTGCAGCGGCAACTGATAGCTGACTGTTTTTTCTTCTATTCTGTTCCAGTTGCACTGCACTTGTGGCCGCGTTGTGGTTATTAGCTGCAATTTGTTGGATTTGAATCTGCTGCTGGCCGTTGCTGGTTTATTCAGCCAGCACATGTCCACTCATCGTTGCAGATAAATTAGAACTGTGCAGTACCTATCTTTCATGAACACCAATGAAATTTTTACTTTAATTGAGTGAAATATTTCTTATTACATAGAATGCAGAACTATCAGCCATGTTCTTACAGCGCCGATCGATTGCTTGTTGTTTGGTGAGCCTCTAACTGTTGTCCGCAGCCGGGTGTTTCACGGAACTGTTTCGTTTTGAAACTGTTTCGGTTGCGAAACAGTTTCATTCGAACCGTTGTGCTCTTTTGGTACCACCACGAATTGTGGTTGCTTACCCAATCAAACCAGACAACATTGAAATCAATCTTGTCTACCCTGCGAGCAGCCGCATGGGCGTGTGGCAGAGGGTGTTAAAACACCACCCGTATAATTGTGTAAAGGAGAATGTTATTAGTAGCTGAAAAGGTGAAGTGTATTTTGGGAGTGTTTTCTGTGGATCTCAGTTTTTATTATGGCCACTTAGTGTGCGTGGAAAGAACGAATTGTTGTACCTATCTGTTCGTCAATGTATCCCTCTTATTTTTCTTTCCCGTCGAACCTAGAGATGTAATACGGCGTCAAAATGATATTCTCCCTGTCACACAGACACACACCCGTTTGAAATTTCTCAAGCGACCTAAGCCTAGCGTGTATCCTCTGAGTTCTAGTTGTTCCCAGCCTAATCCCTCTAAAATCTGAGAAAATCTCTTTTTTCGCTCGTAGCAGTTTTCAACGAAACGCTCATTATTCCTTTGTATTTTATTTATTTTTCGAATCAAATCTTTCTGTCCAGGGTCCCAAATTCTTGCGGCGTATTCGAGGTGTAGCCTAACCCGAGCGAAGTAGCACCTCTCTTTCACTTTTTCATCCGAGGACCATCCTACTATACGCTTGATAAATCCAATAAATCGTTAGCAATAATTGTACTTGTAGTTGGAAATAAATGAAAAGGATCGAAACGGAGCGCCCAAAGAGCACTAGATCACTCTACATCACTACAAGGCAACAATGAACAATTCTAATAAGTAAATTGAACTTAATAGTACCAATGAATAAGGGAAGGCAAAAGAGAAGTAAATTAAACTTAATAGTACCAATGAATAAGGGTAGGCAAAAGAGGACTTTTTACATATGGGATGTAAAGAGCAACTATTGTAAAAATGCACCCTTTAATACAATTTATAGTAGTTATAATAACTTCTGTAAAGATCTTAATTTTTTCAAGGGCAAGGAACACTTTCGCAAGGAAATAATTGAAATTTTGTCGAAAGCTTACAATATGATCATTAATTTAAGATTCTGTTTAAGAAGTTTCTGCCAGGCTTGACTGGAATTTATTGTAACTGTTTTACTTTATCCAGTAACTATTTTTATTTCAAATTGTGTGAACTATAAACACAATAAATAAGTAAAAATCACCATTTCTGTCTTCTTCGCCCATTTATAGAATGATTTAAAAATAAATCCATCTCAAAATGTAGGAATTTCGCGCACTTCCCTCAGTTCCTCGATCGTGAGCACACCTGCCTTCAAGGCACGTAGCTAATCTCGTCGCACAGAGGATGTTGCCATGCCATTTCCATGTCTTGCGTCTCCCTCCCTGACGCCGTCCTCCCACTCCTTGCGATTCCGCTCGTCCGCAACCCCACCGCCCTGCGTCCAACCCTCCTCCCTCCCACCCTCTCAAGGTCCCACTCTCCCGGGAGTATTAAGGGGAGTCCAACTTCCCTCCCAACCCCCTTAGGCCACACGGTACGCGCCCCTCTCTTCCTCCTCCGTTGGCACGGCTGGGAAATTAGGGAGTGGCAGGCGACTCAAGAGGAGAGGACTCAAACTCATCCGGGCTGGGGGCGGAGCGATGGACGAGGAGCCGGGAACCAACCTTCTTCCCGAGAATCCCTTCTCATCCGACAGACGAGTCGACGATAAAAGGCCCTGCGACGACGACGACGCAAGGAGATTGGGGCTTTGGCGAAGGACGAGCGGTATTAAGGAAAGGGCACACCCTGATCATTGCGAGTCACGTCAAGGAGCAACTAAAATATCCTCCCTCCCTGAGGGTTTCTTGTTCCCCATTCTCCAGCGATGAACTCCGTGATTAGGTCAACCCCTGCTCCAAAATTAACTGATTAAATGCAGCAGATGGATAGAAGTGCTACGAGGTAATGTTAAGGGAAAATAGGCATTCGATACCATATTACGTTCTACAAATGGAATTCTTACAACTTTTTAAACAATGAAATATAAGAATTGCAATACCACTAAGGTTCATTTAAACACTGCCGGATTCGTTTTTCCGGCCTGCTCTGAATACCACGAAATAGGAAGTTAAAAGTTATCATCAAATTGATACGAATGTAATGCCATGTATGCTTCAGTCAGATTTCATTTTGTCTGAAGCTATAAGTAACGCAATAACGTTTTCAACTATACGTACAACATATCATACCTTCTTAATTGTCTTATTAGTTGTCAGTAAAGAATATGGAATGTGGTATAGGCAATGCTTGACATACTTTATTTCCGCATGTGAACTATGACATCCCCTAGTTGAGTCCCAATGTTAGATCCATGAAATGTGACACCCGCGTTTACACCAGCCGCGTAAAGGTGTAGATAGATAGATAGTTACACGTCTTTATTGGGCCAAGATTGAGACTTTAAATGTCCCTTCTTCCATATAACCCCTCGACAGTATATGAAAACAGTGAAAATGACAAACACTGCAAAATATAAATCAAAGCAATTATATTAAAAAACGATAGAAATAGCATATTAACGCGACATAATGAAGTATCAGAAAAACATTTCCTTTGTGTAAAGAAAAATGTTTTAGGGAGTGACTAAGAGTTGTGTGTTTCGGGAGTGTTATGAGTAGATCTCGGTTTTTATTATGGCTACTTAAAGCGTGGACAAAACGACTCTTTGTACCTATCTACTCGGCAATATACGGACCTAGAGATGTAGTGTGGCGTCAAAATTATATTCTTTGTCATACTGAAACACACCTGTTCTGAATTTCTCAATCAATCTAAGCCTAGCGTGTGGCCTCCGAGTCTCTAGTGGTTCCCAACCTAATCCCTCTAAAAGAAGTGGAACTCTTTATTCGCTCGTTGGAGTTTCTAAGGAACCGCACAGCTTTTCTCTGTATTTTATTAATTATTCTAGTTTAATTTATTCGTCCAGGGTCCCAAATACTCGCGGGATTTTAGAGGTGTAGCTTAACCCGAGCGAAGTTGCCCCTCCATTACACTTTTTCATCCGAGGACCTTCCTACTATACGCTTGATAAATCAAAGTTTCTTAAAGTCCTTGCTACATATGTTTACTATGTTTGTTGGCAACGATAGGTCTGAAGTTAAGGTGATACTCAGATATTCTTCGTCTGACGACTTAATGTTTACTCCCCCCACAGTTTACACATGGCGTAATGTGTTGAATACCGCAAGATGTGTACTGCAGTGAATTTACTAAGATTTACTTCAAACCTCCACTCATTGCTCAACGAGCTAACGTTATTTAGGTCCGACGATAGAACTTCTAAGTCCGTATCTTCGCCGATTTCACAGTTGAGCCGTGCATGCCTGTCTGCTCCAGTGGAACCCTGGAGGGAGACCGGCTGGGATTTTCCCAAGGTCGGGAAAAGGTTTGGTTGGGGGAAAGTAGCCTGCACTCCACCTCTGGAGTAAAATACTCCCCAACCCATTGCGCTAGCGATGTCAAATGCATTAGCTTGACTATAAAAAGGAGGGATGGACGTCGGTTGGGGCTTTTTGAGTTACGCCCTCCATCAGACCCGGTAATGGAGCCCTGGTTGTTCTTCGTGGAGATCGCGCCGACGCCGCTGCCTCAACTGCTGTCGTCTATCCTCGTCCATGAACCAACGACTACCGGTACTTACCACTATCTCTTCCTAGTCCATAGCTCCATGAATGATCCCGGGGGGAATTAGTATTGTTTTTATTACGTGGATCTGAATTAATAATCCTGTAAGCGCTAAGGAAGTTTATTCTTTGTAGTTTTCGTCCTCCACACCCGAAGATAGTTCAATGGTAGCAGAGCGTGGTTGGCTGTTAAGCTAATTGCAAGTGGAATAATTGCTTCTGATTTATCCCCTGGAACGTCGTGGTTTATTCAATTATCCAAACCCGATTTGATAGGAACTTGTGTTAATTTAGGGCTTGAAATTGACGTTAGCGTTAGATGAAATATGCAAAAGAGTTCGCGATCATATCCGTTCTTTACGCAGTCAGTAAGAAGATGGTGACAACAAATATATAGGTACGAATGTTACTGTTGGAACCTCTCCGAGAATTTCCTGTGATTTTCAAACAATAGAGATACTTGTTGTGGCCACCCGCAGGGGGAAAATCTCGTTTGGCGGAGCTCATGGGGAAAGCGTGGCCAGTTTTCTAGAAAGGTAAAATGGATTTGTCGTTCATGTTGAAATACATTCGGCCCTGTAACTTAAACTAATTCCGATTGAAAAATTACGCGAAAGGGCGTTTTATTGGTATTTGGCTAACGAGTTTTGTGACACAATCATTTTTTTAAGTGAATGAATTGCAAATTTCGGAGTACAAAATAATAAAAATCGTTTGAAATGGGATATGTACAATCGCACGCAGGGAAGGAGTAATACACTGGCAGAATACGTGATTACTGTCAGGAATATGAACCGTAAACTTGGAACGCCACTTGGGGAGGTGCAAAAGTTCAGTTGCAACTTTTGTGTGAAGGTTTAAACCCGGACTATTCGATGAGACTTGTCAATTGGCCGCTTACTTTTGCTGAAATAGCACTATTTTGGCGTAGGTTGGAAGAAGGGAGGATATGGCCGAAACTTATAGGGAGCCTCCTTCAGTGGATGAAATGGTCGACCCGGAATTTAGCCATGGTAACCGTCGGTCAATATTTAGCGGTCGTCCTCCTAAGGTTTTCCACGGTAGTGACTGCATTCCCTAACGAAGTTTTGTACCACAATAAGGTCAAGTGTGGAGACTTCGAAATTACCGTCCTTCCGTGCAAACACCCTGTAGATTCCGGGGCGAAGAGCTTTAAAGCCGCAGGGCTCTCGCCGAAACAGAGTGGCCTTTATGGGCGAGTTTCCCAGGCCTGCAGTAGTTTCTCGCCTTAGGTAAAAATTGCCGTAAATAAGGTTTTCATTGACGCATTGTTTGATAAGGGGGCATTTTGCTTTTGTGTTACTGAAATGCTCATACGAGAATTACGATAGTGAAGAGGGAAATGCAGGAGGTAGATACTGTCTGTTGTGGTATTGACGCTGTTCATATCTCGGTAGACGACCGTATCGTCTGCAAACAATCTAATTTACTGATAATTTGAGAACGTAGGTCATTTAATAAATAATGAATAGAAAAAGGCCGATCACGCTTTCTTGTGGGACGCCGGATGTCACTTATACCATATGAGAGCTCATGCCGTTAGTAACTACTCTTTGCCTATCATCACTTAGAAAGTCACGCATTCAATTCACTATTTTTTAGCCTAATCCGCATGATTATAATTTAAATATAAGTTTTTTGTGCGTAATATTGTCGAATACTTTCTTGAAATCAAGGTATAACCGTTTAACCAAATTTCTTTATTCACCTGATTTTAGAATGACCTTGAGTAAGAGCGCAAGCTGTGTTTCGCTAGATCTGCTCTTCCAGAAGCTGTGCTGACTGCTGTGTAAAAAGTTTCAATTGTCCAAGACTGTCATAATATTGCTAACGTAGTTGTTAAGTTAGCCAACCACGTTGAATAATTATGTCAGTCATCGGCTCATTAATGACAAGAACGTCTGAATCATGTGCAGTTTCATCCAAAGTGTATACACCTTCAGAGTAGTTGTTCAATAAGTTGGCTCTTTCGATATTGTTGGTGACTTTTTTTTTCGTTTTTAACCAATAAAGACTTTAAAGTTTAATATTTGCCCTAAAGCTCTCTCGCGTAACACCAGAATGATTTGGGGATTTCATTTTGTAATTCACCCAGTATTTTTTCTTGAAGTTTCGTGGGGTAGTACGCGTTATTTTCTTTTTTTAGCGTTGGGCAACGTAAATTTCTCTCCCCGCGAGTTCCGTCTCTTTGTAACATAACTCTTTAGTTTTTAAATAAGTTGTTGTTCAATTTCCTCTGTTCCTTAAGCTCACGCCTTACTTCACGAATATACAAATGAAATTATTTACTCTCACATATGAGTTTGTGTGGAATATACTCATCGTTTTATTTGCGTAGAATTTCCGAAAAATATCTCCACGATTCTCATGTGCTTTCGTGTTTTGTAGTTGCTACAATTTCCGTGAACGAAGCTTCAAATTGTTTGGAATCCGGTTATTTATCTTGGTATACATTACGTTTTTGTTTTACTGTGGACTCTACTGTTATTTTTAATGCCGAAAAGATTACTTTGTGATCACTAATGCCTTCGAGGATATCAACGTGTTTGACCATCTCAGGGTGGCTGACAGCTAAAAGGTCTAGCACTTTGCTTCCTCCCATAATTTCGTTACGTAATTGGGTTATAGAGTGGTTTAAAATATGCATTGAGTAGGGACTCACTTCTATCTCCCTTCCTTGAACTTGCTTCTTCACTATAGGTTACAAAATATATTGTTGGGAGGTTGAAATCTCCACCGATGATTATTATACTTTTGGTATCTCTCGAGGTAAATGCTGATAACTGAGTTTTTAACTGGTGCAAAATTTATTTTTTTGAATCCGTTTGTCTTTAAATGAACCCGTATGTATGTGCCTTTTGCTTTGTTGTTTAAAAGCACATCATCTGCTCTCTATTTACTTATTATCTAATGTGTGTGTGTGTGTGGTGCTATTTAAGTGTGATTTAACTCCTAAGAGTACTCCACCGACATTCTCATCCGGTCGATCACGTCTACACATTTTATATCCTGGTGTAAAAACTTCGATATCTCTTATATATTCTGCAAGCTATTCTTATATCTTCATCTCTTTGTTCCAAGTACTATATCTGCGTCTTGGAATATATGCTCAATCTCGGCACTTTTCTTATTTACTCAACGAAAATTTACTACTAATAAGTTGATATCGATTTGGCTTCATGTGAGTCGGTTCGTTCTTCTCTGTGCTTCTGTGTGTTATTGGTCTGATCATCTCTGAAGGTGCTATGGAACGAGATTTTCTCTGAAGTTATGCCATTCTCTTCACTTCACGTTTTGGAATTATATTTTCATAATTATATACAAAGGTATGTTATATTTATTAATTTGAACTTCCCTAAAATTTTCTCTCAAACGACGACCTACGCTACTCTGATTATCTTGGAGGCTGTATTCATATGTATGTTTTGGTACATGCTTTCAGCATAACTCTTGAATCTCTGTACATTTATGTAGTTACAAAATACATAAATACTAATGGTATATCTAACATTGCTAGCATATCTATAGTGTAGTGCATGCTTGTTAGGCTTCGCCTCCTGACAAGCACTAGCAATTTATGCTAATTTATTAATAGTCGTGTTCATACTAATCATAAAGGGTATAGTGCTATGCGTGTTGGTGACTACTCGCCCCCTGTCACACCCCCTTGAGGTGGCTTGCATGGTATTTTGAAAATGTGCTCAAATCCACTACAAGTCAAACAGGGAGATGTCAGACAGAGCAAGCATAATCTGTGCGTGATTAGTATTAGGAGTACTTGCTACTTTTGTGATATGGCTCATACTCCACCGTAGAAATATGTAGATATGATAAACTATCTGATAAACAGAAAGAAACCCTTGGATTTTTTTAAGGATATCGAAAAACTCAAGTATTTTAAAAGCAATACTGAAAGTATAATGCTTCCAAACGAATACTTCCAAGCGAATGCTTTGCTATTCTTGGATGATTCAGGACATTTTCAATCACATGGGCTTATAATAAGATAAATAGTGCATTTCATAGAATATGAAAAAAGTTGATGGAATGCCTTTCTGAATGCTTGCTCAAACTATGCTGAACCTAATGTGAAAATATGCATTCAATGTCATATTCTACGAATTTTGTATCGCAGTAGTAGGATAAATGGTCTATTAATTATTCCGCAGTTTGAAATGACTAACAATGTATATGAATTCAGTAAATCAGACTATTTACTCTTTGCATCACCTAGGTGAAAATATCTGGGATTTGCAATTAAGGGCTGGTAAAGCAATTTTCAGGGTCCTTAAAGATTGCGTAGTCACATCGTCAAACCCATCCTTAAATATTTAATTATAGGCGTAGAGGTCAATAAAAGAAACTTAATCAGGAGAAAAAATGAATTGCTTTAGTAATTTTAAAAGTAATTATTTAATGTAACAGCGTAATGAATATCATGAGAAAAACTATATAATGAGCAGTAAGCTAAAGATGTTATTATTATATGATAATATTTTTTTCTGGGAACTTCGCAACAAGGTGTAACGCCCGCTGACTCTATTCAATATGTGGCTAATTAGGGGTATTGTCGAATTAAAACAAAACAATCTGTATTCTTTCCGTGCCATCTTATACCTACCCTTCGCTTTTGTGGTTTCAAATCCACGCCAACTCTACCGCAGCACATCCTTGGGATTTTTCACGCAATTTCCCAAGTTAAAATTTTTTTCTGTGCAAGTTAAAAGACTTGGAGATCTCTCGCCTGACTTAACTTCTATCAAATCCAGTTCAGGTCTCCCACTAACGCATGAGGGAAAAATACCTTGAATGATTTTTCCGTATTATGATGTTACCATATAGTAAGCTAGCTGTAAACGGATAAGAATTTGAGCTAAATTTCCATTGGCAGATGCGTGTTTATGCCCGGAAAAAAATAAGTAGACCGTTGATTCGATGAAGTCCTTGGGCAAAAACTGAAGTAGTAATGGCAGCCACAGCACGGCACCCGTCTTACGTATATTTTCAAGTCAACGGTTGAAAGTCGTCGTGAACGAGCATTGAAGTTTGAGAATAATTTTTACAAGGCTACCTACGTCGCATAGCGAAGAGATCCGGGTCTCCACAGTGTGTTCCCAGTCCACCGCCTACCGCGCCGCGTGGGGGGGGAGGTGGGAAGGGTTTCGACAGCCACCCGTGTCTCGCCCCCCCCCCCCCCCCGGTGAGCTTAAGCAGGCAACGGTGGGTACAGAATCTGAATTTTAAAGAAGAGAGCGGGAACGCTTCCGTTGAAGGGAAGTGACAAGCAAGTAAAATGGATGGCGTGCGGTTTCGTTTCGGACTGAGATATTGTTTCGTTAAGGTTTTTTCATACGTTTTTTCGTCAGTTATCGCGAAATAATAAGCATTGTTGACAAAAAAAAGAACCGCTGCGGAAGGAGGTGTCTGAAAGCAGGTTATCCCGTTCTTTCCATCCTGGAAAAGCCTTTGTTATTCACCTCCTCACTCCCTCGCCTCACAGGCCCCCACCTCCAACCCACCCACCCCTGACCACCCCCGCGAAACGGGGCCGGGGTATGGTGGGAAATGCGGTGGCGTTTCCACCGCTTCTGCATCCTTGGCGTCCCGGGGCTGGAGCTTGCATTCTCCGAGATATAAAGTGTTTACGTTTCTCATGCAGACAGGACGAAGAAGTAAGGCTCTCCCGTCTGCTTCAGACAATTTATCCTTGAGATTTCCATATCCTTTCCGAAAAACAGCAAACAAATAACAACTCTACTGGAATGGCTGCGCAGAAGCTCATACTTACCTAGAATATTTTTTTACTTCACGAAGGGATGCAATAAACAGCACGTGGGCATAATCGAGGGTGCCATTAAAAAAATACTCAATGAAATAAAATGTTGGAAGGCTGTGATAAGAATAGTTTAGCTACCAAAGAAAAAACTAGAGAGCATGCAATATAATGGGATATTTGGGCATTCAAACCTACGACCAATGGGGTAGGTACTGACTTGCAAAGACCTTTCGGTGAGGCCGACAAGACGTTGTCGCAAGGACATCATGGATGAGTAGCAGCCGACGCTATTTTCAATAAATAGGTTTTGATGCTATGTTACTCGACGATACTCAATGTAAACACCAATAATCACATGCTTAAGCATATATAACCTTAAGTGTATAGTCGAGAACGATTTCTGTTACACCTTCTACGGTAATGAAAAGGTTCACCAAGGTATCACGACAAGGCTTATGAATCAGTGTATACCTATGTTTACAGGCATACAATTGAACCCAGTATGATAGAATCCGTGATAGAAGGTTTCACACGATCATTGAACTTGTGCTTGCGATGAGGCGGTACTGTTGTCCACTGTTGAAAAATGTTAAAAGAAAATGGAAAATTTCCTTGAAAGAAAGTAAATTTGGCTGCTGCAGTAACAGCAGGGATTGTCGAGACATTTTCATCGCATATTTTCACCGCCAAATAGTGCGTAACACCCGCGATAAAGTGAGGCGCAGATAAAAAAAGGGAGGATCGCACTGCGACTGTAACAGTTAACGTGATTGGTCGACGGCTAGTAGGTCCTACTGGGAGCTAGTAGCAAACTAGTACCGCATCAATTACGAAATCAAGTAGCCCAGCGAGTTTAATAGGTATAATGCTAGTTAGTCTGCATGCTAGTTCTATATCACACGGTACTTGAAAGCTATCATACTAGCGTGTATCCTCGACCTTGTGTTGGATCAATTATTGTGTGAAACGGGCTTAAGGCCCGAATTGGAATTTAATCATCCTCCAGAGTTCGTTATATGAGGTTTGTTGTGAAATCATTCACAGGTGATAAATTGTCTTTTCCACGCAATTACTACCAATTTGGATACTTATCAGTTTCCTTAATGTTAAGAAAGTAATACTACGAGGAATACGAAGATCTCTAGAAATTTGCATGTGAAATACATAAGAATGTATGATTTACAGCAAAGTCTTTTTGAGGAAAACTTTTGAACCACCTGAATGGCGATAACGAATCGTATGTCAGCCGATATTATAGCTTAAGTAAAAGGAATGTACCACTGCAATCACTTGGTACCAGAATAATCGTATTTTGGGAAATGCTACGAAGTTGAATACAAATATGAAATTTTATAACGCATTTATCTATACATATTGTGCAAGAATTATAAACACATCGGTGATGATTGACATTGATTGAGGCAACCGCAGTTATTATCTCCATATATATGCAATGAGAAGTGAATTACGCAGGTGGAACAAAGGAACCCTATTAGATAACTAATTTCCTCTAAAAGCTATTGTTATTTCCCTTGCGTGAAAACAAAAAATGTAATTAAAATTCAACCTCCATCTCCAACTTCAGAGGATATTGCAGTAAATGTACTCCTTTGGTATGAGTTACAGTTTCAGGCTTAACTTTGTGGAAACGCGGCATTTAAAAAAATGTCTCGCTTTGTACACTACAAACTTTATTTATTTTTACTGACCACGGTTTCGACACACAATATAATTCTCAAGGTACATATCTCGTATATTAGTGTCCACATATACTCAAACCGGTGGTGGGGGATGTGAAAGAGAAGGGGAGAGAAAATGGGGTGAATTTGGTTGGGAGGGAATTGGAGGTCATTATATGCTTTGGGGAGTTTGGTGTTTCAAGGTTGATGACTGAAGGTGGGAAGAGAGATGAAAATCACGTGAAATGTGAGACGAGTAATCACAGAGGAGAACGAGCTTTTAATAACTCGTACGGAAATTACCAGAGACGAGCTGAAATCCCAATCCCTCCATTGTGCCCTGTATGCGTCAAATCATTAAAGCAGCGTCATCATGGTGCCAAAATTACGCCTTATCACTTACGAAAACTCTAAAAAAAAATATATTTAATACCATAATTAGATGGAATATACTGATGGAAAAAAGATATTTACAGAAAGTAAACAAGGTTGTCAACAACATATGATGTAAAAAAAATGCTACCATCTTAAATTCTTTGGTCGTGCGATTAATTTTTCTAGCCAGCGTGTGTTCAATATTTACTGATTGCCTGCATTTCTAACGTTCAACTGCAATTTTATCTTGGACTCTTACAAAACGGGAAACGTTTCATACCTGATGTCGCTTGGCTGGTGAGGAGGCAATCGACAGCTGAAGCTTTTTGCACCATCAAGGTAGTTTAAGCGAGATAGTTCCTTAGCCATAATGGAGACCATATTCAAATTCTGTTATTTAACTTAAACGTCTGTAAGAATTATAAAGTAAGTATTGTAATATTTGTGGTGAAAAAATATAGTCATATGAATGACAAAAATTCTCAGTAATTAAATAAATATAACTACTTAAGTCTCTAACTTGACTAATGTTTTCACGCCGCTTGGTGTAAACGCCTTCACGAATGATGTTCTATTGCAATTCTGTAGAAATTACTACGGTGTGTAATTGATTAATTTTTATAAATAGTTGATAAATCATACAAACTACATACCATTAGTTTTTGACGAAATCGAGGTACCATAAGTTCCTAATTTTTTCAATATTCTCCCTCTGGAGCGCACAGCCTTAATCTATCCCATGTAAAACAGCGTATATTTTTAGTGAAATTGCTTGAAAAGTAGTTCGGCAAGGGGTTAATATGTTTTTTGATATCATGAAAAAGATGGGAGTTTTTTTCTCTGTAAAATGAAGTCAAATTCATCAAATTTTAGGTGAGTTGATTTATCGCTCAAACTACCTTAGGGAGAGGAGGTGGGTAGGTTGATAAGGGAAGGGCTATTTTAGGATCGAAGCGTGTGTAGAGAGAAATATGGCATCCGCCTACCCTTAATGAAAGGCGTCGTCAAATGGGAACATGGTTTATTGAACGCCCCTCTCAACGGGCAGACTTAGGTTTATTATTTTAACATCTGGTTTAATATTGTCTCGGGATGAAAACCGATGGCAATGAGTTTTCCCATCGATAACGCTCACGCCAAGTGATCTACAGCCTGGCCGCACCCAAACTCTCACTTTTACAAAATTCACGTTACTGCTACGTTGTCTAGTGGTTAACGATAACCAGAAGTAACAAAATTGAATGCTCTACATTACAACCAATCAGTGATCGGGACTCCTCTCATAAATCTCACCCACTGCTTGGATTCGAACCCGAGCACCCGTTATGTGAACCCAGTGCTGTAGCCACCTTACCAACCCATTCCTATTCATTCTCGGAGAAACGATACGTAGAGAATTAGAGGTGTGATTAATGGGAAAAGCTTGGAAAGCTCTTGAAACCACCTCTAATCAAACACACCGAAGCACGTTGCCACGAAAGAAATAATCGAAAAGCAGTTATGGTAGATTGACGATTAAAATGGTTGACCACTTTCTCTGGGAGAACATCAGCTACGGCAATGCAGCCCCAAATGCTCGAGATAATTACCAATAAAAAACAAAAAGTCATGAATCTACACGTAAAACCTCTAGTAATATCATTATACTCAATCGATTACTTAGACAAATGCGTAGAAAATGTCCCCCATGTTAAACCACGGAAAAGCAACATTTGCCACAATGTACTACGGCGTGATCATATTTTTCCCAGTACAAAATTACTTGGGGACTTAAAGAGGGCCCTTATAGAGCACCGAGGGGAGTATTACGAATGATTAGTGGTACGTGGCATGCAGATCCACGAACGCCAATAAACAAATCTACATCTACAGCTACAAAATACCCTGAAAGTCACCTCATGGCTATGTGGCAGGGGGTGAGGAGTCACCAAAATGCATTACACCATACCCTATTAAAGTTAGTGTGACAACGACTACTGATGCAATATCATAAATCGCTAATGCTTCTCAGGAGGTGAAGCGTCACAAGCATTCACTACACTAAAAGTATTCTACCAATGTTAGAAGGACCGTTAGTATTTTTCAGCTAAATAAATTGACAGAGATACAAGAATTATACTGTAAACATGCACGGCGTACTGTTGGTACTAGGCAGCAGATACGTATCTATTAGGGAATAAAATCCACTAACTAGATACACAGCTTATTTATAAACCTAGTTAAAAGTGTCATTGACAGCTGTTATGGTCTCTTATCGTTTGCGAGGAAAATGACATTTAAAATCTGTGCGTTCTGCAGGGAGACATTATTTCCAATCGACCACTCGACTGCCACTTCTTGAGAGTCTTAGAAGATCACCAATCAAAGACGGCGTACGCAGAAGACGGGGTGAGCAGATGACTCCATGGGAACTCCGTAAACTTCGCGGGCTCTCACACGAAGCGACATCTCAAGACGAGCGACACACTCTCGACGGAGACGAGGAAGATACAACACGGACAACAGTTGCACACGCGGATGACATCTCTTGCGCTTTCTCTCCGTTCCGACTCTTGCTCTGTGTCTGAACACGTGGCGCAGGAGTTGAGAGAGACTCCGCGTAGCGTAATTTGGCCGGAATTATGGATGACACGAACGGCGTCGGGCGGGAAGTCCCGAAAAAGGTGGCGCTCGCGAGCGGGCTACGACGAATCCGGGACGGGTTGAACGTTCGCTTCGCCGTGTGCAGCGAGCAGGAGCGCCGGAAATTTATGTCTTCGCCATAATAGTACTTATTCGGAATATTCAGCCGACTAATTTTACTAATTTTCCATAATGGACGTGCTGTTTTGTTTACGTGGAATTTCCTTTGAAAATAAACGTGGATTGAAAACACTGAACTGCCATTTGAGAAGACTATATTGTTCATTACCGGTTGGTCACAAGAATACACTACGGTTAAATTATTTCATTAAGAATTACTTTTAGGATCTGAAGCTATAACAAACTGGAAAAACTACTTAAGAGAAGTGCGTGCTTCATACCTTTTCAAGAATCCAAAGCAGATCTGTGGGCCAGGAAAATACTATAAAATAGATGAATCTTTATGTTCAAAGATAAAATACAATCGTACACGAGTATTACCTCAGAAATAGGTTTTTGGCGGTATTTATCGTGAGGCAAAGTATTGCTTTATATATGCGGTACCTGACAGGAAAAAGGAAACTTGATAGAGGCAATGAAAGCTTTTATCGAACCTGGTACCACGATAATTTCAGAATTGTGGACTGATTACATCAATATTCTAGAACTGGATCGGATCGACTGAAAATATCGCAGTAAATCAAGGTGAAAAATTTGTTGACTCAGCTACTGATACCAACACTCAACAGCACATAGAATCCTTGTAACTGTTCAAAACGGAGGAATATAAGTGAGAATGGTACGAGCTTTACTTGATTTATATTTGCGTGAATTTTAATGGCACCATTGTCTCAGCAATGATTCATTTGAAGTGTGAAAAATACTATAAAGTTTTATCCATGACTGTTTTGTTACAGAAAGAATATTGATTTCTGTATTTAAAAGAGTATCTATTATTATACTGTCCATTGGAAATGTATTTTATATTTCAAATTTAAATTTAAATTTCGCATTGTTGAAATGAATACATATCCTCATTGGAAAATAAATAATATGGTGAAACACGCCAAAAAGGTAATGGGCTACATATTCCGAATAAGTACCAAGAAAACAGCCCAACGAAGAAAAATAGATTAATGGACATTTTTTTAGTAAACATTCGAAGCCGTCTTATTTCCGCATCGTTTTTGTGAACAGGACGCTGCAACGATATTTTTACTGACGGTATGCTGCAATAACAAGAACTGAGCCAGCCAGTGTCTGTTTTTTCACATAAAATTCACGCTAGAATTTTTTTATGGGCAAAGGACGACCCAATTTTGAGGATATGTCCTAGTTGTCATCTTGGAGGACTTTTAATAATGGGCCGGTTTCACAGAAATATGATTTAATCTGGCTTACAGAAGTTTTCGAATATTTATCCGTAAAAATAATAGAAGCATAAAAGCATCCTGAATTAAATGCTATAATACATAAAGAGGGCGTTTACTGAAATATTAATTCATTGTATTAGCCAAATTTTTATTGCAATACACTATTAAAACTTCGCGTCACGTATGATTTTTAAAATAAAAGGCACAATGATGCATGTTCACAGAATCTTCACATGAAACGTAAAAAAACGCACGAAACTGTTGAATAATCTCATTAACCTTGAATGGTGAAGCCCTTTTTTGGGATATTACTTTTCGCAGAACGTAATTAATTAGTTTTTAAATAATAATTTCCCTAATTATGACGGAAAAAGTTTTGGTTCTCTTGGTTTGGATTCTTTGGAAGGTTTTAGTTTAAAGGTTCAAGGGCTACTTATAATTACAATATTTGATCGAAATTTTTCCTTTTAGCCCTCAGGTGCAGACTCAAAAATGGCGCTTTAAATGTATCATGCTCCAAGCAAATGCGAGTATAGCAACCATTGACATCTTAATTGACAGGATTCATATTATTTTATGGATAGGAGTTTAAATTAGGAGCAACGGCGATTGTTCAACGGAAAATTAAAGCCAAATTATAGCACTCCTTCAGCGGCGGGGTGCAAGAATTAAGCGAATATCCGCTTGTGGTGAAGGAACATCATTACTGCTAATATTTCGGAAGTAAAACCAACGTATCATTTCGTTCTTCACAGTGCTGCCCGTTGCTTCATCCACATGCTTTATCTGTCAGCAGATTGCACTTGAAGGAAAACTCGACATGACTATTTCATGGCCAGAATAAGAGGCCGACTCATTCAGTTCTATTGAAATAAATACAATTGTTGCTAGTAAAATGCAATGCGCAACAAATGCGCCATACCACTTTGTGTAGGATCTTTCAATATAACGTCGTTGATGATCTGGAAAACAATTAGGTTGGTTGATTATGTCCATAAAAATTTAATCTGGGAGATTTTTTTTGAAAAATAAGAACCTTAGCCGAACCTCGTGGAAATGAACAGTATGAGACATAAAATATAGCTGATATCTATCTGATAAATCTTATTAGAAATTTAGGCAACTTAAAATTACTATTACCAAAAGAGTCATTGGTTGTAATTTGACATTTCTTGTGGATGGCAGACAGACAAGTTACTACCCTGATGGAATTTTCCCATAAAAACTCCTTAGAAATTAAAGAAAAGAAAGGGAAAAAATGAAAATTCTTTAAAAAAAATTCTTTTCTAAGGAAATCCCCTTAAACTTTAGGGAATATTTTCCTTAGAAATAACAAAATTCGGTCAGTAATTTTTCATGATCGAAGTGCAACTTTTGGGTAAATTCTTCAGGCATAGGAAAAATTACACCAGAAATTGCATAGAGTGCAGCTTGCAATGTATTGAGTGAATGACTATAGAGGAAAATATATATATCCATACAAACAAAAAAAAATATTCTGCACAGTTTCATTTATACTATCATAGAGTTATCACATTTAATTATAATGAGATTGTCGAAATATTTCTCACTAAAAAAATGTGCACCTTTATAAAAAATCACCTCTCACAGTCAACTACATTTGGTGTAATTAATATCTTCTAAGCCACTGCAACCCACTTTCAAAAGCATTGCCCATGGAAAATGCATAATAGGGAAATTGTTCCCAGAAGTATACTTTCTAGGGAAAAAGGGGGTTCAATTCTAGGGAATTTCCCGACAGGGTATTCCAGCAGGTGACAAACTCAAGTCTTTCATGTAATGCGCTCGTAACTGGGGATCGAGTATGATTTCCCTAGATCCGAGCTTGCGGTATTATCTCAGTTATCGAGTTACACGGTGGCGAATTCACTTCTACCACAACCCTTGCAGGTAACTTGCGGTATCCATCTATCATAGCGTGAGCAATCATTGAAGGAAGAGATCAACTGGAACGTGTTCATCATTCGGAGCAACGTAGGCATTATTAAAGCTGATGCGTGGAGATTGGATGCTATTGAGACATCTATGAGAGGAAAGTGAGTTGGAAGAAGAGGAGACAAATGGATGGCGCGTCGAGAGATGAGCGCTGTGTGCGAGCGACGGCGGATTGGGGAATTAATGACGGCGACCTTGAGTGTTGAAGGCAGGGGATGGCTGATTCGCGCGCAAAGGAAGATAAGCACGGGAAGTAATTGGATCGGAAGAGTTAGATTCTAAGAGGTGAAGGCGTGCTTCGGTGGGATGGCGGTACTGGTTTGGGAGGTGAAGGGCTTCGCGAGACATGGAGGGAGTGATTCAAAGACAAATGAACTTCGGGAGAGCAACTCGATCACAAAGTTCTGGTGCTGCGTCGAAAGGCAACAGCAACTCAACACTGTCATTTTCAATCTGCAGTGAGATGAGAAGCTGAAATAGAAAATAAATGCTCGGTCATTCCTCATGCAATAAATTTTTTTCAAACGAAGTGGTGCGTACAGACAGTAATACCAATCTTGCCGTTTCCTTTTGTAGTAGAGATGGTGAAAAGGCCTTCATTAGTGATGTTGGGCCTGGGAAATTGCCACTGTTTGAATAATTTCTGCCATAATGTCCCATCCTTCCAAATCTTTTTTGCTCCAGCTACTCAATTGTGTGGAGATCACAGTGAAAAAAACATTCGCCGTGAATGAGATTCGAACCCAGATCCCTCGATTTCGCGCCGAGTGCTCTTAACCAAGTAAGCTACTCAGGCGTCCTCTTCCACTGTGGACTTTATAGTTAGAGCACTCGGCGCGAAATCGAGGGGTCCGGGTTCGAAGCCCTGTCCAGGCGAATTAGTTTTTTCACTGTGAATTCCACACAATTATGTGACCATTAGTGGGTGACACCGTTAGAATTACTGCCCGGCCAGTTCCGCAGTTCCTTGAAAATTCTTCAGCTACATTCATTCTCTGCTTCATACACACGATCTTCTGTCCTTAAGACTCTTAAAATTCTCTCTATATTTAGCCCCTACTCCATCTCATTCAACTCTCATGAGTTTCTCGATCTCAGCTGGTGTTCTCACATTATTCAATTCTCTATCGTGAAACTGTTTGATAAATAATGGAAAATGAAACTTTGTTTTATTCCACCAATGTATTTCACGTTACTACTAGATACGACGCCTCGGCGTCATCTTCAGGTACTGTAACCTTAACTGGTGGAACTGAACTGTAAAAGGCATAAAACCAAGCTGATTTCTGTCCTTCATAATATTATAAATTTAGGCAACTTAAAGTTATAATATCCAAAACAGTCATTGGATCAAACTTGACATTGGTTAGTAGTACCGCGTGACAAAACTAGTAGTACCGTGAACTTCATTGCTGAAATAAAACGAAGTTTTATTTTCATTATTTACAGTGAACTTCCACCAAGTTGCGCCTGAAATCATAGGGGTGATATGTTTAACTGTTTCACTCTCATCAATTATGTCAACATGGCTGATACAACGAAGCACGCCCCTTTTACAAACGGCATAATCCCCCACTATAACCTCCGTTCCAAACTATTTCATGATCCTGTTCTCATTTCTAACCCCATCACTCCTACTATTCCATTAAGCCTCTAGAAGTTGGCCAAAGGAATACGAAGCAGTCTTTAAGCCCTACCGTTTTGATGGGTGACAACCACCATGGAAATACCTACACAACAGCTCGAAACTCATAATTGACATACCATTCACCTTGGCTAAATTCCAAGTCCTTGTAAATGGTATTTTTCGTCGTTCTCTACTTCTCACATTCGTATAAGGAACAAAGTTTAAGCTAGAAAATAATAGGGTGAAGCTGAGGAAACAACAAAGTTCTGCTTGCAAACATCGATCGCTATAACTTATTAGCTTGCAATGTATAATTATATTAACATAAGCATAACCATCATGAGTTTTATTTCATGAAATTTATTTATAAAAGCGGAGCCCGATGAAAGAAATCGGAGGTCTTAATATTATGAAAATTAGGTGAGACATCAACTTGTCTTTCAAATGCTTTTTAACCGAGTCCGTAAAATAAATTGATGTAAAGTAAATAACATCCTATATGAAAACTCTAAATTTGGGAATAGGAGAATAAAGAGAATACCATGGTGTTAAATTCTACTTCTAGACAAAATAGCCGAAATATGTTATTCCAATCTGTTCCTCCAATTTTTACGATACTCGCGGACTTGACAGGCCTACGGAAAAAGGTAGTTATGTATTAGATAGATTACTCAAATTAAATGTATTTTAGCGTATGATTCTACTGTGCTCGCACTGTTGAAAAAAACAGCAAAATAAAATTTGATCCAAAGAGATCATTTTTGAAGTTGGTGAGAGTTAATTTACTCAACGCATTAACAATGCCGGACGATTTCGGTCAAAACGATGGATCTACTCAGGTCGATGCCGCGTGAACAAAGGCTGAATTTTATAGTTAAGGCATTCGGCCGAAAAGGAAATAGAATTTCGAGAACTAAAGTGAAGCGCATATCAAATCAAGCTCCTCTTTTTTTTGGAAGTGGAGCTCCCTCCTCATAAAAGCCACAGCTTTTGGCAATCAAGGCTGTGAAATAGTTTCACTTTGTGTTTTTTCATTTTATTATATTCATTGCAATGAAGAAAGTTGGACCAAAAAAAATCATTGTCAGACCTTTAAGTAGGAAAGCGGCAAGCTAAAAAAATGTATTTTGAGGATACCGGGACTAGTCCGGGTATAAACTTTTACGGAATCACTCGCAAGTGCACAAAAGTGCGATATTCCACAGAGGAAAAATCATTCCCCTTGACTGGAACATGACATCAAAAATCAACAGCTGAAGAGTGCGCATCGGTAGCTTAAGTGGATAAAACACTCAGTACGAAAACGAGAGATCCGGGTTCGAATTCCGATCAAGCTAATACTTTGTCCTCTGTGGAATATAGCACTAAAAAAAGGTAGTTCGACTGCTTGAAATTGTACGAGAAATCTTAACACCTTCAAGTAGATTTGCGGAGTGCAGAATGTGAGAAGGTATCAGTCGAACATGGAAACTAGGCTAGTGCCACAGGTCAGGGTACTATTCCGGACATCGTCGTTTGGGACAATTGCAAATTATACGTACAACAGTTGCACAACATGCAGACAATCCAACGCCGGCGTGTCGCGCCCTCTGGATTACGCCGTTTGTGAAGGGTCGTGCTCCCCGTTCGTTTGCAAAGGGGGTGGGACTTTTGAGGTGCCGTGGATCCAAAGCACACGGAGTCGAGATTAATAATCGTGAAGGGAGTTGTTGGGTGTGAGTGGGAGGGAAGAGGACGAGAGGGTGGGTGTGTGTACGGTACATGCTTTGCCATCTGCTCTCGGGGGGGAGAACGAGTGTGCTGCCATCTGCCGAGACGTGTCGGGGGCGTAAGCAGTGTCCGTCGTCAGCTAAATGCTACGAGGCGCTTCTCTTGCCTTCCGCCGCCGCCTTCACACCTCCCACTGCAGGAGCAAGCTGCCTCTGAATCTGTGGAAGGGAAGACAAGACTGACAAGCAGACTGGTGGAGGCAAAGGGGGAGTCAACTTATAGGGGGGTTGGGTGCCTCTGACAGGGAGGATGAGAAGTATGTGCGACGGTTGGGGAGGTGCAAGGGGGTGCAATTAGGGGGAGGATATATTATCTACATCTACATCAACGAAGTACCGCGCAAGCTACCACTAGGGCGCATGGCACGAGGTTATTCCACACCAGGCATTCAGCACTCGTCCCAGTTCAAATCAGGACCTCGCACGTTCCCCCGGCCAAAAAGAATAGTGAGAACAGAATGAAAATAAATGTATATGTTTACGGATGGTCTTAGGGAGGAGTATGGCTCTGTTTTCGCCGTGTTCACAAAATGTGCGAGAGGGAAAAGGAATTTTTGTACACCTCCGTTTGGCATAGTCTCTCTGTTCTCGCTGAAAGTATCCGTTCCACAGGTATGAGCATGGATACTGAAGGATAACAGACTCCTAACTTCGGCATGATACCTTTTTTGAAGCTGCTAACCCCGGCACCAGCGTCGTCGAGGATTCGGTTGAATTTGGTAATACATACCTTCAATTATCACATTAAAGAAATTTAAATCACATTGGGAAAAAACAGATCCTGTCAAAATAATAGAGGTTCTTCTATTCCAACTTCTATACTTCTATACCAATCGGAATTCCCAAACAAGCCGCCATTCGTAAACAACGTGACAATATGCATGCATCCGAGTCCTCACTATGCCACCTAACGTATGGCTTCAAAAAATGAAACCAAAAAACAATGAAAGTGCACTGAACTTGGTGTGGCTGGGTTTAAGCTTAGGCAGGAGTGAAGGGTTGCTGTGAAAATAAATAATAGTAAGTTAGGGAAAGTATTGGAATGTCTCCAAATCCTCTCTCTGTCATTATTGTTTCTTTACAATACATAACTTTACATCTAAACAGTACAGTAATGAGGGCTTATACTTGTGTTTACCCATCTATTTACATGTATTTTAAATGATAAGTTTAATTGAAGCAATAAATTATTATTTAATTTTATTTCATCAAGTTTTAGTTGTCAAACATAGTTTTTTTTGTTATATTTCGATGGCGTCTTCTACGTTCTTACTCCACCATCTCCGTCTTCTCCCTCGTCTTCAGTTGGGCTTCTACCTCCAGTCTTCTACATGAAGTCATGCTCTGCCGAGGCGGATGTGCGACGCGGGAGAAGCGAGGAAGAGGAATGGGTAGATTTGGAGGAGCGGGTGAGGCCTTCAATAAAGGCTCTCGCGGCCTTTGACCGAGTAAAACAACACAAAAGAAAGACTTCTAAGCTCGCTCAGCATCGCACGCATTTTACCATGTGAGATGTTTATGCGCTGAAGCACAATTTACGATTTTTCACCGCTGGCAGAAAAATCGCAAGCATGGGAAGGTTGTTATCAGGTAATATGTACACGACCACGAAATGGATGTCTTCGCTACCATGAACAGCTTTAGAGGGGTATAAAATTTCCAGTAATTGAGCCCGAGCCTAAGGACAGGAATAAATATATCAGTTACAACTATTAATATAATTATAGAACAGAATCTGAGTTGTGGTAAGACGGAGTGAGTTGAACTACATGAAATAGAGAGTAAAATTAGAAAAATAAACTGCAGAACCGACAGATTTAAAAATCCATTTTTCCCGCGAATTATAAGAGACTATAAAAGCTGGTAATGAGACTTTTAACTAGGTTTGTCAATAGATAGTGTAGATAATTTGTTGATTTAATACCTAATACATGTATACTTATCTCTTACCTTGAACATACATTGCACCGTATATGCTTTTAGTGTAATTCTTGTATCTCTGTCCATTTGTACAGCTGCTAAATGCTAACGATCCTTCTAACATTGGTAGCATACCCCTAGTGTAGTGCATGCTTCTGAGACTTCGCCTCCTGACAAGCATTAGCAATTTATGCTAATGCATCCGTAGTTACCCTAAATAGCCGTAGTTACACTATATTTAGCAGGATCCAATGTAAAACACTGTTTGTGACTGCTCACTCCCTGCCACACACCTTTGTGGTGGCTTGCAGGGTGTTTTGGTAATGTAGAAATTTTAAACGAAGATACTATTTAGAATGCTGCTATAGAAAGAGATTACAGAGTAATTGGAGAACAATAACCGGAATCATATATGTAAGGACCCGATTGGCTACGCTAAACTACGAACACTTGAAGGTCAAAGCAGCGCTGGTCAAAGTACTCGGTAGTGTGATAGGAAATAATGCTGCAGATTCCCCCAAGAATATTTTATTCTTTGTCGGGTAATAACTGACCAATATCGTCTGTACTCGAAGAAGTGCCTATTATAATGAGGTATTATAATGATTCAAAAGCTCAATATCTAAGAAAGGGACCCTGCTAACCCACTTAAAGATGAAAAACAATCATGGCTTTCCTCGCCCAGCGTTTTGGCGCAACTATTTTTAGACCCTTCAGTGATTTGCATAGACCTCCACTTGCAGATATGCCGCTACGAGAAGGCCGCAACTTTAGGGATGTAAATCAAAAGGAGAATGCGGAGACTTACTTCAAATAGACTGCTGATGCTAGCCAGTTTGTTGCCCCCTGAGTTGGGTGCTCATGAACAGGGTAAAGATGCAATGGAAGGGGTGGTTGCAATGAGTTTCCTTTGTCCATTGGGAGATGGAGGGGCGGTCATGGAAATACTTACGCAAAAAGAGGCGCATCTACTATAGTTGCAACGATTCCCGAGCAGCGTCTCTCCCAATCCTTCCTCTCTCTTTTTCTCGCACTCCTTCTTCCTGCGCTCCTCTTCCCCTCTGCCGGGATGCTCTTGCAATTAATCACGCCCCTGAAGCAGCCATACCTTCCCCTGGGCCTTCCCTCCTTTCGGTGGTCCAAATTATCGTCGCTTGGCGCGCTGCGGTCGCCTTAAATTGGCGATTTATTAAAGAGGGCATTTCTGGGGAACGGATTTATGGCGTTTAGTATAGAGTACGTCCGCTCGATAAGGGAAGAGAGGGATTGGGACGGCACGGCGGGCCAAATCTTTGCTGCTTCACGTGTTTGCACTCGCGAATATACTCGTAATTCTCGGGAGAACCGCCAGAAGACCCTATTGCCTCTCTTTATAATGAACTACTACTCCGAGCATGGAAACTTGTTATACAATAGAGACGCAAAACGGTGGAAAAATTATGTTCTTCTTTGACCAAAAATACATCACAAACGATGGCAGAGCGTATAAAGAAAAGGGAAAAAAATTCACTCAGCCGGGAGGATTTTTAGGGATTTAAGACTGTTGTCGCAATTTTCTATTGAAGCCCTTAGCGTGGAGATAAAGTGGACCTGGAGATTCAGAGGAAGTCTCGTCAAAACGCGAGAGGAGCCAGGGAAATATCTCTGACGATATTTAAAGATACAAACTTTATCCTGAAGAAGGGAACCAAATCTGCAAAAGATGAAATGCGGAAGTCTGAGAAACAAAAAATAATACGTTTGGTGTTTGTGAACACATCAAAAACTCTAATATGTCCTCTTTTCGCCTCTCTTAAAAATTAGCAGCATCTAAGACGAGAATGGTGCAATCTTCTACATTCTCAAGTGAGCCCACAACTAGAAAAAAGAAATGTTACTCAGGGAATGAAGGAAAAGACACGCACTCGACTACCATATCAGGATTAGAGGCACATAAAACAGATTCAATATTACGTATGACAATTTGTGGCAACTAATGATGATTTAACTCATTAATAAACACTATACACGTACCTATGAGTTTATTACTCAGAGACTAGAACTAAATATACCTTACCAGGCAGTTATAGGCATGAATTACAGCATTCGAGCTGCAAAAGTAGTTGAAATTAATGGTTTCCCAGTTGATCAAGTGTCATTTTTACATATTTTAAGGATAAAAAACAAGTTATGTCAGGGTGATTCATGCACCATATAAACCTCCTAGTGGTGGGTCGCGAGTAACGGTATTCTGGCTCTCAAGGTAGTCTTTTTAAAAGGGATCAAAGCTCGAGTATAAGAGTGAGAGCAAGCGTTGGGTATTACTAGGCTTTGGTTTTTCTTGTGACGCATTGGCGAAGATGTACAAAATCTGATCGATAGAGCCCCTTTTACCGTAGGCAGGGAAAGCTGGGCAGGTAGTTCGGGCACTGCAAAGGGTGGTAACCTTACATGCTCTATCAGAAATTACAGCTAACTCTCAAAGAATAGGCTCGGATGGTCAAAACCCTGATGGATGACGGAAGCTGTATAAGTTTGGCCCATTAAGAGTCGGACATGGCCATGTATGCATGCCACTAATTGTTATTATAGCCATTGCTTTAGTTGGATTAAGCTTATCCAATCCAATATATCCAATTACAGATTGCTATATTACTTTAATTATTATTTGCACAGTACATCCCATTTCTTTGGGATTGCAATCCTGGTAAATCTGCAGGTCTTCAGAATAATAGTGACATTTGCAGTAATGTATTACCCTGAGAAGGTCTTTAATGTAAATATAAAATAAAAATTGGTCTAATATTGATCCTTGAGGAACACGAAGAGGAACGGGTGAGAAACATTGACGCTTCACAGTCTACACCCTTGACATCTGACTTGCGTTCGGAGTAGTGATGGGCTAAGACGGTCATTTCCGTGATTCCAATCACGATCACCATTGGCTTGCGTGATTATGTCATGAACTCCTTGTAATGAATTTGGTAATAACGGGTTATGATTGTAAAAAGTAGATGGCGGTCACGACCCTGTTCCTAATCACGACCCGCGCGAATAAACCCAGATCGCGACTCTCTCTAAATGGCACTTCAACGTTGGTCAACAAACCCCCGGTGGTCAACATTGCCATGCTGGGTGTCTTTTCCGGGGCTTTCGGGGTCGTTTAATGCGTCTGTAGAAATATAGCAGAAATATACTTTCAAAGAAATCCCATGGCTCTTGTGGATGCACTGGTTCAAAATGTCCGGACTTATTTTTGATATTTTAAGGGAATGGCAAGAATTTTCGGAGAAAATCACTGACCTACTTTTCCAGCCACTTTTTAATTAAAACATCTCAGTTCAATTTCAACTCAATTACAACAAAAGCAGTCGTAAGTTACATTGACAGTACGAGAGAGAGTAAGAGCTTCCTATTCATGTGGCTTTTTGGTCGCGAACGACCTACGTCCGAAAGTGACCCCCTCAGTCCTCAGTCGTCTGTATAATTTCGTTCACCGATCAATGTCCTAGATGATCCGGGTAACGTGATTCGATTGTTCATGACCGACCCATCACTAGTTCCACGAGATAAGATTGAAAACAAAAACGTCAGAGAGGGAGAGTTTGTCTTCCGTGATCGATTGAGTCAAATGCTTTACGGAAATCAAATTGAACTAGGATAGTGATTTTCCCATTACCAGCTGAGCATCGGATATCTTCCATTATTTTTAATAGCGCAGTCTGCGTACTATAATATTATTGGAACCCTGGCTGAAAATCGACTAGTAGATTATTTCGATTCAAGTGATCCACAGTGGCAATGAAAATGTGGCGCCCTATAGATTTAAAGAGAGCACACAACAGAATTATAGGGCAAAAATCTGACATTTCTTTGGGGTTAGAAATTTTTACGATAAGCTAAATGAGAGCAGATTTATATTGTTAGGAAAAGAAAGAGGCTGAGGGAAAATTTATAAATATCGAAGATAATTGGTAGGACACAAGAGTAACGGCGTTGGCGGGTTTGGTACTAATTTTATCAACACCTGTCGCATTAGTTTTTTATATCTCCCGTAGTTGAGAATCAAGTTAGGGGTAAAGTAAGGGATGAAAAAATATCATCACTGAAGTCTGGATGTTCACATGAGTTTTTTGTGTAAGGCAACATGGGGTGGGGAGTAAGCGACTCATCATTCTGAGAAATTGGAGTGAAAAAGTACTGGTCAAGTACAATAAGGAACGTTTTGGAGGATCACGTCTGGGTTTACCAAGTTCATTAAGGTATTTATTGCCATTTATTTGGAAAATAATCAGGTTAATACTTGTGCTTGGTGGCACGAATTATTTGCTTTTCTTGGTTGCGAACGGATTTATACTCAGCAAATAAATGATGGCATTGAGTTCACCTGGAGCTCCATCGTAAGTGATTCTGTTTAATCAAGTTGTTAGTATCGTTAGGTATCCATGGACGTGAATTGTGTTTCATTTTTATCGACCACACTGGGGCATGAGAATCAAGCCATGTTAGAATGTGTCTGTTGAATTCAGACACTTAATTGTTAACACCGTAAGTGGTTAAGAATTCTGTCAGATCTGAGTTGAGGATATCGTTTTCAAAGAGTTGATTGTCAAAATTTAAAGATCTTTGTGCGTAAATTCAGTTGACTTATAAGCTTTCACCTTGGTAGGTTATAAAAAAAAATTAGATCATATTCCGACAGAAACGGCACGGTATGTTGTCCAAATTCTTTAAATTTACTCTTATCTTCAACGATGAAAAAGTATTATAGGTAATTTGTTTCACTTGGCAAGGTTGTTGAATTCACTTGAGTTGACTTGAAGGGAGTTAAAAATAAAATGCTACGATAAATCATATATTCTAATTAATTGCTATCACAGGTGTTTTTTTACCATATATATCTTAAAATCCCCACTCATAACGATACTTTTGAACGTAGGATGAATGTAGCAGCTTGTGTCGTTGAGTATTTTGGTAATAAGTACGTATAGTACGAAGATGCAATGAGTTTTTTATATTCCTGATAGCTTATGAATCATAAATGTTAGAATATCAATGTAGCAGAATTACATGAATGGGCGTATGGATACATTTAATTGAAAACCAATGGACACAATGGAGAAGTTTAAATGAAAAATGCTCTAACTCAGGTATAACTCTAATTCTTAGATAGACCATTTAAATCCTGTCCTAAATCATCATTTTCCATTTAAAGCCATTTCTGAGGTTACCGAAGAAATTTTATTTTCTCTTTTTGGCATAAGAAAAATAGACAATTTGGAGTAAAAAACACAATTCATAGGGCAATAAAAAGCGTGCAGGAAATTCAAATGCATCAGTTAACATTTTTATTTTTCTATCCATATAAATGTGAAAATATCAACCCTATATAAAGGAATTAATTGCTTTATAATTTGAGTTTTTTGATACTTTTTGATGCTGGCATTTGTTTTCTTTTATCCCTTCCTTAATTTTCCAGATGATCAATCCTTGGTAAACCATCCGAGTCCTCATTAGCGCAAATCCCTGCTGTTGGTGGCTCCCTCCCAACATCACCAAACCAACTATAGAATAACTCCGCATGATGAAACTTTTACTTTCTCGATCTGTACAGTGGCAGCAATTTAACCTCCGATCGTCGACAAACATTCCCTTTGCTATAGCCAAATTGGCCGCTGCGGCCGCAGAAACGGTTTCCGATCTTACCGAAATTACGGGACTAATAACCGATTCGTCAGCTGAGTAAATACACTGCATTTGAATTCATCGGTATCCAACAGTCAGCAATCGAAAGGCATTATCCGAGGAAAGTTATTCAATGTATGCGGCCAATTGATTGCAAGCTCCGTGATGTGAAAATTGGAGTCCTGCACTAAAACGCACCTTGATTTTCGTTTGCTAATGGTTTATTATCTTCAGGATAACAATTATATTAATTAACCCTTTCAGTGCTATGCACGCATACATGCGTTTGGGTGGAGCAGTGCCATCAGCACTACGCTTGGATATATGCATTTTAAAAAGCAGGAGTTTAAATACGAACAACGCAAGTCTGCGCGCAACGGTGAGCGCTCTCTTGGATGAAGCTTAGCACTGAAAGGGTTAAAGTCAACTGAATACCGGTAAAGTACTTGAGTGACCGCAGAAAGTAATGAGAAAGGTTAAATAGTGTATTTCGTCTCATTTGTCGTACGCTAAGTCACAATTGATTGCTTTCTCTCCGAGCTTTACCTCCCCAAATAATATCACTCCTTTTAGGCTAGAACACATGACTAATTAAACCCATCGTTATCATTTGCATAGATGGCAATGACGGTTTGTTTCCTTGATAAACTTAGAGCATTGCCATAGACCTGCAAAGTATGGCTAGCCTCAAGTGTAAATTAAAGTGACCACTCACATCCCTGAACAAAGGATATTAGAGTACGTTCCCTCGATTGCAATTATTCGCAGGAAGCACAAACGTGAAATTATCACAAGCATGGCTATGATCAGTACGAACCTGAGTGCTCAAATGTTGTCGAAGTACTTGTTGGCATTAACGTGATTTACAGTTGCACCGAACAAGCAACCGATTTGGCATTTTTTATTTCAAATATTGGCAAAGTTTACTTTTGCTCATAAAAGGACTTACTGAGGGGGTAAATTTAACTAAGGGAAAGGGATTTCAAAATAAAATACTACACGAAAAATTAGGATTCGTAATATTGTTAGTGGTCAGGTAATTTACCAGTGTAAGTAAATTTGTGGACAGTCCTAGCGAAATATTCACCCCCAGCCTAGATTTCCGAAGTATTTTCTATTAATAATCTTCATATCTCACTCATGTCTCCATGCTGCTTTTCGAGAACTCCCTTTTCCTAGTTTGACAAAAACTATAAGCATATCCTCATCCTCTACAAGTTGCAAACTCTTTGAGGGCAGTCGCTTTTAAAAGCGGATACATTTTCATTCCAAAAAAAATGATCCTTTGAGAGGATCTAAGTCACATCAGAGAATCTGGACGATAAGTTATTCTTGACTTTTTTTAATGCGTATTTTAGCACGCTAATGTTCAATTCTCAAGACAAAACAAATGCCATATTCTATAGCTCCACTAGCCACCCTTGATAAAGAGAAAATTGAGCCACGTGATCGATGCGCGGGGGGGGACCATTTTTTAAAGAAAATGAAAGCATTCGTAAAAGTGTATGCAGCTAGAGTACGGAAAACATTTGCCCTATCTAGAATATTGACATCGTATGCAGATGAACTTATTAGGAGAGCTCACGGTAGTATCGATTACCGACGTCATTGAATAATCGAGAGTAAAATTAAATGAACTCAGTAATTGCGCCATATTTTCATTCAGGGTAAATTATTATTGCAAATAAACAATCATATAATAAGATGACGCGAGAGTGAATACACATCTTATTTCAACTATTTTTGAATTAGGTATCTTTGGATGAGAAGATAAGTCAAAGCTTATATGAATAATAAAGGGTAGCAGAGATGGAAAAATGTAAACGAATAGGGATCACTAGGATAAGCAATCTGTAGTAGGCTTATAACTCTTATCGAGGTCAATTATAGCGTACTGGTTCATTGATATTCCATTATCCACTAGAGTAGATTTTATGAGTCAAATTTCTGACATCGAGCGATTCTCCAGTGGGCGAGCGTTTTTACCCCTGGCCACAACGACAAGGACATGGAAACATCGACGGGTTTTGGACGCCTTAAATTCTTTGCAACATTAATTGAAGAATCGCATGTCTAGGCGAAAGAGAACGTGATACATACAGCAACCTCAACCCTGGAAAAATTAATTGACTCCCATTCCCTCGGTGTAGAGGGGATAACTGGGTCACAAAATTAAAAGCGCACGGCAATCCCTAAACGGCCGCGCGCTTCCTTTTTCCCAGGGTTCGCGCGCGAGGGCGGATTTCAACCCCTTGCCCTCCCCGCAGCGCTTCCACCGCACCTGGCCCTAAATGACGTCCGCTTCCTGAGGGCAAAGCGAAAAGTTGAGTATTTCCGCCAGCTTTCCCGAAAGCCAACCTTATATCCATCTAAAGGGATGTAGTGGGAGGAAAAGAAAAAGGAATATGGGGGAATGAGGAGATAAAAGTGAGAGAAATCCCTTTCTTATTATTTCCACCCCCAATGGTCTTCCTCCCTCCTCCTCCCCTCTTCCCTTCCGTCTGACGTGCTCGGATCGCATTCAGGAAACCAAGTGACCTCCCTCTCCGTTTCTTTCACCCCCCCACCCTCTTCCCGCGTGCACGGCGCTCGAAACATTACGAGACTATTTGCGGCCGAATGACTTTCCTCTTCCCCTTTCAATAATTTGCGATTACGGACAAAATGATTCGGACAACTCAGCAGTTCAACCAAAATCACAACCATTATCGATCTCGCAATCGACCGCAAACACACCTTTACACGTGACTCGCACCTAAAATCAGGTTTAGTAGGAAGACCATTTCGGGTCGAAAAAGAGGGATTTCTTCGGGAGAAAAAATTGCGAGGTAGCAAGGACTATAGATTACGATTAGAGTTTAATTAGATTCAGGTAACAGTAATGAATTGGCCTCTACGGTCTCATACTAAAGCCACTAATTCCGGTTAACTATTAAAGTAATTGTTATTGTTTCAATAAACAATTGATGATTTCAAAAAGTATTGTTTTTGGTCCAAAAAATCTATAGCTATCCTTTATCTTCAAATTTTCATTGTTAGAATGTCAAATACGTCTGTTTAAACGTTACGACTTGCCAATTTATTGATTTTGATATGTAGCGAGCAATATTTGCATGACATTTTAATAAGCAAGATAAGTGAAATTGAAAACTAATTCAGAAATACATTGTAGCACCAATTATGGGTAACGAAGAGTTATCATACTCGATGCGATTCACTGGAAAATGCCAACCCCAAATTGACTGCTGTATTTCTATCTCGAGACAAGTGTTTCCATCCCGGCTGATTTTCAAATGTGGCCTTAGAACTTGTTGGTCTTAGAACTCCCGAATTAATCACATAAAATTTTGGAGAATTTAAATTCATTGCTGGTTTGACAATGCAATTACTTCGACGCTTTTTTCGACGCTCAGTCTGATGCTTTTCCTGAAATTAATACTTACCTTCATTTTAATGAATTTTAGCCATGAATTTTAGCCATACACGTAAACGTCAAAAGTGGATCGATTTTCCTCAGATATTAAGTAGCTTGTAAATATTCTTCCAAAGGTGCATTTATATGCTTCTACGCATGGCCTTTAAGCTGAGGTACATATCGGTCCGTTTAATGAGGATTCCCTTGAAAAAGAATGAATAGCGGGCTTCCAAAATGATGTACGTAGCTTTTGTGTAGCTTTGGTAGCTAGTAGAGGCTGTGTTTGATTTCAATCCATTAAAACAGTGGGAAATCCTGCACAAAACTTCTTACATACATATATTACTAGCTATTAATTTATAGCAAAGGCAGAGCTGGTTAGGCAGAGTTTCGTTCACTAGAACATCACTTCAATGAGCTGGCAGCTTTGGAAGAAATGGACAGAATTAACGCTTCTTTTCATATAAATACCGCCTAAGCAAGGGTGGAGGGCGACGAGACTGCAACCATATATTCCTTATTGCGATTTCTACAACATCATTTCTTCTGAATTTGGCATCTGAGTCATAAAATCATTTAAATCTCCAAATCATGGTGATTTCGACTGAGTGGATTTCAATGTCAAAAGGCATTGTGATTTTGAAATCCACAAATTTCAACATCAGCAGTAAATAATTGAAAGTGCTGAATTGTGTTTATATGTTTTACACGAACATTCCAAGCTTCCACATAGCAGCCGATATCTAATGAGGTAGCGTGGAAAAAGATGCTGTCAAAATATATCATAAAATATACTACCTATCCCAAAGTAAGTGATGGCATAGAACTTGCATAAAACCAGTGATAAAGGATGGAGCACCGGCGCGGCGTTCAAGCAATAGGAGACGATGGAAAAACATTAAGAATAAGTGGTTCCTCGTTCTGTATGACGCACATGAATGACGCAGTTACAAACACCAAAATTGAGTTAGTTTATTAATTAAGTGTTACAAAGAAAACCGTGAGAATTTATAACACCAGCATGGGCATTAAAATCTTACCGTCATATTTTATATAATAAAAAGACCTAATTCAGCTCAAAACTTCTCTTTTATGAGCAGCTTTAACCAGTCGATTCCGGTATATGATGAATTCAAAACGATCAAGCATAAAGCCCGGTAAAAAGTCTGTAGCTTTTTCGCTTAATCATTTAATTGAAACAACGGTTTCAAGTGCATGTTATTCAATCAGAAAATCAATAAATTTATTTGAAAATAAGTCTAAGCAATTTTTGGTGCAGGGGATTAAAGTTGTCTCTATCATAGCTATCGCAACCCAAGGGCCCGACGGGCCTAGACAAGTGTTACGATTACAAATCAAGAGTAAAAATGGGACGGATGGTGAAGTAATGAGCAAACTTAGGAGAGAAATAGTCTGCTGGCAATTTATTTTATAAGTGAAAATCAACAAATGATGATTGACGATGGTCTATTTCACCCTCGATTGCATTGCTTCTAAATTAACTCTGGATCAAGTAATAACCCTTCAGCTGCGATTTCCTCGTTCTTTTATAGCCACTGCATTCAGAGGATATTCTACCCTTAGTTTGTTTAGTGCAGGCTAGGCAGGGAGCAGCAGGTATTTGTACTCAGTGGACCCAGCCATTATACGGGTGAAGGCCATTTACCGCTGGATTAGAAGCGAGGTTATGTTCGAGCACTAGTGGATTTGTGGTAGTCAAGAGTTTATTTAATCACATGGAATCTATATTTGGTAGAATATTTCCTCTAAATTTTTTTTCTTAGATATTTCATTACTAATTTGTTACTAAATATAATATACGATTTCTCCTCTTGAGATTCCCCGAGTCTTGATTTTCAAACACTGCCGTTTGGGTGAAACCTCCGGATTTTGTTCATTCGTCTTGAATGTTCTGTTAGCCATGACTCATTGATATTTGGTCTTCGTTCTTTTTATGTCTCTTAATATCCAACGCATTCTCCAAAACCAGAGACAATATATCTATGCGACACGCAAAAAGGCAGCACACCCTTTACGGTTATCAAAAGAGGTCTATAGGAGAGGAAGAGAAATGTTAGTTTTTTATCAAGACGAGCAGTCCCGAAAGAATAATATACACGATCATGTACTGTGAAAATTTTAATTACTACTAAATTGAAAGTTTATAAATACTTAGAATTGCAGCTGTGATACACATTGTTAATTTTGATAATCATAGGTTACGGTGGAAAATGCATGTAAATACAAACATTTTACTCGTAGTCGCTCGAGAGAACGTAAGAAGGTTATTGGAAAGTAAGGACCGAAAGAAAGGGAGGTTATGAAAGAGATCAGATTGACCACCCACCATACAGTCCAGACTTGGCGCCGAGCGATTTTCACTTGTTTCGCTACCTAAAGGAGATTCTCGGCCGGAAGCGCTTCGCCACAAATGACTTGGTGAAAGAAGCAGTTGAATACTGGTTATCCTCACAGGCGGCAGACTTGTATGACTTCGGCATACAAAATCCTGTAGAACTATATGACAAATATTTACTCAAAAATGGAAACTATCTTGGAAAATAGAGAAAGATGTAAGGAATTAAATAAAAAATCTTTTTTGAAAAAATCTGTGATGATTTATTTTTTATAAGAAATCGGACCTTACTTTCCGACTAACCATCGTATAATTGCGTTTCGCTCGGAGAACAACGGTCATCAAAGATCGAGAAGGGAAATGCATTCTCCTCATGTGTACCCACAGAGCTTCGCTATCGTTACCATTGCACGAGCCATCCTGATATCTTGCCTCTCTTTCTCTCGTTGCAGGTGTCGTGGGTGAGGAGGAAGGACTTCCACCTGCTGACCGTGGGGCTGACTACTTACTCAAGCGATGACCGCTTCCTCGTCGTGCACACGCGCCACCTGCAGGTGAGTGATGAAGTTGCGGCGGCAGGAGCGGTCGGCGAGCTGATTGCCAGCGGGGAAGAGGAGGCCGGCCTCTGGGAAGCCACGGGGGGCACCGCCCGCGGAGTCAGAGGGGTCAGAGATCAAGTGAGAGAGGAATGACGCGTGGTGTTGGAATGAACGATAAAAAAAGACGGGAGAGAGAGATGAGAGTTGGCATGCCTCGAGGATCATCTCCCCCATTACAAACGATTGATCGCCACTTTATGCTTAATGTGACTAACTTCGAGAACTAACCGCATTTGTACGATCTGTTGACTCGTTTGCATGCAGTGCTAACGCTCATTTAAAGTTACCCCAGCAATAAGCGATGTACGATTGGGAATTGGACAAGAGTTCGCTGCGCAAAGGATCATACTTTTCTTTCGAGATAAACAATTTAAATGGATCATGGAAAATTGAAAGAAAACGCGAGATGCATTGAATCCCCCCTAACTTAACACAGGTGTGATGTGAGAGTACCCAGATACCAATTGAAATTGCTATACTGGATAAAATTATTTATTAAAAAAAATGACGGATTGCAAAATATTTATTGGAACTTTTATAAACCACATGTTAGAGTGGTACACTACTCGGTATTAAGGGCGTAACTATAATGATTTAATGCATACTTTGATTATGATGATTACGGATTAAAACCCGGATCGTGTAATAATTTATAATATAATTGGTGAAAAATCTTGTTAATAAATATAACCCTGGCCTCGAGCCCAAACTTTCTCGGTTAACACGAATTCTCTCACCAGGAGCGGAAACGACTCGATGCAGCAGCAAAGCAGCGGTCAATTACCCAGGTGTAAATACTGAAGAAGAAGTGGTGAGGCGACTCATTGCGTATCACCATTTATAAATCTCTTTCTTTTCGTCTTCGTGAATTTGAAATGAAGAAAAAATTGGAAGTAGTTAAAAAAAAGTCAACGAGGCCCGTAGTTGAATAATAGATCAGAAAAATCATCAACATGGAGAGTAATCACTTGAATTAATTTTAAGATAATTTGATTACGATATTTTTAGTCATTCAACGTGAAAGAATTAGGAGAAAATCGAGCATAGTTAAGTTAAATAGTTCATTTACATTGTAATGGGGAAACGAACATACCCACCAGGCCAGGGCCATCAACTCAGTTCAATGATTGCCAAGGTCAAGTGTAATGTGTTGGCACATAGAACTACAACGCACGAAAACTTGACTAAAGGTAGCGTCATGTGAATAAAATCTGATTTTTGGATGACTAAGAGCCGACGTTGGTTTTGATCAAGTATGATGTAGTCTATGTATGCAATACATTGACTTCAGAAGCAGCTAAATCATTGGTGAATGGATGGAATTAGATAATCGGTAATTACTTAAGACCATAGGAGTTCTAAGTTAACACCAGGTATTCAAGTTTATAAGTTAAATGAAAATGGATAATGCTCTGAGGGAATTTGGCGAATAATTTTGGAGGCAGTTTTTAATGTGGTTTTAGGTGTTTGGAGACGCATCGGATACTTGAGAGAGAGTTTCCGACAGTGTCGCGTGCTTGGTTAGCGGTGCGTGGAGATGTGAATAACCGTGGGCGACATTTTGGAAGTTAGTATATGCAAATAGATTAAAAGGAGTTTCATGATGGGAAAACAGAGTTAATAGTATGTGAGGAAATGGAGGTATCGTGGCGGTGAATGAACTGAGAGAAAGAGATGAAAATGGCTGCGTAATGATTCGGAGCAGTGCTCGCTAAAGTCATTTGAATTCCAATTCTGAGGAACTCATAATATTCGCTAACTTTGGTTAAAATTAGATATATTCTTCAACAAGCTAACAGCTGAATAATTAACTCGCAAATACACGGATTAAAATGAGTAAACGTTCACATTAAAAACTAAAGTAATATTTTTTCAGGATGTAAAATCAAGCATGAATGTGAACTGGTAATAGCATAAAAATTTATTATATGCGCAAACTTTCGGCCACCACGGTTGGCTACGATTGCTCTAAAACGATTCAAAACACTTACATTTCCATCGGATTTTGCGAAAAATTAAAGCGAAAAATTGTTACATTTTTATCTCCACGGGTATTATGTATAAAACTTAAATACGTTCGAATCTTTTATAAATAAAAATTATTGATACGGGAGAGTGGTCATAGGCACATTTTGGGTAAAATATTATGCTGCCATAAGCAATGTTATGTACGGTATGAGTTTTTGTCGTCAATACAATATTCATAGAATAATTTAGCTGGACCTACTCCATAATTCGTATTTGTAAATGAAATTTGCTTTCTATTGCATAACACTTCATATATGATTTCAGCATTTTTTGTAGTGTATTATAAATGTAACTTTGTAGTCACAGCTGTCGACAACATGACCTATTTTTAGCATGCCCCAACACAAGAGAAGAGATGAGCAGAGCAAAATATTTCATAAAGCAAAATATTTCATAAAGCGTCGCAGCATATGGTCTAGATTTAATAATTGACGACTTATTAGTTAGAGCGATTCTTATAGTACATAAGTATCGAAAACATAATGTTCATGAATTCAAAATTAAGTATAAACCCCAAGGGTATTCATATAAATTTGTATTCAAACTTTTACGTGGCCACAGATATTTTGATGAGTTGTTTTCGGATTTCCCACCGGGTTAGGCTTTCCGTGATTGCCGAAACGTCGGCAATCAAGGCTAAAATCATACATCACAGATATTTTTTCTCACACTGACACGACCCGGGCTTCGATGAATTAACATCATCATCAGGTGTGTTGGTCTCTTGTTTATGTAGTTGATATGCAACGTTAACGGCAGAGGGTGGAGGAAAAGATAAAGACAAAGCACTGTGGTCTGAGATCCCACTTTCGCGGTGAAAAATCGATTATTAAAAATGGTTGAATTTAGGTCTTGCATGCTCTGATAAAAAAGCAAAATGAATAAATCATTATAAGCCAAACGCAGTTTCATCGTTTTTCGACCAATGCCCGAATAATACAGACGGACATCTTAGGGATCGGCGCAACCGCTTGAAAATCAGGTTCCCACGCTGGAAAAGGGAATAAAATTACTACTCCTCATAGATATATTTCCTTCCTACATTACATGGTTTATTTTTTGTAAAAACTGTATAATATTTCTACATTGCCAAATAATCTCATAGAGTTATACGGTATAAAATGCTGAATGAAATGTATCACTTCATGTAATTTAATTTTTATGAAATTACTTAATATCAGGAGATATATATTCTCTGAGAATTTTAACAGACCTTTTCTTCTCCGCACGGACTGTTCAGAGGGCACGTGTGAAAGAGCAATTACCGGCATCACCACTACCCACGCTTTGATATATAAATGCCAATAGCTTAGAAAATTGCACTTATAAACGTCCAATTCTATTTCATTCCAATTTAAAAAGCCTTAGCATATTGCCTCAACAATAGTTATTGCAAGATATTTTTAAAACGCCCAATTGATTCCGGATAGGTTGATTGACGTTGCACCGTTTAATAAAATCTTGTCACTGTCACGACGATGCTAAGAGACAATTTGGTAATATAAAAATATAACATAAATTTAAAAATGAGTTAATTACTTAATGTATTAAGGAAATATATCTATGGCAAGTTGTAATTTGACTCCCTTTTCTAGCGTGGGAAAACGATTTTCAAGCGGAGGTGCCGATTCCCAAATAGTTTTTCTGTATTATTGGGTCTACAAACAATGAAAATTCATTTGGTTTTTATTTATTTAATAATTTTTCTTTGTTATAAATCATGTAAGACCTGAATTCAACTACTAGAAAACGTCTGTTTTTGACTGCGTAAGTGGGTACTCAGATGACTGTGGAGCGGTTCAACCAAAACGGAGGCCGAGATAAGGGAAAGGTCAGGTAAAGATATTCATTTATGAAGGTTATCCCAGGGTCATTCACTTGTTTTAAAATTTATAGTTGTTCTAGCGCGTCCGGTTCTCTTTCGTCGTTCCGCAATTTAGAATTTCAAGATTAAAATCACTCTCATGGTTGTTACGTATTAAATGTTTAGTGGAATTACTTTTACCGTCACTGTTATTATTAATTGTACAGAATTGTTCTTGCCTCCTCACTTCGGAGCTTCTCCCCTTCTCTCCCACGTAGACACTTTTACACTCATTATACTTTAATGCGAACACTGCACTTTTGTCCATTATGTCTCACGAATATTTACATTTTTGCTAAGAGGAGCCTTTTGAGAGTTGTATGATGTTTCCAAATAGACTGGGATTTATCTTTCTGTAATATTTAGTCATTTTATGAGATACACTGTCCAGATGCGTAATTATTCCCCGCAGGAGCGGTAAGAAAACGACTCATAAGTTCTTTTTAAACCCATAATGACGGTAAATTTAATTTTGCTTAACAATAAATATGTTATACCCATGTGTGTGATACTAATCTTGAAACTCTAAAATTGTGGATGACAAAAGAGAACTCAACTCACGAAAACAATTATAAATTTTAAAACGCTTGAATGACCCTGATAAATGAATACCTTTACCCTGCCTTCTCCCCTATCCTGACCTCCGTTTTGGTTAAACCGCTCTCTCCACCTTTTACTTCACCCTCTTCCGTTGACACTACATAGCTACTACATAAAAAAATAGGCCCAAGTATTTGATGACGATGACAATTCATTGAAACCCGGGTCGTGTGAGCGTGAGAAAAAACCTGCGGTAAAGTATTTTTTTAAATATTTGTACAAAAAGGTATAACATACAATTACACAATGTTAACACCGAGCAAATTTTATTTACTAGATATTGGTAATAACTTCAGGCTTCACTATGTGAAACCTCTCCATATCGGAAATAAAAATGACACTTCGTAATGATCCACTACATTGGTTTATTTTTTACGATCCGGGTTTCATCACATTGAAACATCATCAAGTAACAATAATAATTTGTATGCATACGGATGTAAAATTATCATTGTTACTTGAAGATGTCACTATGTGATGAAACCTGGGTCGTAAGAAATAAACCAATATAGTGGACCATTACGAAGTGTAATTTTTATTTACTACGGTAATCATGTAGGTATATAAGTGGAAATTAAAGCAGAGACAGGGAGGATGGTGACGGAAACAACAGTTGAATACCACATTCCCTCGCCCTGCTATTTTTAGACTAACTTGTCATTAATGATCCCAAGTTTTCCCATCTATAAGTACGGCAAAAGCGGATTCGACTGAAACAAAACTTTATAGGAATACTGAATGACCTCTTGCGCAGTGCTCGGCAATGGATTATGCAGCATAGATTTGACAACGGTGCAAAGAATGGCCTTGCGTCGCATTATGAGCGTATCGGATTGCCACCAGCTTTTACGCACATCCCTAATAGAATAAATGGCAAGTCCTTTTTGAGCGGTGGTGGACGTGATGTAATGTACAGAGATCGCAAACCAATCAACGATTGGTCGTTGTGGAGCTCGGTTACTCCCCACCTTTTCCTCACCTCAGGGCGCCTTCTTTTATGCTTAATAAAACATTTTCAAGCTGCATTCTAGTCAAAGGGTTACTAAGGTATAAATAAATTAAAACTCTTTTTGTCAATGGGTAAAAATTTGCTATGCGTAAAAAATAAAAAACCAGCTTAATACTATCACTATTCATTTCGCATTCTGTTGGAATACCAATAGATTTTTATTTCACCAGTTTTACTGAATGAACAATCTCTTTATTATATGAGTAAATAAATGCATAATCATTTAGGCTTTATATTAAGACAATCCAACCAGTATTTTTAAATTCATTTAAAACATTCGAAAAGAATTAATACATTTAATGTCATAAGGCAGATCATTATATGTTTTTATTTCTTGGTACCAAATGCATTTAGCTCTATATGCAACGATCTATTAATTTCCATCAAATTTTTATAAATGCCGGCAACCATTCATATATGGTTTTAAACTCCTCCTATTTATTTTGAATATATAATTACGCTCATCACTGACTGACTCACTCTGAAACGCTGTAAGATGGAGCCATAGTCACGAAAACACATTCACGCAATTTCTTACTCTCTTAAGTGATACATTCATTAGTTTCGGCGAGAGATGTGAGTTAGATAGTACCACAGTCACTTAAATTTTATGCCACAACTCCGTAAAATATGAAAAACCTCTTAAAAAACTCTGGAATACCCTTCAGCTTTTTACTTCGGTGCACTTTTCAGTACTACAAGATTTAAAAACCTTGGATTAAAACTTTAAAGTGCAATTCACTCATAATTTCCTCATATTTTAACTTTCACAAGATGTCTCAGACGGAAAATTTTAGCGTTCAATATGTTGAAATGACGAAAATACTGTTGATTTTCACACTTTTTATTTTTAATAATCGTTCATGTGGTTGATTTAAACAGAACCCGAATTCGATCTTGAAAATGCCACATAGTTTTAGAGCAATGGTTGGTTATTACCAAGTAAAGTGAAGAAAATCAACCGTGTCTGCTTTATTAAAACATGGTTACTGCTGAAGATGCTGCAGTTCACTCCCCTCTCGACAAAATAATGCACTTATATTTATTTATTTTTTAATCCACCACCGCCGTGCGTGCAATTCTCTCCAAATAGTGGCGACAGAAACAGTGCACCCGGCACCAGGCGAGCCCCATTATGCCATGATGACGGTTGCCAATTCTCGACGAGTCGATCGTAGGAGTTGTTTCCCGCTCCCAGAGATGGCCCGATTTTAAGGAGATCGAAAACATAGAACCGTTACTACTAACACATGATGCATTCAAGGAATGCATGTTCATGACTCGTTAACTGCGCCAGTGTGCGATCTTTGAATAAGTTTTATGTGAATACCAAAGCAAACTTAAATACATTAACAATCACTAACCTAAAATATAATTTTTTGGCATACCTTAGCTTAAAGCTGGTAATTTAGTAGCATGTTTTATTACAGCACTCAGTAATTAACATTACCTTGGGATTAAATTTTTTCCATTTTTTATTTTTTTTTAAGATAAGTGAAATTGAATAACTATTAAATACGTAAGTCTCATAAAAGGTTTATACTTATATCTGATAAAAAATATGTAGTCATTTGGAAGTAACCAATTCACGTCCAAACATTTTATATGTAAATACAAATATAAATATTTTATTTTAAAATTGTTTTCAGTTTTAATGAAGAACATTCAAAGCAAAATATTCCCATGTTCATTTGGGCATGCAATTTTATTAGTCGCAAATATTAGGCAAAGAAATGTTATAAATCGTGGTAAAAATGTTTATGGTCATGAAGTGAAGCAGGGGGAAAATGACTCTCAACGCCTGAGATCTTTCCCTCCTCACTTTTCCCGGGAGTATCCCGAAGAGAATCCGAAGGGCTTGGCAACCAATGCATCCGACCACAAATTATGCGCGCATTACACTCGAGACGCCGCCGCGCCGTCGGAACACCGCACCGCGATGCTGCTCCATAGGACTGGATGGGGTACTGCGCATGCAGAGGGCGGCCGCTGCCACGAAACAGGGACAAGTCCACCAACTCCTTCCTCTCCGCCACCACCTCCACACCCCTCCTCACGCGAATTCACTTCCACCGCCACCTAACTAGGAGTGAGCCTCCTTCCCCACCCATCCCTTCCCCGCCCAGCCACCGAAAACGGGAAGCCACCGCGAAAAACCGGGTCACAGGAATACATTGTGTCCACTTCGCTACTGCCAACCCAGGATGCTCCTGTTTAATTTCTCCGATCCTCCTCATCCAGGAATTTTAAGGATGGAATCCCTCAAGGCTTGTGGAATTTGGAGAGGAACTTTTAACTGCATTTCTTCTAATTCACATTATTTTATGAAGAACTGTGTGTTTTGTAAGAAGATTGAAACGTAATGGGGCATTTTTACGGTATCTCCTATCTCTGGTGTGAAGTAGTGACAATTAATGTGGCTGGTCGGGTAATCGTTAGTCATTGAGAAATTTAGTTACTTAAATTTTAATGCTCGTTTAAAATTTAAATAATAGGTCGTAGTTATACTATATTCAGTAGGAATGACTTATGTCTTAGGTACATTCTGAAATACTGTCCTTTAAATTTACACATTGCCATAAAAATTTGCTCAAATGCAGAGTTGATTCATTTCGTAAGTCATTCTTGCGAAATTAATTTTCCGAAAACAGTTCACACCCGTGGCCATAGAATTCAAAATAAGTGTTTTAATGAAGATGTATTGTCACTAGAATGCGAACAAGTATTAAAATATGCTTCTATAAATTATTTAATCTTTCGTTTTTAATCCGGCAACAGCGTCCATTATGCAACACGCTGTAGGCAGTTGTTTCTTCGTTACAGTACTCTTGACGACAGGTGTCACTTACGTCGTTGTTTACATTAGTGACTAAATGCTCCTTTGGTGGTTTCTTGTGGTTTGCAACTCTGAATTAATCGTAAGATTTAGGTGGTTTTTACGTGGATCTGCCCAAGTTAGATATGTTCATCATGTCTACGTCTTGGATGTTGCGGCATGTCCCGTACTTTCGTGTGCCACGTTGCCAACTTTACACCACATACCCGCGCGCGATATTTGAAATTCTCGCATACATATTTTTTAATCGCATTTACGAAAAATTTAAGTCGATAGTATTTTATGATTTTTTTAGAATAGATTTTAATTTATTAGAGCTACATTATATCAGTTTTTGGTTAAAATATGTTCAGTAGGAATGGAGAAAGTGCGTAATTTATCCTATTGGAGTGGAGAGCGCCATAAGGCTCCATGTTAAAAGAATCTAAAATATCGCAAAAAGTATGTCGATGATCCCTCGTTTTTTCTTCGATATTCCATAGAATATCCAACATTGAACATATTTGGAAATTTTTATGTAAATCTGTTCACTTTGGTTTTTTAGACCAGCCACCTTAAGAAGTCTCCAAATTAAAGGCCTTCTAATATAATTTCTTTTGCTCTCGCAGGTGCGTTCTATTCAATTTATTTCTATGTTAGAACACTTTACTCTTCCGCAGAGACTTTGACTTCAACCGTAGAATCCAGTGAATGAGTAAACTTATATGCTTTAGAAGGGAACGGATTGCTTGTGATACGCCAAAACAAAACGATTATCGCTGGCGTGATTACTGCCAGTCGTTTAAAATTAGATGTCAAATCAATTTTCTTGAAGAATAAAAAATAAATACATTGGAATAGATACATTTTTAAGAGTTCAAGTTAGCTCTCTGAAGTAATTAAGAAAGGTGTAAAAGCACTGAAGCTTACGGGGAATGAAGTGCACGAGGGGATTCATACCCGCGCCCTTCACGAGAAAATCCAGTGCTATAGCTGCCCATAAAATTCGACTATGTAACGCAGCACTGAGAGTGAAGACGTCACTTACCCCATTGCACTAGTCTTCTCCACCAGTCTCCACCCAATTTTTATGCGGGATTTACTCACTTGGTCCTGATGTCTTTGTCATTTGTCTTTAGCTATTTATGTCTTGTTTATGAAAAGTTTAAAGATATATGATAATATTATAACGATTTTACTTCTTTCGTTAAAGGGTCCAGTCTGCAATTGGTGATTGGTCTCTTAATGAATTTGATGGAATCCTAGTATAATATGTTCAAATATTAAGTTAAGAGTAACGTTTAATAATGTGATACTTACCTATAATGTAACGAGAATTACGCTAATTGTCAGCTGAAAATGTTTCGACCTGCATGTCCATTAAAATTATGGGGATTCTAAAATTGACGAATTCGTTTGAGTTTGGGTACACACATGATCGTCTAACAACTTCCCTTCCGTTCTTTCACACTCGCCCGACGCGGCAGGGCCCGCCGAGACGGAAGCCCAAGTCCGCGGCGTCGCATGGTAACCGGCCCTCGCAGCAGCAGCACAGCGCCCCGCCCTCCTCCGCCTTCCAGAACTGGGGACTGCAGATCCGCTTCGTGCAGCCGAGGGACGCCGGCCTCTACGAGTGCCAAGTCTCCTCACACCCACCCGCCTCCATATTCGTCGAGCTCAAAGTTGTCGGTGAGTACGTCCGCCCACCCCGAAGCGATGTCTTTGAAGAATCCTCAAATGTTGTCGTGAATTTTTTTCTCACCACCGCGTCACTTCATAAGCACTGTGCGATCAAGATTGATGGATTCTGACGTAGCTTTGTGGAATCATGTCACAGTCGGTAGAATAAAAAACTGAGTGTCAAATCCTTCATCTTGTTGACATTGTCATTTCCAAACTTATACGAAGAATTCAACGACACATTCGCTATTACTTTACCACTTACTAAGTAAAAGAGCTAGCAACTCCTATATTACCTTTTATTTAAATCTACTTCCACCAATATTAAACTTATGCTCGCGTACTCCTCAACCGCGAAGCACATACCACCCAGGTTACTTGTACCTCCTTCCGAAGACTGCTGGTCTAGGGAACGTCACCGAGAAAACATTTACTGCATATTTTGCTTTGTTTATTATTAATAATCCATCTTGAATCTACGCTGAGAAAATTACTAGGTGGATATTGGAATGGATAGGAGAATTATATTTTGCCGGTCTACATCAGGGAATTATTTTTTTGCGTTGTACATGTAAGGGTAGTTTTCACTGAGTTATTCTTCAATATTTTTCATTGAAAAGGCCATTAACCCCCCGGTGGGCGCGCCAAATTCACTCCCACAAGTGGGCGCGCCGCGGCAATTTTACCGCAAAAATAAATTGCATTCCTATATTTAAGGGCAAGATAATTTAAGGGCAAGCTAATTAAGTTGTTACAGTTACATATTTTATTGTTTGGCACTGAATGTACATTGTTAATCATCTTAGTTCATATCTAGGTCATGTTCATCTTCCCATCTCATACATGTTGTCATTTGACGACAATGCCTCCTACATACATTATTTTTACATCTCTGGCACACAATTTTTTACCCGAAATTTTTATTCCACCTACAAACATGGCATATTACTGGTTTAGGTGCTTCAGGAACCGGTTCCTTGTTCTTATATTTTCCTAAATTTTCTTTTATATCTTAAGTCAAACGTCAAACTCTCTTCGATGTCACATAGCTACTGAACCTTCCGGTGGACAATTGATCCGGATACCGGAAATATTCCCTCCTATCATGAAAAATTAATACCTGGAGACAAAGGCATTAAATACAAACGGTACCAAATGGATAGCTCAGAAACTAAAATATGCGGCAATTTGCCAAGGGCGCGCCCGCTCCATTATTAATGCAATAATTTTTAATTTTTTAGCATATAAATTACTCCCGAATATTGATGCAATGCATGATGGTGAAAAATCTCAAGGTTTCCATTTTGATCAAAAACCAATAGGAGTTTATTTATTTTTTTATTTGATTTAATGCTTGCGTGAATTTTCTAAGGGACCATAGGTTAAATAACAATGAGTAACTTTGTGAATTTGCAGTGAATCGTAGGCTGTACGCAATACATCTTATGGATACGCATCTTATGGATTCACAAAGTTATTCTTCAATATTTGACACAAAACTGTTCCACAAAGCTAAAACAGAAACTATTAATTTTAGGGATTTTAGATGTTCCTTGAACAACTATCAATAATACCTAGTGCTGATCTCAATGCCCTTTGCCTGCCCATTTTTGTAAAACGGATTAATTACAAACAGTGCGGCGAAATTTAATAATTTGTGAAAAATGTCAAATCTTCCACTCCTCTGGGCGGGGAAGAGGATATTTTAGGAGTACCGAATCCCGTGTTACAACATTTTGTTAGACAGTCAAGAATATTGTATGGTTAAATTTGAGTGTTTGAGTTGAGGACATGTCACCTATCTTCAGCAGTCTGTACGGTCTGTACTCTCTAGTCGTACTGTCTCAAGAAATAATAATGTGTATACACTGCCAAAAATGGCCGCATGTTTTCATTAACAAAAAACATTTTTTGAAGATGAATACGAGTTCCCTACGCAATAAACTAATCTCCATTTCTTTGATGCGATATTCTTAGATTAATTTTGTGACCTCTGTTTGGAACTGCTTAATGAGCGCATACCACTGTGTAGCGTCTAACCTCAAAGGATTTTTTCCAATTTCCGATGCTCAAAGAAGTAATTACGAAAAGCAATGAAAAAAGGAAGACCTGGGAAAACTCTATTCCCTTCACAAGAGTCTGGTACACCATTCAGATGAAAAATATTGACATGCTCTGCATTTAAAAACTTCACCATGACATTAGTCTGCCTTTGCGAGCACATTTATTTATCATGCTGATTCTTCAAAGAATTAGGTATTGCTTTTGAATGAACCTATATTCTTAGTGCCTACATCTTACCGCAAAATGTAGAGCATATAATTACCTGATTCTAGAATTTTCATCTGTGAAGCTGTGTTCGTAAGGAGAAAATCAAATCAAAGAGTTTGTACATAGCCTATGAAGCCCAAAGGATGAGCAGCAAACAACTAGCATCATATTAGCTGAATGTACTACTCTAAATTAATAAGCTTCTATTAATTGGTTTTTTCTACTAATGAAATCTGATGAACAATCCAAATAACTTGGATTCGGGAACGTAAATAATTAATATAAAGTTATATAATAATATTAAATACCAATGTTATAATCTACCAAAAGTCTTGGTTTTAATTAAATAATTCATTGAATTAAATAATACGAGTGACCATACCTTCATAATCTTATTTGATTAAGAATTATTTCGCGTTATATTTATTTTGGCAAGTAATTATATTGATAAAAATGGATTTTGAATTGCTCAGCAATGTTTTAATTTATTGTAAAATCTCATAAGGGCACTCAATATACTCACTAGAAAGTAACGATATCGCTCCGCTAGCAGTAAGAAGTATGCAGCTAATACGTAATGCATCCATTTATGAGAAGACATCGGCAGCCACCTAGTGGTTTTCAGAAAATCTAAACTGGATTGGAATGACTCAGAATACTTTCATGATTAGTCGACAGTTAAAACTGGTTTTTGACCTCGTTTAATCTCGTTGAGAATGCAATTAATATTTTGATCATTTCCAAAAGCCACTAAGTCACTAAGCCACACCACTTGCGATGAAGGCTTAAGTTCAATGGATCTGAATATAAAATAGGCAAGAATTTAATTAATTTCCACCCAATAAAATTTTATTTTGCAGGAGTTTTAAACATGTTCTGCAATGTGAAGAGCTTAAAATATCTCTGTATGCCAATAATCAGTTCAACGTACATAATTATAATGTCCAAAAGGTGTTGAAAACTTAATTATTTGACAATACTAGACTGAATGGTTACATATTGAATGCTAGGTTACATATACTTAAGCCTGTAACGAGTCCATACATTTGACCTTCAAGGTTTGGGAAAAGGGTTTTTTGGTTTTCGAATCAAGCCATGGACCCAAGCACAGTAATCTACAATTTGCAGCGCATTCATGGCCAGTTGGTTCTCCCTACCTTTTATTCATTTATTTCTTCTGATTGCTATCCCTCTCAGTTGCATGTGGTACCCAACTGAATTGACTGTCTAAACCAATTAATTTGATTTCTCCCTAGATCATGCTTGAAATGGATATCACGTCCAATTCTTGGGGTCATAACCCAGGCATTTTTTTTGTAAGGAAAAACCTAAAATACCGTAAGAGAGGTGCAACTTTCCCTCAATCAGTTGTGTTTCCAGCATCGTGCTCACGAGACTGCGGAACGTTAGTGTAAGGGGAGTGGTCGATGGAGCAGGACCCCGAGTGTTGTGCACTTTCTCGATGACGGATGTTGATTAGATGGGGATGCCTTACAACAACAGCTACAGATGTTGCTCCTCAGGTTAATTACTCAGGATCGATTGCCACGAGATATACAGAGAGATGCCGAGAGACGTAGATTACGGGCGAATTATTCAGTCGCTAATAGGAGGGGTATCTGGTGTTCACATCAAGCGATCCATCTTCAAACACACGTTATCTTATACACCTGTCTCCACATGCCTCCATCTTAGAATGAGAAGTTTCTCGCGATACACGGATATTTTATAGGTTTACCCCTTTCAGCCATAGCACCTGAACAACTGATAATCAATTTATGACACTGAAATTACGATGTCTACAACCGTAAGGGAACTTTAAAGTTCTCCAACGGCTCTTCCTAGCATTAGAAATAAAAATTAGTATGGTAAGATCCCGAAATATATTCTGTGCAAGATGGCAAGAAAATGAAGAGGTTAATTCCGTATGTATAAAGTAATCGATGTAGTACGTCCACTTTAAATAAAAATACACTAAACGTGTTTCAGCTTTATACTAAGCCATCTTCAGGTATAGTAGTCTACCATTAGTTATTTTTCCTATTTACCAGTAGTCTGCCATCATCATCTTAGTGTAAAGCTGAAACACGTGTAGTGTATTTTTATTTAAAGTGGACGTACTACATCGATTACTTTATATATTACGATGTTCCACCAAATCTCACCTGTCACCGTTGATTTCGTTAATTCCGTGATTGTGAAGAATTTTATCTACCAAAACTTTGTCGATATAATTGATAATCGTGGCGGTAAACCCGGGAAATCAACATGCTGGCAAGAAGATACTCTAAGGAATGCTACCTCGTGAGCGAGAAAAGTGTCTTCCATCAGTGGGATATTAAAGGTTTCACAATGCAATGCAATTTAGCGGTCACTATTTATAAATATAATTACAAGTATGTTTGTGAGCTATTATGTGAATGCATGAAATAGTTGTATTTCCGATATGGTTCATTTTCATTTAGGCTCTGCGGGCCTTGAAACGCATGTTTCCTCTCCCTGTACCCCCTTCTCCTCTCCTTTCTTTTCTGCCCCCGCAAGTTGCACGAATGGTTGACAAAGAATAAGGAAGTGTGTGGTGAACCCATATCAGAAGTGAGAAATATTTAAAGAGAGCAAAAAGAGGAATTTTATAATGTCCGAATGAGAGAGAGAGAGATTTGGAGAGGATAAAAAGGAGTTTTGACGGCAGGACTGCGAGAGAGAGGGATGCAGGGGTGAGGGTAAGAGAGAGTGGGTGGTGACATTCCTCCCCTCTTCCCCCGCTCTCCCCCCTTCTGGTCTTCCATTCACTCCTCCTCTCGGCCGACCCCCCGAATTCCAAAACTTTTCGTAAGGCAAAATATCAGGAGTAGGGAAAGTGTGTTCTTACCAAGTTCTTGGGGACACTTAAGGCATCGACTTCGTAGTTTTCCTCTCTTCCGAGAGGCACCCGGTAAGTTTTGAGAATAGATCTACATCTACAAAATACCCTGCAAGCAACCTCAAGGGTGTGTGGCAGGGGGTGAGTAGTCACCAACATGAATTACACTACACCCTATTTAAGTGAGTGTAACTACGACCATTGAAGCATTAGCAAAAATCGCTAATACTTGTCACGAGGCGAAGCCTCACAAGCATGCACTACACTATAGATAAACTACCAATGTTAGAGGGACCGTATATATATTTCGCAACTACGTAAACGGACAGAGATTCAAGACTTACGCAGGAAACATGCTAAGTGTGCTGTAATTACTAGGCAGCAGATAAGCAGTATTAGGGAGTACTACTACTAAGAGCTACCCTACCTTTCAATAAACCTAGTTAAAAGTCTCATTGGCAGCTGTTGGTCTCTTATCATTCGTGGGAAAAATGATATTTTAAATTCTCTGTTCTGCAGTCTAGTATCCTAATTATATTCTTGTGATCTGATCTACCGTAGTATGTCGGATTTCGTAAAATATATTTAAATAATTAATCAGAGAATATATCGACTTGGAACTTACATAATAGATTAAGTCTAAATTTAATCATCGGTCTGAAAGCAATTTCCATCCCAGTTGCTGCAAAATGTCAGTAACACTAACGAGATTGATCCGGGTGTGAGGAGGCTGTGGGCACTGAAATATATTCCTTGCAGCAATGACTCAAGCTGTAGCTCAAGCTAATGACTGGTTTACTCCTAATTATTTAATATCGTATCAAAATAAAACTCAGCCTCTTCTTTTAAACCTGTAACATTTCTGTAGTGATCCAGTGATCCTTGGGTTCCATCTTGATTCGAAACTGGATTAGAGTTTCCATGTACTCTATATTTGCAAAAAACTCTCCAGAGTATTTCTTTACTGAAGAAACTGAAAATAAGTGTTGGTGGCTCTAATTTATTAATTTCTTTTTACGCATTTTTTCATGTCCAGCCTCTTTCTGGTCTTTGGCTCTGGGGACATGCCTGCGATGCTAGGAAAATACTCATCTAAGAGAAAAAAGTTGTTAGAATACTATGTCATGATCATTGCAGGCAATATGATCATTACAGACCATTCTTTATTAGACTCAAGATCATGACAATCTAAAATTTTAATATTTTCCATAGCTTGCTCTACGGCAAAGAAAATATAGAAGTATATGCAATTAGAGTAAATATCCTCAGAGATAATACAAGAAAAAAACTGCATTGATGAAACTAGCTGCAGACTGGCTAAATTCCAAAGAATATTAACATATGGTACTAATTTTTTCAATATGTGGCCCAGCTCTGCTCACCATGCCAATATTAGCAAATTTAGAGAGTTAACGGAGAAATGGCTACTTGACAGACCTCTGAACACAATAGACGAGTATTTTGAACCTGATTTTTCCAGCCTGTATTTCTAATGTTCATTGTATAAAATGTATTATTGACGACATTTATCACACTTAAGTGTTTACGATGAACAAAAGCATTATTATAATTATTAATATTTGAAGTATGATCGGCCTTGCTTTCCATCAAAGGCCTTCACGTATGCCGCAAGAATTACGGAGGGAAGCATTTCGACGTGCATTTGGTGATCAAGGCATCGATGAACGATTTGATCAATAACTCAACCTCTTCGCGATTTAAAGAAAACTAACAGGTAGTATACGCGTCACTACTGTAGGCGTTCAAATGCCTTCTTAAGGCACGTGAAGGAAATTTCTAAATCTCCAGGAACATGCTGTGGATAACATTTTTTGGCTTCTTCAATTCAGCATTCGGTATTCTTTCATTCTCTAACCTCTTTACACAGGTATTTACTTTCATATTTTGTATACGCCTTGACATTTTCCGTTGAATTTAGAATTTTGCATGCTTCATAAATTATATCAAAACATCATTTTTAAAATCTTTTTGAATTCAGTTCGTTTCGTGGTTGATCCATTAGTAATATCTAAATGCCGTCATACAAACCCACTCTCAAATTCATCACTCGATTTCACGTCTAGCTACAACTATACTCTAGCGTACCCAAGTGATTTTATACTTATACTTGGTGGCGGTCTTCTTTTTTACGATGACTACATCAATTCTGAATTGGCAATTTGTTTTATTATTTCGGCTTTCATCTTTCGAATGTCACATGGCCCGTTGGACGGTCATCATTACACTTCGTGGCGAGTTTTGTTCAGGAACTAAGGGGAACCATATTCCAGGAAATTTTAAAATATTTCCTGATTCTCGAAAACAATTTAATGCTAAATGAGTATCCACAATTTAGGTATCCTTATTCCAAAAATACATTCTCCTTGCTCCCAAGGCAGTGAGATCCCTGAGAGAATAAGTTAAGAAGGGAGCTATTACCTGTGCAAGGCAAAACTGCTGCTAAAGTCCCCACAATATGGCTCTGCGATAGAAATAATAGCAGCACTTAATGCACCAGAAGCACCATACATAAGCAATAAAAGAAATACATAAGCAATACCTAAAGAACAGTTGAAAATGTTTATCCTGAATTTTTCGTCTAATATTTCGACAATAGATGAGATACCAGGCAAAGGTTGGTTCCATTGTCCCAGTGAAAAACTTAGTCATTATTCTTTCTTAAATGCGTTTGGGGAAAATAATGTAAAATCGATGTAAAACTGCCGATATGACATATTTGAAGTTCATTCGGCGTTCAAGTCTGGATTTTCCAGCAAAACAGGAAAAACAGGGCAATATCATCATCGTAAAGTAATGACAGAAAAATTTACCATCACCACACCAAATAGTAACAGAAACAATCAAAATTACTTAATTTCAAGTGATTATACTCAACTATTTCCGATGGAATAGCTGCAATTTACCTCTACGTGTACGTTCTTCCGTGAGGGACGCTGCTGAGTGCTGGGGCGAGTGTCAGGGGGACATGCACTTAAAGTGGTTCCACCGTAAAATCACTTAAATGTCATTTTATTCGTATTCTGTCTACTTTTAAAAACTTTTTCTCTATCTGAAATGAACAGCAAAATGTTACCTTTCCACGCTAATTCATTCTCTACTTGAACTTGAAATTACATGGTGTTCAATGGGAGAATGGGAGAAAAACGGGGAAAATAATATTTTTCCATAAAATATAAATGCCATTTTCGCTAAAAACTATTTGTTAGAAGAAAATTATCCATAGAAATAGAATAAAAATAAAATATAAGCATCTTACCACCTTATTTTTCTAGTTATTGGGGAATTAATGCCGTAATTGAAGTCAAAATGCGGTATTACGTTAAAAATGACGCTGAAGTCTGCTCCTATGGCTGGGATAAAGTGCTCATTTAAAACATATTCGTGGGATACTCTGCATTTTTTCTACCTTACTTTTTGTTTTCTATAAGTAACGCATTCTATCCGCGAAATCAGGGTTTTTTTGAACAAAATATCAAAAATGTGGAATTCAGTATTTGTTTTGACTCACAAAGTCGCGGTGGAATCTCCTTAAGGTGCGAGTACATTTGAGTCTCACCACCATTGCCCTTTGATGAAACAAATAAATGTAACACTGTTTTTTGTACATTTACGTTTAAAACTAGATACTCCATCACAAATTTCTGAAATAGTGTTTTCGGATGAATTAAAATAGTGAATATCAGAATCCACAAATGAAGCTTCTATTGCGATAGCTTTCTTTCTATCCATAGCGCCCAATTTTCTTTTCTTTTCCGTCACGTAAAGATTAAAAGTTAAATCTTAATTAAAGTGCGATTTATATTGAATGAACCCACAAATAAATTTCACATTACATTCATTCATTATTTAAATGCAATAAACGTCTCCGAAATTATGGTGACAATGCCAATGTACGATCGGTATGATACTAACATTTATGATTTAATCGCCTCAAGTTTAATCCACCGTTACCGAAACTGGAACGACGAATCTTTGTTGAACCACCACGCAAAATGTTACGCTAACATCACTTTCTAGTTAAATAGCAATATTATCGACATTCAAGGGAACTTGATGCCATGAACTCCCTGTATAATGTATGGTTACTCAAGGGAAAAAACGGTCTTCTAAAGAGCCTCCATTCCGAAGGATGAATCATATTTCTCAGTTCTGCCGTGATAAACTACGTAATGCAGCTATTTTAAAGGTCTTTGAGTATACTCCAGCAAGTATTCACGACAATTAAATTATAACGAAAAGCCACGAAGAACAATCCATCTGGGCTTCGAAACGAACCGCGGACTTTCAGGCCCTAAACGCAGTAATCATAGTTTTCGGCTGGATTAATAGTTTGTGGCAGGAGTCAAATTGTTTTAATTTGTAGTATTTAATCTGTAGTAATTTAATCTGTAGTATTTATTTTGATTTTTACCGCCCTTTTTGCACCTATATTTACATAATCTGCCGTAACACTTCCTTTCGGTAAAGCTTTCAAGCTTCTTAATCCAATAGGACGTTTTCATGCCAAAAGGAACGAGTTGGGAAACCTTCTCCCGCCTTCTAAGGTGGCACAACAGTTCAAGAATGGGAACCAATCCTCACCACCCTCCATGCCCCCCCCATCCCGTTCCCACATTCATTTCGCACGCTCCTCCTCCTACCGCCAAAATTGGGTGCGTCTCCTTCCCCTCATTGGAACCATCCTAGTCCCCAATCGGGATGGGTTGAGCTTCGAGGGCATCCGAAGTGTAAAGGAAGCCTTTTGGCTCTCCATAGGTTAGTGCAGTAGGATTCAGGATCACTGTTGGTGGCTGAAAGACGAGAGGAAGATGTTCCGACAAAACTCCACGAGAGGAAGGATTTACACATAAAAATACGGTTTTGCGCTCTAGGATAGAAGACCCCGTGTACGGGCAGGATAGATGAGCCCCTCGTAAGTGACTCGTGCAGTCGCTTTTTCTACTACTCTTTGAGACGTTCTTGAGAGAAGCGGCACATAATAAAAGAGTCGGAGTGGCTTGTCCAATGCCATTCCGGACGAAACAATGAAACATTTCACCATATTTTCATTTTTGTGTTGTTTTTTTGTTGTATGTCAATCTGCAGCAGCATCTAAAAATGTATATATGTAAAAGTGTGAGACAGGCCCTGAAGAGGAGACACTCCTGAAACGGGGATCTCATGGCAATTTCCTCTATATCTGTAAATACTAAAACCTTAAATGTAAGCCTGTCATGAAAAATAAACATATTTCACATGACTATAATAAGCTATAACAGGATATTGACTTCATTTGGGACCAAGAAAGAACGTAGTTTAAAATAAGCAAATTTGAAGCATTAATCAAGAAGCCTCTACTTCATATGAATACCATTCTGTTCTAAATCAGCAAGTAACTATCTTTCTCAAAAATATCAAAAACACCCCCGGATCTTTCTTTAGCATCACATTAAATTTTTGTCCCTGCTGACTTATTTCAATACAAGTACTAAGCATTATTTTCATCCCTACAGTGATTTTTTTCTAAAACTGCCATCTTCAAAGTGATTATAGTACTGCAACGATAATATTACGACATATTATGTTCAACCATTATATGTAAAGCTAATATTACGAACGAGCGCGCCGATTCTATATGACATCTGTGCACCACCTATATTTCTAAATATTTCACGCTTCCGGGAAAGTGTTTGAAAATATTCAATCAAAACGTTTCGCCATCATCAGTAAATTTTTTTAATGAAGTTTGTATCTAATAAAGCAAAATTTGTCATCACATGTCCGTATGCTGAAAAACCACAGCTCCGTAAACAATTTAGTGAAAAGGTCGGTAAAATGAATTAACTCACGCATATTGTATTATATTTTGCTGCAAAGTTTTCAAAGAACAAGTCTCACTTTCGAATTAGATACTACAGACTGAATGAGTTTGAAGTTTTAAAGTCTCCGTATTGGAAAAAAAGGAAATTCCCGCCGTCTCGTCTCTTCAATAACTTCTTTCGCAAAAGCAGAAGTCCCTCTCAGCCACTCTCTGAAATTGGCTCCATCGTAAAGAAAACAATGAGAGCAGAAGAGCCTTTGACGGGTATACAACGTTCAGAAGTCGAATATAGGGTTCTTAGAACTGAGCATCAAATTCAGCGTATACTCTTATGGTCCACAGATCTTGGGTAGAAATATGGAATGAAAACTCACTGAATAAAATGAGCACTTCTTCTTTTAAATATTCATGTAAATTCACCTATTATTTGTTAGAACCCTACAATACCCATTATATGACCACCCATAGATGAATACCCATTCTATGGCCACTTTGATAGCACCATTATCTTGTTTTTATTTACTTAAATATTTTTATCGTGTCTAATTTCATTAAATCCACAATTCTATCACTCTTAATATTGCCATCTATTTGGAGATTTCGACGGGTGCCTGGAGTACCGCGAGGTTTTCGGTAACGTATCAACTTTTGTTTATTTATTGACATTTTCACATATCCCAATGGGAAGAAAACAGATCCAATTTTAAAAAATGTAATAAATTCTATTGTTACCATACATATTTCATTCCTTAACTATGTACCTTTGTTATGAGACAACCTGGATAAGGAGAATGATAAAATGTCGTTGGCACTCTTCATTTACAAACTACCCTGAGAGACGCCGCATGGGACTGTAGCAGGTATTAGAACACCAGCCGTGTGGTGGTGAAAAGGAGAATATTATCAGGAGATGACAAAGTGAAGTGAATTTCAGGATTGTTTGGAGTGGATCTCTGTTTTTATTATGGTTAATTTGTACGTGGAAAGAAATAATTTTCGTACATATCCCTTCGGCAATGTATTCCTCTTATTTTATCATTCCTGTCGGACCCAGTAATGTAGTGCAGTGTCAAAATTATATTCTCTGTTTCACACTGAAACACACCTGTTCTGAATTTATCAAGCAATCTCTGCCAAGCGTGTGTCCTCAGAGTCTCTACCGGTTCCCAACAAGCGCAATGCTTTCCTTTTTATTTTTTTATTTTTGAAATTAAATCTTTCTATCCAGGGTCCCATATGCTCGCGATGTACTCGGGGTTTCACCTAAACGGAGCGAAGTAGCACATCTCTTTCACTCTTTCATTCGAGGACCTTTCTACTATGCGCTTGATAAAACCTAGTTTCTTTGAGACCTCGTCGCATATGTTTAATATGTGAGTTCTTCACGATAGGTCTGAAGTTAAGGTAATTCCCAGATATTTAGTTTCGTCTGACGACTTTATGTTTACTCCACACACAGTGTAGACATGGTGATGTGATGACTTCCGCTAAAAGTGTACTGCATTGCTTTTGCCAAGATTAAGTTCAAGCCTCCACTCCTGGCACCACGAACTAACGTTGTTTAGGTCCAATGGTAGAACTTCTAAGTCCGCATCTTCGCTGATAGCACGATAGATGACCACGTCGTCAGCAAGTAATCTAAGTTTACTACTTACTCGAGATATAAGGTTATTCACATATATAATGAAAAAAGAGGGCCGATGGTTTTTTGTGGGACACCAGATGTCATTCTTACCATATCAGAGCTAATGCCGTAAATAATTACTTTTGGCAAACGATCAGTTAGAGAGTCAGTATCCAATTCACCATTTTTTTGTTTAACCCGCATGATTGTAATTTAAATATATTTTTTTTGTGAGGAACCGTGTCAATTGGTTTCATGAAATCAAGGAATAACGCGTCAACTGGTTTTTTCGGTTCACCTGATTTTAGGATGCCATTGAGGAAGAGCGCAAGCTGTATTCCGCAAGATCTACCCTTCCGGAAGCCGTGCTGACGATCTAATTTGACGATTCTAACGAATCTGACGATTAATCACTCACTCTTCTTATCCAGATTGTCTCATAACGAAGACTCACAGTTTAGAAATGAAATATTTACGGTAGAATTACAATTAATTATATCTTATTAAATTTGATCTGTTTTCTTCTCATTGGGAGATGGATACTTTTGATGAGGAAAAGTTTTGAGCAACGTTATTTCATAGGGTGGCACTCAAGTGGTTGGTAAATAAAAAGTATTCAACATATTAATTTTAATAGGTGAGTATAAATTCAAATGACGAAAAAGCATGTCGTCGATGAAACAAAACGTCGACTTAATGGGTTCCCTTCTCATCAACGCATGAGTAAATCATAAGTTAACCAAGGAAACTCCATGTATCGATCGAATCTAGTTGGCGAAGGGGGCCACTTCTTCCTCTTCCGTTCCGAGGAGGTGACTTCCCCCCCCCTTTCCGTCCTCATTTGAAACTCCTGATGATGAAAAGGCCTAATTTGCGAGGCTGCAAGAATTATTCGGAAGAATTAATCAGAAGAATCATTCGGTCACCTGGAGTGGAAAAAGAGTGGAGGACTACTTTTGTTTGGGGAATGAATGAGAATGAAAGAGAAGGGGAGTGGGAGGGAGGGGATTGGAAGAGAATTAGGAGAAGGAGCAAGGGGGTTGGGGGTGTGAGGGGGCTGAGTGGGAGGGGGGGAGGGAGAGAATCACAATTGGGCGGGGAGGAGGGGACTGAGGGAAAGGGAAGAAAATATGCGGGAGTGGAAGCAGAGCTGCCAACTCTGGAAGAATCTTCCTCTCTTCCACTAACTCTGAGGAAAAAGACTCCCGCAATATTACGATGATGTTTGAAACCTCCCGGATCGAGGCGTTGTTCTTCCGCCTTTTAACTCAACTACGCGATCTTCTTATGGATTTCTTCGCAGACTTTTAATTTGTGGGAACAGGGCAGCTAGCTCTGGAATAGTCTTCCTCTCATCCACTTACTCTCAGGAAGAAGACTACCGGAATATTACGAGGATGTTTGAAATCTCCCGGATCGTGGCGTTGTCCTTCCGCCTTTTAGCTCAACTACACGATCATCTTATGGATTTCATCACAGACTTTCAATTTGTGGGAACAGGGCAGCTAGCTCTGGAATAGTCTTCCTCTCATCCACTTTCTCTCAGGAAGAAGACTCCCGGAATATAACGAGGATGTTTGAAATCTCCCGGATCGAGGCGTTGTCCCTCCGCCTTTTACTCAATAACGTGATCATCTTTCGGATTTCGTCACAAGACTGTCAATTTGTGAAAGAGTTTTATTTGCAATGAACACTTTAGAGGTGCCCAGTGGGTTTTGAACGATATTTCAAGCATTGAGTTGGCCAACTGTGGCATACACATTCCACGGCAGCTGTATTCGTGCTTTTTTCATCGTCTCCCGATACTCCCGGAAAATTCCTCGTCTTGGAACGATCAGCTCCTGAAGTCAACTCATAAAGGGCTTGCGGCTCTTAATGGTTGCATGTGATGCGGACACTGGGAAGGGAGAGTGGGGGGGGGAGGTGACGGAGGAAAGGAGGGAGATGGATATATGGGTACGGGTTGGACGATCGACGATGGTGGACGAGGGATGAATGACCAGACCCTTTCTATCGATTGTGGTTCGAGCGAAGCGAAACGAAATGTTATTATGGTTGACCGATTGGTTACCTGTATAAGTTGCCAAGTTTGACTACGGCCGCATTGTTCACGGTAGTAGTTCTCGATTTGGAATGGAATGAAAAAATAACTTTATGATTTTACATTGATTTTTTTATTCACACGACCCGAGTTTCGACGTCCAATTTTATCTTCTGGTGAATAGAACGTTGTACGTTGAAATACTGGTTAATAGAAACAAAAATATAAGTGAAATCACAAAGTTAAGTTTTCCTTTCCAACATGGATTGATTTCGAGTTAAGCCTGAAACTACGAATTGTTCTCGATTTATTTTCACCAAAAATTTAACTTTTTAATTATATCATAATTGAATATTTTCCTGATATATTATGCTTGTAAGGGATAATCAATTTTTATCCATACCTACTGCAGATATTCGGCAAGATTTCTATTTTTGTATCACTTAAACAACCGTCATAGCAAGTGTTTCGCGACCAAGTGCAGGAATACTTATCCAATTTTGTGTTCTCCTTTATTCGATTTTTGTTATCATTTTGAATATTTATTATTCAGAATTTTTAGCGAAACAGTTTGTATATTCGCCAGAATATGTAAGCAACGCGGCAACGCAAGACCAAATTGGTCATGACGGGTCCTCTTACTATCGGCCTTCGTGAGTACGTTATGCCGTTGCTATTGGCTGCCTCGGTAGCTCTCATTTTGGCGTCTACCAATTGCCGTTGACCCGAAATTAGTCTCAAGTTAACGCCTGTTTCCTCGTTTCCAAACTCTACTAAGAGTTTGAGTGCCACTACAATTTGAAACATTGAAAAATATGGCTATACTGATATACACTTTACAAAATCAATATTTTCTTTCAAAACGAGAAATTTTACGTTTTTATATATAGGTAACGAATTTAGGCATGAAATTGTCAAAGCAAACTATATCTATTGGAATAGCAAAAATTTGTACCAAACCATATCTAGTAGTTTATGTATACGACAAGTTCTACCTTCTTAAAGTATTCACCATGAAGATGCCTTTTTAATCTGAAATCAATCAATTGATAAAAATCGATGGAAAAGTGCAAAGTTGCATAATTGGAATCAATGAGTTTAGGCGTCAATAAATTATTGCAATATAAATATTTTATCAATTCAGTTATTATAAAAATTTGATAGACAACGGTATGAACATAGATAACTGGAAATAGCCGAAGCATAACTTGATCTCAGTGCTAACGTACATTGCTCAGGACTAGGATCCATCTCTCTTTGACTCACAGTCGGGTATATATTTACTGTGAGACAGGTCTTCCGGGTTTTCTTCCTCGTGGGTTCATCCTGAAGTATTAGTCACCTTTAATCGGCGTCAGACAGTCTGGTGCCAAATTATGTTGACGCACCACTTGTTTGGATTTGTGGAAAATACGTTAACATACGTTGTAGAACACGTAACCATCTTCTCTATTGGTTTTTTAAGGTTCTTTTTTATCTCTATAGCCACTCCAATAATTCATTGGAAAATTTTTTTCTCCTAAGCAATCAATTTCGCTTCTTCCAAATTAAATAGATTAGAATAAGGAAAGACGCTACTTCCCAAGAATTATTGGAGAGACTATTGAGATTTTTAAAAACAAAAGAAACCTCAATAGAGGAGATGTATGTACGTAAATCTTAACCCTAACATGACTTTTTCGCAGTGTACAAAATAGAAGAAATACGCCTAAATCTAAATAAAAATAAATGAAACGAATTCCCTAACTAATCAATTCAAACACATATCCCTCAAATCATTAATACAGCAATTAGGTTTTTTATCTGCATCTACATCTGCTAAATACCCCGAAAGCCACCTCAAGGGTGTGTGGCAGAGGGTGAGTAGCCACCAACATGCATTTCCCTTCTAAGTACTAAATTGAAAGTTAAAACCTTTAAGTTAGTGTAACTACGACCATTGTTGCATTATTATAAATAGCTAATGCATGTCACGAGGCGAAGCCTCAAAAGCATGCACAACACTATAAATATACTACCAATATTAGAGGGACCATTAGTATCTATGTATTTTGCAACTGCATAAACGTACAGGTGTTCATGAATTATGCTGAAAAATTACAAGGCGTGCTGTAAATACTATGTTGCAGATAAGGATACAAGTTTTAGGGAGCACTACCACTGCTAAGAACTACACTACCTATCAATAAACGTACTTAAAAGTCTCATTAGCAGTTTTTATGGTCTCTTATCTTTCGCGAGAAAAATGACATTCATAAACATTCTTCATAAATCTGGTAGTTCTGCAGTCTAGTTTCCTAATTATATTCTCAGTATCTGATAAACCGTAGTATTTCGTATCTCGTAAAATATTATTATCATCGGTTTGGAACATAATAGATAAAGTCTAAATTTTTCTCGTTGGTCTGAATGCGATTCCCATCCCAGGTGCTGCAAAAGGTCAGTAACACTAACGAGATTATCATAACGGCCTTTAACGTATCTTGCCGATCTTCTCTGTACGCGATCTAACTCGGTTTTTAAGCCTACTTCATAAGGATCCCAAATACTGGCAGCGTATTCCAAGTAGAGTCTAACAAGGGAGAAGTAGCTGATTTCCCGAACTTTATTGTCGCATTTACCAAGTACTCTTTTCATAAATCCCAATTTACGATTAGCTTGGCTGGTAATTTTCCGAATATGTTTACCCCAAGAGAGATCGTTAGCCAGTTTAACTCCGAGGTATTTAACCGATTCTACAGTCTCTTATTCGCTCTTGTGTATGCAAGAGTTGTTATAAGGAGAGTTTTTCCGTTTCCAAAAATTCATGACAATGCATTTTTTTTAATTTAATCCTAGCTGGCACGCATCGCACCACTCCTGTATTGCCTCAAGGTCCTTAGTTAGTGCTTGCTTATTATTAAGGCTTCGGATCTCCCTATATACCACTGCGTCATTTAAAAATTATTGAAGCTTATTTTTAACTACTTCACCGATATCATTAATGTACAAAATGAACAGAAGTGGTCCTATGACGCTCCCCTGTGGGACACCTGATATGACATTTACTTCATTAGAGATAGCACCGTCTAATACAACACTTTGCAGCGATTGCTTAAGAATTGTTTAATCCAGGAAATTACATCGTCGTTTAACCCGTATGATTTAAATTTCATGAGTAACTTTCTATGGGAAACTTTATCATATAAATTTTTAAAGTCGAGAAAAATTGAGTCAACAGGAGCTCACTCGAGAATAAAATATCGTGGGCAAAAAGTGCTAATTGAGTTTCGCAAGATCTCCCCTTTCTGAATCCGTGTTGCGTTTTTATTGACAAGTTCTGCATACCGAGGTGTCTTATGACTGTACTAGCAATTATATGTTCAAGGACTTTGCAAGAGATAGATATGAGCGATATCGGTCGGTAGTTCGATGGCTGTTCCTTTTCACCGCTTTTGAATATGGGAGTGACATTTGCAACTTTCCAGTCCATGGGTACTTACAATTAGTGTTCTTTGATGGATTTACTAAATATATTCTGTAAGTAGGATGCTATTTCACAAGCTCATTCTCTATACACGCGGGCAGAAATTTCTTCAGTACCTGAGGATTTATTTGGACTTAAGGATTTTAACAAATTTTCTATTACGTCAGTGCAGATATTGATATTGATATTTGCTGGAAACGATCATTTTCCCCAACGGACGTAATCTGTGATGGTGAACTTGTGACTTGTGAATCTGTGATGGTAACTTGGTGAACACACTTTGGTAGTGTGAGTTAAATTATTTGGCTTTTTTCTAACTGCTTGTTAATAATTCGCCCTTTTCGCTTCGTAGTGGATTCACTGTTGATCTCTTGCCTTGAGCTTCCCTTACGTATGACGAGACGGATTTTGGGTTATCCTGTAACTATTCTACTAATGTTATTCTTTTAAAACCTATTAATGCATTTTGGAACTCCTTTGATTAGGCTTTAGACAATTTGTGTTATTCAATTTTTGAGGTGTGATCATCAATCAATGGATAAATCTGTACAGAATTTTTTCTTCTTGGCGTGACATGCTCTCTGTCTTCTTAACAATTTTTTTCACTTCTGCATTGTACTATCTTAGTTCGCTGCCCTCATTTCTGACTTTGCTTCGGATGTATTTTCTGATCCCCGAATGCATGATCGAAAGAAAAGCTTTCCAATTACCCTCCATATCTAAATTTACGCTAGAGAGTTTAGCATTTTTTTGTTTTAGTTTTTGGTGATTTTTAGTTATTTGCATTGCCAGATTTAACCAGATGAACTCTAATCGACCCAAAGTGTTAATAAAATTGGAATGAGTGAATAGGAGGAGCAGGAGGGCCGTCCCGGGAGATACAGCACGGCCGGTTCCCTTCACCTGCACAAGATGGTCTGAGACACCTGCATTTTCAGTCAAAATCGATTTTTCAAGTCGCAAATATTTCATCGTAGACATTCTCAAATAAACGAACTATGAAATAGTTTTTCCTTGAAATAATCTCATTGTATCCCTATTGTCACTACACACATGTTCAAGGGACGGAAACTACAAGAACTATGCACCGCCACTCATTTCACTTGAATGCATTAGGGGCTAGAGAAAAACTGTAATTCTTGTTTGATTAGTATAAGTCATCTGTTTAATGGGGCAGATTCCAACGGAGTTTAGGAAAATTGTAGTCATCTCTATCCCGAAGAAGAACATAGGCAAGGTATGTAAAGACTTAGGACAGTTAGCATTGCAGAACATTAACCGAAATTTTGACCAGAGTTATTTAAAGGAGGATGAAACAAAGATTGAAGAATAGATGGATGAAGACCAATTCAGTTTCAGGAAATGTAGGGGAACAAGAAGAGCTATTAATAAATAATTCTCGGGTTTCCAGCCGAGTAAGATTTTGGGTTACTCACGCTTCAATGGAATACTCCTCCATCGTCCTCAGAGTAATAAAGCTTGCAGGGCATTCCGCCTGCATTTATATAGCCGTGTAATCCGGGGGGCATTGTTGTCTCCTATTTTCCGTTATTTTTCGATTTAACGGCTTCCATTCTCTGCTAAGGATGTACCCAGAGTCTCGATTTAATGTGTTATCTTCCAGTCTGATTTCAACGGCCTCTTTAAGGAGACGATCCCAATATCCATTAGCTTTGGAGACCAAGCGAGCCTCATCGAAGCTATGTTCAGCCAAGGCAGATTTTTTCCGGGTGGAACAACCTAATACACCTCCTGTGCTGAATACCGAGAATTATTTATTAAGAATTCATTAAGAATCCTGGAAACCCGAGAATTATTTATTAATATAATTCGCCGAGAAAGAACCAAATCCTTTAAGAAGAAAAATTTTTGTCCTGAAACTTATCATTGACCTAGGATCATATATTGGTTTCATTGTCCTAGATAAAGCATCAGACTATATGGCTTGGAATTGAATTTTTACTACACTCCGGACAAACAGGAGTTTCATTTAATGATATAAGAGCAATATGCAGGCTAAATAAAGAGCAGATGGCAGTGCTGAATTTTATGGTAATGCGGAGCAAGTAGAGTGAGGAAAGTGAGGAAAGGAGTAACAAGGATTCAATTTTTCGCACATGATTTTGAATATTTACATTTAAAAACCCATAAATGATATAAAGGATAAAATTACGAACGGGAATAAGAGAATATGGAGAAAAAATAAGCAAGCTACGCTTTGCTGATGATATACCAATTATTGCAGAAAACACTGAAAATCGGACGAGAATGCTGAATTGTTTAGACAAGACTGTGAAGAAATATAGCTTGAAGATTAACGTTAAGAAAAAGAAGGTTTTGGTTTGAAAAAGAAATCAAGAAAACAGTATCATCATTAAAATAGGGCAGCAAAAACTCGCGCAAGTGGAAGAATTATCTAATATGATAAGAAGGATCACCAGCGATGGAAGAAGCAATTGTGATCAAAGAAGGCCTTCTACCAGAAGAGTCTGCTGATATCTACTAACACAGGCATGGAAGTAAGGAAGCACTTGGGGCAAGGGCTTAGCCACGTTGAAACACCGGTTCCCATCAGAACACCGAAGTTAAGCAACGTTGGGCCCGGACGCTGGTTGGATGGGTGACCCTCCTCCATACCTCGACCAGGCATGGATGGAGAGATGATACTCCCTCCATACCTATACCGGGAGGCGGGAGGGAGACCCAGACCGGGCCGGTTGGAGGGAAGACATCCTTCATACCTGGTACTGGGGTGAGGCAGGGGGAGGTCCTTCATACCTCTACCGAGGTTCTCTTGTCCCGTTTGCAAGTGGCAGACAGGTATGGGGTTGGCACAATGGACCAAGAAAGGTCTAAGTGCCCGGGTTCCTGACGAAGGCCCCCCCAACAGTAATCTAATCTAATCTAAGGAAGCACTTTATAAAAAAATTTATTTGGAGAATACTCTTATATGGTAGTGAAATTTGGACAATAACAGCAGCAGAGCAATATACATTGAAAACAATGGAGATACTGGAGAATGATGAAGATAAAATGGACGGAGAGAACCACAAACGTAGAGGTCCTGCAAAGAGATGAAGAAAATAGAAGTATAACGAATATTCTGCGAAGGGAAGACAAACTTATTGGATACATTTTATGACACAGCAGCCTAATGTTAGCAGTATTGGAAGGAAAAATGAATGGGATGGATTCCACAAAAAGAACAAGAATGGAATACATCAGGCAAATCATGAAGGGCATAAATATGACTAATTATATATTAATGAAGCTGTTAGCAGAAAGGAGACTGGAACGGAGAGCTGCTGCAAACCTATCATCGGATAGATGGCTACTAATGATGACCATTCCGAGATCAGAAAGCAGACCATGTATGCTGATATGCTTTATCTAAAGAAAGTGTGGGCTTTTTTAGGTGCCATTTTTTCAGTTATTTAGATTTTCCAGTCGATGAGCGTGCTGCGGAACGGCTAGTGGTCGTTCATTTTTCGCGTGGAAAGATTCAAATCCATTGTGTTCTGGAAATAAATCTTTATTATCCAACAGTGAAAGAGTGAAATGGGGATTTTGAGGGGAACTGCGTGGCGGTGCGCGAGGATATGGTCGTCATCAGCACGTCGTTTCCCAAGCGATGATGAAGATGGAGAGCGGAAGAAAATGTTTTGCGAAAAAGACGATTTCCTGCGGAGGGAGGGACAGAGTTTAACCGAACGCGACTCCGAATCAATGTTCTCTCCCCGCGCGTCGGAGAGAGAGGATTGTTGGGAGGAGAGGAAGGGAGGAGTGGGGAAACGGAGTGAGTGAGAGAGTGTATATCCACGGGACGAGGAGCGAATGGCGAAGGAGAGAGTGAGAGAGACGGAGGTGGAATGGAATGGAAGAGAGGGAGGTAAGTGTTTCGCATAAAGAACACGGCAAAAGTCAAAGGGTGGAATGAAAAATTCAGCACGGCAGAGAGGAGGGTGGGGCGATGGATTGCAAGTGGGGGAGGGGGCTGTTCTGGCCTCGCGTCCGAAACCCTCCTGTCCCGCCCCCGCCTTACTCTTCCACCTCGAAGGGGGAGGGAGGGGAGAGAGGGGTCCATCTCCACCGGAATGGAGGGAAGAAGGAAAATGCTCTCCTTCGGTGGGATCGAGGAGAGGCGAGCGGGCGCTGGAATGATGATGATGGGCAGGTGGCCGGGCGGGAAAGGGGGTGCTTTCCTTAATAATAAATACGGCGGAATTGAGGAGAGAGAGGCAAGTGTGCGGGGAGGGGAGGTCAGAGGGTAACCTCTTGGAATGGACAGTGGTCACCCGATGACCCCCAACGGGCGCAAAGGTAGACGCAGAGGGAGAGAGTGTGTCAGCCACAGTCAAGAGTGAGTCCACATTCTCCTCTCCCTGTGTGACGAGAGAAGCCAGCGGCCCGGCCAAGCTTACCCACCCACCACAGCCTGGGCGACTATGTACGTTCTCCCAGCCAATACTACCTGGAAGAGTTACGCGTTTGGAAAGTAAAATGATTGCTTAATACTTTGCAGTTTACTGTTTTAGATATATAATAATAATAATAGTAATAATGTATCTCACTCGTTGACGGGAGCGTCATTCGTCACCTCAAGGACGATGACTGCTATGAATACCTCGGCGTTCCCCAGCGCCGACTGTGGGAGGTTGCAGTAGTGAAGGAAAGGCTCACCGCCAAACACGGACAGACTCTCAGGAACATATGGAGTTCTTTGCTCTCTGGTAAGAACAAGGTTCTTGCCACGAACATGCTCGCGGTTCCTTCACTGCTGTATACCTTCGAATGTATGCAGTGGAACGTCAACGAGTTACAGAACCTCAATAGGGGAACGAGGAAGATGATGACCATCTACAATAGTCTTCATCCGAAATCTTCCACCACCAGATTTTTCCTCACTCGTCATGTAGGTGTTAGAGGATTATTGAGGCTGTAGTGTCTCCACAACAGAGTTGTCCTGGGCACATTGGTAACAGACGAAGCCAATTACTACCAATTTGATATTGGCGAACACACAACCATGCCCTGGGGGGTTATTTCGTAATCTCACTTAAGTGATAACACGTCATAAAATGTGGAAAACTACGTCGTTTTTCGTAGTTCAACTACGCCACCCAGGCGACGTGACCATCTTCTACTCTCAAGTGGTGAACTGCCGGTCTATAATTTGATTAATCCGCTCTTTCGACTCTTGATCCGTATCTTACGACTCTTGATCCGTTTAATTTGTCTCCGCATTTCATTAGTGCCATCTCACCTGTCGTTAGGAACGGGAAATGGAGTCACTATCGGACCTTGGCCGATCGTGAGCCGATCATGAAGAGAGTGAAACGGATCTCCCACATTCCCGCAAAGAGTCATTAAAAAGGTGAAATTATAAAGTATCCCCCCTGGAAGGTGAAAATCACACCCAAGTGGGATTTAAACCCGTGACCTTTAGTTCGGCAGGTGAGAACTTTACCTCACCTCCACTGGAGCCGGATTTATATCGAGTAGATTTGCTACATTCAGTACCTTGTTTATATAACCTCTATTTTACTACACAGTTGTTACGAGAAGCTGTGGTAAAGCGATACTAGCAATAAGTTTATACAAATCATTGGATTGATATTATTTGCTGAGCAGTATTCTTAAACCAAAATTACTCTTTGTGTGATAACGACCTGTAAACAATGTTATTTGAGCCCGCGAAAAGACACTATGAATATGCAATTGCCAGCACCCCCACCATTTTAAAAAGACGTTTTCCATGACAAAGAAATTCCGCGGAGGCTAAATCGAGATTACAGCGATTCAATCAATAATAAATTGAAAGGCATTATTTTTGTCTCGTCAGCCCTTGTCTGTTTGCATATGGCACCTCAAAACTTCCTGGTTACCTACTCTACACTTCGTACATGTTCACAGTGAGGAAAATCAAATATTTACGTTGAAAAAATGCGTAGCCTCAATTTATTGGCATTTCGATGAACCAGATTGGTATTAATATAGTTATTAGCATGATTGTAATTAAGAGTTTGCTGCAGATCTTTATGTCTCATCCGACGAACGAAGCAGTTCCCTAGCGAAGAACTAACTTCCGACATGACATTTGGAATTGAAATTTGATATAAAAACCTCCATTGCGGCTACAATTTGAACCCAGGCCTTTGGAATCGTCCCAAATTGCAGATTAGTCACGATTAAAAACGTGGCTCAACTACAAATCGGGAAGCCCTTGTTGGTGAAATGCGCAACTGCCGCAATTAATGGCTCAGACGGTACGGTACATTATCAGTAAAATAATACGATGGTTTTAAGTGTATCTCCAGCGATGGTAAACTTTTATGCTAAATTATGTAACTTATCTTTCACTAAACAAGGTTAGTGACTTCTCTGTATTCTTCCGATACGCGCTCTCACTATTTTGTCGTTGTTAAGCCCCAAGCCCTTTTGTTATTACAGCACGCTTACCCTCTAGTGTCAGTAACCTCTCCTTCCGAATATTGGTCTTCCTTTTACTTGCACCATGACGATAGTCACTTGCCTCAATAAAATCTTTCATTGCCACTAGACTACTCACAATCAACAAAAGGGATATCATTAGAAATTTGAGTCAACGATACGCGTAAAATAGCGAAATTAAAGATAGAACACTTATCTCGTTTATCTAAAAGAATGTCCATTCCACAGACGAAATTTAAAGTAATTGGAGATGTAAATGGAAACGTCTATGTCCAATCCGCTAATTGGGAGTACTCAGTGCTAGGCGCAATATCGGACCAATATCCAACGTTCAGTCTTAATTTCATGAAACCAGTTGGTTCAAGTGGAAGCTCTTTTATCTTTAATGGATTGTTCACGAATATACAAAACAAACCGAAATGAATTAAAACCGAATTTTTGACACCTAAAACATAGCGTACGCACGTTGAGATGCGTAATTTAAATTTTTTTATCATCATAGAGTCATTTTTGCGCTTTCCAACGGTCTTTCATAAGCCATTAGTTGGCTGTATTGGAAGGTTTAAGAAAGTACAAACTATCGGGTGATAGTTATGAAGTTCTGCCGACCAATTTTGGTATTTGGAAGGCTATGGGAGAATAACTCTTAATATAGTTTCAACATATTTGTCTTTTACAGCCTCTCATCTCTCCCCATTAAGCCCGCTTTTAAACTTGCCGATACTCAATACTTGACTCATGAGTACACTTAGTAAGTGATTGGAAAACTTCTGCAGCGATTCCAGAAGTAGGTCGTGAGCGGAGATAGGCACTCGACTCGATATTTAATGGAGGCAAACTTCTTGCAAGTCGATTGAGCGCAAGTGCGACTCGGAATATTTCGTGAGAGGCGGTGAGGGCAGCATCAGGAATGGATTCGCGCCCCGCGCGGTAAACATTGGAATGACACCAGTATCCGGAAAATTTCCCGCCAATCATTTATCCGTCACTCCAAAATTAGTTTTCTCACAAATACGACGGAACGAAACCTCAGCGGTAGCTGACATGCCATGGAAATTTATCGAAAAGGGTGAAATTTATTCGTTGGTTGGGGCGTGCGTTTGGGACGTGTTTTCTCGCTGACTCCTTTATCTTTGTCGCTGTTGGCCTCAGCGGAGTCGACTGTGCCATGTTGTCCGGCCGAGAAACATTTTCAGCTGTTGGAGATCTCGGAGCCATCGTGTCCACGGTTGAAAGTATTGCGCCGTTTTTCGTTCCCTATAGACTCGCGAATCAGCGTAAGAAGGGTCAGATCTCCAACGGTTGCCAACCTCGACGGCCACAACATGGTGTGCATATACAGCGGCGATATTCACTGCAAAACTCACTTCGCCCCAGAAGATTCTTGCTTCAACGTGAGAGAAACGCCGACTCGAATATGCTCCGAATGCAGCAATACTTGGTATTCACATCAGCATCTATGAACAGCTGCGAAAGTCTTCCTCGGGAATATATATTTTTTTGAAAAAATAAGCAACTTAAAGTTCATCTCAACTTGATATGCATTTGAGTAGGTAATAGCTTGTAGGAAGCACGAAGAAATTCTGGTAGCATAGAGTATGCTAATACAAACGAAGATTGTGCATCGACGCATGAAGAAATAGGGATCGATCGTTGCATGTGGTATGCAATTGGGAGCTTGGAGCTTAAGGTGGTTCCGTCGGAAAAAGTCAAAAATTTAACTTCATTTATATTCTGAATACTTATAAAAAATATGTCCTCTATCTGATAAGGAAAACAAACTATTGTCTTTCCACGCTATTTTTCTCGCAAATTGGACTTCAAATTACATTGTGTTAAATAGGAGAATGAGAGAAACTCAGAGAAATATAGTATTTTTACATATAATTTAAATGCCATTTACACGGAAAACTGTTTATGAGAAGCGAAAACTCACGGGAAATTGATTAAAAATAAAATGGATGCATCTTACCACCTTATGTTTTTAGTTATTAGCTAATTTCTGAGATAATTGAAGTAAACATGTGGTGATTTCATAGAAATGGCACAACAGTCTGCGTTTATGCCTTTTAAAAAATTGTTAATTAAAATTATTTTGCTGAATAATCAGGAAATTTTGTACCTGTGCATCGGTTTTCATTTGGTAGCACAAATCATCAGCAAAAGTGGCATTTTTTAAACCAAATAATCAAAGAGTTGGCGTTTAGTATTTATTTTGACTCGCACAATCTCGGTGGAACCACCTTAATGAAAGTAATACTCGGGTTAGACGGACGGTGGAACGCTAAATATACGGACGGGGAATTGAAAAAAGTGCGAAGAAGTACCGCTGATGCACTGGGGGCTTAACAATGGGAGGACTCGAGTGTTGAAATGTCAAAGTGGAAGTGAAAAGCACTCTAGGGCAGAACGTGGAAGAGAATAGCACCGCCCTCGCTTACCCCCTCAGTTATGAACGAAGATACAAGAAGTATCTACTCTCATATCGTAGATTCATCTTTCCTCCTTCCTTGCGTAAAAGAAGAAATTTGCACATCATCTGAAACCATACAAATTTTAAGATTGGCTGACTGCAGTCACTCACTCTTTCCTGTTCCTTGCCAATGAGCAGTTAGTTCATCTCTGTCATGTCACATAGCTTCGGGGTTACGGATTTATCTCTCTTCTTTCTTGGCAGAATATAAACCTCTACTACCCGCTCTACCGTCCTACTTTCAAGTTCTTTGTGTGTTACGGCGTCGCCAATTCATCCGTAAAATTTTTATTTCCTGAGCGTCATGTGTTTTTCTCCTCCCCTATTCTATACGTTTTAGTTTCTGACTTTATCGATGTTCTTTAGCATCCATCTTAGTCTTAGGTCCCAAAAGCTTTTATACTTGTCTAATCCCTTTTTCCAACAATCCTTGAGTCCGATCCGCAAAGTGCAACATTAAAAACGAATGTTCTTCTGCACTGCTACCTAATAGGTATTGTATTTTCTTCAAACTCGATGCTTGTTTAGCTAACAACGGATAACTGAATGGTTCTAAAGAGCAGCATGATTATGGCGCCATTTTACTAATCAAATAATGCCCAGAGTTATTGAATTTTCATGATGACTCTGTGCCTCTGAGTAGTTATCTCTTTTGGAACCCAATTATGACTAACCCAATGAAGCTCCATCAAATTTAATATTTACCTAAACCTTCTGAAATCATCAATGATAGATTTATATGCTTCAACGCCAGGAAATTTGATTAAAGAATATTTTCGAGCAATTACATCTTGCCCGTAGGTCAAGACTGTTCTGTACCAAGTCTATGTGATGCGCAAACCGTATAAGAAGATTGAACCGACATAATGAAGCCAACTGCGGCATCATTCGAGGAAAGGGATTTTTATTAGTCCCAACACGACTCTTGTTCTGTACTTCAATTTGCTCACTTAAAAGCACCTTAAATAGACGAAGTAATTTGCGAAGATGAGAGCCTCACTCTAGAAATAATCTGTCAGACAAATGAATAGCACGTCACGTTAGTGAAAATTGAAATAAGATACGCCATTTTCAAGGAAATTGAATAGTGAATAAAATGAAGAAATCCATCAGCCATCTATTCATTCTATTCATTTGTTTTATTTTATTTTTGTAATTCATTTTCATTTTTTATTTTTTTTCATCATATTTCATTTTCTTACATCATTACATACTTGTATTATTCATTTGTTATTAACGCTATTTGAAGTGCTGAAAATAATTGGCAATTCGGTTTTAATGGCCCTGGTTACCCGATTTTCATTTCGCCCTTAAGGCTGAAAGTCACTATATGTAAATATTTGATTCAAAGGGCTCCTGAGTGGCTTGACTTCAAAATCAGAAGGCATAAGGAACAAACATTTAGTAATTAGAAAAATTAGTATTTTTGAAAAATTGTTTTAAGGTGAATGATTTGCGAATTTTCTCTTAAGACGTCATCATGCTCTCGTTTAATCCGCTCAGAAGCCTGACTGTAATGACGGTGAAATATCGTCTACTAAGATCTGTAATTGAGGAAAAAATTGGAATTTGTACTGTCAAACCTCCATGTAAGTCTTCAATTTAACCTCGAATGTTGCTTTCCTCGGTGTTTCATCCAAAACTAATGGCTTTCTGTCAAAAAAGGTCCATTCCTTACTTATCGAATTAATTTATACGTAGAAGCTCCACATTTATAATAGCCAGTCTCTGTATCGGAACAACACAGTTTTTACTTTAATATTTCAGAGAATAATTATTAAAATACCTACTTTAAAAATATTAATTATTTTTATTTATTTCCGGAGATATAGGTTATTTAATTTTAAATTATTTTATTTTTTAAAGATTAATAGACCTATATATCTAACTAAAAAATAATTAAGTAAAGATGTCATGAAGGTGCATCATCTAGATATACAAAATATTGCTTTTAATGACCTTGGAGATTATTGCAAGACGAGAGCCAAGTTATATTGAAAAAGCCTTCAGTTAAGAGAAATTTTAGTATCAAACTCACGCGGCTCATTTGTTTTGATTCATTTTCACATTTTAGTGGAATTTGTCTCTGTTAATAATTTGAAGTGACCCATATGATAACTTGGATGCAGTGGGGGGGCCAGAACAGACACTGGCTCATCGATTGTAGTGGGGTTGTTCCTTTTGATATCGGCGTACGAGGTGGTGAAAACGGCGCAATCGACGATGGCTAAACCCGCGAGATTGACGAGTGGAAAGGAAACATGAAAGGGCTGGGAGAATGTTGTGCGTGGTGGAGGGGCGAGGAGAGTGAGTGTCGCTTACTCTTGTGCCCGGAGCAATCACCTGAAACACATAAAAAAGAATCACGCGGCCGAAAAATAAAAGGCAGCGCCTCCCAACTTGTCTGAAAATTCCGAGTTCACTTTCGCGGCGAATTTTGTTTTTTCGTCGTTCCGCAGCGCGCTTTTGATTTGGCCGCCGCAGGGTGGTGAGAGTGGTGACGTGTCATGAGATCAAAGAGCTCGAAATAAAAAAAGTATCAAAAAGTTACACCGCAACGAATGCATACCTTATTATATATTTCGCTTGTGAGGGAGCTGGCGAGTCACTGTAATCCCGGCTACTTTAAATTTGCCTTTAAAAATTCCAGATGCCTACCTACTGGATCGTATACATGCCAGGACGAAGGGGAATATGTCTGGGTAGACAGACGTATGTGTCCCGCCAACTCGTTGTATAAAAGCATCTGACAGAAAAAAAATTAAATTCTATCCGTCATAATTAAAACGTAAAAACTTTCATTTGTTTTCACCTCGTTAAGGAACACAAACTTTTTACCAAACCAAGGAATCCACGAGGGAGATGAAAAAGGATAACAAAACCACCAACCCATCGTTAGTGACATGTTGAGCTCAAAAAGCTTGGCTTTTATTCATTAAATGAGTTGGTTTTTTTGTATAAATCACAATGTATCAGCATTAACAGAAATATATAGTCACGAGTTCTGTCATCGAAAAGTGATTGGCTTCAGGAAGATGTTTCCAGAATATTCTTACCACATTCAGATGAGACTGCTAAGACTGTGTGGAATTCTAGGAGAAGCGGAGAAGGCATCTTATATTCGGACTACTTTGGGTTAGGCACGACTTTTATTTCACGCTTGGAACCTTCAACATCCTCCCCTAGATTAGCAAAACACCTTTGTCTGGAGAGAAGAGTGAAGGTTCATAGGAACATAATGTAATATAACAAAACCTCTCCTCATGTCTTATGACGAGGCAATGCCTCGTCTTTAGCATTGATCGTTGAGACATTTTCCAACCCGTTTCCTATCCTTCTTTTGCCTTCCCTTTCCTCCTTACGTTCACGTCAACCACCGCCCTCAAGCAATATTTCCACAGAAAAAATCTATGTGCACCTTTACGTTGTCACTAGAATTCGGCCTTCTATGATAATAATATTATGTATTGCTCGAGGAGTAGCTCTCCCTTTGAGCAGACAAATGGATACAATAAAATTTCAATTAAATGACCTAAGTAAATCAAGTGTAGCAAAATCCACAAAATAAACTTTAAATACACCTAAAAAAGATATTGCTTTAAATGGATTGTTAGCAAGCATATGAGTTCTGGGTGGTTTTGACAAAATAGCAATATACAAATATGCAATTTTCAATATATAAATTACAACAGTAACTTATAAAATACTTATACAATGGTTACAGTATTTTACAATGCATATAAAATAATTTTTAGCAATTTATATAGTTATCTACACAACAAACTGTATCTACATATTAGTATCACTGCTTAAATGGCTCCAAAGCCTCTTTCTGAACACTTTTAGTGACCCACTGCCATTAACATGGTTTAGAAATCCATTCCAGAGTTTGGAAACTGCCACAGTGAACGAGCTCTGAAATGTGATTGTCCTAAACTGAGGGGTATACAAGAAACTCGGGTCTACTCTGATAACCATACATTATATCAGTAACAGAGACTCAAAAGTAAAAGCCTATATATTGGTACGTTAATAACTCATCTTGGCTTATCATTCGTGGTTCCGCGATTTCAGTCAAAAACCTAGCTTAAAACTCAAAAGATAAAATAAACGGTTTATTACACCTTCACACGTACCCGACAGACAAGTGTGCTATAGAAAATTCTAAAAATCTGAATGATCTAAGAATTTGTCTTCAATAATCTTTTCTTAAGTTGATTATTTTAATTAAACGACACAAGGACACTTATTTTTGCTTGCTTCTCCAAAACTCCGAATTATTCGATGCCTTATGAAGCGAAAGAAAGGTAACTAAGGATTAAAGAGATCTAACTCATAGACGTTGATTGATCCCCTTTTAAGAAACTAGAATATTTTTGCTGTGCAAAAGCCTACCTTACTCTATTAGGTTTTTTAAACGATGATAATCGTTTATAAGTACTAAAAATAGAAATTTAAATACACGTACGCACAGTTCATAATAAATTCATCATAATGGCCCTGATCTAACTTTGATGGTATGCCACATGAATTTTCATAGCGAATAGTTCAATTAGTGGACATGACTAGGGGGTTAGCTTTAGATGGAGAATGTCTACGAAGTGAACATAATTAAACTAGTAATTTGAACATCACCGTCAAAAGAAAGTCTGCTGAACTACGTAAGGTGTTTGGGCAGTCTCAGTTAGTAAGAGTTTAATTGCCATAGTCGGAGGAATGAATCTGTAGCACTTCCTCTTAATGAACTCTCATTTTGTGCAGAGTTACCCTCTCCGTTAGCTCCACATGTGTTATTTCTCTGTCTTTACCCACTCACAGGGCGTAAATGCCAATTCTCTCACCCCCTTTCTTGTACTCCAAATTTTACTGAGTTTCTCCCACTTCAACATGACGTTTCCTTTAATTTACCACTCTACTTCTTTACCCCTCCTGCCTTTGATTTTCTGTACTGATTACTGCATTTTATCATGGAATTGTAAACATTCCTTGATTAGCTTTTTATCTCTCCAACTGGTTCATTTTTCTTATGCTTCCCGTCTGACTTTCTCTCAAGGACCTGTAATTTACTCCTTACTCAATGTCCTCTTTGTTGATTCCCTCAAATTCCTGGGCATAACGTTCGATTAAGGCATATGTGATTTAAAAGCATAATGATGGGGAAACATTATTTTAGTTCAAATTGCACTAGGTAAGGGGTCATTTGTTTTGAACAAGGGGTCAGGTCATATCTCGCCACCTTCAGATACGTCACACCATTCATTTTCTCCTAAATTAGAGCTCTGCCGGAACTGCGAGATCGAGCAGAAAGATGGCGCATAGAGGTGATCGCGTTCCCTTTGCTCGATAGCACGTCCTTTGCGAAAGAGAACTGAAAGCTTGCGGCGAATTTTAACAAAGCAGACAAACCGTTTCCCTTCGCTGAAATCCTCAAATTTTGACTCATTTTTCACACATGAAATGGAAGCATTTTTGTTAAACATTTTAGTTGACCTTAATTTAAAAAAAAACCGGAAAACATGAATTCATTGACTTCTAAATTTAAATAATTTAAAATTCAAATGCACTCGCACCAGAATTTCAAAGGACATTACATTAAACACTAAAAACTAACAGTCATTTACTGCTCATGTGAAGCGAGAGCATTTTATAGATTCATTTAATCGATGCCAAAACCGAAATACACTTAAACTACATCGGATGTGTATTTATTACAGGACCTTGATATCTGTGCGGGGTGGCTCGTTTCTCCCGGTTCAGTAACGCGTTCTGATGTCGGAAGTTTGGCCACACTGCTTGGATATTCATGACTCACTAAAATAGGATTTACCGATGATTTTGCATAAGCGGCAGGAATCACTAATCTTCCGTATATTTCAGCAAAACATAAGTTTGAAACAGTAGCAGCATACGATGCTTGAGTTGAGCTCAGTGTAGTACTAAATGAAGTAGCAGTTGAGTTTAATAAAAATTGCAAATGATATAAGATTGCTTGGTTCCGGTCCAAGATATACTCTATAGGGGTAGAATTTAGGAATTCATAACACTTATATTTCGTTCAAAAACTAACGTTGCGTAGTTAGCATGTTTTCTCAACTGTTAATGAAAATTAATAAATTACTCACCGCAGTAATGTAAACAGATTCGCAAAAAAGTCTTCTATTATGAAGGTATTTTTACCTTACGATGTGAAAATAGGTCAAATTAGAGACTCATGTAAATATATTAATTTACTTACTAAGAATATTTGTCATATATAACTATATTATTGCACCATTAATATCACATTATTTACTTCATACTTTTTACTGACGCTGAAATAAAGAAATAAAATTCGAATATGGTCTCCATTATGACTAGCGAAACATCTCGATCAAACTATCTTAAACATTATTATGATTGCTATAACGTATACTTCCGTGGTACAACAAATGCAATTAATTTGGACCGCAATTCCCAGAGCCCTCTTGTGGGACGGAATCTCAATGACTCATCCAACTTGCCTCTCTTGAATCCCCTCGAAACGCTTTTCTCAAAACTCGTCCGAGTGTGAGCACGTGTGAGTTTGGTCTTCGTGTCGGAGAGGTTGAGCTTCTTTCCACCGTCGCGCGCACATCGCCCGGACAGAATTCGGAATGGCGGAGATGTCAGATGGAAAATAAAAACGGAAGCACTTGAAATGAAAAAATATCAAGAGAGGGACCACCTCCATTTCCTCCGACCACCTATTTTTCACGCCCTCCCCCCCCCCTGTCCTTTATTCCTCTTCCTCTCCTCTGCGAGTCGTAGGACGAAGGAACAAAAAAGGGCGAAGAAGACGAAAAAAACGGAGCCACCAAAATGCTTTGGGACTCATTAATGCGAATCGCGAGGGCTGCATGCCAATGGACCCATCGGCCGCACCGCGGCGCCCCTGTCGCCCACCGTCCTAGTTCCTCCCCCCGCCGCGGCCGTCGAGAATCGAGGACGGCGCCGTCGCTCGCCGTCAAATAGACGCGTCGAGAGAGAGAGAGATGGAGAATGGCTTGAAAGACGGAAACTGAGGAGAAGTGAGAACTCATGGTCGCCACGCTGAGGGAACATTAAAGTACCTCTCCATCAACGCGCGCGACATCTTATAATTTTAGGTGAACAGAAGTCGAAGTGATTAGAAGATCTGCGCAAAATTGTTCGATTGCAAGTCGATGTCTTTGATTTGAGAAACCACTCGGAAATTCTCACTTAGTGAATATAAAGAAGTAAGGTGATTAGTTAAAACGAAAGGAGAGTCACCGAGGATCAAAATGGCGAGAAGACAGTAACTTCTTCCTCTTTGATCACCATAAAATGTCGAGCTGTGCTCAGCGTTCATCTCATTTAATTCACCGCAGAACAATGCAGAAGTCTGATAATAATGAAAAAAGTGTAGAATTTATTTAAGAATTGGTATCTATAGGCTTTTGAGGCCATTAAATACGAATCTAAGTTGAAAAATGAAAAAAATATTTGATATGGAAGCGTAATAGCCGATTCAGGTTGAATAATTAGAAGATCTCCGCAGAAAATATCGATTGCAAGTCTATTTCTTTGATTTGAGAAACCAATCGGATATTCACACCCAATGAATCTTAAGAATGAAAGGGAACAGTTCAAACAAAAGGTATGTCTCCGGGAACCAAAATGGCGGATTTTGTGCTTTGATCAACAGAAAATGCAGATCTATTCTCAGAGTTCATATCATTTGGTTGACCGCGACCGGTTCCTAACCTCTTTTAATTTTTGCACACAATACCGAAAGTCTTACTCTTTGTATTTGATAAAAATTTGTTGCTTGTATCCTTACAGCTAGGTGTTTGATATTAAACGCCCAGATTCGCACCAAATTTTTCCGTAAAACGCTTAGATTTTTCCATATTTAAAAAATTAAATTGCGTTTTTTTAACTATGATGTTTTCAGATTATGTTAACGTTTTATCCCTAAAACTATCAAAACGCTTTTAAAATAACTTAATTGTGAATACCTTGCACGATTAAACGTCAACGTGTCTACATTATTTTCCTGTGGTGGCGACACTGTTCAACCATTTGTCGTGGATATCTTATTTTGTGCAATAACATCATAAATGGCAACATACATGGTGACCGTCGCAATAACAACTCAACCCTATACTAACGAACGGCATGTGGCCTATTCGGATAATGCTTTTACTTTCAGAATTATAAGGAAATCAATTGTATACACCATTTTATTGCATCACCATAGTCACGTTGAGGGGTGGAATAGGAGTGTCGAAGGTGCAAAGATAACAGCACCGGTGAGCAAAGCTCACCACAACAGGTCTTTTAACAATTAAAAAATAGTGCATCACGGGAGATTTAAAACTAGTGTGTGAGGTGATGTTTGTGTCGAAGTTGAAATCCTTATAATTTAGGTACATTTTTCATTAACAAGACCTAAGGGAAGGGCATTACAATGAATGGGTTAGCTAAAGGGAAAATACAAAATGCAAACACATCCTTATTCAAAATATAGTTTTCTTTAAAGTATTATTATTCATAATTCATTTTATGTCAAGGACGAAGTCATCGCGTAGCTTGAACGTGGATGAGGAGAAACCTCCTCACCTTCTTCACAATAATCGCGGAAGAACCTCAACGGAATGTCTGGGATCTTCGCCTGGGATCCCAACAAATCTTGTCGGGGTTTTAAGTGGCCGCCGGCAAGCGGCCCGGCACGCACGAAATATGTTCTCCACAGCGACCGCTCCCTAGGCGACGACAGCATTCGTGGGTAATATGAGGGAGCGGTGATAAAAAGGTCGCCGCGCCGGCCGGTGGCAATTCCGCCTCCCCCGGCCCACCCCCGCCGGTCCGGCCCATAATTGGCGAGGAGGCGTGCGTTGAGGTGAGCTGCCTCCAGGGGCGTAGAAGTGGGAAGGGGGAGGAGGGCGATAAAAATGACGGGATGGGGGGTGTGAGGTGATAAAAATGGGGGAGAGGAGAATGAATAGAAAGAGATTGGACGGCGCTGCGGAAGAATTCCTGGCCAGAAGAGGGAATTCCCGACTCTTTTCTCTCTCCCGTCTTGTTATAGGAATATTACACACCCTTCGTCATGCGTACCCTAATATAAAGACCCTCCTTTTTTTACACGCACATAACTAACACGAAATCTCATAAAAATTATGAATTAGGGATCGGGCGTGTGTGGGTGGGACCGTTGTTGGTGACGTAGTTGATGGCTGGCGTGAAAGGAAAAGGGTTGGGTGGAGAGGAAGGGGGGGGGGGGGGCAGAGGGTTTGGATGGGAGGGGGTATGGAGGGGAAAGAGGGGTGCTGGAATAATAAGCCTCGCACGCAATATCCCTCCAGAATGTGACTGCCACTCTCACTCTTTCACTCAACACCATTGGCTCAAAATTACGAGGACTTGTGAGAACGCTGATCCCTAATCCACTGTGAATTGCCTTCATACTGCTTTGTCCTTGTTTACAGCAGGGTGAACAGGTATCCAAATAGCTGTATAACTCTGTCCATTATGGTTAAATAGTACCATTCAACTGAAGACCATAATTCTAAGAAGTACGACACAGGCATCCCCGCGGACCGTGACCTTTGGGACACCATGGCAGTGCATCCCTATGACGATTTGCTAGCCGGCCGCGGACAATTGCGTTATAGAGATATTACATATATTGAATGCAAAAATAACGATATATCTACTCCGGAACTCCTTTGATGGAGGACAAGTCCTGAAAAATGAGGACGGTGGAGTTTGGTGACTTGGAAAGAGTATTGGCTTCCAATCCCAAGGTCCCGGGATCGAATCCTGGTGATGGAGTAGATTTTTCAAAGGGATCCCGATCCTCTCTTGAATGTAGCGAGGCGAGCACAGTATCCATCGGATGGGACGTTAACCTTGGGAGTTCTCGGCGTCTTTTATTGAAAGCAGGCAAGCGTCAACGCCGGGTTTCTGTCTACCCTACCTCCACTCCCTCGCCTTCCCTTGCCCGCCACTCCTAAATGGTGCAGAGCACCTCAAATTCGGCTTGCCAACCCTCAATTAACCAGCCAACGAAGCACTCGTTCCGATTCTAACCCTCTCTGGGCTGCGCGCGTTTATCTACAAAATACCCGTCAAGCCACCTCAAGGGTGTGTTGCAGGGGGTGAGCTGTCACCAACGTGCATCACACCATACCCTATTATAGTTAATGCAACCACGACCACTAATGCATTAGCACAAATCGTTAACGTTAGACAGGAGGTGAAGCCTAACAAGCATTCACTACACTATACGTGTTCTACCAATGCTAGAAAGACCGTTAGTATTTTGCAACAACGTTAATGGACAGAGATACAAGAATTGCACTGAAAAATGCACGGCGTGTTGTGAATAATATGTAGCAGATAAGCATACAAGTAGTAGGGAGTTAATCAACTAACTAGTTACATAACCTATTACTAAACCTAGTTAAAAGTCTCATTGGCAGTTATTATGGTTTCTTGTCGTTCGCGGAAAAATTGACATTTTAAATCTATCCTTTCTGCTGTCAAGTTTCCAAATTTAATTCCCATGGTGTAATCTACCGTAGTATGTCGGATTTAGTAATATCTTATTAACGTCGTCAGAAAACAAATTGGTTTGGAACTTACATAGTAAATAAAGTCTAAATAATTCATGCGTATTTATGAGTGATCGGATACCTGTCACCCTACCACACGAGCACCCGAAAGCAACAACGGTGCCCATTGAAGAGGGTTGGCACGTGTGGAGTGGTGCGGGAGGAGGGGTTGTGGTGACGGTCGGCGGTGAAGAGTGGCTCATGGAAAGAGGGGTGAGGTGGGAAGGGGTGCGTGCAGTTCAATGCGCGGGGTAGCAATGATCACGTGAGAGGTGAATCCTTTCCGGGGGTCAGGCCGTGACCATCCAGAGTGAATATTTCGGTAATCACGGTCGGATAGAGCCGAATGACCGCATGAATCCCCTTTTGGGGAGCACGGCTATCACATTTAAGTTTGTTTGAGTGATTTTTTCAATTTTACTTTTATTTATTGGACATTTAGCGAAAATACAAATGCAATCTTGTCTTTGTCAAGAAAAACAACACAAAAATCAAGATCAAAAGGAGATGTCAATATTTTTACAATCAATAAATTAAATTAGCGAAAAAATGCTTTGGATATCAACCAAGAGGAGAGGGCCTTTTTAAAACGCTGACTGATAACAGTTCTTGCTTTCATAGGTAGAAGATTAAAAATATATTATTAAAACATTGAAAAAATGACATGACTTAGTCAGTCTGCATTGAGGTAGAACAAGATTATCTTTCCTCCTAGTATTATGGAAATCGACGTTTTCACCAGTTTCATAGGTACTGAGGTTACCCTTCACATTACGTACAAATTTGTGCGTAAAAAGGCTGTGGAGAGTCATGAGCTGCCTAAAAATATGCCTACAGTGTTGTGTTGGGTATGAGTGAGATATGATCCTGATTGCCTTTTTGTGGAGAATAAATATATCTTTAGAGGCTGGTGGTTGACCCCATGATTATCACTTCATCTACGGGGGAAATATCGCTCCACCTAGAATTTGCTGAATTTGACCTCGTTTTAAAGAAAAACTCATCTTTTCAATTATATCAAAAAACTAAACCCTTGCCGAATTACTTTTTGAGCAATTCTTCTAAAAATATAATCTGTTTTGCATGTGATAGATTACGGCTGTATGCTTCCGAGAGAGATTTTTGAAAATAAAATAGGAATCAATAACACCTAGATTTCGTAAAAAAAACTAAAGATGCTTAGTTTGTATGCTTCCTCAGCAATTAATAAAATATAATTAGTTACTTACTGCAGTAAAATTTGTAGAATCGCAAAAAAAACACAAAATGTTAGTGAGGCGTTTTCTCCGTACGGTGTGAAAGCATTAGTCAAGTTAGATACTTACGAGGATATATTTATTTAATTGGTGATAATATTTATCATATATAGCTATATTTTTGCGCCAATAATATTATAGTATTTACATCATACTTCTTACAGTTGCTTTAATAAAAAATAAAATTCTAATTTGGTCTCCATTATGATTAGGAAAATATCTCGCTGAAACTACCTGAAGACCACGCGAGCGTTAGTTATGTGAAGAAATACCGAATGGAAATTATTGTGCGTGAACCGATGGAATGCTTGCCGATTACGGCTGATTTACCATTTGAAAAATCTGCAACCTCTTATTCTAATATAAATGACGAACAAATAGCTGCAAATTCATGGGTTTGTGAAATACAAAACTCTTAACGCCATCACCTGCATTCCTCGCTCATTTAGTACACAGCTAATTAATTTTTGCATATATACTGTTTAAATAGAATGTAAAAATCACGCAATATCGATGGTACAAAACAAAATATACTAATAGAGATGTGAAGATACCCGTATGCGTACTATAGGTATATATTACTACAATAGGCGTTCCCTGCGACGAGGTGTATCCCGGGAATTATTCGAATTTCATCATCCAAATTATGAGGAAAATCATAGAGGGGGAATCTTATCTCCTAACTTTTAACCAACGCCATAAGCTTCGATATTGCCTGAAGCTCACTCTCTTAGGCACCAGAGTGGGCGATAACGTACCACCAAGCATTTTTACCCCAGAGTAACAACCGTCCCAGTGTCTTAAGCTGAAAGACGATGGCTTCAATGCATGGCGGGGTTGCAACATTATAGACCGAGAAATAAATTACTATCTAACTGGTAGGATGGTTAATTGGGGGAAGACGACGGATAGCCAAGAGGCCATTTGCGTCATTAGAGGCCAGGTGGGTACGTTGGTAAGGGATGGATAGATCTACATACTACCCCGCAAGCCGCCTCAATAGGCGTGTGGCGGGGGACACCAGCCGTTTACATATAAAAAGGAAACGCTAAAATGAAATTACGCCTAGCATTTATTAAAGTCCCTTATTGTTCGGGGGGAAAACGAATTCCCATACCTATCCGTTCGGCAAAATATCTCTCTTAATTTATCGTTTCTGTTGGACCTGGAAATATAGTGGGGTTCTAATATGATGTTCTCCGTGTCGCTCTGAAAGATATCTATTCTCAATTGTTCAAGCAATCTAAGCCTAGCGCGCAGCCTCCGAGTCTCTAGCGGCTCCCAGCCTAATTCTTTTAACATCTGTGTAACGCTATATGTACGCCCGTAGCAGTTTTTGACGAATCGCGCAGCTTTCCTTTGTATTTTATTAAGTTCCCGGACTAAGTCTTTCTGCACCGGATCCCATATGCTCGCTACATATTCAAGGTGTGGCCGGACGAGTGCGAAATAGCACCTCTCTTTTACTTTTTCATCCGAAAATTTTCCCACAATACGCTTGACGAATCTCTGCCACAAATATTTCTTATATGTGCTCCCCACGATAGGTCCGAAGTTATCGTATCTCCGAGATACTTTACTTCATCTGTCGCCTTTATGTTAACACCATCCACAGCATATACATGGGGATAGTTGGACGACCTCCGCAAGAAATGTACCGCAGTGCATTTGCTCAGATTAAGTTCGAGTCCCCACTCTTGGCTCCACGCATGAACATTGTTTAAATCCGATGATAGAATTTCAAAGTCAGAGTGATCACTAATTTCGCGATAGATGACAGCGTCGTCAACAAAGAAACGTATTAAACTGCTAATTCGAGAGCATAGGTCATTTATGTTTATAATGAACAAAAGGGGGCCGATGGAGACTGAAGGAAGGCTAAAGAGAGATCAGGGTTTAGTTTTGTAGATTTTTGGCTCCTTCTCTGAGTAAGAATCGCCAAGGAGACAAAAGACCGATCGGGTGGACTGAGTACCACACTTAAAGAGCATATTCCATTGGACCAATATAGGAATAGAGATATGACTGAGAAATCTCCGCCCCCGTCGGAATTCGAATCAGGGCCTCAGGGATGTGAAACCAGTATTCTAGCCACAACAAAAATTCGATCCTCAAATTACACAGGGGTAGGTTTTAATTAAAATGGGCAAAAGTTTCAACTTCCATGAGGAATGCCATTAGAGTCATTGAATCGTTAAACGGGAATACCTGTGAAATTAATATAGCTGTGATACCATTATGGCCTATGTCTGTTTTAGCGTGGGTTCTCAACTTTTGTTTACTGGGGGTTCACATTCAGTATCTCAATCTCAGGTTTCAGGAAAATATCCATCAATGTCGCTACAGCGGCAAAATGCAACATATGCCTCTTCAGTGTGGAAAAAAATTTCAGAGAAACATTAAAAACTTTAGTTTCTCGGATTATGAAATACATTTAGCTTCATCTTTCAGTTAATCAAGTTTCACTCTCTCAGATTAGAAAGAGACGTACGCGTAGTGAAGAAGGAAAGGTCAATCCGAACCAATCAATTTGAACATCGGAGCAAATTGACACACGGTTACTGAAAGGTAACATTCAGCGCGTTATAATGATAAGAGTTGGAAAGAGACTCGATTGAATCAGCTCTAAACAATTGTTTCCATAAGCACTACTCAAGAACCAAACACATTATTAAAGGCAAACATTAAAGATGCAAAGCGTATTACCAGATCATTGAACCCATTCCTATAAACCTGGATGTCTTCTTTCGAGGTTCTGAAACCTTCCTGTCACCCGCTGCCGTGGGAGGCCACGCAGAATAATGATTCACACCTGCGATGATGAGGATTTATCGTCACACCTCTCAGTCCTTCATAATACTTCTAACTAATGGGCTCGCCGTCTACCTACGTGCTATTTGCCAATTTAAGTCCAATGAATCACGCCAGAGGTCGCGGAAAACCGTATTGATTTAGTGGAAACAAATACACCTACGTGCGTTTCTTCTGATTTGGCAGGTTGATATTTTGCCCACATACATATTCTACGGGGAAAAAATTCACGTGTAACCCAGTTAACAGAGTTTCCAAGATCCTACCGTCGAACTCGTGCTAGCAAGTGGTGGTGCTAGCAAGAATGATGTGAAATCAAATGTCATCCGCTTTTTGAAACCACCAACAAAAATTGGACGATGACTTACTCCAAGGACCTCCCTCTAAGGATCTCCAGGGTCGTTACCCATTTTGAAGAGACTACAAACCATTATTTGGACTAATTATATTTTACAACTATGGCTAACTATGAGATCATTCTGTTGATTCTGAAGTATCGAATTTTGTTGAAGCTTCCGCTCTAGCTGACTAGAGCTTCCGTATAAATCCGTCGTAAATTCCTGGTAGAGTCACGTACCGTTTTACTAAACATAATTTCATCTATCAATGCCGACCAATTTTTTTCAGTTTCACCAGTCATAGTCGTGACTCGATGAATTCAGGTAATATTTGGCAAACAGCTGAACATATGCAATAGTAATTCTATATGGATCATGGCCTTACCTAATATAATTCTTCGGATTTCCTGAGTAATCGCTCAGAAATACCATAAATGAAGTTAAATAGCGCAACCTAGGTCGAGAATTGATGCATATGTTTTTACGTCAGTCGTTGGTCCTATAACCAAATGAAATTAATAAATAAGCACACAATGTAATTCTGAATATTCCTCTGCTAAGTCACTCTTCCGCAAAGGTACATTAATAAACTTATTAGCTAAGGGAAAGACGCAATTCTTGGCTATACAACTGCTAATGGAGAAGTCCTCTTAACCAACTGTTGTCTTAAACTATGTCAGGAAATACTCAAAGCGTATTATTAGAAACCAATAGAGGCCAAAAGGTTTATTGGCCGCATCTTTTGTATTTGTTTAAATTAAAGTTTTTCCTTTGGAGCAGAATTCCTTTATTTAAACAGGTAATCACTTTAAAACTTGTACCAAATCTTTGATGTGTACCAAATGAATTATTATAGTAATTAAATTAAGTGTTCCACCCGCAAAAAATAATTCACCATCACGTAGCGTAATATGCCTTCCGTGGTGGTCATTAACAGACAAGGTGTACCTACCCATCTCACTCAGTGGCTGGCCATTAACAA